>JAODKM010000001.1:25391322-25401871 GCA_026780845.1 Petrocephalus sullivani
TTCTCCCCAAGCGAGCTTGATGGGCCGAATGGCCTCCTCTCGTTTGTATAGTTCTTATGTTCTTATGTTCTTATCAGATCATATAATACAGACAATACAGACAATAAATGATTTATTCATGCCTGAAGGTAACCCATAATTTTCCAAATAGTAATATCATAATAATGAAGAACAGGCACAGTAACTCATTACAAACAAATTCCATAACGCAGATTCTGTTACGCCTTGGCCAATATGTTCAGCTAGGCACATTTTAGCTAGGCACATAGGATATAATAATCGAAGCACAGTCTATACAAGTACATTAAGCAGTTAACAGCCCTTTGCTGTGTCTTCATGTCTGTGCCCTTTCTGTGCCTTGTTGATGGCCAGCTTCTGGGGGCCTGGAATGAGCTGCAGACCACTGTCAGAGCCCATGGCCATGATGCCCTGCAGTTCAGCCTGAAGCTCAGGACCAACTGCAAAGCTGCCTGTCAGTATGGAAAGTATGGACCTTTTAATGGCAAAACAACCCTTGACTCTAGACATATTTTTTATATCACGTTAAACTAGTGCTGTACGGTATACCGGTTCATACCAAAAACCGGTGTTTATTTTTGTTATGATTTGGATTTTTCATATACCGCAAAACCGGTGAATAGCGTAAACAATGTTTGTACACACACACAGTACATGTTGGCGAACCTTGCATCACTGCATAGACCCTCACAGCACTATACAATGCAATATATTTATGGTTTCGTACTTGGTCCGGCTCCCCCACTCATTGTTTTATATATCTTTTTAGTAGATATAAATCAGAAGGCTAGCTATGGCAAGCCGTTTTAACATTTAATCGCTAGACTGGATATGTATTGCAGATATTCGTAATTCAATTCTTCCTGGTCAAAAAGAGCATTCCAGATATCCACAATGACATTCTTCCTATCCACAATCGTCTTTTCAGATATCCACATCGTCATTCTTCCTAGGACAAATTATGTCACTTTTGCCATTCATGTCTATTGGGCTTTCAATTTCAGATATCTACAATTACATTTTAGACATCCAGACTTAACATTCTGGATATCCGAAACAGAATTCTTACTAGGAAAAACTCCCATTTCAGATATCTACAATCCAATTGTTACTAGTCATAATTTTATTTTCCAGATATCCAGAACACCATTCCAGACATCCACAATGTAATTTTGAATATCTGAAATACATCATGACTATGGCAAGCAAAAATGTCAGTACGGATATCCATAATTCATATTATGACTAGTAAAAATAAAATTTCAGATATCTGCAATTCGAATTATGACTAGAAACAATGCAATTGCAGATATCAACAATTGTATTGTGGATATTTGTTGACAAGTAGATAGGATGCCGTTTTAACATAAAAAGGGTTCACTGAATATCCATAATTATATATTAGATATTCATAATAGCATTTCTAATATTAAAAATTATATTCTTAATAGTCAGAATGGCAATTACAGACATCCACAATCACATTCTTACTAGCAGAAAATGTATTTCAAGATATCTCAAACTTAATTTCTCCTAGTCACAATTCTATTTAAGATATCTTTAAATCTTTACTAAGTATAAGTGGCTGTTGTGACATTTAATCGCTAGACTGGATATGCATTGCAGATATCTGTAATTCAATTCTTCTTAGTCAAAAAGAGCATTTCAGATATCCACAATAACATTCTTCCTATCCATAATTGTCTTTTCAGATATCCGCAATCCAGTTGTCACTAGTCATAAGTCAGGTGACCTATTTTGGCATATATCCAGAACTGCCTTTTTAGTAGTAAAAATAACATGTCTTCCTGTCTGTTGTTGGCACGTTTCACTATTGTCGACTAAAGAATCTTTTTAGTGAATGATGGAAATAATGGGCAGTAGTATTATTGGCTATAAAAATGACAGCGTGTTTGTTGGTTTTATATTGGATATTCGCTGGATATTTGGTATCACCTCCCTTATATCTTGGAAATGACACCACCAAAAATCACTAAACTGGCATTGACTGTTTCAGGAGAATATACAGGTTCTGCTACAATATGGTATATTGGCTGATATGTTCATTTTTTCTTGTTAGAATGCAGTATTTTCCACAAAACAGATAAACCAGTGTAAATCGTAAATCGTAGCCATTTATTAGGTAGCGTCTAAAAAGTGCATTCTGTACAAATGAGGGAACCAAGCATCGCTAGTGGAGCATTATTGCTATGGTTTCCTAACAGTCAAATCTATGAAGTTCTTCCAAAAAGACCAAACAATTTGAATTGCCTTTTAAAGAATAATTAAATAAATCCTTAAAAGGACACAGTATTGTTACATATATACTATACCCATTTGTAACACTTCAAATGTCGCAGTGAATGCCGGATATGATGATTGACTTACTACAACTGGAATTTTAAACACATTTTTTACACATTTACACTATTAGCATGTCTTATTTTTCAGTAGTGCACACTCATAATGAGATACTGAGGATGAGGAGAAAACTTCTACTCGACAAAAGCAGTTCCATAATTGACGAAAGCATTGCCATAATTTGCGAATATGAACGTTGAATAGCAGCAGGGGCGGGATGAAAAAGGCTTCACAAAGGGGTCACAATGTATTTATGTATATTAAAAATTACATTACGGATAGCTGGAATAGTACAGGTAAACACCCAGTCATACTTAAAAACATAAATAAATACCGTCGTATCTTGACACCCGTATCATTTTGAAGAATACCGTGATAAAAGTTTTTGGTCATACCGCCCAGCTCTACGTTAAACTGAAATTAGTTATTGCAAAGATTCTTGTATTATTGTTTCATTAGAAGAATAAACTACATATATGAGCCGTGTACCTCCCATATACATAATGTAAGAATATTACATTTACAATCCCACACATTAAAGTTACACATAAGTACAGAGACTCAACTCATGCAGTCACTGCGTCCAGCATTATGAGTCAGGTTTGGCTTCATATTATCATCCAGTTGGAAGCTAAACTAAACACCTCTTACATCATCTGCGTCTGTGTTCCTCTGTGTTTTTGACCTCCTTCTGTAATTACTCTTATCGTTTGCATCTTCATCCTCAGTCTTTCTCCTTTTCCACACCTTCCCCCGTGTTTCCTGCCCCCCCCCGTTCTATCCTTCCTGTTTCGTCCGCCATGATCTCTTGGTCCTTGCACACCTGTCTGGAAGTATAACGAGTGCCCCCCACCCCAGCTTGCAGTAGTGCATTTTTTCTCCTCCATCTTCCTTCACTTCCTGTCACAAAATAAGCGCGAGATGGGAGAGCGGGTCGCTAAACGAAGTGGCCTCTTCCTTTCCGTTTGCCCGGGCAATTGGATCGCCCATTTCCATCTGCCGTCTAAGAGATTCAACATGTTGGCTGAATGTTCTGTTTTATATATGCAGGAAATTATGGTGCACAATGGGGCTTCCTCTGAGTCAGATCTTCATAACATATACAGACATGCAGTAAAGACATCCCTTAGGTGTGTGACAGTATGTAGCGTACCCCAACCGGAAATCGAAATCGCACCTTTAGGTATGAGAGGAGCATGATTCGCTTACTGAGCCAACGGGACCAATCAGGCTCACCTCTTATATCATCGTGGACCAACATTGGCACAAAATTGGTGTGAATGGGCCACTGTGTTCAGGGGGCTATGCCAGAATCTTCTGAGTTGTTACTGGAAACCAATCCTGGCAGGGTTGTCTCAAGTTTTGTTTTTTTGTTTATTATGATTTTTTTACATGCACCTTGAGTTTCTGTGCATTTGTGCATGTGATTGCGTGTTATGCTTGCTGTATTTGGTGCACGTTGCTGCATTTGCTAATCCCTCATGGTGGAATGATTTCTTACCTCTGTAGTATTTCTGGGTGTGTCCTACTTACACGGAGGCTGACATATTTGGAGTATTTAAGTCCATCTTATGTGTTAATTTGAATTTGTACATAAAATTTATGAGATCAAAAAATATCATGCTTTAACCAGGTGGCCAAATCAATTACTCAGTTTCCTAGCCTTTAGGAAACTGAATAACTGGTAAACATTTCAATTAACTGGGTGTGCCATTTTATATCTCCGTTTAACTGAAAGACATGGATAGCTAGTAGACCTTAGAAGCACATGGCGCCTTTCCACTGCCACCAAGACCCAAGCCATGCCCTGAAGTGATGATTTCCCATTGTAACTTACCCGAGCCATACCCTGAAGTGACGATTTCCCATGGTAACTTACCCGAGCCGAACCCTGAAATGATGATTTCCCATTGTAACTTACCCGAGCCATACTCTGAAGTGACGATTTCCCATTGTAACTTACCCGAGCCGTACCCTGAAGTGACGATTTCCCATTGTAACTTACCCGAGCCGTACCCTGAAGTGACAATTTCCCATTGTAACTTACCCGAGCCGTACCCTGAAGTGATTTCCCATTGTAACTTTCCCGAGCCAAACCCAAGCCGTACCCATGTGACCAAACCAAGCTGGTGTTGTCACCACCATGTGTAACCAGCCACTTAAAAAGTGCTATAGAACAGCTGAAAAATGGATTTGCAATGCAAATTTATGCAAGACAATGCTAATTCTGCTAGTGTCTGATGTTAACACACAGTGGTCACAATTATTGGCACCCTTTTAATTTTTGCATGACCTGTAAAATATTATCAAAAATAAATGGAAATATACAAAATTTGCATCATCAGAATATTTTCATTGGATGTCCAGAGTCTTTAACCAAAAAACATTACTACATGCAAGTTGAAAAATAATTTCAAAGAAGAAATGGGAAATATGATGGAAAATAATAAAAACATCTTTCCTTAATATTTAGTTACACACTCTTTGGCAGTGGTTACTGCTTCCAAACGTTTGTTGTAGCCATCTCTGAGCTTTTTGCACCTGTCAGCTGGTATCTTCACTCAGTCTTCCTTTGCACTTTGTTCACTTTGAATGCCATGTCTTGAAACCATGACTCCAGATTTTTCCAGCTCAGCCTATGGGTCTTTGTTTTGTGTGGTGTTTTCTACACAGTTCACACCAACCTACAGAGACTAATCTCATACATTTTCTTCTTCCCCTCACATCCAGGGAGGTTCTTGACAGATCCATGCTTAGCAAACTTCTGTTGTGCACTATTGAAACAGGGATACCAAGGTCTTTGGAGATGGCCTTATTCCCTTTAGAAGCCTTGTGTTTCTGATAATAGCACTTCTGATGTTCTCAGAGAGCTCCATTGTCATCACTATTGTGAAAAAGAACAGGGAAAACATGAGGCTTGTTTAAGCATTGAAGTTATCTTTCATTGGCTAATTCAAGTCATGTGAGATTGACAGGTGAGTCGAATTTATCACAGGTGAACCAAATCTAATTATTTTTTCATAGTGATTCAAAGGGTGCTAATACCAGTGTCCTGACAACCTTTCTGTTCTTCTAGTTTTTTTCCATCTGTTGTTCTGTACAGAACATGAATGTATATAGACCATAGCTGTTTCACTAGATGTGATTGTTTTCCAGAAGATATTCTACGTTGTACTTAAATATCATGCCAATAATGGTGACCAGCACTGTACAGCAAGATTTTTCAGGTGGATATGGGAAATCAATGCTCTGAAAGGGTAAATGCATTAAGACAGCTTAGCTTAATCTGCCTTTGTTTAAAATATAACATATTTCGGATTTGCAGCTGTCGTCTAAGATAACCAGAACACAAATATTTATTCATCAAAAGCTAAGGGTACAGTAACAAAATCAAATATTTCAGAGGCTGGTGTGGATTCTATGATGACAGACACACTTAAAAGCTGTGACGTGCTTTGAACTTTTTCAGATCAGAAGTTTACGAGAACACCATTTAAAAAAAAAACTGTTTTGCTAAAAAAAACACTTAATGCTGCAAATGCATGCCATCAGATAGTGAGGCAGAATGGTCAAATTAGCATTTGGACCTGGCATTTCTGACATGAGGAAGGGGGGTCGCCTTTGATGGTAATTGTACCTCTTTGTTGTGTGGACTCATGTTCATGTTTTATTCATTTAGAGCTGGTGGCTATTGTGTTTTAAATGATGCAGGTGGATTGGCGCCCCCTGCTGGCCAGCTACCACAGCTTCACTCTGTCACTTCAAATCATCTGTAGTGACCTTCTCTGGAGCTTACAGAGAATGCCTAGCTAAACGGCCATGTGTTGAATCAGGGCAATATAATAGATGCACGGTATCTCACATACACAATGGCAGATGGTAAACTACTGAATCTAACACTACACTATATAACACCTGCAGGATGGTCACTGAAGAATGACAGAAGAACACAGGGCAGAAATAAGCTTCTCTGACACCACTGGCCTCAACCGGGAGTCGGTTAGTTGTTTCTGGGCCCCCACTGTTTCTGTTTCAAAACCTAAATAAATAGCTATCTAGTACAGTCTGAAGACTGTAGCTGGCTTGTCTGCTGAACATGTTGCTTCAGCATCTCCTAAATAAGGAACAAGTTTATTTAATATTTAGTGAATTTTTAGTAATATGCAGTAACTGCTTGTGGCCAACAGGTGGTAAATACACCGCTGACCTCGACCCCCCATATTCCAACACAGTCCTTTGATGTTGGTTTTTATTTATATTGCAGCTTTGCAGTTTAATATGTGCAGAGAAACCCCCCCTTCCAGAGTTTGTCTGGAAATTAATTGCGCTGGTACCTGGCAGGGAGGTCAGGCAGACAGAAAGTGCTTAAGAAAAAAAAGCCACGAGGAACCCATTGGGCTCCACTCTGGGGGGGCTGTCTCAGAGAATAAATATGAATAAAGTAAGGTAATAAATCACCAGCGATCTGAGTTATCTTCCAGTTACCAGTGGGTATGTGGTTTATGCGTCGTGTACGTGAGCAGGTTAGCAAGCCAAGAAAACGATATTGCGGCTCCGCTTGCGGTTCGCCTACGTCTGAGCCCATTGCCTGCCTTTATGTAAAGACCAAGGGATTTATGACAGATACTTCCTCTGTTAGAAAGTTAGTGTTTGCACCTGCAAAAGGTCCTTGTTTCCTCAGGGGTCAGATGTCTCAGCTGAAGGACCATTACATGCTGTGGGTTGGGAGAGCAAGATTTTAGACTTTTGTGGATGAAAACAATGCCCTTTGGACTTTCTGGAGCAGGCAAAGTATGTTTATGTTTATTTCTTATCTCACTTTACTGGGAGCGAGTGTTCCACCCTTTGGGCAGTTTAATAATGCATCAGCCAAACTACCATTTTTATGACTGTGTTTGAATGTGACTCATTTTGGGCAGCAAGGTTGTGTTGGGTGGACGAGGAGCTTACACCAAAGCCCTTGTCTCTCACCAAAAACATGCACAGATCTGAGATGCCTCAGGACAGGCCCTTAAAAACTGTGACATTGAGAAGTGAGACCATAAAAGGTAGAGAGGGCTTGCAGATTTCACAAGCCAGACAACAGGTGGCCAAGGACCGTCAATGCAATTCAGAAAATTTAGAATGTATATTGGAAATCTATGACAACCGTTTTGTCATTTTGAAACTCTTTCAAAACTACCCAATATATATCTCATGGGACGAACCACAAGGTGTAGAGGCCTGTTCCTCTACAGCGCCATCACATTTGATAGCACACTGAGTGGACAGTACTGAGATATAGGGTTATGAGCAGCTGTCGTGCACGCTACGTGGATTGCTATAGCTCCCAGCCCTCCCACTATTCAGCTTACCGTTTCCCTAGGAATGGAAGCTGCATTGCCATAGCAACAAAAACAGCACCTTTGTGAGACAGCCTGCAACACCTGTCCCAGTCTTTTTGGTCGTTGGTGAATATGTTCATTGCATATGATCAAGTGAAAAATGGTTATAAGCTATGGCTATATCTGCACCTTTTGTGAGATAGTGAACCTGAAGGTCAGACATAGTAAGACAATTCTTTCCCTAGGCAATTTGAATCCTTAATGAGGACAGTGTTTAAGACATGTACAACCAATAGTTCAACCTATTTAACTTACACATGTAGAGAATACATATAGTACCAGTCAACAGTCTGGACACACCTACTAAAAGTCATTTGTCTTTTAAGCAACATAACCCTGAGTACACCTTGTTCTTATGTATTATTTTGTGAACAAGAAAAGAGATGGAGTTCTGCGACAGATGACCTGGCACCCACAATCCCCCAAAATAAACCCTATAGTTCTGGTCTGGATCAAAGAGTAAATGCAGAGCAGCCAACTTGTGCCCAGAACTTGTGGAAACGCCTTCGGGACTGTTGTCCTGTTGTTCCAGGTGCTACATTTGGAAGCCAGTTGAAAGAATACAGATTTATTTACAGTTCCTTGTAGTGAAATCTTGACAACATATACACAGGTTATAAGCTAGGAACACTGTACCACACCTCAGGGTGAACCGTGGCCAACAAAAAAAAACCCTATCTAGAGATCAACAGCAATTTACCTATCAAACCCCAACATAACATACAATACTTGCTTCCCTGACTAACAAAACAGGAGAAAACAGTGGCCAACAAAAATGGCAGTTCACTCCTACAAAGTGCTCAACAAGCAGAAGGTACAGACACAATGCACACCCAGTCTAACAAGGATTTAAGCAGCCCATGCCACGGCAGTGCAGAAGCTGGTCCATGCCCTATAACCAGGTGAAAATAGGTGTCATCGTTGGATTGGCATTCATCTGGACCAAGGCATGATGGGAGGGGCATGTTATGTGTCTTCTTCTGGAAGACAAAACCCCATAATTTCACACCGAGGCTGTAACAATGATATTTATAATTACTTGATGATTATTTTTTAATATCCTATGTTTTGTCTCTTTATATTATGTCCCCTTTATGCTTAAGTCCCTTATATCTATGTCTCTTGATCACAGTCTGCAGGTAGGCAACAATGTATTTGACTGCACATTGTCCTGAGTATCATTGTGTCTGTGGACCTTGACAGACAAGGTTGAATGACAGACTATACACTACAGCTAGGTTGTGAAACCTACCCACATTAGAAGCCGGTGCTGCTGGAGCCTGGTTATCTTGTATCAGTACATGATCCTGAGATGTTCACTTTTGTCTTACTACCATTAAAACAGTCTGTTGTTATGTCATTAGCGTAAAAGCTTGATGTTAAATGCTGGGGGCAATGTCAGGAAGGTCACATTTTAAAATGTAATTGAATTAGTGTGGATTATTCTAAAGAGTGTGGCATGAGACACCAGCGAGCTCTCCTTGGAGGCAGTATATGTAACCCCCCCCCCATCCCGAATTCAGCCAAATCGGGACATGATGAATAAGCCCCCTGTCCTGTCAGTATGCGGCCCTCTTATTGGGAAGCTGGGAGGTCAGTAAGGTACCCGCAGTTTTATCGGGATTCTGCTCCCCTTTCATTTCCGCGATCCTCTCACCAAAGGGCCTGGGGGGTTTGGAGATCTATGTCCCAGGCTGGATTCCGTGTTCTCACCATGTCTGTCTCATAATGAATGGCTTTTAATGCATCTTTTCCTTTGTAAGGGAACTGCTTAGATATTAAAAGAATAAAGAGAAGAGCCAATGATAGTAATCAACATCCTAGGTCCCTTTTTATGAATGTGCTTGTGACCAACTTGATAAAGCTCTAGTGATGTAGGTCACTAGTGATATGATCATATCCAGGTTTCAAGATTAGCTCCCTTTTTCTTTATGTACTCACTCCTGTGCATCGTTATATATGTATCTATATGCGAGTGATGTATTTGTATATGTAATGATTAATGCAAGACAAACCAGGAATAATACATTTTTAAATCCACGGCTGTGGAAGCACAGGACCAGAGTGCATTTAAAAAACGCATAATACAAGGTTTGGAGTGTATTAACCTGCTACTGTCATGGATATGACACATTGGCTTCAGGTTTGTCCAACACCAGTCCATGGTGGCTAGAATCCAACACAGTTTGCAAATTTCCCTGCTCAAGCAAGCCTATTAAACCTGGTTATTAGCTGATTAAGGTATGTTTGAGCAGGGATATTTGCAAACAGGATGCAACAGCACAGTGGTATAAGTATACAGTATGTGGTAACGTGTATAAGGGTAACGTGTTGCCAGTACATATAATACACATTAGAAGGGTAATGTGTTGCCAGTATATATAATACACGTTAGAAGGGTAACGTGTTGCCAGGATATATAATACACGTTAGAAGGGTAACGTGCTGTCAGTACATATAATACAGATTAGAAGGGTAATGTGTTGCCCGTATATATAATACACGTTATAAGGGTAACGTGTTGCCAGTATATATAATACACATTAGAAGGGTAACGTGTTGCAAGTACATATAATACACGTTCGAAGGGTAACGTGTTGCCAGTACATATAAAACACATTAGAAGGGTAACGTGTTGCCAGTACATATAATACACGTTCGAAGGGTAACGTGTTGCCAGTACATATAATACACATTAGAAGGGTAGCATGTTGCCAGTACATATAATACACATTAGAAGGGTAGCATGTTGCCAGTACATATAATACACATTAGAAGGGTAGCGT
>JAODKM010000001.1:25413290-25430401 GCA_026780845.1 Petrocephalus sullivani
CAGCTGCTGTACCTCTGCCATGTTAATTTATGCTCTATGTGACTTTGTGGACACGCCCCGGTCTCTGTAGTGCTGTGATAGGCTACGTCATGTTCACGCAGCAGTGAAGAGAGACGCGCGTGAGAAACAGTTTAGAGGGGAGAAAACGATCTGGAAAATGGAAAAATATTTTCCACTTTCTAAATAATGAAAGTATAGTATGTCTACTAATAATTATAAAGAAATAAATTGGGTTTTACCGATGCAGATACGATAGAAACGATGCATCGCGATACAAATGCCAATTTGTATCCAATGCACACATTTTAAACCGATGCATCGCATCGTTAACTTTTAAAGCCGATGCACCGAGCGAATCGGGGAATCTTCCCATTCCTAACATACACCATATAGACAAAGGTATTGGGGCACCTGGCCATTACACCAACAGGAATTTTTATGACATCCCATTCTAAATCCATAGGCAATGTTATGGATTTGTTCCCCGCTTTGCAGCTACAACAGCTGCCACTCTTCTGGGAAGGCTTTCCACAAGATTTTGGAATGTGTTTGGAATTTTTGCCCATTCATCCAGAAGAGCATTTGTGAGGTCAGGCACTGATGTTAGATGTCTCCATTGCAATTCATCCCAAAGGTGTTTGATGGGGTTGAGATCAGGGCTCTGTGCAGGCCAGACATGTTCTTGTACACCAAACTCACCCAGCCATGTCTTGATGGACCTTGTTTTGTGCACTGGGGCACAGTCATGCTGGAATAGAAAAGGGCCCAAACTGTTCCCACAAAGTTGCGAAGCATAGAATTGTCCAAAATGTCTTGATATGCGTGCCAAAGCAAGGTCCACACTGCACTTTGCATAAGTCTTAGGCAAAGAAAATGATGTTTAAATGATTTTCAAGTTGGTCATAAATTATGAGGCCTGTCAAACTGTGTCATTTTAACCATTAAAGCAACCCCTCCAAAACATCCATGTATTGTTTGACTTGACCACTACTCCACTTTGTTTGGCTTATCAGTACTTTGTTGGCTGTTTATACTAATTTAATCAATTAAGTGAACTGGATGTGAATGATAATGAATACACTGAACCAAAGTGCCTCCCAGTCTCTTAGGAACTGTTCTACTTGTCAGCCAACAAGACATCAGTAACTTTTTGGAGAACAGAATAAAGTCTTGTTAGTTTTTATTGTCTAATTCTTAATCTGCATGCTATATTAAACTATGTTTTGTTGTTGTTGTTGTTGACCAGCATATACACTTGCTACCCAGATAGCATTAAACATTTCCATAGACTGCCTAAGATTTTCGCACTGTGCTGTATATTATTTGAATACAGAGGACTGCAGTCACAGCATAAACTTCAGACAAATGGGATTGTCCCTCAGTTTGAAAGTAAATGCTTTACTCTCATTTTGTAAAGACACAACAAACAAGCAAAGGTCTTCGTGCATTGAGGTTTCAGACCCCATGATAGATCTGCATAAACATTCTCTTAGAATCCAGTCCTCTGGGACCCACAGCAGTCTTTGTTTTTGCTCCCTCCTAGTTCCTGGTAAGCAAGGTACCCTCTAGCAAGGGGCTGAGAATGAACAAAACATGTAGGATGTCTGTGAGTCCCCAAGGACCAGGTTGGGAAACACACTCTTAGAAACATTCTCGTAGTGAATGTAAAATCATGTCCACGATTGACCCTAAGATCAATAATACATTACAGGAAAAATGAAGGCCAATTCATTATTTACCTTAGCTGTCAAGAAAGAGCTTGGTGTGTGTTCATGAAATCCATTCATAAAATGCTATTTGATTATAGGACAGACTGAAGCAGATTTTAAGCTGCATGTCTTTGGTACAGAAAAAGGGAAAAAGCTGGATGACTCATAAATATTCATAAATGGTAAGTATAACGACTAACAACACAAAACTATGGGATGGTGGTAGCCTAGTGATATGAGGCTCTGGATATAAACCAAGAGGTCGCCAGTTCAAATGCTGTCTACCACCAGTGGGTCCCTCAGCAAGACCCGTAACCCCAAGTTGCTCCAGGGAGGTTGTAAGTCCCTGTAATTGTGTAATGTAAGTCACTCTGAACAAGGGGGTCAGATAAATGTAAAACTCATTCAGATAAACCATAAGTTTCAGTACAAATGGTTGATGAGCATGAACTATAGGGTTCTGCATGTACGGTTATCACTGTCAAACATGGAGGTGGAATTCTCATGGTTTGCTGGTCGGGGATATTCCCCATGGAAATCTTGACCAGCATGTCATTCTTTGAAGACATGCCATTCCTTCAGGATTACCAGTCCTTCATTCTTCAGAAAGATAATGACCCAAAGCACACCCCAAAAAGAAGCATCCGTCAAAATGGAAACTCATGTGGAACCTCATAGAATTCATGCTAATATGGATGGGAAATGGAAAATCTCACATATATTAGTCTTGTTGTCACATACTGAATGAGGTTATCCAAAAGGGATGATAAAAGAGGAGAACATAAAACAGCATAGCTATACCATATTCACTCTATGCTACAGTATTTTAAAAAAGCAGTGTAGCAGCTTATGGTCAAATTATTAAATCTCTGACAAAATCAATTTTACATGTGCTGACAGTTTAACAGCAAGTAAATGTCTGAACATTGACATTGTAATAATAGACATCTCTTATAAACAGTGTCTTCCACTAGTTAAACGCTCCCATTGGTTTCTAATGATAATCTTGACCACTCAGCTAAATACAAAAGTGCAGTTTCCAGTAGGTACAGAGTGCAGCCGAACAAAGATGTATAACAAAGTGATAGTGTGTATTGTACAAATGGCCCTGAGGACAGCATTTTCAAAGAATAGCCTCCCACAAGCCTAGTAGGTTTTGGTAAGCTGCTTGTCACCAATATGTGGTGCCCCACCTTCATCTGTATCTAGGGCTCTGTGTCTCCTGCAATGTGGAAATAAACCACTCTAAATCAGCTACATATGCATCCTCCAACAGCTTATGCAATATATATATATATATGATTATGAGATTGTTGCTACTTGTATTATTAAACTTAAAGACTCAATATTTCTATTTATTACTGTTATTTACCTGGCCTGTAATAAACTTGTTTAGAATTACTAGAAAATAATTTCCAAAATTACAACCAAATTAGTGCACGGGTGCCATCTGCAGTCTGCCTATGGAAATTGCATGAATTCCCTGAAACACAAGGGTCAGAAACGCAAGTGTCTCCTTTTTTTCTGTATGCTTGTTTTTTAAAGTAATTATTTAATTTGCATGTTTTTATAGCCAAACATCAGTTAGTTTTAAGACAGTGCTAGACTATAATGACAGAAGGGGCCTGCAGAATAAATACATTTTAATGTTTTAAAATCAGTTTGCATTATATTGAGACTTAATTCAATCTCAATATTTAAAAAAAAAATTTACGAGAGACTAACGTGACGCTGTTTTATCGTTGTTACAAAAGCCGACATAAGTCTGCACATTACAGTAAGTCACCAGCAAAAGCCGACACATCCGCAGCATGACGGACTCGTGCTTGAGCGTCGACCAGCCTTTACATCCGCTCCAGTGAACGCGGTATTCCTATTGGCCCGCGTGTATTGTTGTCTTGTCGCTAATGGCCACAGCAGCTGTCAATCACACAAGAGCACACCTTGGCACGCGCACGCGGTAGGTTGTGCATCCGGTTATATTAGCGCGCATGTCAATCGCCGCGCCAGTCGAACTTAAGGTTCATTATCAGTCATTCTGAGTGTCAGTTATTTTTATTTATACGTGTCGCAACAACATCGAGAGCTAAATGTGGAGCATTACAGTTTCAAGCTCTACTGGCATTTAGTAATTTAGCAGTTTAAAGTGACATTTAAGCAGCTGTCCTTTATTTTTAAGGGAAAAATGGCGGATGTTGCCACGACTTGTGCAGAGAAGAGTCTGGATGATTTTTTCGCTAAGCGAGATAAAAAGAAGAAAAAGGAGAAGGGTAAGGGAAAGGAGCCGGCGTCGATCCCGGGGACGGCTGCCCTGAAGAAGAACAAGAAGGAAAGGGAGAAGACAAAGAGCGAAAATCCGGACACGAACGTGGAGAAGGTACGGAGGTGGCTGCTAAGCGCGCGCCGCTGAGCACGCGCCGTCTGGCGTGCCCGCGCGGCATGGGCGCAGATCGGGCAGGCGCTGCAGACTCCGCGGAGCAGCTGGAAGCAGTTCGGCGGCGTGTCAGATTCACTGGCGTGTCATTTCTACAAAAAAAGGAAAAGACATTCGGCCTGCTC
Source organism: Petrocephalus sullivani (assembly GCA_026780845.1). Classification (NCBI taxonomy): domain Eukaryota; kingdom Metazoa; phylum Chordata; class Actinopteri; order Osteoglossiformes; family Mormyridae; genus Petrocephalus; species Petrocephalus sullivani. Next base: position 25,417,559 of record JAODKM010000001.1, read on the forward strand.
GGGATGTCAGTCTGCCAAACTTGGTTAATTTGGTTATAAAGTTATACACGCCAGTGCGATCGCAGTCGCGCCGTAATTGCACGGAAAAGAGTCTTGAGTCGGTGCGCGGCTGCATGCGGTTCCGTCGCCACTTTGTCAGCTTGCTGTCATTCGCTGAGTTTGATGTGGATTTATGGCCATTATGATCAGCATGCGTGTTTCACATGCATGCCACTGATTTGCCGGCCTACTAAGCTTCATCATATAAAACACATTGGGCCGTCTGCATGCATTCGCCGATTTGTATCATTCTTACGTGGTCTTTGCCCCCAGTTTAAGTGCTATGTTTGCATCAGTAAGCCTCTGACCCTTTCTGATGGCCGTGATCGTAAAAAGCGACGAGTTCTTTAACAGCTGATCTAAGCGCCATGGCTCGCCTTGAATTAAAATAAGACACGGGTCTGGTGTCGGTCATGATCGCAGATTCACTTTGGTTAGAAATGTATTGGCAGCACCTGCGAGTGATTTTTGTACCCTGAGCCGCTGTGGGACCAAACCCTGAAGTGTGAGGATTCCTTAAAAAAGAAGGCTTTGGATGCAGTTACGTATTTGATCACACAGGTCATACAGCTGGCAGTTTCATTTTGCTGGGTGGGGAACTTATTGCATGCGGTTATCAAATGGTGATTTGTTGAATTCGAATGGTAATCACATAGTAATTTATTAAAGGTTGGACAATTTTATATTTTTCTTATTGTCTGGTCATTGACAACCCAATATTAATGGAATGTTTTATTTTCTCCTACATTATTAGACATTAGATGTTTGAAACCTTGAAGCTGAACTGTCCCTGCAGCTGTCAGTTTCATTAGCCCTAGAAGGTAGTTATTTTAGTAAAATACATTTCCTGCATTGCTGATCAGTTTGTCCTCTATTCATTTTGCTTATATCAGTGTTTTGGTGCTGCATATTTCATTGAGGTTTAGCAAAAATGATCATTTAAGTCTGTTTGCAATTTCAGAATGTTAATAATGAGCAGATTTCAAATTTGGATTTATTTGTGATAGACCTGAAAATGGATTTACTGTTTACCCGGACAATGCAGTTCAACTGTGGTCTAGATAGCCCAAGCAACTCCTGCAATATATAGGCTTACAGTTGCCACCTAAATTTTATTTAATACTGTTCTTTCTGGAAAGTAGGTACGTCTTTATGATTTGTACTGTGTGGCTGTTTTATTTGAAGTTACTAGAGGCTGTGCCACAATAATAAAAGTTTGGGGGCCAGGGTGGGAGGGGATAGCTGGATTGGATTTGCTTGTGTTGGAGATGTGACGCACTGACATCCGTAGGAAATGAATGGCCTCTCTGTGCTGTCAGGATTTTTGTCTTGCGTTTTGAAAAAGTCATTATGCTGTATTTCTGCAGGCTGTTATGGGCCTTGGGGGCAGTTCGGTGTTTTTTTTAAAGCATATGAACAAATTGAAACACACTAGCAAGGTAAGCTTTGTTTGAGTTCCACGTCCTTGTCTTGGTTTTGACCAAGTTGACATTGCTCATCTTAAGAAAATTGGTAGCAGTGGCTGGTTCATATGTACAGATTGAAAATCTGATGGAGTTCTTTATGAGAAATTAAAAGTATCAACAATTTCTGTTTTAAATCTGACTGAAAGGATTTGGATCCTTGTCTACACATTTATCACGATTCAGTGCTATGATTTTACATTAATTTACATTATTTGTTGGAACAGAATTGCAAGCATTTGTTGGAACAGTTGTGGATGAAAGGGCAGTGGAGGGGCAGGTTGACGGGCTGCTGTCTCTCACAGATTTCGAGACGATTGTCCTACAAGGCTTCTGCTTTCTGCTGGGGAGATGCAGGGCAGCTCTTAAGGCCTCCTTCCAGCAATGATTAATAATTACGCAAGTTGGGAGAGGGTTAGCATGCACTGTTGGAGTGATACTCTGCTGATGTCCTATTCCAGGAGGATGAAGAGTGGAAAGAGTTTGAGCTGAAGGAAGTTGACTACAGTGGACTCAGGCTGCAGGCCCTTCAGATTAGGTAAGTCCCCCATCCGACAGGGACACTCTGACATGCAGTGTTCGCCTGTGAGACTCAGTTGTCTCTGTTTTGGGTATTTTATGTTCAGCGACGACAAGGAGGAAGTAGAGTTTGAGAAGGACGAGGTCGGCGAGGATGGGGAGATCATTCTTGTGAGCGGAGATAAAGTCTCTGGTCCATGGAACAAGTCTGGTGCTGCTCCTGTTGCAGCACCCCCTGTTGGTGAGTAAATGGGACTATTCTTTGTGATTACAAGTGAGTATTTGATTAACTGGCCAAATGTAGAACAGGCATTGGTATGTATGGTGGTGGGTTGACGAATTGTGATTTTCTCCATCCCCCCTACAGAGGAGGAGGAGGAGCCTGAGCAGCAGCCACTGGGAGTGTACAGGCCCCCAGGGGCCCGACTGACATCCAATAGGAGAGGGCCGTCCAAGGGTCCTCCGGAGATCTACAGCGACGCCCAGTTCCCCTCTCTGTCTGCCACAGCCAAACATGTTGAGACACGAAGGTGTGTCTTGATCTGGATGATGATGATGATGATGGATAATGTTTTCATATTGGCTTTTATGTTGCTTTAAGAAGATTTTAGGCCTTCTGTGATACTGGGTGAAATGACCCCCCCCCCCCCCCCCTTTTTTTTTCCTCCTCCTTCAGGGACCGAGAGATCGAGAGGACCTTTGAGGTTGTGAAGCACAAGTACCGGGCAAGGGAGGAAGTGGGCGGGGCCTCCACACAGGAATTGCAACTGGACAACCAATATGCTGTCTTGGGGGACAAGTAGGACATCATCTGGGGACAGCCTGGACCTGCTCCACCTCGGGGGATGTGCTGCAGATGTGGGTACTGCTGCCCTGACAGTGCCGAGGCTGCCGGAAACAGACTGCCCACACTCTGTGCCTCTCGCAGACACTGATATATATATATATACACACACACAGACACACACACACACACAGGTGGCAAGGGCTTCCAGTCGTCAAGGCAACTCCAAGGGCAACTGCAACGAGCAAGCTGAACAATAACATCAGTTTATACCTACCCTTATAAATGTCGCAAGAACGATCTCCCACTGGCTCTTGCCGCTCCTGAGCATGGCAGTGACAGCTGATTGTGTGTTTTTTTTTTTTTTTTTCCTTTCCTTTCCTTTTTCGCCGTATCGGCCGAACTTGCACACGGCTATTGGCTAAATGCTGTTTAACATGGCCACTGGGCTGAAGTTTGCCTGAAGACAGCTGGTGGGTGTGCTGTTGAGGACCCAGGCTTCCTGGGTTGCCCATCTTGCCGTGACACCCATCCTCTCTCTGCTTGCACTGGAGTGAGGCTCTTTCACCCCCCCCCCCCCCAACAGCGCCAGGCCCATCGGACTGGAATAGAAGATTCCACAGAAGGAATCTACCAGCTGTCACAGTGAAGTGGGGGGGGGGGGGCTCTGCTTCACCCGAGACTTTTTAAAGTAGCCTTAATGCAGGAAACTATGGAAATTAGTCAGAGGAAGTTGTACTTTTGTCCTTCTGTGTTTTGCGCGATATTTGGTTGTTTGATAAAATCTGGATTGGACAACGCTCCCCTTAAACTTTCTTTGCATAGCATATTTAGTTTTAGTAGCGGGAAAATGGTGTGTCTGGCCCCCCCCCCCCCCCCCCCATTTCACGGCTTTATTTGATGATTCCTTGGTTAACATTAAACTTGCCTTTTCTAACCAAATTCACCACAAAAATGTCTCATTCTGAAATCTGTGCCTGTCCGTTGTGGTTTCTGCTGATATTTGAAGAAGGAAAGCTCTAATGGTGAGATGGAGGTCTTCCTTTGTTCATGGAGGGGTACTCTCTGCAGACAGGAGGGTCTCCCTAGGCTCGTACGGATTTGGTGGGTAAACCAAGGAGAGGACCGCACTCTAGAGGTAGTTTTAAAAAAGCTGGGTTTTTCAGGGTTTGAGGTCATTCCATGAAGAAACTTACCCAGTCATCCTGTTCTCAAGTGCCTATGAGACACATTCAATTTTAAAAATGTTTAATCAGCAAATTTTATGCAAGTGGTGCAAGTTTGTTCTGTACAGTATATTAGGGACATTTTCAGGCTGTCAACAGTTGAGAAATTAAAAAAATAAAGTTGTAAAGAATGGCGGATGTCCTTATATACTGAGTGGTTGCAATGACAGTGTGTTTGGTATTATTAGCATTTTTTGTGCCTTATGGTAGTTATAATGGATTCAAGTACTTTTAAACTTTATAAGGGCAAACAACAGTGCAATATTGAATCAACATACCAGTTGGACCAGATAATGTAAGGAATAATTATTTGTAGTATGTAAACACTACTGACAGTGACAGTGGTAGTCCTGGGAAACTTGCTTAAATTTAAATATGTGTTGACTTAGGCAAGTCAGGCCAATAATGAAAAAGATCTAGGTCTAGTTTGAAATTGCTGCAAGGACAGGTTCTATAGAGGTATTAATCTTATTAGCTATTAGTTATGGTTGCCAAATGTAATCAGCTGGTAATATGTGTCAGAGATGTGATAACATCCAGCACTTCACAATTCAAATCTCACATCTCTGGAAGATTATCTTCAGCAGAAGTAGATCACAGATGAAAATCCAAACGCTGCAAGGAATTAACACCATCTGTATTGCATTTTTCCCGTGTTGTACATTGTATCTTTTCTATTCTCAGTTGAATCACTCCGCATGTGTACTGGCTGATTATAGGTTGTCACAGTAAAAATCATCCACGATTAGGAGAGGGCTCTCGTTCCATGGGAAACAAGATCTCTCCAACCCAGTTCTCATCATCCGTAGGTTGGTTGCTTGTAACCTGTAGAGACAACTGTTTGAGAGAGAGCTGAATATCAACCCTGAAACAAATTAACCTTTTCATTTTCAGTGTAAATAAGGTGAGACCTGCCAGGGAAGAGGTGTGGCATCTGCGAGTGGTGCATCTTCAGGTTTACTACTTAATTTAGGGCAGTTTTTCTCAACCCAGCATTCAAAGCATAGACGCGTTATTCCCTACTAAAGAATATTATTCTTGGCCTGTGAGATTTTTTTGTAATGTTCTGGATGTGATTTGTTCCAGTGTTTCTCAACGTAATCTTCAGGAACTCCCTGATAGTCCACATTTTTGCTACCAGCTCTTAGTACACCGGTTACTACATCGGTGTTCTTGATTTTTATGTTTGTTCTTGATTGTTAGGTACAGGTATACTGGGAGAGTGTGTAATGTGGACTGTCTGGGGGTCCTTAAGACTATGCCTTGATCTTCCTGAGACTCCAGGCTCCCTTCTTCCCTGAATAAGATGACTGGTGGAAAGATGGATGAATTAATGGATTTTTGTGGACAGTCTGCAGATTACATTTTAATTGGAAAACGATTACGACCCTATACTGACCTTTTGTATTTTAGCCTCTGGGGCCGGATCCTCTATGTTCAGGCTGGATATGCACATCCTGCAGTTCCATCGATCTCCAAGGAAACGGGCCTAGCAGCAGAGGGGGAGACCCAGACTGTGTGAACGTTCTTCTGTCACATGCCCATTCATAGCAGAAGGAAGCAGGACTACTAAACACAGGCCCGGTACCACCTGAGAAAAGCATTCACCTGCCCACCGCAAGCAAGGTCTGCTGAAGCCTACGTGTAATAACCATGGGAGAGATGTCTTTGAACATCCACTCTCTCATCAAACACAGAGCAGGAAACATCAAGGCTGTGAAGCCTGGAAGAACCTTCTTCAATGATTACTGCTACTCCATGTGACCCCGCCAGGGGTATATACAGGATATGGGGTCCTCTGAATGAATAATGGCCCCTCTTATTCCCCACTTACCTTAAAAAATATCATGGGATTGCCTCCGGACCACACAGATCAGTGTTTAATGTGTGCAGCCTTGCAGCTAAGACTGTAAATATATATCTGCCATTTCATGCTGTTTTACACGAATTTCATTAGTTTGATATACCGTGACTCAAACTAAGAAATATGGACTGTGCTCATGATCAGAAGGTTGCTAGTTCCAGTCCTGAGAGGGGACTTGCTGTTGCGCCTTTGAACATACTTTACCGGAATAAATTCAGTAAAATATATACAGCATCCTGTCATCACTTTCATCCACCAGAAACAAAGTTCACTCAACCAGAGGGGGGCACTGTCTATTGCCATAGGAAGGAAATCTCATATCATGAAGCTGAAAAAAATAGACAAATATCACATGGCCTGTGTTGGGTAATAGTTGAGGGTAGGTTCAAGTGAATAATGGTGGACAGTTTTTCATGAAACTGAATGATCAACAGGCTAACATCTGCACAGTTGCAATAACCCTGTTAATACTTATGTCTTAGTTAATCCTCTTCATGTTAGTCAGTGAGACGGGAGACTATGTGGTTGTAGTCCCACCATATATTGAAGTTAAAAGCTTATTTTCAGATTAATTAAGGCCTTTTTATTCATTTACATAGTAGAAATAACGTATTCAAGATGATGAAGCTTTAAAGGGGGTCTCATTTCCAAATTATCGTTTTTTATTTGGCCAGTGAGTCTCTGTGGCTATAGTATATTCACGTCATTAAATGATCCAGAGCTGCTGTTTAAATGGGAAGCAAGATTGCCCTCATGACGTTAGTTAAATGAGTTAAATCACCTTTAATTAACTTATTTGCCAGCTGTTCAGAAGGCAAATGCCCCTTCACAAAGTGGCCTGTCTCCTCCAAGCTTTTTAGAGCCTCATGTCTCAGACATGAGCAGGTTTGAAGCATGGCGCTGCCGTGTTCTGCAAACCTGGACTTTGAACTTGTGGGATTAGTGATCTATATTCAAACAAAAACTGCAAACAAACTTTACCGCCCAAATTGCAAAACAGACCTTGAATCTCATCAAATGGGGTGAATTTAAGACAAATGAAAAGTCATGTTTATCACATTCTGAGTTTTTCACGTAGGAGAGATTTGAACATTCTGTTTTGTAGTAGGAATGTAATAAAGCGATGTGTGATAAAATGCAGCATCACTTGGACATACTAAGTAACTAGTGTTTTATTTCTATGTTATATAATAGTGTTTTATTATTATAGTTTTTTTTAATTAGACATTAAAAAATATCCTAAGATGAAATTCAAATGGACTTGATTGCTTTACTGGGAGTTTGAATTCTGTAATGTTTAAATGAGTAAACAGAGATAGAAACTGATAAATATTAGAACAGGACAACCAAAAGTAAAACCTTAGAACCCCTGAAATAATCCTAATTATCCTACTTATCAGAAATAACATAAATAAAAACAGCTGAAGCCAAAGCAGTTAATTTAGGTTAATACGTAAGATGACCTGGGTTAGATGTTCTGAGCCCCCTTCTAGGGTTTCCACTAAAATCTGAAGAAATATGGGTACCCCCATGGCAGAATTTGCTATTTTGTATTCAGGGGCCCCTGTAAAGTGCTGGGCCCCCTGAATCTGCCAGAGTGTTTATGTCCCTCTGACACCCCAGGTACTAAATAGCGAAATAGATGAGGTATTCGTGCCTAAAGCCAGGGAAGGCCAGTTCAACGCTATACTTTAGTGGAAGTGTGTTGTGAGGATTTTCAGTTTCAGCTACACTGTATTATACTGTAGGTTACTTACGTGTTTATTTAAAGTTTGTTATTGGTTTGTTAAAAAAAATGATTGACGATTGAACCGGAGTTTTTGGGTTTAATTTCAGTTTGTGAAGATTGCTTTCAAATCAACATACATTAAAACTTAATACAGGGCAGTTCCGAATGTTGTTTGATAATTGAAAAATCATTTCAATTGATTTCATTTTCAAATGAATGATAATTAATAAGTAACCGTATAATATAGATAATGTCTTTTTGGAAACCTCCCCAAAAAGGCTTAACTATTTATAAGTCTGATTATATTCTGACTATATTATATAGTCTGTATATGGCTCCGAATACGACTGCCTGATCTTTATGTCTTTTGGCATTTCCCAAAATCAATGACTCACCTGTCTCTTTGCTCGGTCCGGACGAGGGGCAGCAATTGCTAAGGCCAAAAGGGTGGCCAGCAGCAGCAGCAGCAGCAGCAGCAGCGATGATCTCTTCATCTTTGTATTGGCGTGAAATGCACTGTACTGCCCGGAGAGCACAGGGCTGTGCCTTATAGCCACGTCAGTGTATGCTACATAAACAGCCTCTCACAAGCAGCCTGTCAAAACTATTTCACTAAATAGCTCCAGCGTGAGGTTCAGGCATATGACATTGGAGGAACTCCGATATGACAAATCCGATATTTCAAGGTTTGTCTGAGATTGAAACTTGTACAGCAAACAATTTCCTGAGTATTTCTGCCGATGTCTGAATATATACAGTATACTACAGCCGTCAAAAAAACTCCTCACCTAGGTAAACTGAACAAACTCGAAGCTTGTGTTTTGGAACAATGCATATTAAGTTAAGTATAATGTTCACTGCAAAGTGTACTGTTGAGGAATTATATATGGTGTAGGCTATTTAATAGCCCAAAATAAATAGATGCTCCTGATGAATTTAGATAAGGGTCTAATTGTTCAGTCCACTCCTAGTACAGTTTTACTGCTTGGGTGGTCAAAGATAAGTTATGGTTATAGTTATGCCAAATAGCTTAGCTGAGCAATGATTTACTTAAATTAAATACTGTATTTCAGAAAGGACTTCGAGAGCGGAAGTGACGTCACCCACCAGCGCACTGTCGCTATGAGGTGTACGGGGCAGGTTGTGGTTTCCCTAGGAGCGTTATAAACATTCAAGCTGTTGAGTAGGTGGCTATGCTTCTATATTAGGCAGACACTGCGATTACCAGAAAATATCGTACTTCGTAGCTATCGAAATTAAGTTATACCCGAACAACCAGTGAGTACGATTTATTACCGGTAGTCTACAATAGTTGCTCTGTGTTGCTAAGCAACCACGTATAACAAACTTAAAATATCAAAAATCTTGCAACGTTGTGACAGTGTGTATTTCTGTATGTCTGTACTACAAGAGAGTGCTGAAATATAACATGTATCGCATTATTTTGTAATTACTGATAAAGTCTGCAGAAACATTTCAGTAAGAGAAACTGCATGCGCTTCTAATACGCACGAAAGTGATTCGTCGTTTAGTCTTGAATTTTGCAACGAATGGAAATAGCTAAACAAGATAATATTATCGAGTTCGCTCCTACTTGGTTACATAAAAACGCAGTTTTGCAATTAAATCATTTTACACATGATAATGGGAACATGTTACTGGTCAGAAGTGAAAAAGGTGTCGTTTTCTTGTTCAAATATTACCTTAAGCAGCTTAAACATCGGTCAGGACTTAAAGATTCTTAAATTAAGAACGAATATTCAAAGCAAATTTCCCCGTGAAGCATATTCTCCGTTAGTGTCTGTGCAGCCCTAATCATGTTTGCATTCCCTCGCTTTTCACTGATTCTCTTTTCTTTCCGCATTGATAAAGGGGTAATGAGTGCCCCTGTCAGTGATGTGAGGGTATTCGTCCGGACCAGACCCACTGCCAACTTTGCAAAAGACCTTATTCAGTATTTACCAGATGGGCAGGTATTCTCAATACCTCAATATTCTCAATGCCAAATGTAGGCGTGTGTGTCTGTGTGTGTGTGTGTACTCCGTGCCTCAGCAGAATGTTGTGGTATACTTTCTTATCCATGATGCCATCAGTTTTCACTAAGTCACCTGTTCCTGAGGCTGAAATGACACCAAACACCATAATACTACCCCCTCCATGTTTAACTGTTGGCAGGAGACACTCATTTTTATATCTCTCCGCCTCCCTCCGTCGAACATACACTCTTCACGTGTTTCCAGACTGTTCAAACTAGAACTCGTCATTCCACAGCACTTTATACCAATATTCCTTTGTCCATGCCTTGTGTTCTTTTGCACATTTCAGGCATTTCACCCTATTTTTCTCTCACAGTAATGGCTTCTTTGCTGCTATTTTGCTAACAGGTCCTTCTTCTCCCAGTCTCCGATGCACAGTGCTTGGGGACATTGACGCACCATTAGTCATTGTGGCGTTGATCTCGTCACGCAGCTCTTGTCAGGTCTTTCCTCAGTCCTTAAGACTGAGAATTCTGAGATGCTTCACTTGTTTCTTTTTCCTACCTCTCCTCTCTCAGTTCTGGTGGCATCATGGCAGTCTGAAGTGTGTGCCAACTCCAGCCAGCATCAAAAAGGGCTTTTATTCTAACCCGTTGCTCGGCCATTAGCTCCTTCATCACCTTAACCATGTTCAAAGAAGAGTGACATGTGCTTCAAGACTCCCTCTAGGGGCTTTGGATTTATACCAGTTGGTGGTGTGGCCTCAGTGACAAACCCTGATGTTACCAGTAACTTAATGAGCAGGACAGACCTTGTACATTCCAAAGAACCACACAGCTGTACCCTAAGACTCTTTCCTCACCATCAATTTCACCATGATCACACCTGACAATGGTTACACTTGTAATTTGGCTTCTTCTTTGAAGGAACATCATTGTGTGACGTTGACAGTGAAATATGCATAGCGTGTTTTTTGTAAGGAACATGACCTAAATCTCCTTATGATGGATCTATTCTATGGTTTATAGAGCATAATGATGACTCTGTATATATATGTATATATAGTTTGTTCTGCATTTGTGTCTCATTATACATAGTTTTATATGGACAGATGTTTCTATAGTGTCTATGGGACAAAAAAATAAGCTCAGTCTAAAACTCTTAATAAACATATGGATACACAGTAATTTAATACAAGGAGCATTCGAGGAGCATTCCAGACCTTTTATCCTAATAGTTTTTGTTTTTTCCATGCATCTCTGCCTTTTTCTCCGGAAACCCCATTTGATTTCTGTCTATCATCAGACAGTAAACATCCATCTGCGGAAAGGCTCTCGGAAGCGGGTGGTGAACAACCAGCTGTGCTCCTGGTCCTTCCGGATGGACCGAGTCCTCCACGATTTGTCCCAGGAGGAGGTGTATGACAGCGTAGCCCGCAGTGTGGTCTTCAGGGCGCTGGATGGTTACAATGGCAAGTTTCCCATTCTCCATCTCCCTCAAATTGTATTTGTAAGTGGGCAGGATAATAATAATAATAATAATAACAATTATTATTATTACCGCTATTATTATTCATGTTTATTACACAGGACTACACATTTTTTTTTAGGTGACGAGGTTTTTTGAATGCATTTGGGGTATTTTGAGGGTGCTGAATTAAAAATCTCATTACTTTTGCTGAATTGGTTCTAGTTTTTGAGATAATCGACATCCATGAAAATAATGCATTCCCCCAATTCGACTTGTGTGTGATAACACATGCAATCGTTTTTGGTCTGTCTTTTGACTCTTTAACAGTGTCTTAGGTAATGAAATATCCCATATAATTATTTTGTATTTCAATATGTAGGCTTGCAATGCTATAAATGCAACTTTTTGAAGCCAGATTAATTAAAGAATTAATTAATTATGAAATGTCTCAGAAATTAGAGCGAATCTAGCAAAATCGAAGTCATATTCTTAATCAGCACCACAGCACAATTTTAAAAAAATCAGCATTTTTAAATCCTGGTTTAATCCTAGTTCTGCTGGCAGAAGGCTACACTGAGCCTACCACCTACCTAAACATTGTTGCAGACCAAGTACACCCCGTTGTGGCAACGTTACCTCCGATAGTAGTGACCTCATTCAGCAGGATAATGTACTCTGTCACACTGTAAAAGTTGTTCAGGAATGGTTTGAGGAACATGAAAAAGACTTCAAGGTATTGACTTGGCCTCCAAATTCTTAAAATCTTAGTCTGCTTTATTATGTGTGGGATGTGCTATACAAACACACTGATCCACTAATGGGGTCTTTAAGCACTTATGTAAGTCGCTCAGGCTAAGGGCATCTGCCAAATGCTATAAATGTACTGTAAATGTATCCATGGAGGCTCCACCTCGCAACTTACAGGACTTGAATTGCCTGCTAACCTGTTTGTGACAGATACTACAGGACACCTTCATAGGTCTTGTGGGGTCTATGCCTTGACGGAGCTGTTTTGGCGGCACAAGGTGGACCTACAAAATATTAGACGGGTGGTTGTAATGTTAGAGCTGATTGGTGTGTATGTGTGTAAAGAAGCATTCCAATGTACCTGTACTTTTGCAAATGGCAAATGAAACATTTCATTTGCATTTTATGCACCACTATGAAATCTCTGGCTGCAGTGGCCACTGTTGTTGCTGTAATTGTCTCTCGACATTGATCAGGCACAGTCATGTGCTTTGGCCAAACTGGGGCGGGGAAGACCTACACCATGACTGGAGCCACAAGAAACTACAAGGAAAGAGGGATCATTCCCAGAGCCTTGCAGGAGGTACAGCATCTTCACTTGCTCCTCAACAAGGCCACCTGGTCTCTACATCCTATACAACCTTATCAGCTCTGTCAAATTGTCATGCAAGAAGAATCACGTGCACCTGTAGTTGGTTGTAAACTTAATCTGGTCTTGTTTTAAATTTACTGCAGCACATGCAGTATTTATTATTATTTATTAGTCTTATTTATACAGAGGAGCATCTCACTGCCAACCAGCCCAATCTCTCTTGCTCTGCCTGCATCTCCCATGATCCCACTCATGTACCTGTCCTTGTGTCCACTCAATGTTTCCTGTCATATTTTTTCCTATGTACACACTGGGTGTTCCTTGAGTACAGCATTAAACAAACCATAGACATTCCATGGGGGTATTCTCCGTACGTGGATTATTCGTTTAGCCGGATGAAATTGTTGACGATTTGACATGATCCTGGATCTGTC
>JAODKM010000001.1:25432066-25443407 GCA_026780845.1 Petrocephalus sullivani
ATGATTTTCACCGCCATTAACTGATCCAAGATGAGGCTTCTGATCTTGGATGATTTAAGCGACGTACGGAGAATACCTCCCATGTACCTATGTAGTGCTTTGTAAATAAAGCTGATTCTGATCCTAATAATACAAGGAGTTCAGCAGGAGATTCACTTCTGATTCTGTTTATTACAAATTCATGTTAGACATAATTCTCAGTTTCAGCTTGTTATTTGAGCTTAATAAATTTACATTGATTTATTCATTAAATATAAGTATGCTGTGTTATTTGTTTACTTATTAAATAAAACCAGACAAGGCAGACAGCAACCTACTGCTGTTCTTCTTCTAAGGTTGCCTAATATAAAGATGCTTGTTGTTCTATAAACATGTAGGAAAACATTGGGTGTTAATGTTGTTGACTGAGCATTGGTGTGTTGGCAGAGTGGGACTGGGCAGTAAGTCGGAATGCATTAAAAACCAAGTAGAGGACTGATCCCCCAGTTTTCCCAAAGTTAAAGTGACAGGCCTTGCAGTTTGTAGAACCATGTGTATCTCAGAGTATTTTAAGTGTCACACTAAAACCAAAAGTCATAACTGAATGTCAGGAATTCTGTTCTTGTGGCATATAGACTAGTTGAAAACTGAAAACGTAAGGAGTTGCATACTGATATACTGTACTTTGCTTTTTTATGTCCTAACATGTGACCCTGTTGCTGTGCATCTGTGGAGAGTGCAGGTGTTCAGGGAGGTGGAGCAGCGCACAAACCATGCCATCTCCGTGTACCTGTCCTTCCTGGAGATCTACAATGAGACACTGCTGGACCTGCTCTCCTCTGTCTCAGCTGAGGACAGTGCAGCGTATGGAGGCATGTCCATTGTGGAAGAAGCTGGGGGCAGCATCTTTGTGCGAGGGCTGTCTCTTCACCATGTCCGCAGCGAGGAGGAGGCCCTGAATTTGCTCTTCGAGGTAGGAAAGACTGTTTTCATTGGTCAGTTGCTGTCTGAATTCTTTGGTGTTATTTGGTGAGTAAACTTTTTGGAATAATATAGTTTACATAATGAATATGTCAATGTAAATTTATTAAGCTCTCAAACAGCATTAAGCTTACATTTTTAAATGCATAAAATACATTTTTATTGTCTGTCTAAAATGCATTTTTAATAAATAGAATGAAAAAATCGGGTATTTCAAATATAGATTAATTATTTAAAATGCTGTCAAAATGTGAAATTACTAATAATTGTACTGTGCAGTTGTTCTCAGGATTTCACTGGCAAGTCCTTTTATTACCCCACCTTTAATTACTCTTCATTATTTTTGAAAGGCATTCAGAGCTGACTGAGTTAGTTGTTGATTTTGTCCCGTGTACAGTACTGCTGGACAAGGCTTCCACCTAACATTAATATGAAGTACATGATGTTCTGGTATCTTCAGGGGGATATGAACCGGATCATAGGAGCCCACACCATGAACAGGAACTCCTCTAGATCTCACTGCATCCTTTCAATCCACATCGAGGTATGGGGAACTGAGAAAGATGAATAATGTTCCTCTTTGCTGCAATACTGATACATCTGACACATCTGATCAAAGCTGTTTGTCAGAAGTTGGAATATGAGCCGTAATTTATCTTAAAAGACTCTTTGTTTCAGTCTCGCTCACGGACGCTGTCGGAAGCCAGGTATCTCACCTCCAAGCTGAGTCTGGTGGACCTGGCTGGCTCAGAGAGATTAGGCAAAACTGGAGTAAGTAACAGTCTCTTCCTCTTTCTGAATGCTACTGTCTTGCTCTGGAGAAGCATGAAATAAGCCTTTTACTGATGAATTCTTTTAGTTATAATATAGCCTTATTTCAATTCACTTATTTAGTAGACACTTTAATCCAAACCAACATACAATCCAGAAAGCAGGGTGAGCCAGTCCCTGGAGCACTTGGGAGTTAGAGGCCTTGCTCAGGGGCCCATGGTGACATCGCTCTACCAACTCTATGATGTGAGCCAGTGACCTTCTGATCCCAGACACAGCATCCTAACTTGCTTAACTATACACAGCCTCTATTATTGATATTCATATGAGTTTTAAGGTTTCTTAGACAGTGATTTTAACAGCCGCACGGTGATTGTCATGATGTCCACCTCTCTCTTCTCTTCCCCCGGCCAGTCAGAGGGCCAGTTGCTCAAAGAGGCCACGTATATCAACAAATCTCTGTCCTTCCTGGAGCAGGCCATCCTGGCTCTAGCAGACCGGCGCCGCGAGCACGTGCCTTTTAGGCAGAGCAAGCTCACACATGCCCTGAAGGATTGCCTGGGTGAGCAGGGCTGTGGGCGGCGGCTTCCAGCATTGGATTCACCACCCTTTACGGGACAGCTGGACCCTACGGGTCAGGCAGGGGTGCGAGGTTTGCCATGTGCAGCATATGCAACTGTCGACCTGCAAGTAACTGAAATGTATCCAAGAGGGGTTGATGGAGCAGGTGCAGTTTATCTGATGTTGGGTATCATTCAATATTGCAGCTGTCAAGGGGTGAGGCCACAAGGGCACTGGCCCCATCTGAAAGCTGATTGGCCCCTGGAGTGTCCCATCCCCTGTCACTCACCAATACAGAACATATCATTGGCTCATGATAAGGTCGAACCCTCTGTATTAAATATGATCTCTTTTATAACCCCAACCTTGAATCACCCGTGTAGCTATCCCAACAGGTCAGCAGAAGTGATGCTAGAGAAGCAGGTTGTATTAGACCAGGGGTGTCAAACTCCACTAATGGAGGGCCACAGCCCTGCATATTTTTGGGGTTACCCTCGTTTAACACACCTGATTAAACTCCTTCACCTCCTTGTACTAATTACCACACAGCTCCTGAGTTCAATCATTTGTGGTGGAACTGGGAAAGAACTAAGCTACACAGGACTCCGGCCCTCCAGGAATGGAGTTTGACACCCCTGTATTAGGACCTAGTCATATACAGTTTTATAGAATCTAAATCAGGAGTACTCCGAAATTAACTTGAATGGTCAGGTCATCAAATTTCCATTCAGTCAAAGGTCTGGAAAAATTACTGTGCATTTGAAGTACATTAACATATAACATATAAAGGTTAACATGCATGATAATAGTTTGCTTGATTGGTCCCATGTTGACCGGAATCTGCCTATTCAGTATTATTATTATTATTATTGTTATTATTGTTTTCTTAAGAGATGGAGCTCTAGTCGCCTTTCTCTGTTAAGTAAAAGAAGGCCAGTAGAGCTGCATCTCTTAAAGAAAAAAGAAATGTACAGAATCTTTCATTGTGTGCTCTACTGAAAACACACTTAGGTAATTAAATTAGCATACCGATCTAGGTGACGGTCCAGATTCAATTGTATTTGGGTCCAGATGCAGATTGGAGTCCGCCTATTAAGTATCTAGAATCTAAACCAATGTTTCTTAACCCAGTCGTCAAGGATCCCCAGACAGCCCACATTTTTGCTTCCTCCCAGCTCCCAGTGCCAGTTCCAGGTATTCAATGTTCTTGATTGTTTCATTTAGGTGTGTGTGGAGCTTGAAGGCAGCAAAATGTGGAATGTCTGGGGGTCCCCATGGTTGAGAAACACTGGTTTAAACTGTTCTATTAGAACATGACTGTAACTGTCCTCCTCCTCCCACAGGGGGAAACTGCAACACAGTGATGGTGGCAAACATCTACGGGGAGGCTGCCCAGATAGAGGAGACGGTGAGAGTGGCTGTACTGCCAGAAAGAGCCTCTCTGTGCCAGTCTCCTCTGGGGATCTTTATAGGTCTAGATACTTTCCCATGTTCTTGAGCTCTGACTGGCCTGCCGTGCTTCCCAGCTGTCCACGCTGCGTTTGGCCGGTAGGATGAAGCGCGTGCAGACGCAGCCGGCCATCAACGAGCACATTGACCCTGCGGTGAGAACGGCACGAGTGCCCTGAGATCGGATATGGCATGTAGGCTTGGCCGTATAGAGATTCAAGGGATTTTTAAAATGATATCTGGCACGTTCAGACAGCCACAGTCGGCCATGTGCAGGTCACATGATGTCCACCTCTCTCTTTCTGATCTGGCCTGTTTGTGCAGATCCAGGTGAGGAAGCTGCAGAAGGAGGTACAGCTGCTGAAGCAGGAGCTTTTCATCCATGACTCCCTGGTAAGCATCTACATGTGGATGCTGAGGTCATAACTTGCCCACATCCATCCTCTTGGTCTAAATCATGTAAAATAGTGTTACACACCCTAGTCCTGGAGGCCCCCACACAGTCCACAGTTTGGCTCCCTCCTTTCTCCCAGCACACCTGTACCAGGTATTCGGTGTTCTTGGTTGATGATTTGTTCTTGGTTGTTTGGTTCAGATGTGCTGGGAGATAGGAGGGAAAAAAACTGTGAACTTTGGGGGTTCGAGAGGACTGGGCGGAGAAATACTGATCTGAAACAACAAAATGTAATTCATGAGTTAGAACAAGCAACGTCTACAACATCAGGAGCATATCTCACAGTCCAACAGTATTATCATGTTCAACTTAATGAACTTTATTAAGAAAATTTATTAAGAGAATTTATTTCTTTTAAAACAGAGGATATAGCAATACAGACAAACCTCTACTTAAGTAAATTTGGCTTCCGTAAATCTGGAATTATGTAAGACATTCCCACCACACACAATATTTATGAATAACGCTTAAGCATTTGAAGTACGTTTAGTGCAAGTTGGCATCGCCAGACAAGGCAGGCAGCTGTAGCTTGCCAGTTCTCACATGTCCTGTACAGTGAACGCATATATTCTCATTATGGTGCTTTTCCATTGCCACCAAGAACCGAGCCGTACTGTTAACCAGGCCATTGTGTATGAGCTGAGCCTGAGCCGTAACTGCGCTGACATGGCCTGTTTATCAGCAGGGCTGAAAGTGTGACTAAACTAAGCTGGTTGCATCACCACCATCTGATCAGTTGAAATACCTGTGTACTGTGCATGTATTATCTGAAGGAAAAATCATATATTCTATATATTATTCATTATTAGTGGTATCGCACATTGCAATGTCTTGATGCATTCCCAACAACTTGTAACTTGAAAATTCCAGCCTCCTACTTAAAAAAAGTACTGTAGAATAGTTGAGCAGGATGGATTTGTAATGCAAATTTAGACAAGTGAATGCTAATTCTGCTAACCTTTGATGCTTGCATATTCTCACAGAAATGCTAGTGGAAAGTAACACGCCGTAAAAAAAATAATAATAATTGCACATAGTAAATCATGATATATACTGTTTGAACAGTAAATAAACATTTCTTCAGTTTTACATCATTGTCGCTCTCCAAACCCGGTAACGCCTTTACCGAGCCCACCCTTCTGCAGTGGGAAACAGAAGTGAGTGGGAACCGCGCTGTAACTAGTCTCCCTTCATGGCACGGCTCTGCTTTGGTTCGGTTCCTGTATACCAGTGGAAAACTGCTATTAATGTAGTGCGTTATACAAATGTAAAGTAATTATTTCATTGTCTAGGCCTATGTCTTATTGTAGTATTTAATATGTCTAACATTTACTAGAGAAGTCTATTATTTGTGTATTTTTTATACTTGTGTTTGTAACAAATACCTAGGCTAGGGTTGGCTAGTCCAGTATTTCCCAGCCCAATTCTTGGGGACCCCCAGACAGTCCACATTTTTGCTCCGTACTGGGAGCTGGGAGGGAGGAAAAACGTGGACTGTCTGGGAGTCCCTGAGAACTGGATTGGAAAACACTGCACTAGGCTATGCTGACTGGTGGGAAGGAAAAGGGAATCCAACATGCGTAAATGTAGACTCGTGTAAGAGGTTGTTTGTAAATGGCCGTGACCACCACTACCCCCCCATATTCCCCCCACCGGCAGGCCAATCGAATGGGGGTGTCTTATGATGCACTGACAGACAGGCAGGTGGCAGAAATTCAGCGTCAGGTCCAGAGATACCTGGAAGGCACCAGCGAAGAGATTGAAGTAAGATGGCCACCGATTTCTTGTTTCCTTCAGAATCACAGCTGAGGTCACCAACATATGTCCAAATCCTGATCCATTTCAGATAATAAACATCAGGCAGGTCCAGGAGGTGTTCATGCAGTTCAGACTCACTCTGCAGTAAGTTGTTACTCAGTTGGAATTTGAATCAGCTGTAATGTCGCTTTGCACTACGTCACAGTATTTATTAATACACGCTCATCCAACAGTAAGTCTTACCAGAATGCTGGTAGCTTCAGTATGCAGCTAGTAGATGGTGGCTTTCTTTTCCAGGCAACAGGAGCAGAAGCTGAGATCCCAGCTGACTGAGAAGAACAGCCTGGCAGAGAAACCCCAGGCCCCAGCTGCTGGAGCTGGTCCTAGGTCCCAGGTTAGTGTGACCATGGAAGAGGGGGGACATCCTGTAACGACAGAACTATTCACTCATTTCAGCTGCATAAATTTAAAATAATAAGCCAGAAAATAAAGAAATTTCACATGAACCACGAAAATGTTGCCTTGGTTGTATCTGGGTATAACTAATAAAGGTTCTTCAGTGTATATTTTGGGGACAATATTTCTAAATGTGCAGTTTTCTTATCCAGATCAAATTTGCCATGTGTAGGCCGACTATAAGGAATCTCTGGTGAGTTTTATTTTTGCAGAGTAGCCTGGCCTGTTTCTGGACAGGCCACGGCGCAGAGACAGGCACCGCTTCTGACCTAACTGACACGTGTTTCGTGTCACAGCCTCGAGGAGAAAAGGACCCTGTAGGAGAGGTGGAAACAGGGGCTTTTGGGGGGGCAGAGAGGCACAAGGTCAAACCTAAAAAGGCAAAGGATGTGAGGTAAGGGGGGGGGGTTCACGTGGACAGCATTTACAGGGGTGTTTTACTGAGGCTGTGATCTACCAAGAGCAATCAAATGTGTGATATTTGGGGTTCAAATAAGTGTCAAAACCGCTACTGTTATTCCAGCTATGTACATATTTAACAACAGCCATTTTACATGTGTAGCTTAACAGTTAAAAATAAGCTACTTTCTTAACCCCTAATGTGTAAATGATGAGGAAACTAGACTAGAGAAAAATTAAGTGTTTGTGTTTGCTGTGTGCCAAGTATATAGCATAATAATGTGACACATTGCTTAGGTCCCTGAAATCAGGACATCTGCCTCTTTCTCTGATGCTGAAAACCTTGCCACTGTCCTCCTCAGTACAGGGAGGAAGGAAGGAGCAGTTAGCCCCACCTACAGCAAAGAGGCTGACACCACTGCCCTGGACAGGAGCAATCCCCTCCTGGAGACCCAGCGGGATCTCAACTCGGATGAACAGAACCAGGGATCCCAAGGAAACCTCATAACAGAGTACAGGGAACCAGCGACCGACATGTCACTCCCTGTTCCGTTCGGGAAAGCCTGGTCCTGCCTGCTCTGTGGGGCAAATGGCTAGTCCATTAACTGTCCTTAATGTTGCCAGGTTGCCAACAGGCCTCATCATTAAGGAGCACGGCTACCTGTCTGCACTGATCCTTTCCGCTGTCTATGTTTTAGGCTAACATAGGTACGGGGAGGTAAAAATTGAAAATTGGCTAAGGTCAGATGTTTTATTTTGAAACCAAATAAATACAAACAAAATTCAAGTCAGTGTCTTTCATTAGGGATATTCAAAATTGCCCATAGGTGTGTGTGTCTGTGTGTGTGTGTGTGTGTGTGTGTGCACCCTGCATTGGTTTACCACCCCATCCTGGGTTCTTCTCTGCCTTGCTCCTGTAGTTTCCAGGATAGTCTCTGGACCCCCACAGTGAGTATAGAAAATGGATGGATGGTTTAGAGATATTAGGGTGCCCCATGCCCTGGTGAGTGGGCAGCTCACCTTCATTTCCATGGCAGGTTTCTACCATTAATTTTGGTAACATTCCACATCATTGGATAATATTAGTGTGCCTTTTGAAAGACATAATGACAAGGCATAGATTGGCAAAACAAGAGATATTATTTATGAAAAAAAAAAAATCGCACTTCCGGACAGAGAAATCTGAAGCATGTTTTTCTACACTTTCCTCCAGCCAATGTTTTTAACCTGCCAGTACCTATTAACAGTGTAACTTCAATGAGAGGAGCTTTGTTACTGATGGTAATAAATAGCCCCCAAAAGCCCCTATGCCAGCCGTATGCCCTTCTGCTCTGTGTGCATGGCAGGATACCTAACATCATTCTAGAAATTGCATTATAGCTTTGAATACTGGTACCCAGAAGTGACCATGGCTGCTTGATCTTCACTGACTGATACTGCTCCCCTTCTGCCAGTCCCCCTCCCCCAAAAGCAGAGGCCTTTGAGGACTTCAAAGCAGGACAGGGGAGTGAGATTACCCACATCTTGAAGGAGAACAAGGCGGTGCTCCGGGATCGCCAGCGACGACTCAGGGAGCTGACGGATGGCATCAACGCGACAAAGCGGGAGATTGACCTCGCCAGCAGCACCCTGCAAGCCCAGCAACAGCGTCATGGTGTGTCTAGCCACAATGCTCCCTGCTTCCCAATTTCCACAAGAAGTGGTACCTGATTGGCTGAGTACAATGAAAGGGTGCTGATTAATATTCAAAAGAGCACTACCTGATTGGCCAGTGAAACCCTGCTGTAGCACCTCCTCTACGAACATTTTATTAAGGCTCCTCCTGCACATCTGTGCAGGGAAATTTGTGACTGCGGAGGGCCAGCCGGTGATGGAAGAGCAGGAGCTGACCCTGGTGCTGAGGCTGCGGGAGCTGAAGATGCAGTACCGACGGCAGCACGGAGAATTGCAGAGCACCAGGGCCGAGGTCAACTACTGCCAGCACCTGGTGGACCAGTGCAGGATCCGTCTGCTCACAGGTGGGCCACATTCCCCAGCTCGATGGGGCAGAAACAGGCCCTGGGCTCTTATACTGTCACTCCCCACCTCCAGCCATACAAACCCAGTGCCTTATTTTTATAAAATCGGGGTTGTCACCTCAGTCCTATAAAATTCCTGGACACCCATTCATTGACCAATACTGGACATAGAGACATTCCATTCCACAGGTTTGTTTAGGTCTATTTGATAGGGGAACTCAGCAGTGTAACTTCCGATATTTTGAATGCCTTGATAATTATTTACTCAATTATTTACTACAACAATTTTAGTCTGCAGTAATATTCTTACTAATATGGTTTCCATCAGGTGCATATGTAAGTGTCTGGTGTGTGTGAGTGTGCCCTGCAATGGGCTGGCCCCCCATCCTGGGTGGTTCCCTGCCTTATTCCCGTAGCTTCCAGGTTAGGCTCCGGAGCCTCCGCGACCCAGGATAAGCGGTTTCAGAAAAAGAATGGATAGATGAGTTTTCACCAGTAACTGTTTTTACAACATCCGTTGTACGTTTTTACAACATCTTACAACAATTTAACTGGTCATCTCCGAAATGAATAAAATAAATCAGCTCTGCTCCTTTGTAAAAGTGTGTGTAGTTATCTTAAAAAGTAGTGGGTGCCAAAAATACTTGTAAAGGTTAAATAGAGCAACACCTATTCAATAAATGTAAGCATTCCTGGCTGCCAACGTAGGATACCTGCACTCAAAACAAGGCATGGAAAATTACAAATTGAAATTGAAATGTGTTTCGTTTTCAGTAATAGCCGAATTTTTGGTGTGGGACTTTTTGTGTCAGTAGCTGAAGTTCCAGTAGCCAAGAACCAAACCAGCCTTGGTACTTTGCGGTAGGGCTTGCAAACATGTTCACTGTCGACTGGTTATGCAAATAGCTTGTCTCTGAAACACAGTACAACCACCGTCTTGAAAACGGTTAAGAAATCAAAAAACAATAAACTAAAAAAATTCAAATAATTGATGCATGGACAAATTTGAGAAACCCAAGCTTTAACCGCAATCTGGTCGGAAGAACTAGAAGAGGATCTGGATGGCATGATAAGAAATAAAGTGTTTCCTATAACATGCACGATAATGGGAAAAATATTGTGATGAAATGAGGGATATTTATAAAGAAATTTCTCACAATCTCATCTAAGAATATTTTAAATGGGGAGGGTGAAGATGATTACGATTAGCTCGGAGAGCGTTGGTAAAGCTCATTCAAAAGCATACTATGTACTCTTGAAAAGGAACAATCATTAAAATTGCAGTGCTTGTTAAGATTTATTTCATATGACACAGTAAAAATGTTTATTTTTTATTATAATAATGTGCTATAATGTCCAAACAGTATGGAGACGTGACTTGCGGTGAGGTTCGTGGCAGGTGAGGCCCTGGCTCTTTCAGGAAAAAAAATACGGAGTGCTATAGTGAACTTGATTTTCTGATTTTTAGCTAGTGTACTGGCAGTAATAATCCTGTGGGCTCACACACGCCCCCTTCAGTGAGGCTGCTTATTTGCTGCGGTTTTGTATCAGATCAGCAGGAGTAACTTCGTTAAACACATACGCGAAATGCATGACCTATTCTATAGAAAGTGTGGACATATAATATGCGTTTGTGCGAACATGACATTGGTGGCATACACTGAGAAAGCAGAAGACGCGCGCTCGGCGCGGTCAGTGAGGGAGCAGAAGGCGCGTGCTCGGCGCGGTCAGTGAGGGGGCAGAAGGCGCGCGCTCGGCGCGGTCAGTGAGGGGGCAGAAGGCGCGCGCTCGGCGCGGTCAGTGAGGGAGCAGAAGGCGCGCTCGGCGCGGTCAGTGAGGGCCAGGCGCGCTGGGAGATGGGGCCCCTCTCTGTCTGAACAGGAAACACGCAAATTCAATGATTTTTAAAATTGATTCAAATGATTGTACATCATACAAACATTACATTTATAGCACAGGGCAGTAGACAAATATAAATGTTTATTTTATCATTATTTTTTACTTTTCATGCTCACCTGCTTCCCCTGACCGCACGTCCCTGGTATTAGGATATGAAAAAGCCTGATAACCAGCTGATGTGTGAGAATTGCATATGCATAACATGTGACGCTGGCCCTATTTTTTTAATTCAGTGCAAAATACCGCACCGCCGCTCTCGGGCCCCTTCCGGACCGAGGTAAAGTTAGTTTAATATTCAACATTCATTTGATATTCAAAATTCAAACCTATTATGCTCCCTCGCCATGTGACTTAGCGATGTCCAACCAACTGTGCAGCACAGAGACTAATGTCCTTCACATGTCACAAGGCTTGGTTTTCAAAATTTCAACTTTGACATTTTTTTTTTTCAATTAAAAATGGCTTATATGCTCATATAAATCTATTATGCTCCCTCACCATATGACTTAGCAATGTCAAACCAACTGTGCAGCATAGAGACCAGAGCATGTGAGCGGAGCGGAGCGGTGAGAATTTCCGCTCCTCGCTCACGAGGCTGTTGGCTCCGCC
The DNA here is from genome assembly GCA_026780845.1 of Petrocephalus sullivani. NCBI lineage: Eukaryota > Metazoa > Chordata > Actinopteri > Osteoglossiformes > Mormyridae > Petrocephalus > Petrocephalus sullivani. The sequence goes on from JAODKM010000001.1 coordinate 25,443,401, forward strand.
GCTCCTC
>JAODKM010000001.1:25467920-25490311 GCA_026780845.1 Petrocephalus sullivani
ACAAGGAGCAGGACGAGACAAAGGAGGAGCAGAAGGGGAAGAAAGGAAGGGGCAGAGGAGGCAAACAAGGAGCAGGACGAGACAAAGGAGGAGCAGAAGGGGAAGAAAGGAAGGGGCAGAGGAGGCAAACAAGGAGCAGGAGGAGAAAAACAAAAGGTGATATGAGGAGAACATGATATGGCATGGGAGAGAAACCAGAAAAAGGGAAAAAAGTAGAAGAAATGAACCAGGGAGGAGACTAAGGAGAAGCAGGAGGCAAAAGAACAAGTTGATGAGAAGAGAACAAGATGACAGGAAAAGGGGGAGAAGAAAATGGAGGAACTGAAGTATGAAAAAAAGGAGGCGATGACTAAGAAGCAGAGAGAGAGCAGAGCAGGTGACATGAGGAGACGCAGTGGGAGAACAATATGAGAGGTGGGGAAAACAGGTGAAAAAGGAGGGAATAGAAAAGAAAGGGAAAGAGGAGGTGACTATGGAGCAGGAAGAGATGGGGGAGGAGGTGACATATGAAGAGAACATAGGCACAGGTAGAGTGTTGCCTGTTCTCCCGCGGCCTGCTTCGAGACAGGAGCCAGCATGCTCCTCACCTCGACGGCAGCAGCGTCCTGCGGGTCGAAGCCGTCACACACAAGCACAGCCAGAGCATCTCCTGTGACTCGCAGGGCCCGCACCGCCTCCGTGTGCGTCATGCCCAGCAGGCTGTGGCCGTTCACCTCCAGGATGCGCATGCCCACCCGCAGCCGCCCGTCCCTAGCGGCTGCCCCGCCGGCGCTCACCTGGGGGGGGGTGGGGGGGCAAGAGGTCAGGACCCTGTCCCTGAGATCGAGGCCCCAACAGGAGAACAGCACCTGCACGATGGTCACCTTGGAAATGAAGATGCCCTCGTCAGTAGGGTCGAAGGGGTTGCCGGTGTGGCCTCTGGCCCCCCCGCGTATGCTGATTCCCAGCTTTTCTCCGGGGTACTTCTCAATGACGATCTCCTGTGGGGGGGGGATTGTTTATTGAATCAGGAAAGAAGCAGACTCTCTGCCTGAACAGACACATTCCTGTAAACTCACACGCTCTGCAGGACAGTGCAATGAAATCAGCAGGGCTCATGGGAAGGATGGATTTAGCCAGACCATTCAGAACCAAAACTAAACCACTAACTACTATCTTCAAAATGCTTCAAATGCTTTATAATGGAGCTTTTAAAACTCTGCTCCAATTGTTAAAGTTTTTCCTTTATGTTCCAAACCTGTATTTTCCCCAACCGGCCTCTCAGACACTCGACCTTTTCCGCTTATTTATGGATTTGTGAGGATGAGTCTCTCTCCAGCCCATATAAGCCAATGTGAGACTCTCCTCATACAGATCTCTAATGAATATTAACCAGTTATACAGTGCATTCAGAAAACATCCCTTTCAGTCCCTTTATTTCGAACAAACTTACAAAAATGGATTCACTGATTTTACAATTCAGGCCTAGTGGTCTGAGGCTCCGGTTATGAACCAAAAGATTGCTGGTTCAAATCCCGTCTACCACCAGTGGGTCCCTGAGCAAGACCCTTAACCCCGAGTTGCTCCAGGGAGATTGTAATTCCCTGTGACTGGGTAATGTATGTCAGCTAAAAGCCATAAATGTAAATGTATGGTGCTGATTGCAGACTGAGCATGGGGAAATGAATTTAAATGTTTTCAGCAAAAGGCTGTGACATAAAATGTGAAAAATGGGAAGGGAATGCACTGTATGGGGGAATATGCGTTTGGGAGACGGTGTAGCAGAAGATCTGTCTGCACATGAAACCCCAGCCAGCTGTCCCCTCCGCACATTTATATTCTTTAACAAACACAGATATTACGTTTTGTTCCTGCTTGCTACTTGTAACATTTTTCTGCAGCAATGGCCGCCTGACTTATAAAGCCAAAACCACAAATGCCCCGGGTCTGGTCAGGGAGTGAGGGGTCCTCACCTGCATTCCGGGAGGGGCGGGGTCACGGCGAACCAGCAGCTGTATCTCCTGCTTATTGGAGAGCAGGGCTCGCACAGCCTCCTGATGGGTGGCGTGCCGGAGGTCAATGGAGTTCACCTCCAGAATGCGGTCGCCCACCCGCAGACCACTCCTGCAGGCCAGGCCATGGGGGATCACCTGGACACACAAGGGCTGTCATAATTCATACAGAGGGACTAGCCTTATTATTAGCCAATGATGAGTTCTGAATAGGTGAGTGACAGGGGTGGAGCACCCCAGACACCAATCAACTTTCAGCTGGGGCCAGTGTCCCCGTGGCCCCGCCCCTGATCACACTAGCTAGCTGGACTAACCCATTAGATCCCATTGCTCATTTCCTCAGGCTCACCTTCGAGATGAAAACTCCAGGCTCACGAACTCCAAACGGGTGGCTAGCGTGGTCGCTACCTCCGACGATGCTCAGTCCAAGAGGGCCGCCTGCCTTCACTAGCATCACTTCCTGTTGGTACAGGAAGTAAAGGTCTTAATTTTGACAGAATGAAATCACAATTCATTGTTCTTTGTAATGGCATTTCCCATGCGAAAAACCTCATTATGATTATATCATTTTGATATCGTAATGAACTTCACTTTCTCTGGCAGATGAATGCATTTCAAATGAAAGGACCTTTATTAGCGTCAGTTGCTGTTCTAATTGCAAATGAGAAACATGAGAGCTTATAGGCCAGCCCCCCCCGCATCCACGCCTCCATCTCTCACCTCAATGGGATACTCGTCCTCCATTGGCTGGCTTGGCTGGTCGCTGTGGTCCTCCTGGTCCGTCACATTGGTGGGCTGAGGGGGCGGGGGGGAGTGTGGACGGGCCCGGGGCTCGGCCAGGTCACGATCCACCAGCAGGGTGATGGTGGGGGAGGCGGCGGTGAGCAGAGCTACTGCCTGGTCATGCCTGGCCTCTGTCATGTCTACACCATTGATCTGGATCGACAGATCAGCGCGTCAGCCTCCAGACAGACATGAGCCGCAGCATGCGGTTCTCAGACGCCCCCTACTGGTCGGTAGAATTAGACTCATTTTACATCCCTCCCCTTAAATTGGGACACAGTGGCCATTCATTTCCATTAATTTAATACTTTGAGAATTACATAATGCTAACTGACAATTAAGCAAAAAAATAAGAACAATTAAGTTACTGAAACAAATGAAAGAGAGCATTTACAAGACATTTGGACCCAGAGAGAAGTATTACAGGCATTCCTGAGCTAACGTGATTTTGGAGTATTCAACGGTCGGTTGTGAGCATCAAGCAGCACCAGGTTCACTAAAACGTCCATACACTGTCTCTGTGGCTACTGGACAAGATCCACAAGAAATGCCCAAATATTGAAGTATGAAATTCAAAACAGACCGAAAAACTTCACACGTGCAGTTCTGCCTGTACTTGTACCATCAGAAATAAATTCTCATTAACAACAAAATATGTGCATTTAAAGCAGTTTACAGTGAGATGCACACAGACACAACATTAACAAACCCAACATCAGGCAATAAGATAAAAACTACAGGCATTAATTACAGATGATTTGAAAAGAACATGGAATGCAGTTGCACCACCTGCTGGTGAACTGAGTTTGTCAGCTAAGTAAAACTGATTTGGACTTGGAAGCCTCTCGTATGGCGCAATAGGAGTGCGTAAAAAGAATAAATCTGAAAAAGAAAAACTAAAACAGGCACAAATAAAAGTGCATTTCTTTATTGCTTTCTTCTGCTTTTTGTCAAAGTGCCAAGCTATCAATCAGCTAGCTTTGGGAAGGCCTCCTGGGCAAACACGCAGGGAAATGCCCGATGCTAGTCGGGGAAACTGCAAAACAAAAGATTATTTGCTTAAATCAAAGGCAATTGCACTGGACAGGGATCTGCCCAACTTTCCAAAGGACCAGTGGACCATGGACACTGACATATGGCCAGCAATGGGGTTTCCTGTCAACATATTTTGTGGATATTTTTAAAGTTATCTGGCTGTCTAATTTTTTTTTTTTTGGTCTACTTTTTTGTGGAGTAGCCGTTCATGAGGAAAACTGGATTTATCCGGACAAGCTAACGCTAACCATCCCCCACTTTGTTTTCAGTACATAAGGCTCATCATCATGGATGTTTCTTTTAAATAAATGCTGACATGATTTTACCCAAAAATCCAGCATAACTGACTCAAAATGACAACCGCAAACCCAGATTTCAGAGCTTGGATTCCATTTGCTGCTGCGGATTGCAGTGATTGATTCTCTTCTTTCATTTTCAGCAATAAAAAGATCAGATTTCTTATTGTGTGTTCCTGCGACATTAAAGCTGAATGCTGCCACAGTCTTTTTGCCACTCAGTGGGTGTGTCCAGAGCATGTCCCGCCTACTGTGACCCCTACTGACTACGCAGCCTGGTGAGGAAGGCCTGCCCACAGCCAGCTGATTGACAGCTTGGCCTTTTGGGGAAAAGGCAAAAGATACTTTCTTACTCGACATTTATTTTCTTCTTCTTTTACAGATTTATTCCTTGTTAAGGTACTCCTATAACTCCTTACTCGAGAAATAGGGTCAGAGAAATGAATCGGGTCAGAAAGATAAGTGACAGACTGGCTAGGGAAATAGACCCAAGACAGACTGACCAACCAACTGTGGACAGACCGACCGGTCAGGAACAGACGAACAAACCAGCTGGGGACGGAAAAACCAGAGACAAACCAAATGACCGAGTACACAGACACCAGCCTGGGACACTGCAGACAAGCCGGGATGCTCGGGGAGAATTGAGGAGGACCAGCCACGAGCAGCGCAGATGATTGAAGCCAAAGAAAATGTGTTAGAGGCTGGTACAATTCTCCACTACCGTAGTGGCGGCCCTATATGTGCCCCTGCTAATGCGGTTTGTGCTATCGCCCCCAGATTCCTCCGGGGCCCAGCACAGACACATACCGGGAAAAATCACAAGTAATTACTCAAAAACAAGTAAGTATATTAAAAACGTAAGTAAATGCGTCTCCCCTGTTGTCTCTAAAATGTCCAACCCGTCAGAGCTGCCAAACACTCCCTGCATTACAGATGCGTCAATCAAAGGCCTTTCACGGAATCACACGCGTGAGACACACTAAGCTACACACTAACGACCCGTCGTGGATCAGCAAAAGGCCGGGGGCCTGAGGGCGTCTCACCACAGGGACAGAGGTCAGCACTGACCATCCAGTATCAGCGTTTACTTCCGGATGGGCGTGGTGTTACCATGGCAGCGGCCCCACCTCCCCCAAAACCCACAAGTGGGGAGGAGACACAGGAAATGAGCACCGGGGGGGGTGAAATGATCATAGGAATAAAAAAGGAGGAGTAGAAGAGACAGACATCATACAAGCAAAGACAACTGTACACCCCCCCCACCGAAAAGGAGAGACAAGCAGTAGAGACACAAGGAAACAGCAGCACTGTAATGTTTGTGCTTCTAATGGGGAGAAAACATGTTACCATTCTAACTGAAATGTCACTGCAGGCTAAAATAGTCATTTTACACCCGATAGGGTCTCTCTGAAACACAGTAAGCCACGTCCCCGGCGGCTCACACAGACAGCACACAGACACATTAACAGACAGCAGACAGGTGAGCACAGACGTGTGGCAGCCAGGTGTGCAGCGGCCCCCAGACTGGGGGTCAGGGATGTAGCTGCTGATCCCAAATGAGGCTTGGGGCTGGGGCAACAGGAATGATTTAAAGCTCCTCTCCCCCAGCATGGCCCCCTGCTGATTTTGTTCCGTCTTCGCCACCCGATCTGGTTACACTCAGATAAGCCCCTGATTAGTCAAACCGTCTTATTTCTGGTGAAGTAGAAAAGTATGGAAGTGCTGAGGTAACCGAAGGGGATTCTGGGAAAAAACTGCCATATAAGGTATAAACGGAATCACTAGGAGAGAAGAGGAGAGAGGAGGAGGTGGGGGAGCAGGGCCTGGGTCCGAGCCCCAAGGGGATCGGCAGGGGAGAACACGAGACAGAGCAGTAAGAAACAGCAGGGGTGTTGCAGGAATTCAGCATGGGGTCTGGTGGGATATACAGCAGGAAGCAGAGGTACTCACGGAGATGACCCTGTCGCCCACTTGCAGCGTGCTGTCACGGTGCGCGGCCCCGCCCTCGGCAATCCGCGAGATGAAGATGCCCTGCTGGTAGAGGGAGACCCCATGGCTGAGTGCTGATGGTTCGGTCTCAGCAGCTACGGCCAATTCAGCTCTGAACCCTTAAATGCTTAAGACACTATGGACACATTTCTAAGTTTCTTATATTCACAGGCGTACAGTTAGGTCAGTAACAAAGGGCAGTTACACACACAAGCACAGCCAGCTGTAAAAACACAATCTCACATTTTAGGTGTTTAAACAAACGTGGTAAGTTACCATGCTTGGTATTACAAGCTAATCTGCAGAGACCAACAACGCAGATGCATGGTAGGAGAGAGAGGAAGCTGAAGGAGGTCAGCAGAGGGGTGCATGCTGGAGAGTGTGAAATGACACTGTACTGCAGAGCGCCCTCTGGTGTAACAAAGCGAAATCCTCATGTTCGGGACCTGGACAACAAAACCCGACATGGAAAACCTTCAGAAAGCACGAGCAGGGGATCTAATGAGGTAGGGTCAGCATGCTTGGTACAGTGCCCTCTCCTGGGTACACAGACACTCACAGGATCTCACGATATCAGTGCCTCGGGCAACACAATATTCTGCTAATCCCAAATCCACCCTGAGAGAAAGCAAATGGCAACGCAGCGACCCACAACGTTTTCATTGGGGCAGCGAAAATGCCCCCCATTCCCTGGGACATACCAAGAGACTGTGCATTTCAGTGGTGGGGCACCACTCATTCTGCCACTGCACACCGCGTAACACAGAGCCCCCCCCCCAACCAGGATCTGCCACCTGCCCGCAATAAACCCCGCATTCGTAAAAATCACATTACGAAAACAGATTGTTAACTGACGACATGTTTCATTTGCGTTACCTTCGACCTCCCTCCGGCAATCTCACGTCACTGAAGCGAGGACAGTATAGGTAAGTATAAAGGTCAGCCTTTAAAACCCACACCGGAAATGCATTACCCACTACTGCCAGTCACTCTCCTGCTCGAGTAAACGATCAGAACGTGCAGGGCAATCGTGTGCAGCCGTTTTCACAAGTGTCCCTGTGAAAGGAGCGATATGAGCCAGAACTTACCGGAAGAGGGTCTGGAGAGCACACACGCGTGTACTGATCACGCGGAGCTAGTCAGCACCGGGTGAGTCCTGGTCTGAGAACATGGGGGCCGAGGTAAAAAAATACCAGCCCCCAAAATACCACCGGAGGTCTGATTGCCAGCCGATGCCTGCTATTCATAACCACGTCGCCACGGCGACCCATCTAAACTGAAAACAGGTGGTGTTGGGTGGGAGTCCGGCGGGGGGTTGGGGTGTGTGGATAAGTCATCATTCTCACATTTAGATCGAGGTCTCCGTTCTCTGACTAAGCAGTGACTGGTCACTCGTGACTCGTCCAGCCAGCATGCTGCATAACTACGGCCCAAGGCTGAGAGCAGTTGCTGGGAAACTGCACCACTCACACACATCTATATTTACCTGCCTTTAGTGAGCTGGCACTAGCTTTTGTCCAAAGAGATGTACATATGAGCAGGCTAGCAGGGTCTGCCAGTTCCTGGCGCAATTAGGATTAAGGGCCCAGCAGTGATATCACTCTGCCAAACACCGCATTTGAAGCAGCGACCATTTGATCACAGGCACAGGGTCCTGACCCACTGAGTCACACAGCGCCCCCTATCTGTTCAGATCTGAACAGCCAGATGCTTGGCCCCTAGCGGGTTTGGACCCTGTGCCGGTGGTAAGAAGGTCTCTGGTGCGAATCCCAGGGTCACTTTTAATCCTTAATTGCCCCAAGGACTAGCAGACCCTGCCTTGCGGAAAGTGTACATCGCTTTGAATAAAATGAATAGCATTCAGCAGTGGAGTAGGGCTAAGTGTCAGCGGGCGGCGCGGTGACCTACGGCGTCGCTGGCACGGTACTGGGTGGAGCCCTTCCCCCCAGCGATGCTGAAGCCCAGGCCCTTGTCGTTGCGGATGAGGCAGGCCGTGAGGCGCTGGCGGCCCGCATCGGGCTCCAGGCTGAAGGGCAGGCCGCTGCCGCGTCGCTCGCGTGGGAACGAGTCGTCCTCGGGCCGCAGCGGCGTGGTGGTCACGGCGTTCTCGGGCTCCACCATGCGCTCCCGTAGCACCGTCATGGAGACAGCGGCACCGGAGCCACGCAGTGCATCCACCGCCTGCTGGTGCTCTGCCCCCTGCAGGTCCACGCCATTCACCTGGGCACACACAGTCTCCCTAAGGCCTACTGCTGGACCTTTGATAGGCTGCTACTCTATCACTGTACAAATTTACAATATTTAATGAGGTTAGTCGCCATTAGCTACATCATACCTACATTCCCGCTTCTGATTGGCTATTATGTGTCATATCATTGGAGATACCCATAAAGTTTATAGGCATAGAGTTGTTAGCCTCATATGTATAAGATCGGGTAGTTCTATTATTAATGTAAAAGCACATTTCCATTTCTGATTGGCTATTGAGTGTCACATGATTAGAGAAAGCCATAAAGTTATCAGCTGTTAGGTCATCATATCTATTGGGGAAGGTGGTCATAAAAATGTATAAGGGCTACTCATTCCCATTTCGGATTGGCCATTAAGTATCACATTATCAGACACAGACACACACGCAGGCCAAGACTTTCAGTGGGTTCTATCTACCTGCAGCAGTTTGTCCCCCACTTTGACTCCAGCACGGGCAGCTGGGCCATCCTCTGACACCCTAGAGATGAAGATACCCTGGGGTGTAGGGGGAGAGACACTCAGAGCTTTGAAGAGACCACCATCATGAACGCACACTGCTTTGACATAACATCATTTGTCCTTTCACTTTCAGCTACCGATCCTGACCACAGGTACGAAGGCATGTCCCACTACCTGCAACCTTTATGACAGACTGTGAAAGACACACTTTAAAGTACGATTAAAGTGCAGGCTGTATAAAAAAAAGCTAGTGAGGAAGGATACAAAGTTGGGAATAATGCAATCCTAAGCAATCGATCACTGATCCCAAGACACTGGGTTTGCTGTGTCTGCGGTTATACCACAGACTCATTAGCAGCTGATCAGGCCTTGCTGCAATCAAGGCTTTCCATTATGGGGCTGGTGAAGGGCGGGGCCAAGCAGAGCTACATGGAAATGGAGGATTGCGTCTGACTACAGAACAAAGCAGGCTGGGGGGGGGGCTTTACCCAGACCTGTTCTTCAGAGAAGCCCATATTCTTAGGGTTGTGCGACACTGTCAAACTGAGAAGGGGGTAGAAGGCTATCGACATGGGCAGATCACACATGGACATGGCACTGGTGGGGACCCTATGGCATGCTACCAGGTCCCCATGCAGCTGACCGAGGTGTGTGTGTGTGTGCGTGTGTGTGTGTGTGTGAGAGATGATGGGGGGCATTGGTTAGCTCAGCTGTGGTGCTCGAACGTCTTCACAGCGCTTTAAAAACACAGAGCGGTGGCCTGTTCGAGAACGAGAACTGCATCTCTCCCCAGAGAAGCCGGGAGAGTGAATCCCGTTACGGTGTCACCTTGGCGACCCATAATGCCACAAAACGGCCTGTCGATGCCAGCCAGCACTAATCAGTCACCCGAAAGCTCACGCGTGACGGGGATGGATGACATCAGCATCGACGTAACGAGTGAACGGTGAACGTTTTGTCCCCCCGAGAGTCATGCCAAATGTTCACGAATGATCACGGTGGTCCTCGCGATGCCATGACACCCGCATCGCAAAGGAGTCCCTACTTCGTGAAGGTAAAATGTGGGCTGACAAACGTGTTGGCCATCTACTCTGCCATGGGCCTCTGTGGGGAGGGTTGAGTGCCACAGCTGTGAGACCTTGTACAGAGGTCGTTGCCCAGACGACCTGCCCCCTTGCCAGCGTAGAAGCAGGGTTATGAACAAACGGCACAGAATGTCAGCCATTGATGTTCGGCAGCTTCCTCGACCCCCCCCCCCGCCACTTTACCTCGTCGTCCCCCTTGTACGGCGTGGAGCCGCGGCCCCCCGCGATACTGATCCCCAGGCCCCCCGTCTGCCGTAGAACTGTCAGGGTCAGCTGCAAGGAGAGGAGATGGATGAGCATGGCTGCTGGGGCCAGCCACCAGGGGGAGCTCCCCACACAGGCAGCATCCCGGGAAAAAAACATTAAATAAAAAATAAATAAATAAATAAAAATAAAAAAAACCCCCATCGCTTGCCATTTGTTTTCTGGGGGCCCGGAGCAGGCCTGCTAATTCAGACACGGAGTTACCACCTATTACACCTTAAAGCCGATGGGAGGGGCGGGACCGGAGAATGGGATGGGATACAGGACGATTTGGGGGAGGTCTGGGGGAGAGAATGGAGATAATCTGGGACAAAGAGGGGCGACTAACAGTGTAGAAAGGGGACTTTCTGGAAAGGACTTATTCCCAGCATGAAAGAAAACAGCTGGGGTTTTTTTTTTCCTTTTGTGTGAAGCATCCGGGCCCCGAGAAGCCAGAAGGCGAAACGATGTGCTGGTCTCCCCCCTCGTCCAGTGGGACCGATTCGTGCCACAGGAAGGCGCCTCAGAGTACATGCAGAACAGAGCAGGTCCTCAGAGTGCAGGATGACCTGTAAAAGGTGCATTAGACAGACACGGCTGCGCACACGCACACGCGCACACACACACACACACACACACACACACACACACACACACACAAGAACGTGCGGGAAGCTACTGCAAACCACGACGTGGAACCGGGAGACCAAGAAAATAACACTAAGGAGGGGGTGTTAATAAATCACAACACAGCTACTGGGACCCCATCCGAGGTGTGGATGTTAGTGCGGCAAGCCGTGCCAGATCAGAGTTAGTGTAGATGGGAAATTTAGTAGTAGGGTGAGAAGAGAAGACAGACGCATGCAGTAGGTCACGTCCCTGCCGTAATAATGTGGCAGATCAACCCTAACGCCGTGTGGGCTCATGGCGCCGCACTGTGGGTCTCGTACGATCTACACATATCACGGGAATCCAGTGCTGCTCCTATCCCTTCCCCAGGGGCAATTCTAGGAAGCTTTTAATGTGGGGGGCATTAGAGGGGTCTGTAGAGGATCCACAGACTGGCGGCCGGCCATATGTCTCACCCGTCATCTAAAGCCCTGGTGACTATTGCATATGCGCCATATAATCACGAGTATATCGCAATGTGATATCGTGCAGCCCTATTACCAACAGGATGCTTTTAAGTGGTGAGTGATTGGGGGGGGGGGGGGCCGCACTCCAAGGGCCAATTAGCTTTCAGCTGGGGCCAGTGCACTTCTGGACAGCTGCCTTTCCCTCAGCCTAACACTTCTTTAGTAATGTCTCTTGAACCCAACTTCCATATAGGAAACAGACAGAACAGGTGACTAATTTCTCTGACATCAGCATCATCATAACACATTAAAGGGACGGTTCACCCTAAAGCTGAAATATGTTGAAGAGGGGCTTTAGTGCCATCTATCCATCTAGGTTGCTCTGCTAGGAGGTGCCTAATTGTGGTATCAGCTGTAGAAATGTCCATCTTCTCTCAATTATAATGGGACTGAATGGCATTCTTTCTGTGGTGATTTAAACACCAAAAAAAAAAAAATACATTTAGAAAAATGAACAGCATTGTCACTTACCTGACATCATGTCCCAGTTACTCAAAGATGATCCTAGTAAGACTATTAAGCAGTATAATGGATTTTTTTTTCTACTGCACTCCACACACCAATTGTATCACTTCACAGAAGATAGTGCCAGTGCTCGATCCATTCATTGGTACAAATGGTACATTTTTCAAATGATCTTTTGGTGCTTAATCAGCACAGAGAGAATGCTGTTCACTCCCATTATATTCGAGAGAAGCCCGAAATTTCTCTGGCCAATATCTCCAAAACTCCCAGCAGAACAACCTATATGGGAAGGTAGCATGATAGTCCCTCTAAAACATCTTTTTCAGTTTTGGGATGATCTGCCCCTTTAAGCTAATGCTAAAGATACTAAGGACCTACATGAGGGCACCTACTTAATTACAGGAAGCATGATGTACCTTTGTTTATGTTTACTGCAAGCTTCTTTCATGCAGGAGTATTGCTCAGATCATTGGGAGATCCGTCACTATTCATGTAATTCATCCCGAGGAGCTAATCTTAATTATCCAATGATATGTTTATAATTGGGTAGTGACAGTAGAGGGGGCACTCCAGGGACCAATCAGCTTTTAGGGTATTGTGGCTCCGCCCCCAGTAAGTGCCCCTGACACTCGCCTTACAAGACCTGATGAAAACCCTTGGATCTTAGCATCTCCACTCACCTCCAGCCCATCTTATGAGCCTGGGAGCTCACAACCCGGCAGGACGGGAGAGGAGGCCGACAGGCAAGTGAATCAGAAGTGGACCGATCACAGCATGGTGAAGATACCAGGAAAAAATGGAAAGGCCAGAGGGACTGACTGACCATGCTGGTCCACCCCAAGCACCACCCCCCCAAGGCCAATAACATCCTGACAGCTGACGACTTTAACCTGGCTGTGAGTTAAGGCATCCCATAATATGATCCTAGCCTTTATGAAAGGTGTTACCACGCTGGGTCAGTCTCTCCAAGGCAAACTTTGGAGGTTATCCCTCGTGACCGGCTTGGGTTATTTAAGGTGTTTGCTGTGTCAAAATGAGCGGTAAAGGAAGAGAGAGACAGAGATGGATGGATGGATGGGAAAGAGTAGGTACAGACCTCTTCCTCCTCAATTCGAGCAGGCTCAATCAGCAGATTATTGACTTGATCAAATGACACCCCCTGTTAGGACAGGAACCAGCGAGAAGCATGCGGATTAGTGAGGCAAAAATGAACACCGCGCACTCGCACGCACGCGTTTGGGTGGGCTGGGCCAACACACTGCTTGCAACTCCACTCTGGAGAACAGGGAAGATTTTGCTAGTGAAGACCCACCCCCTGACACTCACTGCTTCACCACCTCCTCTCCTGGGCTTCAAGGTATTGATTTATGACCAAGACTAGACATCACGTACACGGAAGTGGTGCTTAAAACCCCCACGTGGAGATACATTACTGCCCATCCACCTTCCAACCACTTAAGCAATGCAGGGTTGGAAGCTTCGGGCCTCCATTAGGTAGGGGTACGACCTGAACCAGATTACAAGCTTCAAAGACCACCTGAATTTAGCTACTAAATACTACACTGTACGAGAATAGCTCTGTAGTACAGCTCAAGTCTGCAGTAAATACCCACTGAATACTGTCATCATCTGTAGTGAGTAGCCAGTGGATACTTTCATCTGCAGTGAGTGCCTGGTATCTGAGTAGCCAATCTGAATCTCAATAGTATCTACACTGGAGGCTGGCATGAAGCTATCAGATTGGAGGGGAGGAGCGTGTAGATTTTGTGGAAAAAAGCAACCAATCAGACACTTGAGGGGAACCAAAGAGAGGCAGACATGGGGGCTCAGATCTCATCTGCATTGTCGTGAAGTTCAGAGATCACCGAGTTAAGAAGAAGAAAGGTCAGTTAACCAGGTAAGGAGGATGTTGATTATACTCAGGCATTAACATTTGAAAATTTAAAATAGACATTGAACAACACTGTTGGACCTGAGAGCAAGGCCAAGCAGAAGGCATGGTCTTTCCATACATTGACAGTGTTCATTGGGACACAGTGTTTCACTGAATCCTCCAAGTCCCACAGCTGGGAATCAAAGTGTAGAGCAGCTGAGTGTGAGTGAGACTGCCGAGGGTATACGTTTGATCCTACAAACTAGTTGAACAACTCATAAAAGTCTCAAACATCAGAATGTTTGTAGTGCCCCAAGAGCAGAGATGAGTCCTTTCAGTCTGTGTGTCTGGCAGAAAGGGAACTCTACTGAACAAAGACATAAGCTGTTCACACGAACTGAGCCGGACCAAAACTGGCCATTTGTACAACAATCTCAGGACTCCAACCCCAACCTCAAGATCATGACCCTAACCTCAAGACCCTAACCGCTAAATAGCTAAACCAAGTTCAGCAGTATGACACCAACCTTACACTGTGGAACGGTATACAGACAAAACTCTTGAGTGTATCTAACTCTGGAGAACATGAAAACAAATTCAGAGCATTAGGCAGTAGAGCGGTTCACAGTTAAGCACATTAACAGCACCTATAACAAGGAGGTTCCTGCAAACTCCAGGCCTGAAAGAGATGTAAAAGGGCATAATGAAGGACATAACATTAGAAGGTGCTCATTCTGTGGCAGCTGCAGAAGCTCTGTGACCTGTGCATGTTTCTTCTGGGTACAAAATATTGGTCGGCACTCAAGAGACTGGAAATCCTGAGAATGAAGAGGAAACGTCCAGCGCTGACGTCGGGAGCGCGTGGATCTACACGTGGTGACCCAGAAGATAACCCGGGGTGTGCGACTGCCCCATTTCTCTGACCGATCCCTGAGCCATTCATTAGAGGACAGAAGATGGCCGACTCCTCCCTTCACACGTCTCCCTACCTTGATGGGCTGCAAGGGGGAGATGATCCTGTCCAGCAGCCTGTTATCGACAGACTCGTGACCCTCTGTGACAGCGCTTGGCCCCTCCTGATCTTCCTCCTCGTCGTCCCCTTCGCCCACCCCATCGGGGGTGTAGCCCCGCAGTAGGGCAGCCACCGCCTCTGGTTTGGGCAGCTTTGTGATCTTGAAGTGCTTCTTGTAATGAGGGGTGTCCTTGCGGATGAGCCGCTGCCGCTCGGCAGGTATGCTGGGCCGCTCCTCCTCCTCATCACTCCGCTCCCCGTCACCATCTTCCTCATCTTCATCGTCCTCCTCGTCCCCTCCACGAATGATGGGCTCGTCGGCAAAGTGCACTGTTGGCTGAGAGGCAAAAATGTATTAATTTTTTGGTATTATAGTTAAGCAGAAACCAACAACAATTTTTGTCAACGAAAATAACTCAAAATTCTACAGAAAGTCCAATCAAGTCTCTCCTCCAGCACATTCACTCAGGATGAGGTGATGACTATTTTTTCCCCACTTTTTTTTTTTTTGGAGATGTAGGACTAACCTCAATATATTCCACCTCCATCTCGTCGAGCCCCTCCTCTTCCTGATCCTGGGCGTATCCATCTCCTGGCTCCTCCCCCTCAGCTGGCAGGCCCCGCCTTTCTTCATGAGAACCTGCAGACGCCGTGCTGTAGGAGGCCTGGGAGTTGTGGCTGTTGCTGGACAGCCCGCTGAGGCGTTTCTCCTAGGGAATCGAATAGTTACGTCATCAGAGGGGCTTTCTGGAAGCTGTAGCGCCCAGAATGTCTGCCAGACAACAGCGGAGCACCGTATCACACTGCGATTCCCTAACTCTCAGCATCTGAGCAGCATAAGAGCGTAAACGGAGTCCCACTAGTTTAGCAGAATTCACAGAGACCCGTTCACACAGAGAGCACCGGCCTCATTGGCGGACGCCCACCTCTGCTTCGGGCGTATCCGCGTCCCCGTCGGGCTTGGCCGTGTAGGCCTCGTTCCTCCGCTCCTCGATCACCTTCTTCATGACCTTCAGCTCGCTGGGGTGCGGTGTTGCACGGCGCTGCAGACCCTTCGACAGACGGACGGACGGACCAATTACCGCGAACGTCATGCGTGCAACACAGCCATTACACCCCGATGAGTCACCTACGGGGGCTACGGGGGCTGACCAACTGGCAGAATGGATTATGTATTGTGCGTTAATTACTGTTACTGTCCATTACTACCCTCACTTGTACGTTGCTTTGGACATATGCAAGTGTAATTATTAATGTAAAAAATGCCATTTGTCTAAATGTATTGTACTGCTTAAGCTTTTTGGGATTAAGTGACCAAGAAAGTAAGCAAGTAATTATCCATCCATCCATCCCTAGTGGGCCCCCCAGTCCCCGCCGCCTTCACTTACAGTGCTCACCTTGCGCTCCTCTGACACCTCCTCCGCCTCCTCCTTGGTCTCGTCTCGGAACTGGATGACCGACACGCGGTTCAGGTTGGTGTCTGTCCAGCTGTCGTCGGGCCTCTCCTGCAGCAGGTTCTCTGCGGGATGGGGAAGAGCAGCTATCTCTAAATGGCCAGAGTGCAGCCTGACAGCGGACGGGGAAGCGGTACATGTACCCTTTCTACATAGCGGGGGTGGGGTTTGGGGGGGCTCTCTCACCCAGGCTGGGCGACGGCTGCTGGGGCAGCAGGTAGCAGGTGAGCACCTTCTCCCCCGTCTGCTCGTCGTCTTCCGTCTGGAACTTCAGCATGGGCTGCGACTGGTTCTCCGCCAGCCACATGGCCTTCAGGTTCAGGTTGGCCAGGGCGAAGGGCAGGTTCTGGAGCCTGGAGGCAGGGCAGATCAATCAGGAAATATTCCACGGCTTTATGATGAACGTGCGTGGAGTTATGAGAAGAGGCAGAATGTCCCTGGTTTCTAGTTTGTTTTTCTCCCATAATTAATGTCTGACTTGAAACCACTGCTAATCCAGCTTTTCACCACCCAAAACCCAGGGAGGGCCAATCGATTTGAAAAAGCAGGTACCAGCAGGTCAGCACACTGACCACAGGATACTGTAAAAACTGGCCTAAAACTCTCCACTTAGAACTTCAACTGCCATCTCTGCCCGGAAATGTCATATCTAAATTACTCGTTTCACAAAAATGAAGAATAATTTCGTTTTACAAACCTAAGCCTTCAAAAAATTTAAATTAAAATCAAATTATCCATCAAAACTCAATGAATTTTCAATTGTTTGATCAAAACTATAGGTCAGTTTCGCCCTCGTTATTCTCATGGCAGTGAAAGACACCCTATACCCTAATAGTCAAATGACTCGGAATTTCTTGCTCCTTTATTTGCCAAAATAAAACATTTCAACCTTTTACCTGCCGGTACCTTTGAGAAGCTCAGCTTCTGCACATTAGCCTGGATTTCCAGGCAAATTCAAATATCTGAATTTGTTTTCATACTTCAAGCTTGGCAATTTGCATTGCAGATGATGCAGTAAGGCCTCCAGAAAGGTGGGAGGCGCTCACCGATTGCCGGCCACGTCGAGCACGTGCAGCTCGGAGGCTCCGGCCAGCTCACTGGGCAGCCGGCCAACCTGGTTGTCCCGCAGCGACAGCACATTCAGGCTGGAGCAGCCGCCCAGCTCCACGGGGACGCTGCTCAGCCGGTTGCGGTCCACGTTCAGGTTGGTCAGCTTCTTCAGCTTGCCCACCGTGCGCGGCAGTGTCTGAAGTGGGGGATCACGGGGTTATGGGAATGCAGCAAAGGAGATGGCAGGATGGAATGAGAGGCTGATTCCATGCAAGGGTCAGTTTGATGTCATATCCGGAACACTGATAAAATGCTGTGTATTTCTATATTCAACCCAAGAGGTTAGGGGAAAAGACTGACTCGTTCTTATTAAGTTTGGTTTGCCAGCATGAGATTAAATGTCACATCCATAACACTTCAACCATCCAAAACGGATTTCCATAACACTAAGTTCAGATAAACTGTATGAAGGGTGGACATCACTCACACACATACACGTTTGTATTCCTATACTTGTGAGGACTGTCCATTCATGCCTGTCCATTAACTCCTACCCAGCGCCAACCTTAACCATAAGTAACCAAACAAAATACAAGGCATTTTTACTTTTTTGACTGCATCCACAGATCTTAGTGAGGACCAAAAAATGATCTCACTAGTCACATTTACAGCACATTTTGCTATACTCAATGAGGTGTGCGCACACACACGCACACACACACACGCAAAGCCCACACAGCTTCAAGATTCCTCTGTGGAACAGATAATGGTGAGAATCACAGAATGGAAAACAATCCATTCATCAGGCTTGAATTACAAGCCACCAGCAGAAAATAACCTTTTCTCCGCTTTGTGTCCGACTCGGGAGGTGCTGGGGGCGTCTCGTCACGGCTAGACGCTGCACGCTTGGCAGGGCTTATGGAAAGCGGTTTCATTTTCATACAGGCTATGAAGTGACATAACGGAAGGTCAGGAGGACAGGCGGGGAGGGCAGTCTGCATTTGGACGTCTACCTGGAGCAGGTTCTCTGCCAGCATGAGCTCAGACAGGTTCTCGCACTGGCCGATGGATTCTGTCAGGTGGGTCAGCCGGTTCTGGTCCATTTTAAGGATGGACAGCTGCTTCAGGGAGCCTTTGAGAGAAGCACTCATCAGAATGTATGTGGAAATGTTTTGATTAGATGGGAAGCAGTTTGGTTACAATGGCTGAGTCCTGCCAGCAGAGGGCAGTAGCATTTAACCACTCATTGCTCATTTCCATTATTTCCAACCTTTGCCAGACAAAGGCTTCCCCTTATGGTATATAACCAGCACCCTGTCCGAACAGTCAATATGTGGAAATTCCCAACATACTACAGGACTGACAGCAAGGATTATCATTTCTCTGCTGGCAAAATATAGGTAGTTTCCAGGCCAAAGTAGGTACTTTTCCTTGCCCTATTATTCAGGTATTAAGTGCATCTTAAAGTTCCTCATCAGTGGATTCATTTGGCCAGCACTTACTACCAACAAATCAGGCTCACCCAGTCTGAATGGGACAACCTATTACTGGGACACAGGGCAGGGATTGGCACCTGGCATACCGGGCATTTTCAGGGGGTATGCCAATAGGTATATAGGCTGGCAATGCAACCCCCCAAAGCCCAGGGCCAATTTTTAATCTCAGTGCAGCCCTGCTGGTACAGGCCATAATGGTCTTACAATGGGCCATCCCAGTTGAATAATACCAAGCTGCACATCAAAGACAGTGACAGTAACAACAAGGACAATGAAGGCCACTAGGCTGCTTGCAGAAGGCTCGTGCCCCCCCGGGCCGCTCACCAATGCTGTCGGGCACGCTCTCCAGGAGGTTCTGCGAGAGCAGCAGGTCGGTGAGTGCCAGCAGGCCGCTCAGCTCCTCCGGCAGCTGCCCCAGGCGGTTCTCCGACACGTCAAGGCACACCAGCCGACGCAGGCTGCCCAGCTCCTGGGGACGGGAGACGGCGTCCATCAGCACCAAGCACGAGCGGGCGGGCCTCTAACAAGGCAGCCATTTAACTCCTAACCCAGCCCTAACCTTAACCATAAATAACCAAACAAAACAAGACTTTTGGCTATTGCAGTCACAGATTCTTATAAAGTTGAGATTAATATTGTGGAGACCTGATAAGGTTTAACCACACTGGGGGGGGACATTTGGTCTCCCCACACACACACACACACACACACACACACACACACACACACACACACGTGCTTTGCCTGAAAGCAGCCCAGTGTGGACTGAGGAGAGGCGGAGAGGACGATACTGACCGGTGGCAGTGCAGAAAGCTGGTTCCGGTCCAGCCACAGCTCTCGTAAGTTAGGCAGGGCCCCAAGTGTGTCAGGCTGGGGACACACAGTTTCATGAGTACCACACACACCCCAGTGAGGACACACCGCATGGTCACAAGTATGAGTCACTCCCCAGTGAGTTCACACGGCATAGTCACACGACTGCCACACACGCACATCAGAACTGGGACGCACGGCGGATCAAAACAAATCGCCCGTCAGCGCTAACGACGTGACACAGGGGTTCTTAACCAGTCGTGAAAACAGCTATTGAGTCACGGTGACGAGCACTAATTACGGGCTCTGGCTGTGCCATAAACACGGAACGCGATGGCGGATAATGGGCCAGTGCGGGTTCGAGACCTGCTGGCTCCGTCGTTTGCATGCGAACACTGTGGCATGTTGAGCAAACGCAGACGAGAGCCAAGTGGCCCTGAGGCAGACTGCGCAGTGAGTAATGTCATTAAAGAGAGACTAATCTGCGCCATTTACGCCTTTTCATACTCGTTTTGTACAGTTAGTCTTTGCCGCTAATCCAATCCGGACAAAGAAAGCCAGACGGGGGCCTCGCTGCCCCTGAGATCCGGCCTCGAAATCCCCCACCCCAAATGTTCTAGTCCTCCCTTACGCATATACGGGGCTGTCCCCCCGGAAGGAGGCTGCCCATTGGGGCCCTCGCCCCCCAAGACCATTTTCTCAGAAAAACAGCAAAGCCCCCCCTCCTCATCGAAATCCTGAGCTCTTTCATCTTCCACCTGCCCCAGTCCCCCTCCACCCCCACCAGCACCTTCAAACATAAAAATAACTTCCTTAACCTGCAGCAAAGACCGATGAATGCAGCCGGGCGGGTGTGCGGTCAGACCCGTTGGGTAGGGCCTCTACCGGGCTCGAGAATAATAAGGCAGCTAGTTTATTCAGAAAGGAAGAGCCCACAGGTATGGAGAGGGGGGAGAAGTTCACTGTGCCTTGGGAAGTGCCCATACGGTCTGCCCCGCACGCAGGCCGGCAGACACACAAACGCAGGCCGGCAGACACACACACGCAGGCTGGCAGACACACACACGCAGGCCGGCAGACACACACACGCATGCAGGCGCTTGTATTCCTATCTTATTGGGGAACACCCATTCACTTCTATGGGAAAAACCCTAATCCCAGTCACAACAACCCTAACCCTACCCAGCTCTGACCTTAAATAACGAAACAAAATACAAGACATCCACATATTTTTTATAAAATTAAGTCTGAAGTAATGAGGACCAAAAAAAAGACCTGATTGGTCACGTGTTTTTGAGGAATTGCTTTACTTGAGAAGTCCTCTCACACACACACACACACACCCAACTGTGACACGTTTACAGTAAAACGCTCAGAGCAGAACAGAAGCAGCTCTTACCAGGACTTCCAGTTCATTGCTACCCAGGTCCAGGTGCTCCAGCTTGACCAGGAAGGACAGCGACCTGCGGGGAGGGTGGGGTTGTTGAGGGACAGTCAGCTAGCACGGGCCCCCAGCAGTTACCCCCCACACACACACATAAAAGGGGGTCCCTCAGGGGGGTCTGCTACAGGCAGCAATGCTCCTCAGGCATGCAAACATTCAGGCCCACAGGTCACAGCAGACCTTAAATAACAGCAGTCAGCACTGACAGCTGCTGTTGACACCTTTTCACTCCCCCACCTGCTTGCTCCTGATGCACCCCCCCCCCAACCCTCACTGCTGCTCTTGCTTCCAAAATCACAACCAATCAGCAAAAGGACACCTCCGTACCCCCCCCCCCCCACAATAAGGGCCGCGATGGCCGATTCGGTTAAATTCCATTTCACAGACGGACGGGGCTCAAGACCTAAACAAACGTTATGACAACTGTCTCAGGAATTAGGGGGGGCAGCTGAGTGCTCAGCGTGAGCGGCGACCTACACGAAACCCCAAGCAGCCGGGACGGGGCTCAAAGCAAACATGGCCGCCTGCCGCAGACAGTCAGGTGCAGGGCGTGACTAGGGCCTTGGACATCGAGGGCTTAGCCCCAAGACCCAGAGACCTGACCTGTCTCCATTTAGAATTCTCCGTCTCTGAAGTTATGATGGCAACACTACGGTTTTAAGAGACATGACCCTGGAGTAGGACTGCAGTGACACTCTCAGACTGAAGGCATGGGTGGAGAATCATCTGAGCTAAAATCATTCCATGATTGTTCAAACTGATTAGGGGCTTCAGCTTTTAACATCCCAGGCTCTCCCAGGCAAGCGTCCATCCTGCAGGTTTTTATTCAGCCATCTCAAAAACAGGGCTGTAAAGCAGAGCACAGATAAAACCGCATCTGCACTGCTGCTGCAAGTTGCCGTCATGGATCTGAGTGGGTGTAGGACCCAATTACGTGCTTGTGACCTCACAACTGTGGTCACATGACCCAGTCACGTGTGGGGCAGAACCTTGGCCAGGGCTGCCTAGACACGATGCGTTGACCACTTTGTAGTCCCAGAAACGAAGCAGACCTGTGATTCATGTGGGAACGTGATTCACTCCCCAGCTTAATCTGGTAGGTTTACGTCCCTGCTTTCTAACATTCCTCCTGCCCGTCAGGCGGGATTCCCCAGTCTCCCTAGGGGGATGTCAGCTCACTTACGTGGGCAGGGACTTGAGCAGATTCTCTCGCAGCTCCAGGGTCACCAGGTTGGCCAGGCTGTGGGGAGAGAAACCGAGAGG
Organism: Petrocephalus sullivani; assembly: GCA_026780845.1. Classification (NCBI taxonomy): domain Eukaryota; kingdom Metazoa; phylum Chordata; class Actinopteri; order Osteoglossiformes; family Mormyridae; genus Petrocephalus; species Petrocephalus sullivani. The sequence goes on from JAODKM010000001.1 coordinate 25,490,061, forward strand.
GTCACCTTTCCGGGCGAGGCGGAAGGCTGGCGTGGGGGCCACGCTTTTACATGAGCAGGGCCCGGGACACTTACTTGCCAATGTCGCTGGGCAGAGCCTGCAGCGACACATCGTTCAGGGCCAGATGGGCCAGGGCTCGCAGCTGGGTGAAGCCATCAGGCAATCTGGGGGGGGGGGGGGGGGGGGGGGTGGGAGAGCCAGCTGATATGGCGGTGGGTAATATGTTCGGGCACGTTTTTTGCCAAAATGCC
>JAODKM010000001.1:25508549-25519583 GCA_026780845.1 Petrocephalus sullivani
TGTATCACAACCTGTAGCTAGTGCACAAAACAACCCAAACTAGCAACTCCCAAATCACGAACTGCTTTTCCAAAATCACTCGTGTTGTCTCGCACAATTGTGTGTGCTTTATTTAGTGGAATTTTCTATTAAATGCTACTTCCACCTCTCAAAACTTTTTAAAAAACAAATACTGCAAATCACTGTGCTACTAGTTGTTTCAGCTGAAATACTTCCAGATCGTCACCCTCTTATCTGATGTTCTTGCGCTCCTCCAACTGCAAAGCGTATGTATGACATACCAGCAGGCAGAAGTCACTGCACTCTAGGGCTGCAACTAATGATTATTTTGACAATCGATTAATCTGTCAATTATTTTTTTGATTAATCAATGAATCGGATAAAGAAGATTTTTTTTATTTCCACCCATTTATTCAGAAATAGAACATTATCTAAACTGACAGAGCAAAAAAAGGCACAAAGAATGTTTCAACATTGTTTTCTGTATTTACAGTAATACACAAAAGGCACTATCACATATACTCACAGACGCGGTTACTTTCATCTAGGGCTGGGCGATTCTTTAGATTTTTTCGATTAATTCAAATTTACATCTTAAGACGATTTAATTTTTTTCGAGGTATTGCAATTTTTTTATAAAAATATTAGATACATTGTAATTGCACCAATGGCAGAATAATTAAGAGGCAATATTGTCCAACCATGATGGCACGCCTAATTAACTAATTAAGAGTAGAGCACTCTACGAAGGAACGTAATAGGCTAAAGAAATAACATCAGAAATGGACGGCTCTTCACGTCAGGATGACCTTGTGCCAAAGAAAGGTAGTGACGTTTCCTCTGTGGTTTGGAAATGGTTCAGATTTGAGAGGTCAGACGTCGAACAAACTTTTGTCAAATACAAAATATGCAAATATGCGTGTGCGCATGTTTGTGCGATCTTGTGTACGTGTATGTGCGATCTTGTGTGCGGGTGCGCGTGCATATGGTATTGTGTGCGTGTGTATGTGCGATCGTGTGCGAGCGTGACCGCGCACACCGCTCCGGACGGGCTAGTCCGTCACATTGCAGTGTCTTCACTCTGACCTTATGTCAAAGTAAAGTTTATTTACACAGCATGTTTAAACACAGCTTAAACTGACCAAGTACTATACAAAAACAACATCAAAGTGAAATAAGAGTCAAACGCACACTCGTACACCATTTTTCACATTTTTGTAATGTGAAGTGCTCCCACACTTTTGATGACTGCGGCCGAACAGTTTTATTTTATTTTTTAATTTTATTTGGAAAATACCGCCTCCTTTCTTCCCCTACCACGCCTTTGGCCGCACTCTGTTGTGCACCAATAGCGCGACAACGATTCGACAATTTAATGAGCTGCCAACACTTTTAATAATTGATTTTTATCAATTTTATCGATTCGTTGTTATAGCCCTACTGCGCTCACACCCAGTGAGTGGCAAAAAAAAGCCAGTGTTAGCGTTCAACGTGAATGCCGCAAAAACACATTTGAAAAGAGCTGTTGTGCAACTGATTAACAATTCAATGTAACAAGAAATAGGAGCTATCTTTTAACAGACTGCCAAAAACTACAAAGTAAGCATCGGAAGTGAATCAGTCACCTATGGCCGATAACCAGTCCATCTAATAGGTATGCATTGGTGCTGAATATCAGAACGGTGCACCCCTAGTTATCAGTAGGTGTATGAGATGACCGTGACCATGCTGAAGACCCTAAGTGACAGGCTTCGCTTTGGGCATTTTCCGGTCCTAAAGGGACCTTGATTCCTCCGGCCACGAAAGTATTTTGTTATATAATTTCAACAGTAATTACAATGTGCGCAGGCACAATAATCACATCAGATTTTTTGCCACTGTCTTGTCAGTCGACCTTCTGGCAACATCACCAATTTTCACACTATTGGCAGATTAAACTATAGCTAAATAGAACTTCTCAGGCAATTTCATCCCTTTTAGCTTTATAAATATCACAATATTACTCGGGGAAATTTCAGACATTGCAATGTGATATCGTGCAGCCCTGCCCTAAAGGGAGCTCCACTCTTCCCACCCCTAAAGCGACACAGGACCTTATGCTCCTAAAGGAACCTTGATTCTTCCGCTAATGAAGGCACCACACAACTCCATCTGGATTCCCATCTTGACTTCTGCAGCCACCACAGTAACAATCCGAATATCAATGAGGCTGCCTGAGAATGTCTGGCATCACGAAAGACCGCACATGCGGTCTGTAGCACACAAGAGGCTACTTTGAAAGATGACGTACTTTCCCATCGGCATAACCCTCTCCCCCATGAGCCCTCTGCCCCTTCCTACGTCTCAACACCTCATTTCCATTTCACCCACCAGTAACTTGCAGACGCCAACCATGCAAAACAAATGCGTGGCAAAGAATCCTGAAGGACACCGGGGCAAGAGAAGAGCTCAACGGGACAGCAGGCCAAGCTGATCGGCACAAGAGGCAGCCCAGCCAACCAGGACCTCACAGCTCAAACACCACCAAGCCAGATCATCACCAGGCCAACAGGGAGGGGTAACGGGACGGCTGGGTTCATCGGGAGGTCAAGGAGAGCCACATCCACTCCAAGTGATGTGGCCACAGTGGCAGTTGATGGATTAAGATATCTCGTTACACACGGTGAAGAGCATTTACATGCTTGTTCTAAAAGTACATGTCAGGATGCTGTGAAGCGCTTTGCACATTTTCATGCTTTTGCCACTAGACAGACCCACCCTGGTTCAGTCACGATGCTCTACAAACACAACTGAACCGATTAAGAGCCGAACACTGTTGACTGAACAACAGATCATTCCAAGCACTAGTTCTAATCAGAACGCCAATGTCCCAGAATGTTGTGGGAAAACAAAGAGCAATTTCCACCTTAAGGGACACTTGGAGGCTTAAGAGTAATACAAGTAAGAGAGTAGTAAATAGTTAATAGTAGTAGGATTCAAAGGGGCTTGGACCTCTGCATGTGCTCTTTCATAGGAAGAGTCAACTGCAAAACTGGCACAAGGCATGGCATTAATGAATGGGAAGACTCCTGGGATCTGGGGGCCGCATTTACAGTGAATAAGGCTGATCTAAATTTCCTGCTCAGAGTTCACTGGGGAGCACTAACACGGCCTTGCCCAAATCCTAGGAGAAGGAAGTTCTGTATAAATAATTAATCCTGCTTGGAGCAGGATGTGTTTCAAGACTATTAAGCCAGACGTCAAAACTAAAAAGTCAAAACTTTTTAATAACTTATCCTTGCCACATTAAGACGTTGATGTATGATGTGTGAAATGATTCTTACACGATCATCATGAAACGCAATCAATGGCCACCTGATTGGTGCCAATGGTACCCACAGATCTGACAGCTCCTGATCCCACTCACTGTTTTAAACCTCACCTGAGCAGACTACCTGTATTGTTACATGCAATCAAGTAGTGTTAGAAGCAGACAAACGACAAACTGTAAAAAAGCTCCCACAATGACCCCATAGGTAAACCCTGCATGGACTCTGGTGTGTCATCACTGGATTAGGATCAGAGAGGGAGGTGGATTCCTGTGCGCAGTGTTGTTACCTCTCCCTGTTCTTGCATCAACCTGACAATCTAGTAGAACATCAGACAGGCCAATGACATACAGAGTTTGTGCAACACATGTTTGTTACACAAATACAAGCTAAATACTATGTATATCTTCTGAGGAAGTGAAAGCATGGCATTTCTATACTGCGAATAGAAACACAAAAAGGTTTCATGCTGGAAAAATGGGACGATTTTCTCAGCAAGAGGAAGCAGACAGAGATCAATGAGATGGGACATGGGCTGAGGCCTGCGTCCCAGCGGCCAGGCTGCGGGATGAGCCTCAGGCTTCAGATGCTGCCCAATGTGGTCAGGCTGATAACCTACAGGCCGTCAGCAATTACAAAAAATAAAGAAACAGATGCATAAATGGACAGCCTAAACCAGGGGCACTGAAGTACTTTCCCCTGATTCCATTGATGAAGGTCAACTGCCCCCCATTAAATTAGTCAGGGGGTCTGGGGTCACCCTTGGTAGATTTCGCTGACAGAAGGGTTGTTCAATTGCAGTTTTAAGCACCCCTGGCCTATACAGACCATGGTAGAGTAATTGAGACACAGGAGGATTTGGGGGAGACTCTTTTTAAACAGACCTAAATGCTGGAGGGCATAGGAAGAAGACTTCAGAGGAGAAAATCTGTAATGGGCAGAATGGCGGAGGCACACGCAGAGCTCAGAAGAAACTCCTGCTACCGCAATGTGAGGCAGGGCGCCGCTGGGGAGGCCTTTGCACTCAGGGGGCTTGTGTCACGTCTGACTGAGGGACTGTAAACAAAAACTTGCAGGCAAGCTTCCCCTTCTAATCAGCAACATCGGCTCACTCGAGCCGCTCACAGGGGGTTCGCACATGTGAGGCAGGGCAGAGGAGGGCATGCGGGGCTCTCACGGGGCTGGGTTACGGCACGTGACGGGAAGGCTACATCTGGTTCCTCCAGGGCACACCAGCTCCCGGGCAGCCATATGAGGGGGGAAAGAACGGGGCCGACTCACACGAGGGGGCTGGCTCATCCAAACAACAGCAGCACTTCATGGAAATGACGTACTTTTGTAATCAAGAGGTCCAATTACCAGGACTGTACTACAAAGTCAGATATCAGCAATTCTTATCAACACCACCCATAACACACAAACACAGGCTTTTCACAGGATTTACACCACAACCATCCCCCCCCCAGCCCCGGCCCACTGTTACTCCCATGTCATAGCACACCCGAATGCTGACCCTGTCACACTCCCCCGCTCAGCTTTGACCAGCTAAGAGTTCCTAGCTCTGACTCGCACATGCTCACCAGTAAACTTAACTGCATAAAAAATGTGCATTTAACCTAACAGCTGCCTGCAAAGACTAGGCCCCACTACCGATGGAGCGACTGGGCCAACTGGGCCATGTTCAAAGGCTGCTGGACGGGAGCCAGATCTGCTGACCAACCACTTCACGGCCGCTTTGGTACAGATCTGCAGGGGCCACTTTATCCGACAGGAGACTCGGATGGGCGGCACTGGTCCTTTATGACCCGTTATAAACCTGACCCAATCACCAGAGGATGCCAAATGCTTACACTTACCACAGGAATTACATCCTGATATACATACACATTATAATCACGTGTCTAAAAGGCATTAAAATTAAGCAAACGACTGAAAACAACATAACCAAAATAACAGAGTGTGAAGGGAGTAGGAAAGGAGAGGAATGCGAGACTCCCCTTTTGGAGACATATCTAAAGGCATGAGAGCCAGGCTGCCATTCAGGCCTGACCCCTGAGTGCAGTGAAGGGCATTCTAGGTGAGTGGGGATCCCACCCCCACCTCGCTGCCGCTTACAGAAACAACAGCACGGACGCTGTGGCCACACCCCTCAGGACAAACAGCAGCACATTCCGCCTCCCCATTATTTTGCCTTCCTGTTCACGAAGAGACTCCGGACACACACACACACACACACACAGCAAACTAGCCCCCCTCACAGACCCCAAAAACATGTCATCACCAGAGTTCAAAATGCCTGAACCCAAAGTCCCATGCACTCCATCCTGCTGAAGTTTCAGACACAGTCTAACTGGCTTTAATCTTGGAGGCTACCAGCCCTTTTATCCGAGATCTCACCCACATACCGGTACTTCCAAACTTCTAATAAGTGGCGAGTGAGGCCACAAAATCACTCAGCCTCTACTATGGATTGTATTGATATTGATTTTTAAGGAACGTCTTCTGATATCGGTAAGTTTGGGCCTAGTGTCACATGCAGAATGTAGTCCGGTGAACCAGCCAGCTCAGCTTCAGGGAACAGCCTCTGGCACAGGAGCAGGTTTCAGACAGTGGTTGACGTGACATGAAGAGAGGTCAAATTCTCCTCCATTTTTACTCCACCCCCCCCGGCCCAGGAGGTCTTTCGAAGCTGCACATGAGCTACACTTCTGAGACATGCTTTGGTAGACAACAGCAGGTAAACAACCAAAAAAACCCCGCAGCACGCATCATGGGCCGGCCACCTAAATTAACAATCGTGAGCCGGGGCCTCTTAGCAACGCCCCAGAGCTATAGGGTCACCTGATCCCTTCCCCCGCCAGGACTGATGCAAGAGAGTGGCCCGCAGTGGGACCCCCTCCCCCGGTCGGAAGTGACACCGGCCGAACCGGACGGGCGTGAAGGAAGGCAGCTACAATCAGCCCGCCGGCCGGCGTGGGAAACACGTTCCTCCCGCTTCCTTGCAAACACAGGAAGTTGCGAATGAAAATGAACGAGCTGACGAAAGAGGAGAGGAGAATCCATCAGATGAAAGGCACATCCGGGTACCTTCCAGCCACTGATCCAGCACAGACCGCTGTGCCGGCAGGTTAGTACACTGACCGGGGGAAGAGCGTAAAAAACTGGCCCAGAATGCTTCAGATTCAACCTACAGAAGATTCAAGCCCACAGAAATGTCACATACAATTTCTCTCATGAAAATAAAGGATCTCTTACTCTTCCTGCCAAGCTACACCTCGTCCTTATTTCTTTCACAAACAGTAAAATTATCCAGTGAACTGCGACGACTTTTCAGCTTTCAGCTAAAATATTAACCAATTTCACCCTCAATTTTCTCGTAAGAGTCTGAAAAAAAAACCCATTGGAATAGCCACCAATATATAGTTTGAAAATTACATTCATTCATAGCAAAAACCACCAACTGAGTTGAACGCAGTATATCTAAATTCTTTCATTCCCCACATTCTCTCTCGCGTACGCTATAAATTCAGCGTACGATAAGAACATCACCAAAACAAAACACATCAGAACCTGCAGCAGGGCCCACCCCGACGACAGTGTCCCAACGCCTGGAATCCAGCACCCCCCCCCCAAGGGCTGACACTCACAGCCTGCCGCAGAGCAGCGAGAGTGACTTGAGATAACGAGAGCTGACAAACACAGGCTGCGCTGCACACAGCTCTGCTTGGCAGGACAGAAATGCCACGCCTAACCGTAAAAGGCAACAGGGCACCTGTCACCTTCCCCCCAGAGGGGTGGGGTTTACAAGCCTGTTTTAGAGGACCAGGTGGGTGCGTTTAGCCAGGTGACGGATGACTGGCATTAAAACAAGCCACACAAACAGATATGCAAGGCATGAGCAGCTTACTGCCACCAGTGCCATTAGGCTAGCATCATTAAAAAAGAGGAGGAAAAATACACATTTTACAGCATTAAGAACTTAAGCAACGCAGAACCTCATTTTCCTAGAAGCCCGGATAAAGTACACGAGTGAAATTTAAAGCTATAAACCCAGCCTGTACATCTATAGAAGAAAGAATCATTGAACAAAGACACAGAGCCTTAACATACGGAGTTGGCAATTAAGAAGAGATACAAGACAGAATTATACCATACGCTTTAACTGATGTGTCAGTGTGCATTCCACACACAGTTTGAGAAAAGACTGAGAAACTGGGGGAGCAGCTGCAGGTTCTACGCAACTAACTAACAATGTCAAATATTAACCAAACAGATGACTTAATACCTTTTTCCTGCTACACGTGGACCTTAGGAATGGGAGACTCGGTTCCGGGTTGGGTGAGTAAGCAGAGGACTTTCTTCAGATTAGGGGAGAGGAATTCTTCATCACCTTATGATTCTCAAGGAATGAACGAAGATGTTGAAAGACCGAGCTACATATTGCTGGCATCAAAAGCACAATTCGCTCAATGCTCAGGAAGTGACTTAGCTGGCATTTCCTGGGGGACATTGACTTTTGAGGTACTAGAGCTGCCCCCCCACGCCCCACTTTTATTCCAACTGAGTATCTCAGCCCAGTCCTCGGGGACCCCCAAATAGTCCACATTTTTGCCACTCGCAGCTCCCGGGACACCTATGCCAGGTGTTCTGTGTTCTCGGTTGTTTGGTTCTGTCTAGTTTGGTTGAGGTCTGCTGGGAGGAGGCAAAAATGTGTTCTGTCTGGGGGTCCCCAAGGACTGGGTTAAGAAACCTCTCTAACCCACCGCTTAGAGAGGAAGCTTCTCTGGATTCTGGCCTGGGACACTAGAAGGTGCTTGGATATACCCTAAAGGAAGAGGGAGCGCGGGCAGGGACATCCGATACACGGAGCGGTGGGTAAGGTGCGGCACGCGCTGCAGATGAGCCGCACTGTAACCTGTCACAGCTTCAAAAGGGACTGTCAAAGGATTTAAACGTACACCACCACAAAGGAGGAAAAAAAGAGAAAAGCTCCCTCCGGGCAGTCTCCGGAAGCTGTAAAAGCCATTAAATGCAGGAGACCGCCCTGTAACAAGTCATAGGGCATACACTTACTATGCAATTAATTTCAACAGGAAAAACAACCTTCTGCAGGCCTCCGAGTAGGTCCCGTTAGGGTCAGAAACAAATCCGCATTTCGTGCCGGCGTTTTAATTAAACCCTGGAACGGCTTGTTTCTGTTACCAACACAACCAGGCTTTTTGTCCATGGAAAATTACTCAACTGGTGTTCTAACGGGACGATGAGGAGCAGCACAGATTAACCGGTGCCCTTACAGCGGGAGCAAAGCTGTATCTCCACAGAGTTCCTCTGTAAACAAGCAGCTGCTGGAACACTGGCCACCTGACAAGAACTACTTATCATTTCATGACTACAAGGGGGCATTGTTATGGGTTTATTTTTCACCATAACTCTGGAACATGCACTCTCACTCTGTACTCTGAGAAGTGGAGATGTTTTGCTGGTCATCTCTTTGATAAAAGCTGTCAAGAGCCTGAGTGACGGAGACCTGATGACTGGAAACAGATGGAACCATCCAACCATCTGACACGCCAGTTATCCAACAAGCAGTGAGCCTGGACCCTCCACCAGAAAGCATGGGGTATGAGGAAGGGAACACCCTGGTGGTCCATGCAGCACAAAAACACAGCACATCACCTAGCCCTAAGTTTTCTGGACCAAACACCACATACACAAAGTCGAAAGCTGGATTCGAACCCACAACCTTGGAGGTTTTAGCCTATAGGGTCTACCACTGTGCCACCGTTTCAAGAAGTCTGAAAGACGTCTGGAGGAAATGGACACGAGGTGGTAGAGCTCAAAGTGAATCTGTAAGCAAAGCAAAACCAAAGCATTCTAAATAAAGCAAAGGCCATAAGAGCACGCTGATGACTATCTAACCGGCAAAGCTGCGCTCACGTCTCATGGCGTGATCCGGGCCGCACGGAGCCCAGGAACACGTGAACCACCAAGAAGGTGGACAGTTACCAAAACAAACATTTAAGGTGAAGTAGGAGGCACAGGAGAGCTTGGATTCACGTTAAGGCACCAGCAGAAAATGGGAACACCAAGAGGACTTATTGCCATCACCTGTGACACGCCGTTACCAAAACAAACTTTAAGGAGAAGCAGTGGGTGCAGGAGAGCTCTGATTAACTCATACACCAGCGGGGAGTCCAGCTGTCTGCCGGGCTGTGGCAATGGCCCAGTGGCCATGGCATCCATGTGACATTCTGTCAAACACCCCCCAAGTCACAATGCATTCTGGCCAAGCCCCGATAACGCAAATTGGCGTTGTCCTTCAGAGGAGAAGTTTGGCCTCCTACAGGTTTTGACATGCGTCTTAATTAGCGCCCCATTTTCACTGGAAACGGGGGTCAGCTGACTTCCAGCACGCCACACTATACACCGTGGGAGAGACTTCCCTGAAAAGCCCACAGGTTCCACCAGAAACATGAGACCCATGAGCCAGGAAATTAACAAGTGCTGGCTGACTAATTCGGGGAGGCCCTCTCCTCGCCAAGAGCTCACATTCATCCCATCCAGGTACAGGCAGGTAAGCACGGGAGCAAAGGGTAAAAACTAGCCCAAAACGCTTGATTCAACCAATCACACTTCTCTGTCTAGAAATGTCACACTTCAATACTTTTTTCATAAAAACGTAAGATGTCTTTTATTCTCTGTCAACCTATGCCTTGTAATTACAAAACCTGCACTGAAATTATCTAAAGAAATGCACCAATTCTTCTGCAAAAATATTGGTCTATTTCACCCACAATTTTTTCATAGAAGCCTACAAACCCCCCAGTAAACTAGACACCAAAATAAAGCTTGGACAAAAGAAAAGGGATTCATAGCACAACCCCATAATCAATGAGGAAAGCCCACCATGGAAATTGTAGTGAAGCCAGGGGTCAGGGGCACCCTAAATAAGCATAACTCAAAAAACACAGATGATACAGACTTAAAAATTCATGTTTGTTTATTTGGTATCAAAATACAACATTCTGCCTTATTAAATCTAACCTGAGCCAAACTTCAGTTTTTTCCTGCTAATAAGAGTTAAGGTAACTAAAATGTTTTATACAAAGTGGTCAGATCCAGGCTAAGGATTTCCCTCTCTGTCTGCATCCTCCTGATACCCAGACATGGGGGAGTCCAGCTCTGACTGTGGTGAACAATCAGGGAACCGGGGGAATTCACAAGGCACACCATCATCCTCATGAGGCTACCAGACCATATCTGATTTTAGGAAGTGCTGCTTATTTGAGTCATCTCCTGGCCATAGATTAAAGAATAAAAACCAGGATGTTGTGAAAATAAAACCACTGTGGTAAGGCATAACCGAGTAGAGGGGAGCTAAAATCAAAAGATGAGGGAAAAGTGGAAAGTATATGGTTTTAAATGAGAAATTAAGACATACATATTCGAACAAATATGAAATATGGATACACTTGCCTACATATTAACAGACAAGAATGACATGACATTTTTTCTAATGACACTTTAACATGACAGGCCTCCGGGTTGAGGGGGACATATTATAGATCGTATCATTTTACATCATTCTCTCCAGCTGAAGGCGTCAGAGCCCGGCGGCCGGGAAGTGGCGGCCTGTACAGGCCCGGGATCTGCGGCACATCTGGGCAGCGGGCAGCATCCAGCGCCCGGCCGGAGCGGGGGGCTTAACATGCGGTACAGCCACATG
>JAODKM010000001.1:25548327-25587609 GCA_026780845.1 Petrocephalus sullivani
GGGGGGGGGGGGGGGGGGGGGGGGGGGTGAGGCAGGTGAGCTTTGACCACCAGAGGTTTCTTTCTTTCTTTCTTTTCCCTTTTTTGTATTACTCTGTATATTTTATGCAGTGATGTATTACACCATAGCCACGTAAAGAGTCTTGGGGGCGACTTTCTTGTGGAGTGCACTTTAAAAAAGTAATTCAGATTCTATTTTCATGCCAATTTCAGCTAGCTCGAACAAGTTTTGTTTCATCTGAATACTCTCCATCCCTCCGTCTTCAGCCTGCATATCTTGGACTGGGTCATGGGAAGTCTTAATGCAAGTTTTCGCTGAAATTTTGTTTTATGATAATATCATTCAGGACGGTGCGATGGATGAATTCGAATCGTGTCATGAATTTGTCAGGCTCACCAACTCATAGCATCCGGTTCCTGAATCCACTCCACGGTTTGCATAGACCCTGATAAGTTACGAGCACACCTGAGAGTGATGTCTTTAAATACCGGTAGTGCACAATATCCCGTTGTGAGGTTTTGCAAGCCTACGCCTTGCTGAGCATTGTCCTAGTGATTCTCTTTGAAAGTCCCGTGTGTATATTGACCCTCCTGCCTGTGTTTCCCGGCTTCAACTTGTGGATTGCAATTAGAATTTGGTTTGCTTCCGTATTTCGACCCCTGCCTATCTTACGAGTTTGGATTCCGGACTGTGTTTTGGCTTAATCTCAATAAATCGTTACAGGTCCTGTTCAAGGGCCTAGACCCCATTCCTCACAGAATTAATTAATTGGTAGTACTATCTGGAACATTATCTGATTCTTCTCTTTCTTTGGTTCCTGTTGTAAAAATTCCATCATGAACTGTATGCCATTCTGAGCACTGCTGTTTCACGCCTCCGGGGTTAGGGGCTCAAAGCTCACCTCCATTCTGTGTGTGTGGACTTTGCATGTTCTACCTTTAGCATGCAATCCAAACACATCTACTTGGACCAATCAGCATCTCCGAACTCCCCGTCGTGTACAACTGGGTATGTGCCTTGTGATTGATTGGCATCCTATCAAGGATTTACCTCAACCTTGTGGAGAGGCTCCAGGCTCCTTGTGATCCTAAGTGGTCAGAAGATGTGTGGAACCTGCAGTGTTAAAGGGGTTATGTATATTTTCGTAAGGCTACATTGTCGTTTCATTTGTCACTTACTTCCAATAAATAAGAATTAAAATGCCCCAAAAATTAACAAAGCAAATGAATAACCAACGCTAACTGCTTGTTGCTGTGGGCATGTGTTTCAGAGTCAGTAAAAACACTGAAAATTCTCTGAAAATAATGGCACTTAACTATAAAAACTTGACAGGCTATCTGAATATCATGCATTGGTGGGGTGACACAAGGAACTTCCCCAGCAAAGCATCCATCATTTCTAACAGGGTTCAGTACGTAACCACTTTCATGCAACATTTTGTACATCTTAATGCATGCATGCAGAATTTTATTTTTATTTTATTTCATGGTGAGCACTTCTAACCATCAGGATATTTCTCAAATGGGAAAACGGTACCGAGGCAGGTGGAGCCTGTATGTTAGTATGTTAGTATGTTAGCTGACTATTGCTGGACCCTTAAGAGGGATGTCCCTGAGGCAATATACAGCAGAAAAACCTAAACTCCTAACTTTTACTGGATTAGCTTTTTGCCACCATGCATTGTAAATGAATGTTATTGTTCAAACTTTAACTAAGTGTAACTCAAAATCCTTATGTGATGGAGAAAATAAAGCATATCTGAAATCAGCACAACAAATACTGCTGGGGTCACCTATTCTCCATTTTGGGACAAAAATCTTTGTTTACCAGTGAAATCAATATATATAGATTTTATATATATATATGTATATCTTCAAATATATACTGTAGGGAAGGGGGTGTTTAACAGCTTGATTACATGGATCAAGCTCATGGATCAAGATTGAAATCGCCATGTCTCAGCATTCGGAAAATGATGATGGATAGACTTAACATCCCAGGGTTCATTCTGTCTGGGGACAGTAAAGAAGAAACCACTGGAATGGGAGAAAACTTGCCTTGGGTAGAGCACCATGCCAGCATATCACTTTCTGCACCCTCAAGAGAAGAACAACAGAGCCCTTATGGAAACTTTTCAATTAAACGTTATCTGTTTAGGCAGAAATCAGGTAATGCGACTCATTCCGGGGTGCCGAAGGGCCCGGTCCTGGCAGATTCATCGGTCACCTGCGTGCAAACTAGCAAGGCAAATAAACTTTTAATTTGCTTGATGATTCACCTGAAACTTCTGTTATCATCGTTTAATTGTTGTCTCGTTCATTTGTGATTCTTATTATTGTTCGTTATTTAGTTTCTGCTGCTTTTGTTGTTTGTGTTTTGTTCGCCTCTTTTTTCTGGTGTGGCTAGTGTTGTCACCGTCTACGATGCCTCTTCGTCCGCTGTAGTTTTTGTTGTTTCTCTTTGTAGTTTCCCTTGTTATTATTACTGTTTGGCTGTTCCGCTAGCAGTTTCGTCTGCTGCCGTGCCTTGGGAGGCAAACAGAGCGCAGTTATTATTACCTAGAACTGCGGTTCTTACTTCCTCGGTAGCTAGGCTGGCTGGGCATCCTCCTCCTGTGTCTTAGCTGGTCATTTCGGATTTTTTATGCAATTACCGTTGGTCAAAGACCCAGTGACGATGTTGCCATGGTCCAGTGGCCCCTGGCAAGGAAACGACAAACAGGCCTGTCCTCAACCCGTGCCCCCCCCAAATAAATCCACTTACAGTTACTCTGGCCCAGGAATTCCCACCAGCTCTCCACTCCTGATTTATTGGATTCCATCTGAAGATATTTATTTCCCTCTGAGTCACTGAGAGACAGCTTTCCATTTCCAGTTATCTCATCATTATTTATTGAGAAAATGACTGAGGGGCCTCTTTCTGGATCCCAAAGATCACTGGGGGGGGGGGGGGGGAGAGGGGGGGGGGTTGCAGTGAGCCAGTGGATGCTTGGTTTGATAAGGGTACTTCATTTATCTCAAAGATAGGAAGGATCGGTGAGCATAACTAAAAGACACTCCTACATGTTATCATTAATGTCTCCAGTGGTAACGGTAACCAGGATACAACATTCACCCTCATCAGTGGATCCTCTAGGGACTGCCCAGCGTTAGTTATGGCTTCCTTAGACACAACCGAGTCTCCATTGGCCTGGATTTCCAACACAGCCATCTGCATGAAACGACAGCATTGCTGGCAATGTTATTCAACTGGGGTCATAGCCATATACATTAGAGTATACAGTGAGACGAAATCACGTCCTCCAGGACCAAAGGTGCAACATATAACACAGCAGTGCAACATCACAATCAGACAGCACTTCAGACAGATTCACAATAGGATAAATGGGAGGGGGCGGAGCCAAGGGGCACTGGCCTGAGCTGAACCCTGACTGGCCCCTGCCCCTGTCACTAAATGATTCAAAACATATTATTAGGCTAATGATAAGGCAAGCCCCTCTGTATGAATTGTGGCCCATCTTACATCCCCCACATAAAAAAAACCCTAGAACTGCCCCTCTTATTCTCCAAACAAATGACTTGAATGTCTGCTCATTAGCATTAGCTGCTCATTTATCCCGTAACAGATTCAATGAGGAAGGAAGAAACAGAAACTGAAAAAAACAACAACTGTGACAGATGAAAATAAGGCATAACCCGATGAACAAATTAATCACTGTGATAGAAAAAACAACACGTATCACAGTGCCACAGCCTGACTGATTGATCTCTATATACTAAGGACATCACATGGCGCCACACAAGAAACTCCCCACTGGCAGGAAGAGCTGGCTCCAAACTTCTGCTTCTGGCACATGCAGGGAACTGCAGGTACCCATCAAATCTGCGCCTTTTGCTGGCCCAGACCATCAGAAGCCCCCTCAGCAAGTGCATTCATTACCATTTGCCATGTCTGTCAGTTTTTGTGCCCGCGTGCCCACGTATGAATATACATTAGCTGTATTGTTAACTCACAAAACAGTCCCCTCCACTCAAACAGGGAGACTGACAAAAACACGATTCATTATACAGAGCCAGTTCACATACCAAACAGAGCAAATTACCTCCACCACTTCTATAAATGCTAATCCCAAACATATAAATATAAATGCAGGATGACACGGCTGAAAGCAGAGCTATTGATCTTTCAGAGCTACTGGAAAACCATTAATTAGCAGTTTAATGTGGGAAACCCAGCATCAACTCCGCTTTCATAGGTTACATTTACTATCTGCAGGCAGAAGGGTAACCCCTGGCATCGCTAGCGTCGTACTGACAGCGACAGCTGGCCCAATTGGCCACAGTCTCCTCCAGCGTTCCAGCGCCTGCTGCAGGCAACCGACAGAGACCTCTATCCAGCCAATCCGGTCTGCCGGTTCAGCCTGCAGGGGCAGGATAACCATCGATAGTGTGCCCCACCCATATTCCACCCATCCCCGGCCCCCACACCCCACCCTATCCTGTCCCAACCTGGCCCCAGCCACACCCACCCCGTCAATGGCTGGCACTCAAACACACATGATTGGCTGGGGGGGGGGGACACCAAGCAAATCAGCCCTGCCAGAAACAGACAGAGGGAGGGAGCGGCAGGGAAGCATCACATCTTTATGCCAAGATAAGGGATGTCTCTCACCTCCAGGGCGCAAATCCCGAAAGAGTAGATGTCGATGGCATAGTCGTCCTCGCCGGCTGGGAGAACAAGGGACATAAACAAAGGGGGGGAGGAAGAGTAAAGGCTTCAGATGTAAAGAACAGAGTGTGATGGCAAACAAAGATGCACAGGCAGAAATGCAGAGGAGACACGGAGGAAAAAAATGAGCTAATGCGTCCGTACATGTCCCTCCCATGGCCGACAGTGCCGAACTTGTGAGATTAATTAAAATGGATTTCACACGTTAATCACCTGGCAGACATCTAAATGGCTTCTTTAAAAACTGCCAGATGGCTTTTTGAACAAGCAGAGCCAGAGGAGCATGGAGCTGCCAAGTCCAACAGCGGCATCACCAGGCTCCTTTAAGCACAACGTACTACCTAGTGTCCCGACACGCACCAGCTTTTCATTTTGGGAAATGGCTCTCTCTAAATACACTTCTGCTGACTGCCACTAAGCATTTTCTGGGGTGTATTTTCTAGACCACTGTTTCTCGACCGATGGGTCGCGACCCAAAAGTGGGTCATGGGACCATTTCACTGGGTCATAGAGTGTCTGGATGGGAAAAAAAGAAAATATTTTCTATTATTGGACTTACCAGTACATGAAACTTTGGGCTACTGTTACTGCATGTTCTATTAAGTATTACTACACTATTTTTGGTGTGAATGTGGGTCAAAATTTTTAACATTATTATTATTATTATTGTGACTGATCTTCCAACTGCCTATCAAGCCTAGCCATGAGGCAAGGGACACCCCCAGATGGGATGCCAGTCCATCAGAGGGCAAACTCACACCCTACTGGCAATCTGGGGAAGCCAACCGTCCTGAGGTGCACGTCGCTGGACCACGGGAGGAAACCGGAGCAAGATGGAGAGAGCATGCAAGGCGAATGGGGATGGGGGGGGGGGCAGAAGTTGTCCCCCCAGCCCTGGAGGAGGGAAGCAACGGTGCCACCCGCTGTGACACCACGCCGCCCTGATTATCAAATGCATTAAGAATTATATTATTAAAGTACAACCAAAGTCAGATTCTCATCCCTGCAAACTATTTTGCAGGTACTGGCCTGAGCTGAAAGCTGATTGGTCCTTGGAGTGCCCCTCCCCTGTCACCCATCTATTCAAAACATATCTTTGGTTAATGATCAGGTTGGCCCCTCTGTATGAATTATAGCCCTTCTTATACCCCTCCAAACTAAAAAAACAGAGCACATCAGCCCAATGGTGGTGGCATAGACAGACTCTCACAGCCATATTCCGGGGAGAAGAAGTGCAAATTCCTCTGCTCGTCACGATGGTGCCGCACTTTGCCGTGGACGCTGGCCTCTGGGAACACTGGGGAATGGGGAAGAATCAGCAGGGGTTAGAATCTTCCTCCAGAGACTGCCATTTGCAAAATTCACTCAGCCCCAGTAGTACATTTACGACGACTCCTAAGAAGATTCCGTAACAAGAAAAAAAAAAAAAAACATTTCATTTTGTTAGGCCTTAAACTGAATTTCCCTAGTAGTGTTCATGACTGCTAGCATAACGAAAACAAGCTCTGGAAACTAAATTAAACATATTTATGTAACCAACCAAAAGCTGGATGTAGGAGGCGGCAGGTGGACGCATGCTGAAGATAAACAAGGCACACATCTCTCACACACACACACACATGAGGCAAAACTGGAAAAGTTATCAAAAATCCAACATTCACAACTGAGTATAGGTCATACATAAAACTTCAGGGTCTATAAAACCCATGCAGAATAAAATCTATAGTGTAATTCTATAGATTGACAGGGGAATGACACAGAGAAGATGGAGCTTACCATTGACAAAGAGTCTGTGCCACACTGCGGATGGACAGGGCGAAGGAGAGAAGCAGGAGAAAGAGTTAATGAGATTTAGTCACAGCGTCAGACAGAAATAAACGAGCACGCACACACAATGATGCGCTTATCAATGAAGCCAAGAGCATGTTGTCAAAGCTACTCCTCCCCAGGCAACATAAGATAATTACAGGTGACATGTTTCCAACTAATGTCTCACAATATAGTACATGAATAAACCTGTATTTATCTAATGCTGCCATTCATTAACAATGACAACAGCAATTAAAAGTTGTTTCTTGAAAACACAGATATAGAACTAAGAAATGTTAAACTTGGTTATAATATTTTGTTATGTTATTTGCCTTTAGTACATAGGGATTCTTTCATTTTCACAAATCCCATTTCATTGACTGATGAGACGCATGTATACAAGAGAGAGAGCAAAGTTTGGGGTTAGGTACTTATTTGGCCTCCCCAGAGTAGTTTTGGGGGTTAAGGACCCAAAGGTAATAAGACCACTTTGCCAACCATAGGATCTGAATCATTGACTTTCCAATCACAGGCACAATGTCCTAACCCACCGAGCCACAAACCACCCCCATTTTGCACGCCTTAATTTTGCAAAAGTCATGGTTTGCTCCTCTATCTGCAGGAATCCAAATGGAACGACAGTAATTAATTTTATCATGTCTTGCAGAAAACACCACGTATGTACAGAAGAGACCAGCTCGGGGTTTGGAATGATGCATCTTTGGGGTGAATGTGGAGTTCTGTGTTGGAGTACCAGCTCTCAGCCAGAAATTAGCAGGAACTTTCTACTGTGCATCAGTCTTTCAGCTCAAGGGCTTGTCAGCATGCTGTTCATTCCTGTTTATAACTGTGTCCCTCGAGTCCCGTTTCTGTCAGTAGGACAAGCAGTCGGTTTCGAAGAGCCTTGGCAGACACACTGGCGCAGCGTAACACGCTGAGCTCGTACATCGCGTCTCACCGCAGCTGTCAAACATGTCGCCATGGGCAATACCAGGACAGCCCTGATGGTGGCGCACCTGAGCCAATCTTGATCAGTCCGTTGTGCTGGATAAAAATAGTGTCGCAGGTCAGGTTCCCGTGGATGATGGGCGGGTCACATGAATGCAGGTAACTAGGAGAGATAGCAAGCACCAATTAGCACTCCTTCAAATGTCACGCTTGCATTTCTGGCTGCTTACGTCATGTAAATGTGCAGTGTACATTCTTGTGAGTGTGTCATACCCATATTAAAATATAAGCACATCTTATTCATTTAGCAGATGCTTTTATGCAAAGTGATGCACAGTTAAGCAAGCAGGGCCAGTCAGCCCTTTGAAGCAATTAAGGTCTTGCTCAAGGGCCCAATGTGAAACCATTCTGCATCTGAACCTGCAACCTTCCGAACCCAGGGAGTCGTCTGCTCTCCCATTTTAAAGGATGTCCCAGGGAATAGAAGGAGTCGGGTACAAAACAGCCTCCCTCAACCTGAACTGATCTACTGCCAAATTACTGCAAACAAAATATTTAATGTCTAGTAATGTTACCCAGTGGGACTGGCACACTGACCATGGCATCCCCCTGCATTGTGTCCGGTGCTGCCTGGGGTAGGCTTCAGCCCCAATCCCCCCCCACCATTGACCCTGACCAGATTAAGCAGTTAGAAGATGAGTGAATGGATTAACTGCTGGTGTGTAAGGATACAGAGAGTTTGCTCAGAACCATGTGCTGCTGTGAAAAGTCTCAGTAGGACTGACTCACTGGCTCCAAAACATTATAAAGAAGCTGGACGCAACACAAAATGTGATTTTATGAAGTGCAGAGAACAAAGGGATTCATGGAAGCAAGCCATCCACAGTAATAAGACCCCACTGTGAAGGGAACAGGCCGGGGGGGGGGGACCCCAAATTCTATCACCCGCCCAGCTAAAAAGGATCAAGTGCTTTTTAACTGTCAGATTGGGGGATAAGCAGCTCACTGCTTACTGCCACAGGGACACAAACCCCAAAATCCATATTTGCGTTGATTGTCACAGGAACAGCGTGCCTTTGGAATGTCACATGGCCATCATATTCACACGAGTGTGATCACCTATGCATTTCCCACAATCCCCCGGGACAGCAGACACATGGCCTAAGGCCTCGCCTCTCTCACAGCCTCCTCTACTATCCTGAGTGATTTCTTGCATTATGATGCTGTTCCTGCCATTTTAACCACCCCTGTTCACCAGCATGTGAGATAAAGTATGATTTACTGCTATGATGGGGGACGCAGTATATCTCACTGCTATGGTGGAGGATGCAGTATATCTCACTGCTATGGTGGGGGACGCAGTATATCTCACTGCTATGGTGGGGGATGCAGTATATCTCACTGCTAAGGTGGGGGATACAGTATATCTCACTGCTCAGGTGGGGGATGCAGTGAGTCTTACTGCTATAGTGGGGGACGCAGTATATCTCACTGCTATGGCGGAGGACGCAGTATATCTCACTGCTATGATGGAGGACGCAGTATATCTCGCTGCTAAGGTGGGGGATGCAGTGAGTCTCGCTGCTAAGGTGGGGGATGCAGTATATCTCACTGCTATGGTGGAGGGTGCAGTGAGTATTACTGCTATGGTGGGGGACGCAGTATATCTCACTGCTATGGTGGGGGACGCAGTATATCTCACTGCTATGGTGGAGGATGCAGTATATCTCACTGCTATCGTGGGGGATGCAATATATCTCACTGCTAAGGTGGGGGATGCAGTATATCTCACTGCTATGGTGGAGGATGCAGTATATCTCACTGCTATGGTGGGGGATGCAGTATATCTCACTGCTATGGTAAGGGATGCAGTATATCTCACTGCTAAGGTGGGGGATGCAGTATATCTCACTGCCATGGTGAAGGATGCAGTATATCTCACTGCCATGGTGGAGGATTCATTAAGTCTTACTGCTAAGGTGGGGAATGTAATATATCTCACTGCTATTGTGGGGGATGCAGTATGTCACACTGCCATGGTGGAGGATGGATAAAGTCTCACTGCTAAGGTGGGGGGATGCAGTGAGTTTCACTGCTAATGTGGCAATCTGGGGAGCAGTGGGAGCAGAGTCCCTCATTAACAATGCACATATACATTTACAGACATTATACTATACTAGGCTATAGTACTATAAGTAGGCATTTACTATACTACTATTACACTATACAAACATTATATATAAACAGTACTATCAAAGGAAATGTTTAAAGCTATTCATCTTGGTGGTAAGTGTATATTTGCTCAGAAGAAAAAGACAATGTAACGGTAGAACATAAGAATGTCTTCTGCATAAGAATGTTCTGTTCTGCAAAAAGACACTGATATCCTGTTGGATGTTCCTGACTGAGAAGAACGTCATATATTACAAATTTCTATAGTATAAGAAACCACTTAAATTCCCAAACCTCTCCTCAGGAGCACCCCATCCAGTCCATGTATTTGTTAAATTTCACCACTAGCTCACTTAATTAATGGAATTAGTTAAATAACTCCATGAGGTATTGATTAGTACTGTCTGTGTGTGCGCGTATGTGTGTAACACGCAACATTACTGTGAATTACTGTGAGTGCATCTCAGTCCAGGATGGAGACTGAGAGGGACTAAAATCGGTCCAGGAGACTGAAGACGCTAGAAGTGACAGCCTATGAGAAACAGGGCCCCTTTCCAATATGTCATTAATACTGTAATATTACTGTGATAACACAGAATCTGCATAATGCTTTGCACACTTCACAGTCAAACGAACATGGGTGAGACCAGCACCCTAGACGTCTGTGGTCCACATTTCAGACGTGTCAATTTTAAGTCCTGGACAAGCAAACAGATGCCCCCATTAGAGGGTTGAACAGTTGTTCGATATCATTTAAAATCTTCCCCACCCATAACAGTTTTTTTATGGCTCAAAGAGCACAGAAACTCCATGAAGAGTTTTCTACCATCACGCCACTGAGAGGTACTTAAATGAAAATACTATGCTTGCTGAGATATCCATATTGATTCCTGGCTTAGGATGACTTTTACGAGACTCGGTGGAATGAAAAACTCTGGTGGAGGTGTCACATTACTAGGACCATCTGTTTTTCGAGATATGGCATTTGGCTAAATTCATGGGGACTAATGGTTATACCATGTCTTGTAATAATAGATGAACATAAAAAAAATGGCAAAAAAAAAATGGCAAAGCTCTATGAAAAAGTAGAGGATTTCTGAACATATTTAAATAAGAACAAATGCAATACTCTGGTGACCGCTGTAGCTGCTCTGTACAATAATCCTAAGCATAAAAACAACAGAATTACTGGGGATCTGAACAAAACACTGCTTGGTGGCACAATCCTCCTCCTGACCAAAATACATACACTCAGTCTCATCTTTTCCCATCTTTACCTTTGGTTTTCCAAAGAAATCCGTGGCTTTTTGGGCACATTAAAACGTCGTATAAACATGTCCTTGCAGGAGGATGAACACTTCTCCTCTACAACCAGCAAGAGAACGCAGAATGCTCAGCAGTTCTGGAGAAACTGTTGTGCGGCATTATTCATTAAGAAAAGTACTGAGTGGTAAGGAATTCATTTCGTTATTGCTTTTCCATGCATTCATATTCCATCAACATTTAACAAATGCATGGCCCCTGGAGCAATCTAGGGTCAAGGGCCACGTTCACAGGCCAGCATCAGTCTCCCAGCCATGGGATTTGAACTAGTGACCTTCCGATCACAACCACAGAGTGGCAATCCACTGAGCCACCTACCCTCCCAAATGGCTGGCAAGTCTGCCGAAACCCAGCATCCAAGGAAGGACTAGGCAAGACACACCTCGGTAAGGATGCCAGTCTATCGCAGGACATGAATACACAAAGGCCAGTTTAGCAACAAACAGAGTTGGTGCAGAAACTGAGTCTGGGGAAAACTGGGTCTAGGGACCCATGCAGTGCTTCTCCCTACAGCAGTGTTTCCCAAGCTCCCAGCCAGACAGTCCACATTTTTGCGGGGGGAGGAAGAAACAACGTGGATTGTATGTAGGGCAGCAATGATTCATCGAGTAACTCGAATAACTCGATTACAAAAAATCCTCGATGCAAATTCGTTGCTTCGATGCTTCGTTTAATCCACACAACTATGTACTGCTCAGTGATCGCCGTGTTTCACACGGAGGATTATTACTGTCGCAGTGTGCTTACACTGCATTATGTGTAGCAAAGCGGTAGAAAAATACAGTGGCGAGGCTGTGTAGATCAGGCAGCAAAAAGGCTGTACAGATTGGGTAGCGACAGTGACACTCCCATAGGGACCCATTATAAAATATTGCAGAGAAAACTTGAGTGATGGAGACGGTGAATATTTCCAAACATTGACATTCACGGCAGAGAATCACGGCCATTTCCATTGCTTACCAAGCACTTTAAGCGGTATGTTGATAAAATAACATTTATTATATAAAAATTTATACATTAGCTGTCATCAATTAATATACTAAATAATATTTCGTTTTTATATGTGCACAGCATTAGCTGTTAATGGTTATCATTATTAATAATGACCGAAGGTAGCAGCTACCAAGGCTAACGTCCCCATTTCAGTAATGATTTTGTCAATTACTACTGACGCAAGGTAATGTTGCATATTAATTAAGTTGTCAACTTAAGTTTTTCTGGTTATCCACGGCTTCATAATTACAGTTAGCTGCACTGCTACCATGTTAATACAGCTGATTAAAATATCAGTTTACAGCTCTCTTCCTGTTACATGGGTAAATGTGAATTTACTTCCAAATTTATGGCATAATTAAATTATTTTATATGGTAATTTATTTGCCAAAAAATACCGTGTTGTGGTAAAGTGTATGAATTATCATATGCGCTTTTTAAGTGCTGCATTTGCAAACAACGCTCGAACAAAAAGTAGTTTTCAGATCATTCCGTCTCACCCATTTTGAATTGCTTAAAATATCATCATTATGGTATGCAGTTTAACCATTAAAACCAATTAATTCTTCATTTTAAGAGCTCTGGCTTTTTTTCCCTGTATCTGATTACTCGATTAATCGATGAAATATTCGATAGAATACTCGATTACTAAAATAATCAATAGCTGCAACCGGATTCGGAAACACTACCCTACAGCCAAAAAATAAATAATGAATCACTGGTGGCTGAACAGCCAAAAATTAAAAGATCTTGAGAACCTTGGAGATAGAGCAGCAGACTGAATGAATGGGCTACACTTGGCGTATGGGGGAGAATAAACACTCCTGTGGGCGTCCGTCTTACCTGAGTGCGGAGAGGATTTGTGTGCACCACCGTTTCCAGGCCTAGAAGAAAGGATACAGGGTTACACTGAGTTCAGCTCAGGAGAGCCTAGGGTACATCACAGGCACACAGATCCAGTCATGTGGGCACACGGTCAACAGCCTCAGCAGCGTGTGTCTCAACCCAGCCCTCAGGGGCCACCAGTCAGTCCACATCTCCCTCCCAGATCCCAGCCAATAAAGAACACCGAATGCCATGCGCTGAGAGGGAGCAAAAATGTAGATTGTCTGGGGGTCTCCAAGGACTAGGTTGAGACAGACTGCCTTAGCAGCACGTGTCTGGGCTGTCACAGAGGGAGATTGCGCACACTCCACATGAAAGTCCGTGGGGCGGGACTTGAACCCAAAACCCTGGAGCTGTGAGTTGACAAGGCAATCTGCTAAACTCCCCTTCTAGAAACGTCAATGCCTGCTCTGTTCCACACTAGTACATGCAAGGAACCTTATTCATAAAATGTGTTCACTATACAATCTGTACATTGCTGTATATGACATTCTTCTCAGTCAGCAACATCCATCAATATTCTAACTGTATATCTTGGTCAGGGTCATTGGGAGCCTGTCCCAGACAGCACAGGGCACACAAGGGTGGTGTTATACCATGGGGTGATGGGGTTCCAGGCCAGTGCAGGGCTCATACATCAGTGTACACACACAGAAGTCTACAGCAGATTGTGGATTCGAACCTCTAACCCTGGGGTGAGTCAACAGTGCTACCCACTGAGCCACTGTGCCACCCACATTTAGCTATTATGGCAACACTTTCCTTTGATGTCGTTGTTAGTCATACTGAATGTAAGCATCAGCTAGTCTAATAAGCCAATAAATACAAAATTTTGCACAAGATAATGCGAAACACCAGGCAGCAATGGAGATTTTACTGAGAGTATAAAGCCAGTTTGCCATGTGCTTGTTAGGGAGGGAAGGATCTGGAAGCGGGACTCTTGTGAGTTTATGGTCTTGCTCGTTTAAGTCCAGAGCCAAATGGTTGTTTAGTATGTTGCTCAGCTCGCTTGTCCAAAACATCTCAGGGGAGCTAATAAAACTGCCCAATTCCATCTTCCAGCACACGTATCCCGTGGGTCTGTTCTCAGTTGCAAAGAACATGGTTTCCCATATAGAACCAACGTCTGTATTAAATTATGCAAGGTAAATGAAGTGTGATTTCTGCAGAGCGACTTCAAAGCGGTGGTCACAGATAATAATCTCAGGTATCCATTGAAACCCTGATGTCACGTCTTATTAAGTAACTGGATGAGGTTTGATTCACTACTGGCCTGTCTGAAGAAAAACTGCACTACTGTGCTTCCTGTGCAGCATTTTTCCTAGAAACCAAATCCTACTCATTTAAGGTAGGATTCAGAGAAAGTCTACTTGGCTGCGCTCAGCTATACTGCGCCACATTCAGTACATCGCCTTGGTTTTACTCAGCTATCTATGCTGCAGTACCTCCTGTCACCAAATGAGGCCGTAGATGAGAACGCATTCCTGAGAGTGAGCAGTAAGATCACCTTCAAGTTGTGCAGTGCACTCCAGCTAAGTGCCCTCATTAAAAACGCATGAGCGACAGAGCCTGGGGGGGTTCTTTGCTCGAAGCTCATCCCAAGACACGCTGTTGAACGAGTAATAAAATATTTAAATGCATACATTAAATACGCAAAATACGTGTTTCACAAGTGGAGAACCACTCTCTACCACCAAAACATCCCGCGGCATGATAATCAAATTCTGCACTCGCCTGCCAGAAATCTTTTGGAGTTCGTTCCCGTAACATATCAACAACTTCTAAAAAGCAGAACTCAAACTGTCTCTCAAAATCGGAGGTCAACCAGGATGCCACAATACAAAAAAAGCACTTTTTAGACAAGTTTATCGGTAGCCTAAAAGTGTCCTCAACATTAGGATGGTCCATCCTTACAGCTTGTGCATTTTGGGGCAAATATCCAAAACTTAATGTTTTCAAGGAAATTTCTACAGATGTTTTTTGGAAATTTAATGAATGAAATTTAATGAAAGACTAAGTGAGTTTTGGTTTCCAATACTGTAACATATGATGAGCAAACCTGACTTCAGTTGGCTGATGGTCTCATCTCAAAAACAAAACAAATAAATAAATAAATAAATAAATGGACTGAGTTTTGGCAATTCACTCTTTGTGTCAGAGACGGCTGGATCTACCTTTTCAGGGGCCCTAGGCAAAGCTTTACTTGGGAGGCCCCCCTACCAAGAAAACTGATTATCACTTCACTTCCTCCGCAATGCAGGTAATTTGGGGGCCCTGGGAAACTGCCTGTTCTGCCAACAGCCAGAGCCGGGCCTGGCATCAGAAGTCGAGTTGCAAGGAACTTTATCCTCCATGTGAGACTTGCCTTCACATTCATAGTCTTGTGGTTTTTCTTGGTCTTCTTCAGAAACTGCTTGAGGCTCCCTGAAGACATGTACTCCGTGATGAACACCACCTGCAACACAAAGGATGACAAAAGAAGCTAGGGCTGAATCGCAATATGCATTCTCGACCGCACTTGCGTTCACATGCATCCATTTTACGTCATCCCCAGATGTTGCTCATACTTTGCCCCAAATATTAAGCACACATTGGTTGCATCTTTGCCGAATGAAACTAATCCCATGTTTCATTGCTCCTCATGTTTGTTCTTGGAAAGCTAGGTAGCAAGACCAGTCTTGCCAAGATCACAAGTATGGTCTTTGCGTTCATGGCATTGAGATACGCCCCATGTCTCGTGTGCCCATGCTCTTCCATGGGTGCTCAGGCTGTGCGATACGGCGCGGTGTCCTCCAGCGGTTTGCCAGAGGTGGGTGCTCGGGCTGTGCGATACGGCGCGGTGTCCTCCAACGGTTTGCCAGAGGTGGGTGCTCGGGCTATGCGATACGGCGCGGTGTCCTCCAACGGTTTGCCAGAGGTGGGTGCTCGGGCTGTGTGATACGGCGCGGTGACCTCCAGCAGTTTGCCAGAGGTGGGTGCTCGGGCTGTGCGATACGACGCGGTGACCTCCAGCGGTGTGCCAGCGGTGGCTTACCCTCGCTTGGTTTTCCCTCATGTCCAGCCAGTACTTGTGGAACTTGACGATGTTAGGGTGCTCGACCTGCATCAGATTCTCAAACATCTCCTTGATCTTATCCTGAGATGAAACAGCAGACACAGGCAGTGAGATGATCGCACATATGTACGCAACAGGAAACGGCAGAGGGACAGGAGATTCTGCAGCTGGCAAACATTAGCGGGGGCTGAGGAATAAACACAACAAAACGCTTTTTTTTGTTTTTGTTGACAGATAAGTATTCATAGACATCGCACACATTCATGGGTAAGTAATTTATGTCCAGTCTAACTGTAGGAAGGCAGTTACACCTATTGGTGTTTTGGAAGCTTATTTAAGGGTCAGACATGTTTACTAGAGCAAAGGCCAAAGCCCCAAACCGGAAAAACCCAAGCATAGAAACATGAAGGAAAGTATGTGTTATGTCTGCCGTACCTCCAGGGCTTTGAAAACCTTCCGGTCAGAAAAGAGCACTTCGTTCCACACCACCTCTACACCCTCCTCCGTGTCCATGGCCAGGGAAGCGCTCTCGACGCCGGGCACATTGCCCTGACTCACCTGCAGAGCATACAAACAAAAAACCCAAAATGCTAAAATGCTAACAGCAAAGACTCGAAATTTATAACTGAGAGTAAATTTCCAAAATTCATTCAGTCCACAAGAAACATTTCCAAAAAACTCAAAAAGAATGTAACTAAAGGTTGGATTAGATGAGGACTAAGTGGGTCTTGGTTCCCAATAGTGTAACCTGTGATAAGGACGCCTGACTTTAGGTCACTGGTAATCAATAAAAAGGAGGGCGAGTTTTAGAAATGTGCTTTTCAATCTACTGATTATTGGCAGGTTTATGGTAAATATAGAAATAAACTCATAATCATCATAAATATGATGCACTTAATACGGCCCTAGTGTAAGAATTGTCACAAATAGGAGAGAAAGGGAAGTGGGAAGCTAACGTACGTGTAAGCACAGACGCCAACACTCTACTCAACTACGGAAATTAAACTTGGCTTCAAAAATTATTATAATTCCGTTCAGGTATATCCCGAAAGCTTGAGTGCTAAATAAAAGATTGGAAAATGAAATCGGCAGAGCACAATCAAAGTTTACACATCCCACTAGAGCCTTAATCCCAGCTGTTACTGAGCCGGCAGCCAGGGTAATAACTCACAGGGCGATGCAAACTCATTGCGTATAAAAGGACTACAAACAGGCAACACACCACCCCCCCCCCTTTATTTAAAATCCTGCTTCTGCAAACAAAACTAAATTACGCCTTCAAATTGAGCCTAGTGCCAGTGTGGGAAGCTCTTAACTGCACAGAGATTATTTTTCATATATGTTAATACGGCAGATATATGTGTATAAAAGATAACCGGTCTTATGCGAAAAGCTATGAGGCACATTTTAGTGGCCCTGTATTGTTGTGTTAGTCTAGTACATCCTTATTCAACTTCAGCGTATCTATTCACAGCAGAGCTCGGCTTATAAGACGAAAATCAAACATCGGCTGAGCTTACATCCTGTATTCCTACGTGTGGTTTTTCGGTGATGGCAATATTGTTGATGTTCAGAACCACAAAAACGCGAAGGAAAACTATAAAAAAAAAACATGCTGCAAAATGCTGCACTTGTCAGTCAATAGGAGGTTTGTGTTGCTGTTGGTGTTGTGTGTTAGTCCTATGTTAGGTCACAGCAGCAGTGTTTGAGTTCTGTCAGAAGTCTTGGTTGGTGGGGGGGATGATCCCTGGAGGGTGGAGGGCAGTTGGTAAAGGGGGGGGGGGTAAGAGTTGTCATCACTGCAGTCTTTCAAGCATCATGCATATTTCCCTCTCAAAACCACCATCATCATCTGGAAGAGGTTACAGCTTTTCAGGGAGAGTACAGCATGTTTCCTGGTGCCAGTATTTAACAAAATAAACCAGTTACTTGAATTCAATGTATTACCTTCATCGTTATTGGCAGTGGAATGCTGTAGATATACTGCCCTCAACATCACACTCAGAGGTAGTACAATAGCTGTACTTCATTTGTCCCCCAGGGAGAAATTATTATTCTGCCAGCGATGCCATTTGAACCTATGGCCTTCTGGGCGTGGACACAGATCACTAATCCCCTGAGCTACCCAGAACCCCACCTTTGACCTGTCCCTTTGACCCTCACTTGGCCGAGAACCCAAACAACAGTCATGTGGCTTTGCGGTCAGGGTTCCATAGCACAGAACTGGGAATGCGAAGATTCCACTTCAACTGGAGCCAGTGGCCGCTGTTTCTCATCAGCAAGGTCAAGGGCAGCGCCAGCAGTCTCAGGGGACCTTGAGGACAATCCCTGTGGCTTGGAATATTCACAGGACAAGGGACAACAGGCGTACAACTCAACCGTGGGAAGGTCGCGTCAGACAATATCCAAAATAGTATTCATATCCAACAGGATCTTTCACCACAAAAAAATTATTAAATAAACAAATTGTTTGCTCATCTGGTAATTACACATCCTCAGTGGGAAGCATCTCCTAATAATCTGGTTTGATGGCTCTTTACTTCAGGGGAAAACTCCCCGGAGATGAAGCATGTAGGCTCCTTAGGAGGGATTACAGGAGGAATGGAGACCATTGAGCCAAAAGACGCATGTTATCCAGAGTGGTGTCGGGCACATAGCCATCTTTATAATTCCAGTAGAACAGCAGTTTGCAGACGCTCTTGAGCTGTCCTTCAAGGCCCAGCCACATTGAAAGCTAAAATCATATTGATGCATACAAAAAATTTACCAGACAATGCTGTGCATTGGTTCACTTAGCATCCTCTGCAATACTCTTATTCCATAATCAGTGCCTTTTTGCTTAAGCAGTTCATTTTCTTAATCAGCATTATTCACTGAGAGCATAAATAAATGGCTCCCATTAATATACATCCTCATTTTGTATTAAATAAGTGGGAAAACACCGAATCTCACTAATTCTCATTTAACGAGCTGGTGATGCAGAACAGCATTGTTGGGTCCCTTTGAACGAGGCTTTATTATAGAACAATGAGACCGACCACAGAGGTGGATAACCAGGTAACTGCAGTCTAAGCATAAATTTAGTTGAAGCTAACTAATGCACCCCCCTACTGGGAATTGCTAAACACTTGAACTGATATTTCTTAAACTGATCCAGCATCAGCACAACCGATACAGCAGGATGATCGGTGTACCTCCGAGACCCTGATTCTCATAGGGAACCAATTAAACTGTTGCCTTGACTCCAGGAAGTGACATCACTATAGCAACAATGTGCACAAAAACATCATGAAACACAGCAGCACTAACTGCTGCTGTCAGTGGCTGGGTGGATTTTATTGTGTAAGTGAGTCAATCATGAGACATGGATATCCTGGCAGATTCGGGGGGGCAGTACTTTGCATGGACCCTTGAAAATGTAAAATTATTAAATTATATAATGGAGGGGCCCACGGTGCAAGTTTTTCAGGGGCCCCAGAATTTCTGATGATAATGCAACTCCTGTCTATGTGGATACACACAACAATGTGGTATAGCAGTATTAGCCATGATAATGTTCCCACACAGGTAGAGCACACAATGCTGTGGCGATGTGGAGGTATACATGAGGAATGAGTCACAGCTCCCCCAGCTGTCCAACGAGTCGTCAACCGCGACGTAAACGTCACGCCATGCTGCGGGCAGCTTGAAGACACAGCTGCCTAACTGTTCATTTTTTTAACATCTGTATGTGCATTGCTGCAGATTCTGGGGCAGTTTACCAAATAAATTCAAACACATTACCAATCTGTGGCAGATGTGCTTTTCTGGCAAACTGAAGAGCAAATGGCCAAAACTAAATCAGTCCATTTTATGTTGCGATAATGTTCTAATTACTAGGATTGCACTGTCTTTCCTGAAATAAATTTGATTCAAAATTTTAAATTGGGTCATGACTTAATGACCAAGGAAAAATATGGGTCCCGAGGCTGAAGCACCAAGATCTACTGGTCAAGAAGAAGAGCTGGTCTAGCCATCCATTCCAGACCTCGGGATCAGTCCCTGTATGAAATACAAACCCGGCCTCACACTGGCTTCATGTTCCCAGATCGGAGTGCTGGTCTACACCACCCAGGCGTTCCTGCTGAGATGCTAATCAGATTAGTGAAATTATACCTGGGAAAGATGGCACCAGTACTGATGGAGGTTTCTCTACAGCACAGTATGGCCCCGCAACCTGTTCTGTGCTGAGGTCTAATTTGGGCCACTATGTGGGAGGCCGCAGGCGAGAAGTTTAGTGCCCTCAACCGAAAATAAACACAAATGTAAAACTCCTTTAAAACGATTAGGCCTCGTCTTCTGAAGGAGTTTCATATATATACACACATACACGTATGTGTATACATATGTATTTTTATGCACGTGAGTATGTGTATATCGTATAGAGGGTTTCAGCCATGCCTCAGCAGATGTAGTCTATAATGCCTGGTTTACTAAAATTAACACAGCCAGTGTAAGACAGAATAGATTACCGGTGGTATTTATACATTTTCGTTATAAAGGTGGTTTTGAGTAACTATTATACACAATATATGTATATCTGCTTCAGCAGAGATTTGACCATGAGTAGACCTTGAATCATCCTCAGTAAAGTCACATTTTAAGCTCATTGTGTTGTGCCGTTGCCTTGTGACCATGATGGCTGCTTTCCGTATTAAACCAGTGCCAACACCCAGGTCCAGCTTACTTTTGTAGAGTCAAATCAACCAGAACCAATCAGAATCAAATAAACAAAGCCCTGCTTTGGCACAACAGGAGAAAAACTGCTTGAATGTATCTCATCAATTACCAGAGTGAACCAAAACCGACAAACAGAGTGAAGGAGAATATTTATTTACCAATTTAATAAAGTTCAAGACAAATCAGAAATAGTTGAAGCTGTAAAGCAGACAAGATGTCGAGGGAAGACAAGATGCATACAGTCTCATTTATTTGTCAGATGCTTTTATCCAAAGTGATGTACAAGTAAGACAGGTATAATAACATAACGAGCATACAGCAGATAGGGAAAGGTGCTATAAAATCACTGCTTAACAGCTCACATCAGAAACTCGGTATGCACCCAAGAAACTAGTAAGACACTAAGTGCAACATACAAAAACACAAAAGAGCCTAAGTTCAACTTAATTACTTTCACTGAACTGCATTTTCAGACAACAAAGCAAAGAAGCGCTTATCACCCACAATTCCTCAGGAGACCGCAATCTCCTGGGAGGCACAGGTCAGGAGGGCAGCCTAGTGTGCGGCACGGAGATAACCAAAAATTAACGAACACTCCCCATGAGAGCCCAGGCCTCACTGGAGAAGCTGCGGTCATCCTGTTCAGTGTCGATAACACAGGGGGCGGTGTGTGGTTCAGTGCGTCAGGCCTCTGTGTCCCTCATCAAAAGGATGCCTGGGCTCAGCAGAATAGTCACATTAGGTCCTTGAGCAAGGCCCTTAACTCCATCCCGCCCCTCGAAAATACCAGGGCCCTGATAAATTGTGCTTTGCTCTCAACTACATTCAAGTGTGTGTGTGTGTGTGTGTGTGTGCGCGTGCGTGCGTGTGTGTGTGTGTGTGCATGCGTGTGTGTATGTGTGTGTGTGTGTGCGTGTGTCACAAAGGAGAGCATGATGGGATATGCAAAAAAAAAAAGAATCATGTACCTGGACTCGAATAAATAGCAAATAAAGCATCTTATCATTTTACACATGCTTCTCGTACCAAAACGGGGTCAATGTCTGGAAATCAAACGTCAAACAGCGGCTTTCCAATGATATTGCAGAACTGGTGCGAAATTCAGCTATCATGTACATGGATCCCTGCAGTTTCCCAAGTCCCTGGGTAGTATATTACTCACAAAAACAAAAGATGTTTAAGACCCCATCCCCTTGACTTGGACTTTAGCTTCAGTAGATGAAATTCAGTCTTGCCAAATGCACTGAGAATCATCAGCTGCCTCTGAGTACCTCTAACGACTTTTAATTCAATTTTGCATAATAAAACTCCTGAATATGCCTAGCTAGCTAACACATAAATACTAGTTAATTACCCCAAAATAGCATCCAAATAAGGATGTTTGCATTTTCAGAAGGTAGGTTACAGGGTTAGTTTAATTAGTTATAAAAATATACACAAAAGCATTTCCTCACATTGCAAGTTCATAGGATATCTCAGCAGCATACTAAGGGTTAAGATAAGAGCCTCAGGGGTGTAATACAGGGGCACGGCCCCAGCTTAAAGCTGATTGGCCCTCAGAATATCCCCCCCCGCCACTTGAAAATGATAAAGTTTGCCCCTCTGTATGAATCATGGCCCCACATGTGCTCCCCCAGCTCCTGCAGAGGCATCAAAGAAATGGTCTAATTAATAAAGACTAGAGAGCAGCATAACAAAAAGGCACAATGAGGACATCTAAAGGAAATGAGTATTTTACGTGTTGATGTTTCTTTTCCAATAACCTAACATGACTCTGAAGTCTGCTGTTACTGAAGTGATGTTTGCTAACCAGGTATTTCTGTTAAGTTTTTAAATACTGTTATTAGGTCTGAGCGCATAGAGTACATGTTTTATTTATAACCTGCAGCTACAGTAATATTTGTCGCATGAGAAAACGAATATACCGCTAACCAAACCAACTCTTGCCTAATTATGTTTGACTCAAACATTAAAATCTGTAAAGATAATCCTCCAGAACAAGACAGGATTTGACTTGATTAAAAGTATGGAAAACAAAGACTCTCTGATTTATACGAATGTCACCTTAGGAGGAGGAGAAAGTACTTTCTGAATATGTATGGGATCAGAGCTGTGCATTATACTGACAATTGTTTTATATTTGCAGAGTTTCATATCTGTCTAATGAGGAATTATACTTGACCTTGTCCTAAGGTTCCAGCCATTGGTTTTGTGATATTTTCAAGTATATTTATACATAGTATTGCAGCATCCACTTTAGCTGCCAGGATAACTTTTCAATGATTGTATTTGAGAAACACTGAAGTTTACAAATCGACAAATCTCTGGCTAAGAGTTTTTGGGTGGCCCTGAAGTGCAAAGTAGTGCAGTCCTAAAATAGACGTTTGCATGCATAAAAAAAGCTTCTTCAAATATAGCGAAGTTGGCCTCGGGTGACGCTAGTTTGCCAACTTTGTGTTTAAATCCTGTGCACGAGGGGTAAGTTGTGTCAGTTACAAAGGGTTCTCAATAGTTTGTTAGGTTTCTAAATGTCGCCAAACTCGCAGGCTCGGTCTGGAGCAGCGGCATTACCGAGATGCCACTCTGAGGTGATTTGTTTTTGAGGGGGAGGCTAAAAGTTGTTGGACTGGGGTAGAGGAGTTGGTGATGGTAAAAACTACTAAGTGTATAATTAAGCAATACTTTTAAATCATTAATGACTGGCACTGAAGGGAATCTGAAGGCTCCCTTCGCTGGGGCCCAAGTCTGTCCCAGCCACCTTTCGTCCAACTGCCTACAGTGTGTCCAACACCCATCGGCTGAAAGAGGATTTTGGCAACCAGGGAAAGCAGCTAACTAACTCTCAGCACAAACAAAGTGGTGAAAGGAAAATGTCAATGTGTAAGTTGCACAATACAAGAAGATGAATGATTCCATTTCATAATCTTACACAATGCCAGTTGACGCCCATGTGGTGCTAAAGGCAAGCTTCACCGCTGGCAGTGAAAACAGCAAGACTGGGGAGGGGGGGGGGGGTGGCCAACAGTAAAAGTTGTCAACCACTAGGGGGGTGTGGTAGCAGTAAAAGTTGTTGACCAGCTCGGGTGAGTCGGCCCTGTGGTTTGCTAAATCTGCGCCCCTTCAGAAGATGCCACCCTGGGCAATTGCCCAACTAGTCCCTAACCCTAAAACTGAGGGTAAAATGTGGTTTTATCTCTGTATGTTTAAACAGTAAATAAATGTTAAAAGCCCAAGGGCAGTAATAATTGCATGTATAAAGTATAAACAAAACACTTGATACAATTATACATCATAAAACGCGCATTTATGTGCTTAATCTCTTGTGCTCATTTATTCTAATGTCATGGGTGCTTAAAATGCTGTGAAACTCATCTTTTGAAACTCATTTGCTCAGTAATGAGATGTGCTAATCTGATCAGATCTTGTAACCAAAGGCAGAAAAGATAACTTAACACCCAACATGCATGTATCCGTGCAACACACTGTCACAGGAAGCACAGGGCAGATGTAGAGTCTGGATGGGATGTGAGTCACACACACACACACGTACACACATACCATGTATTCCTATCTTTATGGGGACACTCCATTCATTTCCATGGGCATAACCCTAATTCCAGCTGTGACATCCCTAACCCCTACCCAGCCCTAACCTTAACCATAAGAGTAGCCATAAGTAACATACAAGATTTTATAGTTTTTCGACTGCATTCACAGATCTTTATAAAACTGAGGTTATCCTTGAGGGGACTGAAGAAATGTCCCCACAAGGTAAAAAGTACCAGGTTATCATCACATTGCGGGGATCTTTGCAATAATTACAAATCTACATACACACAATTCTTTCATAATATTATTGAGTTTTAGCATTATCACTGATGTCCATGAGGGCACTGAAAACACACCTGGTTTTTTAAGTTAAAATGGTCTAAGTCTTGAAAGAGTAAATAGAAACCACTCCTTTGATTTCCCCCCCATATGCCATTTTCTATCAGTTTTCTATCAAAATATTGGCTTTATAAGCAAATCATGGACAGGGTTTGCAAAATCAGGCTTCATAATGATGCATCAGAACTCAGGCACCTACTCAGATGCCACAGTCGCTATGGACAGAAGCTTCAGATGTTTCAGTTAGCTCATTAGCATCCTGATCCTATTTCCCATCTGTAGTATTCTGTACTAATGACACTTCATAGCCAGCGTTATACCTGAAAGCAAAGCAAGTGAGAGCGTGACAAGCAGATAATACCTAGCGCTCTTGAAGCCTAAAAGTTTTCATAAGTTCTACTGAACAATAGCTTGTTGCTTCAGTTCTGCCGTCTATGACCAAATTTCTGCCCCAGAGGCTTGTGGGATTGACGGCTGGGCCACCATCATGCCATTCCCTACAGCCCG
Organism: Petrocephalus sullivani; assembly: GCA_026780845.1. Classification (NCBI taxonomy): domain Eukaryota; kingdom Metazoa; phylum Chordata; class Actinopteri; order Osteoglossiformes; family Mormyridae; genus Petrocephalus; species Petrocephalus sullivani. The sequence continues at coordinate 25,573,355 of JAODKM010000001.1, forward strand.
CCAGGTTGTCCTGCTTTTCCTCGTCTTTTCCATTCCTCCTGAAATGAGTACCGCGTCCGAAACAAACGTGCCAGCCATGGACATAATGGCCTAATTGAATCTCTGCTAAGAATTTACATTGAAGGCAGATTCAGATGCAGGTTCCGGTGTTAATTACAGACTGAAACAATAGCATACACAAATAAGCCAAACATCTGTCAGAACTAGTTACTTACGGTACAGGATAATTTTGAGAATGCCTTTATTCAGAAACCCTTAAAAAGGCATATTTACAAACTTGCGCATTTAAGGAACCATTGCATGTAGCAGGATTAAAACCAGAACAGAAATGAGAACAGTGATATTTTATTCATCCCCAGGGGCAAATTATGTTTTCACGTATCCTATCCTGTACATACACACAGTTGAAGGCAAGCTTGGGGGTCACAGTGCAGGGTCAGCCAGCACACAACTGGTGCTTAAGGGCCATAGTCAAAAGCCCTGGGGGGAGGGGGGGCAATTAGATATGACTAAAGACAAAGCAGAAGTGATCTTTTACAAGGTTTATAACATATCACAGGGATTATTCCATGAATTTCTGGTAGAATGTTCATTAGTCAGATAAATTGAAATTTACAAACTACAACCAAAATTGCTATTCCAGCCACAAATGCTGAGTGATTCAGAAAAAAGTGTGAATGGGGTGACTTAACTAGCTGTTTAATTAGACTTCATGCTTCACACAATTAATTACAGCCTAGAATAGGCTGCACTGCACTGACATTTAGAGTTGCTGAGAATGAATTGGCAGGAAGAAAAAATCTCAGAATGTTCAGACTAACATCTAACAATCCACCTTCCAACTGCTCAATGAGGACACTGTCCAGAGTACAAGGCAGGATAATGCCCTGCCAGCAGGGGGCGCCGTACGGGGGGAGGGAAGTTAAGGGGATCTAGTTGAATGACAGGGACCCTAACATATTTGAAACATAATTGCACTGTTCTTGGGTGGGGTTCCAATATGATATGCTTCCATGGGCCCCAAAACCTCGAGCGAAATCCGTGCCCGTCAGACTAACGTAAATGAAAGAAAATGTTTCGATTCGAAGTTGATGCAGAGACTCAAACACTATCAGGTACAATCTGATCCAAAGACATTGACAAATTGTAGCATTAAGGAAACATATCACACCTTAAGAACTTCCCACCAGCCCACATTTCATCCAGGGGGCGGCTTGTAACAGAACCATCAACTGTCGCATTTCACTGCCAGCACCAACTGTTGACTGATGTACTTTGTTCCAGGGAAGAAAAGCTACCGCTCAGATAGTCCCGGCCCTTGGGGTTTAGATGGTGTTCATGTCTTGGGGTGGCTTGCGGTCTCCTGGGCAATATACACTTCCAAAATGCTGGACCCGAGGCCATGGCTGGCCTTCTGTAAGCAAGGGGCTTGCTGACTCATCCTGGTGCATTCTGGGAGTTGGAACAGTGTAATAGGAGTGCTGTATGCCTTTGGCACGCACCCGCACTCTCCACAGGAGAAGCCAAGATTGGTTTAAGGGGGTTCTGTTGGTGGAAGGTGGGTCTGTGTGCAAATATGTGCATGCATGTGGTTTCTAAGAATTTATTGCTTTATTTAGCAATTTATGTACTAATAGTTTAATAACTGCACATTTTTATTTAAGGTTACTATGTAGCTAGGCGGTTTACAGGGCATGAACTGCTGATTTTATGTATAGGACAAGCACAATGCTTTCTGGCGTGGCAGTATTTTCGGAGAAAATTTCTAAAATGAGGTTGTCGAGGTTTTTTTAACGACGATGGAAGCTGGCGTTCCATGATTTTCATGAGCTGTTCTGATTTAGAGGGAATATTATAGATATTGGTTTGAACTGCTATCAACAAGGAACAGGCACACTGGTCGTTAAGGACACAGAGTTGTTACATTACATTTCCCAGTTCACATCTCACAAGGAGCACGCCGACGCACCCAACAATCCTTAGTTGCTCCAATAAAATACCCAGATGTGTGACTGCACAGAATTGTAAGTCACGGTAGATAAAAGCATTAAATAAGCCACAAAACAAAAACAGCGATTATAATGATGTGGTTTTTGCGCCAGCCGGAACGCGCTTTGGGCGGGCAGATGTGTCCGGAATGAAGCGAAAAACATTAAGCAGAAGGCGAATGAACAATCACATGGAATTAGGCCTACAGAGCAAAACAGCTCAGTGTGCTTAAGCATGTCCCAGGGCGTTCCAGAAAGATCCCCGTGGTCGATGAGATTTGGAACTACAGGAGTATCTTCCATGCATTGTTCTTCTTGCATCTTGGCATTGTTTATTGGCAAAATTTCGGTAAATATGCACCACAGTGATCAACTGGTTTTGTTTTTACACTACTTCAGGTCAACGGTCTGTTTTGTATCTGTGAAATCTGCACATTGATGACACTGTTTCCCTTGCACTTTGTAGCCATTTGCACGCAGTACTCTTATACTATTTTACACATCGTGTTTCTTTATAAATTTGTAATTTCTGTTGTTTTGTGTTTATTGCACTGCAAAGTGTTTCTGCTAAGTGTCTTGTAATTCTGTCATATACTTTTATGTTTGGCATGAACTATGGCTGCACGATATAACATTGTGATTATACTGCACATGCCCAATAATCACCAGATGATGGGTGTAAAAATTCGTCCAGACGTCATCTTTTCAGTACTGGACGTTTACACCCACAATTTGATAAACAGATTAGTAGTACACCTAAAATATAAGAGGCATATTGTGGTGCCCAAAAGTTATTGACCTTTATAAATTTGGTGTATCCTTATGTTTAATAAATGTTTTGAATAAATGTAGCTATAGCTCACTGAGGAAGGCATTACACCGAAAGGTGTCTGTATGTTGTGTGGAGACTTGGAATAAAGCTGCATTGAAGCAAAGTGCAAAGTCTTTTTGTTATATACCAAAACAGAACTACGTGATATACTAACTGAATTTAGTAAATATAAAGATACTCCACATTTATACAGATTACTAACACTTTGGCATCAAGATACGTACTAGTAATCAAACTGTGGGCTTAAGTAAACATCTGTATAGTACCAAAAAAGTACTATAAAAAGGAATCTGGACAAATCTGAATCCCCTATTACCTAAAGCCTTGGCAAATTTTGCACATGCACACATCTCAATTATTAGTATATTGCAGCTCTACAGCAAACCACAACCAATTCTGGTATAATTGTACATACTTGTAATAAAGTTCTCTGTGACTATTCAGGGGCTTGTGGGTTTAAGATTTTTACGCCGTTCTCTCTAATTGAAAAGAAAGTGAGTGGCATTGCATAGTACAGGACCATTAGAATCATTAGGAAGAAGATTTCTCTTTCCAAAGTTTATGGGGACTGGGCAGGAGTGTGGTCATCAAATACAGATGGGGATACCTGCAAAATGAGATGTTTCAGCAAGGGAAGAAAAAAAAAAAGTGAATTTGGGTTGAAGCTGTCAAGAAAGGTTAAACAAAAGTCAGGAATGGGCACTACATCCAGACAGGTTTACTGGAATCAGTGGTTTTATAGTTTAAGTTTAGTTTTAGTTGTTATCTTTCTGTGTGGGTTTTATCAGTTATTTTAAAGATATTTATTTTTCATATATTTCAGTGTCCCTGTAAAGAATCCTACATGAACGCACAGTGCACAATAAGCACTGATGTTCACAAATTGGTAAAAACATGTTACAAGCATTAGGGTAAGTATTTGCTGTTCGCTTTCATTTTATTTTGGTTAGTTTCAGAAGCAATATTTATAGTTTTCACTTAGTATTTAATATTATTTTCGTAACATTTTATTTCACATTACGAAAATGTTCTCGTAATTTTAGTTTTAATAACTCTGACCGGAACTGAGAAGAAACTGAATGCGATACTTGATACTTTCAGACATGAGTGAGGTAAAGATGGAGTGAATCAATATAGGCAGCCCTCCTAACTCAACTCCTCCCAAGGCGGCCTACGCATCCCCAACCTCTCCCCCACACATACATACGCGATGTGGGCAAATGCCACAGGAACACAGCAAAGGATTAATCAAACTCTGACAAAAGAGAGCTCTTTCACCACTGGGGACCTTTAAAATTCCGGCTCACAGTTAATGCTTAATTGACACACCCTCTACCCGCCGCAAACTGGAACAATCAATTGGCTGCTGCATTAGGCAGAGGGGCGTCCTCTGATCCCCATCCAGGGCTCACTAATCTATTTGAGAGCACATGCTTTCAGCATTATTGGTGCTCTTACTGGAAACGACAGGATCTCATTTGAGAGTTGAATGGCCTCATACTCATGGTGGAGGCTCTCAATCTCCACGAAAGAAACCCTGTTAGCGAACAGACTCTTGAAAAGCATACAAAATCAAGTAAATAGGTTTGCACTATACTGTATGTACCATATGTATGCGCAAGAATATCCCTCCGGGCTCAATAAAGTTCATCTCAATATTAATATTGGTTTGAGCATGCCCGGAAAATAACATATTTTGATAAGGACTCTAATAAGTCAGGCATGAATTAAAGCATAGGCTCCAGTCGGCTTGGGCAAAACCAGAGACCTCATCTTGGGAAAAACTGAAAGATTAAACTTATTAAATCTGACCCACTGATCTGCCAGTGCGATACTCTACCCTGATAGATAATATCTGAAGCCCCCCGCCCCCCCCCCGTCACAAAGCATCACACCCGTCAAATCATAGCCGAGGGCCCCCAGAGAAGCAGATTCTCCCCCTGCACACAGTACACCATTTCAGGCCGTTTGCCTAGTTGTCTCGCCTGTGAAACTCTTGAGAAACTTACTGACATAAAACAGGTCCAATTCAGGGGCCATTTACTCATGTCACCATCAATGCAAAAACCACTCACTGCAATACTCTTATTTGTAATTGATCTCAGGGCAGGTGGCTTATACCTGGGTATTATAACAAAAATCTTAACTTTTATTGATACTTGACTTACCAGTGGCCTTCTGTTCGAAAAATGAGAAATACTACTTTTTTTGTGAGTCTGGCTTAGCCTCATGCTGAATATCTTTGCTCATGAGATACATGGATGGATCGATCTATAAACCCTAAGGACAAGGTTTCTCTTTCATGTGGAGGGATGGGGGTTTGAATGAGAGGCTCGTTTTCATTGTGCTGACTCGGGTCCTGCTGTAAGGGAGCCATGCTGTGCCTTCGGCATTCCACTGGGAGACATGCTAAAGGATTCACGGCTTACTTTGTTCCCACACAACGGACTGGCTGGTAGGATGGGGTGAAAGCAGCCAATCAGCTCAGAGTTTTGTCTGCTCTGAGGGGAGCATGTCCTAATGTAGGCCTCCATGCACTCAGTATCTACCACCCTGAAAGCGGACTAACCTTTGTATTACTCTTAATGACTTGGGGGGTGGGGGGCATACTGTATACACTGACTGTGTGCAAGCGGAAAGATAGGAAAGTTGCGGATATGTGCACATTAATGTCATCATACATCGCTGATTCTGTAATCCTTAATTGGGGAGTTTTCGTGCCATTACAATACATGGATATTTTGCTCTTCGGGTGTATGTCCTCGTTAGCTAAATTAACGCTATGTTGACTACACAGACTTGTCTGCCAATGTTACATACTATACAAGAATTAAATATAAAGATAAAAAGTATGAAAATCATTAAAGATTAAAGCGTTCTCCTCGGATGATTCTGCTCTAGCACATTTTGTAGAGCCTTCAAAGCCCCCCGTGTTCTTTTGAGCCGCGGCTCGCTAGCGAAGCGAAGCTTACATCTCCGGCAGGGCTGACGCCGCCAGATTTCGGAGGGGAGGGGGGGGAGTATTTAATGGCGATGTGGCGGTGAGCATCCTGCCAGCCCGGGGGGCCGTCGGCGGCGAGCAGTGCAGGGGCGGCCGGCTAAATCTGGGAAGGGGAGACAGATCGAGCCGCAAGCGGGTGTCGTATAGGGGAAACCTGACGGGAAAGGGGAGGGAAACGTGAAGCCCCACGCAGGACTGTGCTTCAGCTAAGCTGGCGTTCCCAGGCGCTACCAAGCCGACTTGTCATCAAATAGCAATTTCCCACAGACCCAAGTGAAACTTTATCTTCCCATGCGATCGCCCTCATGCAACCTCCTCCTCCATTCCTCAAGAGAAAGTGGATGGATGGATCCCACCCTAACAGACTCGCGGTCAGAAGCCTTCCGTCTTCTACATTACAGGATCCGCACCCGGTGCTGTCATGTAGGTTCCACTTCATAGCCAAAGTCAGATAACACCAGGGGCATCATTTTTATATTGTGATGAAAATATCACTGCTTTAATTCCCATGGGAGAAACGCGATCGCCGGCTGATAAAGACCGATAAGCTTTCAGATGACAGACATGCAGAGAGGTGACCTCCTATTGACCAGCCACTACCCCAGGACATCTGTATTGCCTCACGAATTACAAAACAAAAATAAAATAAAAATTACAAGGGGAATTATTTTTCAACACTCTCTTATAAAATTCAGGAAATAATTCAATCAAATAGGTTAACAGAGTACTCGCTGCACCGTTTTTATTATAATGTGAAACATATGGAGGGAATTTTATATTCAAAGAACTTAGAAGTGAGACTGCAGTTTTATACACATTTGTCCAATAACATTTCAAATAAATTTACCAACTACAAAATAAAACTAAAATATGATTGTTAGCAGCTCCAATGAGAAACGATTTGTACATTTTTTCTGGAAAAAAATAAAATAATAATAAGGATGGCAGCTGATTCCCAACCAAATTGCAATTCTATTTTTGATTGCATTTACCTCAGGAAATAACTTTGAATTAAAGTGATTATTTTTCACAATAACTTAAACAACTAAACTTTGACATTTAATAGACACCTCTTCCTGTGCCTGCATTATGTGCAATACTGTATATAACAGCGCAGTTCAGTTCTCAATTCTGATTGGTCAGAAGGGTGTGATTAATTATCTAGAACTGCCCACACTGTGCAAGCCAGGTGAATCACAGGAGCATATCAATGCGCTATTATTAACCGACAGACAATTTCAGACTTACAGCTAGCTTATGGTCTTAGCAACAGACAATATTTGAATTAATGATGGCTTGGGTCGTATCTAAGCAAAATGTTTAATCATTGACTAAAAAAGCAGTTCAACCAATAAATGCTTTTTTTGTTTGTAAACATGAAAATGATTACCTTGTACAATACCATAGTAACCATGCTATGAGAGGGTTAACATACTCCAAGCCGGGCATCATACATATGCACAAAACTTAATCTCTTAGCATTACTGGTGTTCTTTATCCAAAGCCAGCTACATGAAAACATTTCTACCAAAGAGCAGCTTTTTTTTTTTAATAGCATCTAGACAACGAGTATACACATTCAGTGTTTGCCTATTTCACAGAGAAGTATTAAATAACAGGGGAACAGTGCCGTGTCATCATGTAAAATAAGAAATAGGGCAATTTTGCAGAATTATGTAACTAGAAGTGATAATTTGAGCAATTTTCCCAACCTAACAGACCCCTCGTTATTACTTGACATGTCGGACACACTACCACAGGAAGTCACGCACAGTGGCATATCCAGAGGAGGGGACACAAGGCACACTGACCCCAGCTAAAATTTGATTGGGCCCAGAGAGCCCCTACCCCTGTCCCAAACCAATTCAAAAGATAATTGGGTAATAAGGTTGGGCCCTATGTATCGATTAAGGCCACTCTTATGCCCTCCAGCTCATAAATCCGAGAATTCTTCCTGGAACTATATGAAATCTGATCATTTCAGCACCCCCCTCCCCCCAACAGACAGTAGTTATTACTTTTCTGTGTTGAACACAGAAAGTCACAAAATTCAGAGTAGACTGGGCAGGTCTCATCTGGACCACAGACAAATGCTAAAGTCGCATATCGAGGGGAGAGACAGACAATAATAATTTTAGAAAAAGCAATGGGGGTGAGGGAATGAGTGAGCTTCTCAGGAAACAAAGAGCCCCCCACCCTCAAAAAAAATCCTCCTCAGCCTCCCATCCATCCATGTGGCTTCCTTTCCCAACGGGTTCATTTTTGGATGGCTGGTTTCCCTTAATCTCAATTTCAGGCTAATCTAAAGGTCCGGATGCCTTGGATATCTGTATTTTTCTGTGGGAGTTTGGTGCAAGCGTGGGAACACCAGGATATTACACACAAAGCAACAAGGTCTCAAAATCAGAACATTAACCCAAGAAACTCCATCCATACCACTTTGCCTGCACTGAACATTTTTCAGACTCGGTTTTGCAGCCTGTGTGTGAGAAAAGACCCTGCATGTCTGTTAATGAATCAAGCTTCAGACTTATGGAATCTCTCTCTCTCTGGCTTTCATAGATCTGTATGTACAACAGAGGTGTGATTATCCTTTCTGGTGGCTTTTTACTCATTGCCACACCTGCATGCCAAAGCAATGCCTTGGGTATACAGATCCAGGAGGGAAATAACTTACCTCCTCTTGGGAGAAGTCTGCAGCCACATAGCCAAGCTTTAATAATGAGGTAGCATTACAAAACCCAATCTTCACCAACACACGTCGTTAAGTGCGTTTTCTGAATATACAGTAGGCTAGGTGGCAACGCTGCACTCATGGTTTATGGGGAAAGATCATTATATGATGAGGGCATTCGGCAGTTCAGCAAAGCTAGATGTGAGCCAAAATTAAAATGTGATACATTTTCGCTTTTCACTATGTGATAATTGCCTCCCCCCCCCAACACTGTAGCATAAGAGACCCAAAAAAGAAATAACACATCCAATTGCAAAATTAAGGCCTTGGAAGCACCTTACTTCAGGGGCACAAGTAACTTAGTACCCAGTTACTACTCAAGTGCAAATGAATATAGTAACTACATGAAATACATGAACCGTTACAATTGATTAAATGATGAACGAACATGGGATCAGTACATAATTAACACTTAGTTTCTGCTTAATTAATTCATTAAGCAAGAGCGTACTGCTACAGTATTAGTGCCCCTCAAGTAAAGCGATATAAAGGACTCTGTCTAAACAAGAACGTCACTGCTGTAATACCAGATTTTACATGAACCCTACTAACATGAAAACAGTACTCTTATACCTGAAGAACTATTTATTTGATTATGGGGTGACGATGATGTATTTTATTGAGCCAATCGGTACAAAAATATGCAGAGTGGCGATTGATATGAAAGAATTCATTGTGTGATTTCCAGGAAAGTATTGGCTGGCTATTGTGACTGTGTTACATGATCAGCTATAGATTTCTGCAAGGGTGACAAAGAGGGACGGGAAGGAATCGGGGATCACTGGGAAAGGGCCCTGGGACTAAACCCGGTGCACCAGAGAAAGCAGAAGGGTCCCAAACCCCAGGGCTCTGCATTCACCAGAGAGACAGCGGCCCCATTATTACAAAACAAACAGCCCTAATAATCCAGTTCAATAACTCAAGGGTCTTCTGGAGAAAGGTTATGCGCAGACAAGCGGCGGCCGCCTGCCAGCGCTATGCAAATGCGTCCATTCATCCATCCGCCGACCACGGGTGGCTCAGTGTCACAGTCGCCCCAGAGAAGCAGCTGGCCCACGAGCGGGCAGTACTGAGGGATCTGGAAAGGGAGCCAGGATTCAGTGTTGTTTTCGAGGTCCACGGGCTGGGGGCACTCAAGCTGAGGGCAGGCAGATGTAGCTGCAAAGGGGGATGGGCGTGTGTGGTGCAGTGAGTTAGGATGCCGTGCCTGCGATTGGAAGATTGCTGGTTCGAATGCCAGGGTCAGCAGAGAGATGTCACAGTCGGGTCCTTCAGCAGTCCTCTAATTGCTCCAGCGACTCTGGTATCTCAATTGTACATCACTTTGGATAAAGGCAGCTAAATAAATACATGTAGGCTGAAGCTTGGAGGCGGGAACAAAAATCGGCTTTATTTGCACTCTGACTGCCCAGTTGCATGGCTGGTATCAAAGGCAGGTCCACTGCACATGGCATTCTCAGCACTCGGGCTCTCATCAGTCTGCAGGGTGGTGGGTGACTCAGCGAGGAAGGCCTCTGGGCCTGCGGCAGAGCACTTGTTAAGGGTTGGAAGCCACGATCTGAAAACCTGAAAGCCTCTGCACATGATTCACAGTGATGCTCACTCAGAGAGGAGAAAACAATAATACATATATACTGTGTACACAACTTCCGAACTCAATAATAGTTTGCTTTCAAAACACAATGGACCTATTCCCTTCCTTTTATTAACCCACACTGGGTTTATAATAGAGCTTTTAACAGGAACTGAGGTAAAGGCACATGTGTATTAAACATGCCAGCATGTAGAATTAGTCCATACCATAATGGGGAAAACACTCCGTTACAGTGAGTGTGATCGGAAGGTTGCTGGTTTGAACCCCAGGATGGGCAGAGTAGCTACATCCATTTGGCCTTCGAGTAGGGTTCCTAACCCGTGAAAAAACTGCTTCTCTATGCCTCTCAGAATACTTCAGTTTAACCTTCACAAACAGCAAAAAAAAAAGAAAAGAAAAGACACCATCCATGGTGGTCAGCTGGCTGCTGAGGTCGCAGCAATACCTTCAACACCATGGTGTAACACAGTTAGCGCAGTTACAGCAGGGATACATACAACCGGGAGGAGCTTTGGCTCCATCCTAAACACTAGCATGAGCCGCAAGTAATAACCGTTTCAGGAAGTGCGCTGTGAAACAGGGGGAGGTCAGGCGTCAGGTGCTGGAAGGCAGGTGCTGCGTGGTTACTCCTCCTAGTTCACTCCATCTGTCCCACAGGACTAAGTGTATAAACTGGTGTGCTGTGTTCCTTCTCCAAACGGAGCCTGATGCCTTTTGCTTGATTTTCACCCCCCCCCAACTTTCTCTGACACCATCTGCTATCCCGTTCCTCCCAGAGCTCATTAAACCTACGCAATGGCAGGACCCCAGTTCTGTCACCCAGTTCTGCTCATAATACCCAAATTCTCATACCCTACACCTTTAATAGGTACGATCAATAGCATTTAAAAGGTTAGCTACGTTAAGCTTTAGCTATGTCAAGTGCTGAAAGGCACTGAAACTTGCCTTTTTAACACTATAACATGGCACGTGGATCAGTGGGTTATGTTACTGTGTCTGCAATCAGAAGTTTGCAGGTTCAAAGCCCAGGGTCAGCGGAGTGATGGCACCACTGGGGCCCGGAGTGAGGCCCTCAAGCCCAGTTGCTCCAGGGATTGGCTGATCCTGCTTTCTGACTCGTACTTCGCTTTGGATAATATAGTCTGCTGAATAAGTAACAATGTAACGCATCCTCTATAATGTCATCTGGATGTTCCTTTAACAACGACAACATTACATGGAAACGGCGATTTGTTTTGGCGTGTCTCCAGGATGGCTCCTGTAAGAGTACACCGCCACACGCGCCCAATTCCTGGCTCTGCTATGACTGATTGATGAGAGACTTTTACCCCCAAGACAATCAGCAAGCCACACAGGCGGCCGTCTCCCGAGCGAGCCGGGCAGTAACTCCCACAGCGGCCCCGAGGATGCATCTGTCACACTCCTCTGGCCTACAAATATTTGTTTTTTCCCCCCAAAAAAGTACATTAGTCATTAAGCCTAAGAATCAATGCTTGTGTAACATCGAGGGATGTCCGCTACCCCGGTACATGATCGATTAGACTAATTTCACGCTATACTTGTACGGTAGGGTCAGCTGAAAATGCACAATCTGAAAGGCTGCTTCAAAACGCCCCACGTGGTAAAACTCCATGCCATAGTGCACGTCTTACTGCTAACTGGAGCAAAAAAGGTTCTGGAAGGCAGATCTCCTACATTAACCAGTAATGGATCAAGGAGAGAGGTGGATAGTTCAGGTCCAGAAAGTAAACATCCAGACCAATATTTTGTTTCAACCAACTAGTTGAGCACTTTGTGACTGTGACACTTTATGCACAACTGGCTGGTTGAAACAAAATCTTGGTCTGGATTTGTACTTTCTGGACCTGAACTATCCACCTGTGGTCAAGGAGACTGCATCCAAATTCCTCTCAATTGTTCTGTAGAGAGACAAACACAACTGTCAGTCTAGCTACTTGTTAGCCTGTGGTACCTGTGACCAGGGAAAGGAGGTCAGTTCAAATCTCAAGTTCAGCAAAGTGATATCACTACGGGACCCTTAATCAAAGCCCTTAACCCCCAATTATTCCTGGCACCATCTGACACTGCTTTCCCAAAAAAGTATGTCGCTTTGAATGAAAGCATCAAGTAAATAAATGGACAGAATAGTATTCCATATTTGAAGAGAATAGCCAGGTTTGTTCTTTACCTAGACATTTTGAATATGCCTTTCAAGAAATAACACCAAACTGCACGCACAGCATTTGTAATGAAGAACGCACCTGCCATGAACATGACTTTTCTGTCTTTACAAAACATCTTTCCTCCATACATCCAGCTGTCAGTTACATTAACATAAAAAACCAACTCAACAAATTACAACCTGAACTGGAAAACAACTTGGGTTTGTCTAAACATGTGTGGCAATGCAAAGTGACCATCCAACTCAACAGCTAGAAAATAAGACAGAAAACACTAAAGAAAAATATATTAGCTAGGAAAAGCCCTTAGCTGTGGAGGTGGGGGGAAAAGGAAGAAAAGGAAAAAAAAGAGGGATTAAATTCAGCGACCTGCTATAACTCAGGGGTGCTGGGTGGCTCAGCGGGTCTGGAGGCCATGCCTGAGACCAGAAGGTTTCCGGTGCGAATCCCAGGGTCAGCAGAGCGATGTCACCATTGGCGCCTTGTTCAAGGCCGTTAACCCCCTTTTGCTTCAGGGGCTGGCTGACCCCGATTCTCAGAATGTATGTCTTAGACAAAAGTGCCTGCTAAATAAACAGAAATGCAAAATAATAAAATATGGAGTAGCCTGCTACAGGTTACCCGGGATTTGAATTCACCTGATTACAATGATGTGGTACTGCAGCATTCTTTGTCTTGAAGCAGATAGCATTTCTGCCAGGGGTTTGGCCTATTTCTTTCCCCCCCGTTTAAGAAAATCGTCTCGCAGTATGCGGCATAGACACTAAATTATCAAAACACAATGGAGACTGAAACAAACCAGTCACAATATGTTTTCGTAGACCTACGGAAATAAGGGATTATCAATCTGGCACTTTCAGCCAGACTTGTCACATCAATTTCAGATTGATGGATGGCTTTTGTTGACCGTTTTCACCTGGACCCAGAGCCTGAAGCCCGCTTGGATCCAACTGCCTTCCCAAATCATGCCTGACCAGCAAGCCCTGGTGGTGCCTCAGATGTACAAGTTGTGGAAAAGGTGCCTCAGATTCTCACCGCGTTAAGGAGCATCTGGGCTGCGTTTCACACTTTTAATATAGACAGACTTGTCAATTTTCGGACTCTAAAACTCTGTGAAGGAGAACAGTCTGGGCAGCACAGAAAAGAAATGTGATCATGGGTAGTCTTTTCACATATATAATAAATTAATTTATTATTAAAGAAAGACATGCCTGGAGCAGTATGGTGGCTCAGTACGGTTTCCTCACACCTCCAGAGTTGTGGGTTTGAATCCCACCTCTGGCCTCTGTGGAATTTGCTTGTGTTTTATACAGGTTTCTTTCTCCAGTAAAAGAAACTGCTGCCTCCAAGCGCCTGTGTGCACATGTGCTTATTTATGCTTTAATGTGTGGCGTTTGTGCACATGCATTTGCATGTACATGCCCCGCGATAGACCGGCATCCCATGCCGGCTGTACCCCAGCCTTGTGCCCCAGCATCCCATGCCAGCTGTACCCTCGGCCTGGTGCCCCGCGACAGACAGGCATCGGATCCAGGTTGCCCCCTGCCTTGTGCCCTGTGGTGGACTGGCATCCCATGCCGGCTGTATCCCGGCCTTGCAGGGTATGATGCCTGAGCTTCTGCACCCCCATGACTCTGAGCAGGACAGGCAGTAGATGGTTGGATGGATGGATATATGTACAGAAGGCCAGAAAGTGATGAACTTTTAATGCATATTAGAAATCAAAAACCCCCTCCATGAGCCGACACCTTACCGTGGTGGAGGGGTTTGCGTGCCCCTGGTAGGGTCACCCAACGCAAATTGTCTGGTTCCTCACCCATGGACCTAAGTGCGGCTCAACAAGACCCTTAGGCCTGGGGGTGGGGCTCGATGGCGAGCGCCTGGTGGCCAGGCCTGCACCCATGGGGCCTGGCCGGGCACAGCCCG
>JAODKM010000001.1:25588704-25606294 GCA_026780845.1 Petrocephalus sullivani
ATGGGGCACTGCTGACCTCAACTAGGGACGTTCTGGGTTGGTGGAAGGAATACTTCGAAGACCTCCTCAATCCCACCAACACGCCTTCCAATGAGGAAGTTGAGTCTGGGGACTTGGGGGTAGACTCCCCTATCTCCGGGGCAGAGGTTGCTGAGGTGGTTAAAAAGCTCCTCGGGGATGAGATCCGCCCTGAGTTCCTTAAGGCACTGGATGTTGTAGGGCTGTCTTGGCTGACACACATCTGCAGCATCACGTGGGCATCGGAGGCGGTGCCTCTGGATTGGCAGACTGGGGTGGTGGTTCCCATCTTTAAGAAAGGGGACCGGAGAGTGTGCTCCAACTATAGGGGGATCACACTTCTCAGCCTCCCTGGTAAAGTCTATTGACACAGGTAGGAACTCAAGTTACATGACTCACAACTTGGCTTGGACTCGAGTCACAAATCTGACGACTTGTGACTCAACAGCAAAAGTGATGGAAACACTTGGATTCGACTTAGACTTGAGGCACACGACTTGAGACTTGACTTGGACTGGCCAAAGAATGACTTGTTCCCATCCCTGCCAAAAACTCCTCAGTGTCTTAATTGGAGGTACACATGCAATTTGCCGAAATCCCCAGAGCCGGTGTTCTCGTTACCCGATGTCCTCATTTACAGGAACATCTCAGACAGTCCCTATCATTACAACAATGGAAAGAACAAACACCTACTGGGAATAAGGGTAGTAATAAATATAACATATATTTGTCTTTCATTATAAGTGTATGTTACATAGAAATGCACAGACAAAAAGATATGTATTATGTAATGTATTATTAAACAGCAAAAAGAATTTCAGGAGTGCAGACTAATACCGAAAAATAAAGAAGCTTAATAAACCCCGGAGATACAGATACAAAAATCAGACTGAAACTACTAAGAAACCAAATACAGTGATAACAGACACAAATATTGACAAAGAAAAGGCTCTATTACAGAGACAGGCCTGGAGTCTGTCCCAGGCAGTGCAGGACCTGTAGCAGGGGTACACCCTAGATGGGATGCCAACCCATCCCACACGCATACACAAACCCTACCGGCAAATCAGAGACTTCATTCTCCTACGAGCATATTAAACGACTGCAGGAGGAAATCCACACAAAACTGGGACAAGATCCAAACTCCACACGTGGGGCATAGCTTGAACCCCCAACCCTGGAGGTGTGAGGTAACGATGGTACCCACGGCACCACCCCCGTCCATTTGAACGCGACCGGCCCAGTAAAACATGCCGTCATCTTGGCATGGGTCTGCTGCTGTAAAGTCAGGCGATTTTGATCCTTCAGCTACAAAGCAGTAATATAACTCCTGCCAAGGCTTTATTGCTAGCGCAGTGGCGCAGCTCCATGTTAGTACACAGAAGCAGCACTTGTATTTCGATATTAACCTGATTACAGGCAGACCTCTTTCTCACTGCGTCCCCCCTGCTTGCGTCCATGTGGTGTACTCAGCACTGTATGCAGGCCTGGCTTCCTCTCGCACCCTGAGCCGCGGCAGAGTTCGCCCTCCCCTCCGGTGTCCCTTTTCAGCGACATCAGCCATGCCCGAGAGGGCAGCTGGTCAGACTCCCTGCCCGGAGCCGGCAGAATGGGCCGCGGGCTTCCAGACACGAGCCGCAGATTAAAGGCCGGCTCAGAGGACACGTGCTGTGAGGGAGCGTGGAGATCTCGCTGATGGCACTCCGGGTCCGGGTCCAATGACACTGCACCGGGCTGCCCATCATCAGGACTCACCCCTACGGCCAGAAAACAGCCTACAAGCCAAAAAAGGCCTTCTGGGGACGGACCAGGGAGTATTATCATTATTATCATGAATAAATAAGAATAGTGCCAACAAAAACAACAGTAATAAACAACAACAATAATAATAACAATAATGTTTATCAAATTGTTAACAACAATAACATTTATATTATTTTGATTGGACAACATCAAAACAACAGCATCAACAATATTATTATTATTATTAGTAATAATAATAATAAAATAATAATAATAATAATATTTTTATTATTATTGTTGTTCTTCTTCTTCTTCTTCTTCTTCTTCTTCTTCTTTAGAGCGGGGGGGTGGCTTGACAGGTCCGATGCCACAGGGCCTCTTGGTGAATTTGAGCAGAAAGCCAGCCCCTGAATGCAGATTGCACAGTTCGTGCCACGCGGGACGCAGCACGGGTTCCACTTCCTGTCATAACTCCGCCCTCCCTGCCTCCAGGCCTACTGATACTCACGCCTTTATATCACGCCTAAATCCAGCTCTTGCTCTCGGTTCCTTTTCATTACATTCCTTCGCCACGGGCATAAAAATTAAAATGTGTCTTGGAACCAATGAGAAAATTCAGATGGACAAAGTTTTGAGTGGAGCTCGTCATCATAAATAAACATTGAATAAATCGTTTTTGGATTTGAATAACAGATATGTAATCATTACTTAGCCAATGGACCATGTCGAGGTAATTTGCACTCTGTTATAGAGCCTCCATCTTAATAAACCAGTGACAAAAAAACTGATGCAAAAATTGCAAATTTACATGTACCGTTTTTCTCCGATCTCACAGTCAAAGGAATCAGATGTTTTACACGTCACGGTGAAACAGGATGTGCTCTGGGTAGCCTTAGGCTGCAAGCAGATTACGGAACATTAGAAGCTGAAAAACGGTCAAGAATTGGGGCAATGCAGCATAACAATGACAATCAGGAGTCTCCAACCCGAACTGACCTGTGGGGATTACTGGGAGCTACAGAGTTAAACCAGAAACAAACTCAGGACTAAGTTACAGAAAGGAAGAAAGCGTTTCGGGATTAAAGCATTTTTAAAGTGTGCGTGAAGAGAAAATGAGCAACGCAGGGGTTGCCATTAAAAAAAAAAAAAAAGGTGTCTGTTATATTTCACGCAAACCTCATCCAGGTATTAATTATAGACTGGAAGATTAGCTAATTAGTTTAATCAGACTGTCTGTGGTAGAACATAATAAATCATGAGGAATGGCTGGTGGTGCCCAAAGAGAGGACTGAGCAGCACAACAGCACACAGGGTCTGGGAGCCATGTGCAGACAGATGAAGGTCCTGCCAGATTATGACACAACTGAGCTTGTTAGTTAGTGATGTACAAGTCACAGGGGGAGGCCTACATATTTTGACAATGAATCTCTACCTCATCAGTACTGACTGCTGTTTCATGAATATTCTAATTTACACCCCACCGTCAGACTTCGAGTATAACATTCCAGGCTTACAACAAAACACAATACAAAGACCAGGCAAATGAATTCAGAACCCACAGAGAAACCCAGCACAATTCAAGTATAACATCCAAGCTATGAACATAATATTTCATTTAGATAAAAATAAATATCTTGGAATACTTGGTTTAATGTAAAATACCAAATACCTAATACACTTATTTCTGTTAGTCTGTTAGCATTTTACTGTTGCTCACGCTACCATATGATAAAAAATAAACGTATTTCTCAAAGGTGAATGTTTATTAATAAATTTTGGAGTGTTGCAGATTCTCATATATTTTATTTGCTTAACCAACTATAACACGGACCAGCTACGTTTATAAAAAATGTAATTTAGGGGAAATGTATTTGAGGAGTGCCAGGAGTTGATAGTAAATGGATGGCACAAAATGATAAAAAGTAGACTGACACGAACGTTAACACAAATATTGACACAGACCAACAGGGAGACAGGCCAGGTTTGGTGAGAAGCTGGGCAGGTACCGATACCTCCATGGGTGAAAAATGACTGTTGTGTTATGGAGCGGTAAGTAAGTCTCTGTCTGTCACCAGGTGCTTTAAGTAATATACACAGAGCTGTGGGAATCTGCACTTGCATCCCTCGTGTGCCATAAAAACCAGCTGGTAAACTTTCCCTGTGCCTTCTGGGGCACGTACTGCGATCACGCAATGGCAGGACGGAGAAAATGGGCAGATTGATGTACGGTCTGACTAATCATGTATAATTATTGAAAATGCTGAGATTCACACCCAAAATTGTGAGCTGAAACTCCAGTGTAATCCACAGAATTCAAGGGGAACCACATTTTAGATAAAATACAGAAACGCAGATTAATGTGAAGGATTCACAAACGTTTTCTCACTACTACACATTAAGCACTAATCTCCCATCATATATAAATACTCAGATATTAAAGGATGCATCACTGTAGCCCAGATTAATAGACACATGTACAGACAGCCAACAAGACTAATCAACCACATACAACCTTAAAAGAGCCGGGATACTAGGTACAAGGGAAATTAAAAATGAGAAGAATTAAAAACAAAGGATACAAACACTGATTTTATACAGCACAGTCATCACAGACAGGCTTTACAGCAAAGTTCCCTTTGATAAATCCTCTGTTAGAGGTTAACACACTGTAGAAAATCATCCTGGCTCACAACTGACGTAGTGTTCATATATGAGAATTCCATCATGGCCTCCATCTTTTAAAGTTTAATTAATGCTGGTGCACTCTTGTCATCTTCCAAACCACATCTTCCCTGACTCCAAAGAACCTGCATCTTGTTCATCTGAATCTGGAGCAGGTTTTGGCTAGGCGATCAGTCACGCTCTATTCTTAACCTCCCCCCCCCCCCCGATGCCCGATATCACCACGCTCAGACATCTCTGAGGTACTGGGCAGCTGTCCCTAGAAGACCCCAACGCCATCCAATAATGGCTGTTCCCGTGATCCCATCGCCAAGCAGACATCTCAGCGTGACATGTGACTGCCTCTGATCTGCCTGCTCCACAACCCCCCCCCCAACACTGCCGTTGCTATGGTTTCAGCCACTAGACAATACGCTCGCAGGAATTACATCTCAGAAATATAAAGCCGTATTGGCATTAAGAGTGATACATCGTAGCTTACTAATGATGAATTTCCATCATCTTGTTCATAGACTGGAGGACAGACCTTTTTCCATGGTTACCCACCACCCATAACTAGCTCATGCTGGGAAGAACACGTGTCATCACACATAAGCTTCATGTCTACTTTGGGGAGATTCTCAGGAAATAAACTTGGGGCAGCTTCTTGGTTGTGTACCAAACAAAGGTCTATAAGAATGTAAGATTTATGGAAGTAATCTAATAACATTCATTTTGTGTAGACATTATGCACTGCAGACGTTTTAAAAGTACCAGAGCACTTCATAACATCCACAGTACTCACTATCATTATGTAACAAGTCAAACTACAACAAAATACATTAATATAAGGTTAATTTAAGCAATAATTAAAAGCATCCCACATTAATACAGTAAATGAGCACATTAATAGTTTTATATACATATGACACAATATGATTCCAGCTGCTCCATGGTGGCTTCTTCTTAAATTTAAAATGTGTATTCCAGAGCATTCCATGAATACAAAAGAAGACTACAGGAACCCACTCATCAATTCAGAGCAGGTAGACTGAAAAATATGGATTTCAATGTAACAACCTGGGCGATTCAGTATGTGACAGTGAGATGATGTGTGCAGTGTTGGTAGATTGAAGCTATCAAAATCTAGGACTTGAATGAAAATAACTATTTGCTGCTCATAACATCACAGTGGGCAATGTGGTGGAATTACTCACTAGTCAAACTGTCCTGGTAATACAGAACCAAGCTGCAAAATGGCCATTTAAAGATGAACCATTTTAAAACAGCTGACAAGCGCTTGCCAGCTCTGACAATGAGGTGTGGGATTGTGAAATTATATGCATTAATTGTCGCCCTCCACAACAGCGACAACAGCGGGTAAATATGCCATAAAATGGTAAATGCACCATAATTAGATCATTATACGTGTTGCTCTTCATGGTAAGCAACACAGCAATACACACCAAACGAATGTCATTATTCTTCTTCTTCTTCTTAATAATAATAATAATAATAATATTCTTTTTATGTAGTAATTAAACATTTTTCAATAACAGGTCTTAGTCAATGGTGCACAGATTGGTCTTGGCATCGCATTGTGCAACAATAAGGCAGGAGGCTATGTACATCAGCCACAAGGTTGTGTTTATTGTGCCTGTACTATTCACTCCTCACACACACCCCCACTACTCACACCACGCACAACGGACCCATGCGCACCACTACTTACAACACTTAACATTAAATGCAATACGGACATTATTTTACAACTCAGTAACAGGGCAATAGACGATGACTACACAAAGCTATTTATATTAATTACAGGGCTGGCACCAGTCCAATGCATCGTGCTGCCCACTGGATGCCACCAGCACTGTAATAAAAATGCTACCATACAGGAACGATTAATTCGAAAGCCGTTAAAAACTGGAAATCAGGAGCCCTATCAGCCAACGTCAGTCTTACGAGAAAAGAAGCTAAACAACGGTGGTTGTCTGCAGTGAGATCATGAAGATACCGTAAGGAAATACAGAGCAAAATTTCCAGGCTTGAGCGGTAGAAAGGTAATATGATAACTCGCAGTATTTTGGGTATAGCTTAGCAATAAAATTTGGGGGGAGCGGGGCATTCAGCATATCTTATCACTGCCATTACCATGTACCGTGGTATAATGTTTGTGTCGTATGAAGAATTACTCGGCTAGGCCTACATCTGAGCAGAGCCTATCCCAGGTACACGGCTGAGCGGACGTGATGCCAGTCCCCTGCACTCACATTCTACGAACAATTTATAAGTGCCAATTATTCTAACAATATTGTTTTTGGACGGCCGGAGGAAACCCAGACGACGCGAGGAGACGGTGCCGGCACCAGTGGTTTGATGCTGCTGGTGCTATGGGGGGGCTTGAGGGGTCATAGGGGGGCTTCTAGCCCCTGCAGTAGCTTATTTAGCTGGGAAGGAGGTCCCCTTGGTTCATGCCAATCAGAGGGGCGGAATTTTCGAAAGTGGCTGTAAATTGTGAAGTTTCCTCTCCTTCTGAGAGTATCTGATCAGCAGTAAAAAAATGAAAAATCTCAACAGGGGGTGTTCGACTCAGTGGCTACAGAATTTATAGAAGCATAAGGCATGATAATCCATGTAGGATGATAAAACACTAAATTCTAGTTTCTAGCTCACCCAATCCCCATGTGTATTTTGGGCAAAGGAGGATACTACATGTATAACAACAGCAAACCTCAATCCCAAAGGCCAATATATCACTTCATTTTTTTCCCCTCATATTTGCCAAGTATAGGTCTATGTCTAATTTAAAAATAAAATTTATTGCAAAGCCATCGTGTGGGCTTTCGGGAAAGGATAAAAAGAGACAGAAAAAGCAGTCGAAGATGGCATTCCTCAAATATTTACATTCTAAATTAACAGAGGCAGCATGAAAAAAGGGACAGGACAGGACAAAGGGACAGATCTGAACACATAAACCCCCCCAACAGAGGGACAGATCTGAACACGCAAACCCCCCAACAGAGGAACCGATCTGAACACAAACCCCACACCAGCCACTGAGCCACAGTACCACCCACCGCATACATCAGAATATATTTTATTTACATATAAAGCATTTCAATATGATGTCAGACAAACTACGAGTATCTGCTAACGTGCAGAGCAAACAGCCATAACTGTCCAGCGTCTCCGTTTCCTCATACTGCTGTTGTGTGTGTGCGGATTTGCAATTATTACAGTGTGGGGACCCAATGTCCCCACAATGTGATAAAAACCCGTTACTTTTTACCCTGTGGGTACATATTTTCAAGCATTCCTTCAAGATCCGTTTAAATTTGGCAGACGGCAAAAAATGTGTTTGGGTCCATGAAGACAGGAAAAAAAGAACACCCTGGTCTGAACAGACTTCATAAGACAATAGATAAGAGCCTGCTTCTCACTCACCCAGACATAAAGGGAGAATTTTTTTTTTTTTTTAATTATCTGACCTATGATCAGAACCACAATAACAGTGCAGCCTCTGTAGCAACCGGCGGACAGTGGCTGAGGCAGGGAAGAAAATGCCAGTTTTCAAGGTCTCCATTTCTATCCGATAAACTAAGTAACCTTCTGACGGGGGTGACGCATATCAGCAAAACACCTGCCTGGAACAGAGACCGTCAGGACACTGGAACGTGATCAATGATTTTAAATCAGGGGTTCCCAATACTTGTAAACATCATACTAAATTGCTGCCTACCATTCTGAGACCCCCATGAAACACCACGTTCTGGAACACGGGCGCCGTTTTACGAGATCAACAAAGATTAAAGGAAGTTCTCTTAGGCCGACATCCACCAACCCAGAATGATAACATTAGCACAGACAAGGAATCTACAGCTAGGAATCTAGAGAAGTAAATATTTGTAGTCTTTTATGAGAAATAAATTGCTGTTGCCCCAGACAAAATCTGTTCTAATATTTTTATTGACGTTTCAAGCTATAACTTGATTTGTAGAAACAACGCTGCAGCTTGCATCAGACATGTCGATCAATTTCCTCTGCAGACAGTCAGTAAAATAAGGTTTTGTTGGGGCTGAAGAACCTACATCATTTATGTTGCAGAGAATTTTATCGATAGTGACACACATTTGAGAAAGCAGGATCAGGCACTCCATGGAGCGATTGAGATTAGGGGTCCCGCTCAGGGGCCCGCCGGGGACATCACTCCACACCAACCACAGGACCTTCTGATCGAGCACATGGAGTCCTAACCCACAGAGCCACAAAGGACCCAGAAATATGGGAGGAAAGAACCAACCAGAACTTTTTAACAGACGACTGAGAATGTACCGATTTCCTGTTTGAAGGCAGTGACCAGATGGAAGATGAAGACGTGGGCAAGGCGGGTAATCAACACACAAAGCTATTAGTGGGATCTGAGGGGCTTCCATTAGTTTTGGAAATTTTACTCTTCAATTCCACACAATGACTGCAGAGACGGAGAGCTGAATCATAGGCAAAGCAATTAGGACCTCAGCAGTGGATAAAACAAGAACCCGGAATTAGCCTACAATTAATTTACTGGTAATCGATGACTGCTAGGGTAAACCTAGCCAAACGCCAACACTGGCTTGAGGCTGATATCAACACACCACAAGTTACAAAGGATGCAATTATCAACCGTATCCAGTGTCACGTCAAGTATTCCTCAGACACGGACACGGAGCAGGGTGACAAAGCAGGTCCCTGACAGCTGCAGGGTATACTGATCTGTACTGCGCTTTGCCATTTAAATGCTTTATCAAGGCGATCGTGAGGATGGTACATGACCTCACCAGGCATTTTTAAAGCTGTCAGTCAACGTTATCTTGCAAAACAGCAGGACTTAGCCAATAGGAGAGGAGGCATCGGCAGGTGTGCAAATAAGGAAAAGCTGCACTGCCAAGCTTGAAGTCAGATACGACTTGTCTTAAATAAATATGGCACTTTCTGCTGATACTACAAAGCCCCGAAGCGTGACACAGCTCATTTAAATCGTTTTTGAAAATGTAAATCAATGCCAAAAAAGTATAATTGGGGTAAACAAACGAGTTAAATGGCAACACGAAACACACCAAAATAGCAATATGGTGGTCCAGCAGGTAGCACTTGTCCTGTGAAACCCAGAATGCAGCCGGACCTGAGGCGGCCACTCTGCACATCTGCGACAGCTTAATACAGGTACTCCATTTTCCTCCTGCAGACACACAGGTCAGGTTAACCGGGGACAGGAAATTGCCCTCAACGCATGACTGTGTGTGGGCGTCCTGAGAGGCATCTGTGCCCGATCCAGAGGCGCATCCTCCCTCACATGGTACTCGACTGGAGAGGTTCCACTCCACCATCGATCTGGACCCTCACAGCAATAGTTTGCTCCTATGACTAATGACCGACACTCAGATCAACGCCGCTCTAATTACTCCCAACAGCCATAACTGGGGTAAGAGGCCAGGATATGGATGGAGTTGTGCATATATATATATATATATATATATATATATTTTTTTTTATATAGAAGCTGGGTGTGGATAGGTCAGCAAAAGATTCAATTAAAAAAACATCAACATGCACTGTCGATAGGGAGTTCTGACTTCATTTAATCCAATGTGGAGCTTTGTTCTCATGCTAGGAAATTCTGAGAGACATCTGTGATGGTATACTGAGGTCTTGAAACCTGTGTTCTATCATTGCAGGCACATGCAATTTCAATTCCACTGATACAGGCGTACCGATACTGTCATTCTTAAAATGACAAAAATCTTAAAAAAAACTAAATTTTCCCAGAAACTACTTTACAAAATAAACTTAAAAACAACATAATGAGACACCCTTAGAAGCACAAATAGAAACCTGTCTTTACTCAGCCATCAGTGAACGGTTTGATGTTGTAAATGGACTTACGTGGACTGTTGTCAGCGGATGCCAACTTCAGTGATTTTCCTATCATGCATTCTATTCACAAGAGGTTAGTTTGGGCCTCATCTCCATGTTCACTATATTGCAAGAACTTGGAAGTTTATTAACAGCTAGTCTGAAATTCTGGACACGACCAGACCTTTGTCTTACCATTTCACATTGAAATCAGCATTAGCACATTAGTCGATATAGTCTAGTTTTTAAATCCCTCTGACATGTCAGCATCAGTGAAGTTGTTTCAGGGAAATCACATTATTCACAGTATTCAATTTATAGTAAAAAGTCCCAGTCATCGAGAAGTGGACATCCGCGCTTTTCATTGGACAGAGACGACGTATACACTTGAGAGTGAAGCTTGGGGTCTGAGCCCTGGGTCAGGCCATTGTTCCAGCACCCAAAGAGCATTATTTCACATTATCAGAGATGCATACCACTTCTGCTAACAGGACCCCATTGGTTGCATGGAAATTTGTCAATGTGAGTCAACTTTGCATAGCACCTGAAGGTACTGTCTGACTTTCTTTTTCTCTCCTTTTTGCACACAACCCAAAGTAGTTCCTTAACTAAATAAGAGCATCTTGGAAAGGAAATAAACAGCAAAGCTCAGCTCATTTGGCAGACTTTGCTTAATATCTCCTATAGCACAACAAAGCTCAACAATATAAAGGTCAGGGGTTCAAATCCCAGGGAATCACATAAAAATTGTAAATCCTCTATATACTATAACTAGCTTTTGATAAA
This sequence comes from Petrocephalus sullivani, assembly GCA_026780845.1. Classification (NCBI taxonomy): domain Eukaryota; kingdom Metazoa; phylum Chordata; class Actinopteri; order Osteoglossiformes; family Mormyridae; genus Petrocephalus; species Petrocephalus sullivani. Next base: position 25,599,811 of record JAODKM010000001.1, read on the forward strand.
CACATCAGATAAATGTAAATGAATATATGAGGAAGGTCCCTTGACTTTCCCAAGCACTAAGGACCCCTAAGCTTCACAATTACTCCAGAAAAGTGGAGGTTACACAAATGACCAGCCTGTTCAGGAAAGAAACAGAATGACGCGGCCAATGACAGATCTGCCCCCCCCCCGCCGTAGGTACATTTCCCTAAACGAGGACTCCTGCCAGAACATGTACCAACTCTGCGCTTTTCATCACAAAACAATTTCACATGCATCCAAGAGATGTTTTAGTCCGTGCCCCTTGAACAGAGCCCCACATTTTCCAAAACAAATCACAGCTGCTTACATCATAGAGGAATTTTTATTAGAAGTGTATGAAAACAAGAATTCGGTCCACAAATCATCAGCAAATTTCTGATCTTAAGTCAGCTCGTCAGCACATCATGGAAGGAAAAAGATGCACCCTCCCCTGCCACTGGCCAACGGGGTTACAGTGTCACAGGAAGATAAAAGCTATTTACTGAACAGGAAAAAAAAAATCCAGAGGACTACAGAAGCAACCAGGATAACGGCTCGGAATTCCCAAGCTCCGGAAACAACCCCACGCAGGCTAATATTATTAGACTCCCTTCCCAAAGCATAACAGTCCGATAAATGCAGCCATTCATCACTTCAATTCCCAAAGCAAAGGACATCATGAAAAAACCCTGCCGTCCACCAGCACTTTACTGCCATTTGTACCAAAATTATTGCTAGTTTATATCCATTATTTATAAGTATTGCTCTGACATCATTTGTTTGTCTGTGTTTATTTATTTATTCACTCATTCATACTATTTATGTGCAACTCTGCTGCTCTCATCTTTGCCTAAATTCTAATCATTCCAATGTTTTTACACATACATATTGCCCCACTTGACTTGAAAACTCAAAAATGTGCATCCCTCAAAAACCTGTTTGCACCAGTCGAGCTGTGCACAAGAATTATTGGGAAACAGGAGGCTTAACAAGACCAGGGAAGGTGGAATTAATAAGCGACACTTAAGGGTGACGGTGTCAAAGCGGTAATTCCTGGAAATTCCATAAATTTGACCATAAATGCAGGAGGAATGGAAGACAATATGGAGCACACAAATAGCGCTCCCTTTCCAAATAAACCATACAGTACGACTGTAGGCACATGACTGAGCCAAAAATCATGAACAGAACAATGAGGAAATACACACATATTCAAATTCAATGACCAGACACAGTCCGTTTTTAAGCTTCTACCATTGCTTAGCCATAAAAAAAAGCATAACGTAACCCAAAAAGCAGAGATCTTAACCGATGGACTGGAAATTATAGTACCACTCAACACACCCCTGTAGGGAAACTCAATGCCTAAAGCGGACATAAAAAGACAGAAGGGCTAGTCAGCTTTTACAGATGTGAAACATGCCCAGTGCTGGGGGATCTGACCGCTGACTGGCTCCGTGTGCACACCTGATCCTTCTGGGTCAGGAGCCAAACCGCAGCGGCACAACAGCGTGGCCACTGTCCACATCAAGAAAACAGTCCTGGCACCAGCTGCGGTAAGGGAGGCCCATGTCCAATTATTGGGGGGGCATAACCAACCTGGTGATAAAAACAGCAAAACAGAACGTCCCTTGTAAAAAAAAAAAAAAAGGAGAACATTCAGTGCCTTGGAGAAAGTTAGCACATACGTTAATGGGAGGTTACATGTGTGCCACACGGAGATAAGGCTGAACACTTAAACTGAAGGTTATCTAAGACAGGGGAAGGGCTGTTTAGTTAGGCGATCTGGACATCGGGATAACTATGCAGCCAAACCGGTAATATGCATCCATTGATATACTAACCGGAATTGTAAAATAAGATTTCTCTGGCCGAATGCTTTGGTGACGGACAGCAAAGAGGCCGGCGTCTCTGAGGCGTCTGTGCGATTGAAATGTAACATTCAAGTAATTCGCTGTCATAAAAAAGTCACCTTGCACTTCAAGGTACAGCATCGCTGCCCACATGGGGTTTTAAGTTACCAGTTGACCAATTGCACCAGTGGCCATATATAAACCGATACAGCCGGGAATTAAGAGGCACTTTAATATCCCGACACGGGCAGATAACCGTAAAAATGGTCACGGCCCCTCGGCGTGGATGTCAGCGCTGTCATCTCCAGCCCTCGGTCTCATGATTACGCCGGTGCAAAAAAAAAAGGTTTATGGAAAGACGGATAAGAGATGGAAACACAGCAGACAAGCGGACGGAACATACTGGCAGCTCCAGAGAAGCTGGGCGCACGGCGGCTGTAGGCTGGGATTGCCACGCCCCTCCAGCATCCCCTAAATACGCGCATATATATAAGGGTATAAGGAATATCGCCGGGAATAACCTGCGATGGGGAGGAACCCAGGACGGGGCGTTTATGGCAGCGGATCAGTGCATTTTAATTTGCAGAAAAGCGTTTGCGCAATCATATACCCCCGAACAGATGCGACAGCATCCCCCCCACCACCACCACCACCAACCTGCCCAATAATGCGCGCACGGAACATGACAAATAGAGATGGCAGGGCGATCTCCTGCCAAAGGTGCACCGACCTGCTCCTTTCGCTTCTGCCATCGCCCACAGGGGCTCTCCTCCAGGATTTCGCTCTCATCTTCGCTCTCCTCCTCTTTTCCGCCAGACCCCGAGTTCCTCTCCGGGACGGACATAGTCATTTTTTCCTTCTTTGGCTTTTGATGGGTTTTTATTCCTCCTTATCTTTTGTTAAAAAAAAATGTAACAACGCTGTTGTGGCTCACACCCGTTGCGTCTCTTTAAAATAAAAGGGAGCCGGGGGTCTCCGGCTTTAGAAATAAGACGCCGACTGCATCAGACGGAGTGCAGCTGGCCGCTGCCCGCACACGCAGCCCCCCGACACCGCACAATGCCAGCGCTACCATCAACGCATGGAAAAAAAGCTCTCACAATATAAAAACCGGCGAAAAATCCACACCATCGGGTTTTATTTAAATTACCGGATCCTCCAAATGTATTGTGCGGACCCACTTAAAAAACAATCAACACAGGATTTCCTTAAACAGAAAACCGGCGCATTAAAAATACTGTCCCCGGTGATCAATTACAATGTAAGACGGTGCATCTGATCGCACGGCTTTAATTCCTCGCCGCAGTTTTTACTTCCTACATGTACCTTGCATAAATCCCATTGCTCGGCGTGTCACGCATCTTACAAAGATGTGTGTTGTTCAGCCTACGGAGAATTTATTTCGCTCTCTAGGCTACCGTAATGTTTGTAAAGTGAGTGCGCGAGAAAAAAATTCGAGGCGTGATCGAAAAGCTGTTGCGCAGCAAAATGATTCGGTACTCTTGCAGATATAGGCGTCAGAGTGAGGATTGTTAAACGCCCTCCTCTGCCTAGTCTTTATGAATTAATGGAAATCGCTGACGCTGTTTTAAGTTGGCAATATTATCTGTTTCCATTTACTTTAAAGGGGGGGTATCTCAAAATCCTCTTATGCTATTCTACAGCTGGATCAGGCGACGCTATAGTAACAGTGTAAGTCACATGGTTGAGGTCAAGGCAAAGGGTTAGGGCTGATTAATGCTAGCGGTCCTGGGTCAGCTTCAGGGTCACGCTCTGATTATAACCAATCGCAGAGCAGCTCTCACCGCAGAGTAAGTAAAGACCGTGACGGCACCAGGGCAAAGTGTGAAACACTATAATAGCAACATGCAAATGAACTGACCTCCCACAGAGCCATTCTATACAAACTAAATTACGCATTAGCTAAAGTATACTTTACTATGCACTTTCATGCACAAATGTAGCATAACTGCATAAACATTAACAAGAACGTTTTACTGAAATTCATAGGGTGATCAGATAATCCATGTCAGAGAGGACACTTTGAGCTACTTCAGGTTTTACAAAACTACTTTAAAACTGAAAGGCTCCTGTGCTTGGCTAAATATTTCAGTTCTTTTTGTGCTTTGACTGGTTTGTTTCCTTGATTGAATGACCCATCCAGATGTTTCACATTAACATTAGTAACACATGCATGATTATAGGAGACTGACCAATCAGCACACAGCAAGAACTCAGCGCTTAAGTGAAATCTAGGCGCTTCCAATTGAAATAGTAGTTTACAAATCCTGTCCTAGCTCAAAGTGTCCTCCCTGATATGGATTACCTGGGCACTCTAACTGAAAGCAAAAAAAATCCTACCAGATACATGGGTGTCAGCACAATGGCCCGGAGGGTATCACTCTCACCTCACACATCCAGGGCTGTGGGTTCTAATTCTGTCCCTGGTCAGGATGAGTTTGGCCAGTTTGGACGCATAGCAGGATGCAGCCTACGCTGCCCAGTTTGGACGCATACCAGGATGCAGCCTACGCTGCCCAGTTTGGACGCATAGCAGGATGCAGTCTACGCTGCCCAGTTTGGACGCATAGCAGGATGCAGCCTACGCTCCCCAGTTTGGACGCATAGCAGGATGCAGCCTACGCTGCCCTGTTTGGACGCATTGCATGATGCAGCCTACGCTGTCCAGTTTGGACGCATAGCAGGATGCAGCCTATGCTGTCCAGTTTGGACGCATTGCAGGATGCAGCCTACGCTGTCCAGTTTGGACGCATAGCAGGATGCAGCCTATGCTGTCCAGTTTGGATGCATAGCAGGATGCAGCCTACGCTGTCCAGTTTGGACGCATTGCATGATGCAGCCTATACTGCCCTGTTTGGATGCATAGCAAGGTGATGCATCCCATTGTTCATTTGCAAACTCATTTGGATATAATGTGCTGTAGTACAGAAGGTGGTTTCCCAGGATTTCACTTGATGCAATGGGAGAGCACCTATTACAGACTCAGCTTTTTATGTCACCCTTTTACTGCCTTGATGCCAGACTCCACATCAAATGTCTGGAACATTTTGTGCAGCGGTCCCTACAACAGAGTTAGTCATTGACTGGGTTAATGATGTTGGGGGCTTGAACTGACCGCCTCTTGCAGATAAACACTTGCAACTAGTATGATAAATGAGTGAGAAAATCTGTTATATTTTATTTATTAAATTATTATTACTGTAAATATATATATATTTACAGTATATAGTTACAGTTACAAGCAGTAGGAGTTCATTAGTCATCATCCAGGTGGAGATCTGTCTGATTTTTATCCACTGCATTTCTGCCCCTACTGATGAAACATCTACAACAGGACAAACTTGTCAGTGTGTGGCCCTTCAGAGCCAGAAAGTCTGTGTTGCATATGGAGAAGCAGCTCAGGGATGAGGCAGCAAGCTCCGATTACACACATGGCTATGTAACACCATCCTGCAACAAGCCACGATGAATAGCATGCCTGTGAATGGAAATGAGGCTGCAGAAATGTCTGTGGATACACCCCCTTTGAAGCAATGCTTTTAGTGCTCTCTGTCCAGTCAGACAGCTTCAGTGCTGGGCATGTGCTTCTAAGTATGTAGGTAGGTAAGGAGAAGGGACAGAGTAAGAACATTTATATTACATTACATCCAGAAGCGTATAGAGGGCGGAGGCACTGGCCCAGCTAAAAGCTGATTGGCTCCTGGAGTGCCCGCCCCCTGTCACTCATTGATTTAAAACATATTTTTGGTTAATGATAAGGTTGGTCCCTCTTCATGAACCATGGCTGGGCAAATAGTCATTCATGAATATGTTACAATGAATTATAAGAACAGTTATTAGGCTTTATGGGATTTTGTGTGGTTCTTGTGTGGTCACTCAAGATTCCCTTACAAAGGGTTAAGGGGATCATCATCACCTTCATCATCATCATCGTCATCACCACCTTCATCATCACCATCATCATCATTATGATCACCATAATCATCACAATCTTTATCGTCACCATCATCATCATTATCATCATCATCACCACCTTCATCATCATTATCATCATCATTATCATCATCACAATCTTCATCGTCACCATCATCATCATCACCACTTTCATCATTACCATCATCATCATCATTAGGTACCATGCCCACCAGGACAGATCAGATATCTTCTTCCAAGACTCAGCTCTCTCCACAAGCCAGCTCACTCTCTGATTTGGGACACTGATTTCGTTGCAAGCAAATAGTTCTGAAACTTCAACCCTATAAAACCCAGAGATAATTTTTTAAAGCATGAGTAGGCAAATTAAAAAAATATATTTTTATTATACTCCTCGGTTATCCAGTAATTGATCTTGCCCCCACATCCTGAGCTGGGTTGCATGGGGCTCAGGTTCTTATCCTATACGTCATAGGGTACATGTCAAGGGTGGGGTGAGTCCATCTCTGGATGCTTCTCACTTGTACACTCACCTAAAGGATAATTAGGAACACCATAGTAATACGGTATTTCGCCTTCAGAACTGCCTTAATTCTACAGGGCATTGATTCAACAAGGTGCTGAAAGCATTCTTTAGAAATGTTGGCCCATATTGATAGGATAGCATCTTGCAGTTG
>JAODKM010000001.1:25618768-25636850 GCA_026780845.1 Petrocephalus sullivani
ATACGTTATTCAAATGTATATCGAAATATCGGAAATGTGCTTAAACATCGTATCACCGTTATTGAAAAAAATTCTATTGCGATATATATTGATATCGAATTATTGTCCAGCCCTACTCTGTCGTGAAAGGCGCTGTATAAAAACAATGGAATTGAATCAAATATTTGTTCCAACACGCCAAATGTATATTCTCCCTCTGCCACGTAAATGAAATGAAATAAAAATGGAGCAGAAGTCTTAGTATCTTTCGTTACGTTTTTGAAGACATAGATATAGAGGCTTCGTCTTTTTTCATTCCTTGGCTTGTGTAATTCCTCAGATTTCCCCCCCACATTACTCAGGCTTATTCTTCAGTTTGATTAACCCCAGTAGCGGATTGTTATATATGCTGCGTTTGCTTTGTATGTTAAGCCTGGCCTCCTCTCCATCTCTGCACAACATGACATGAGTCTTAATGATGGTTCCTTTTCTGGATTTTCTAGTACATTTTCAAAAAATGTCTAAAGTTTTATCAATTAGTGTGAAGTTTGCCGCCGCTGTTTCTGCGCAGCGATCATAAACGTTTTTGTCTGTGCTGCTGGACACACTCATAGACAGTGTGGTGCTTTTGTGAGAAATTTAACAAAAATGAGAGTGGAGGCGAAAAGTGAACAAGAACTGGTCACCAAAAGACATTTGTCTTCTGCTACATGGAAATATTTCAGATTCCATAGAGATGATATTCAGCAAAAGCAGTTGTTGATTTTTCAGTGCTGCTTTGTGTCTGTTGGCTCCAGTCTGAGAAACACCACCAACGTATCTGACAGACTCTATTGACAGATAACAAGTTCTATGTGGCTATAGTTTATTTTGGGTAAAATTTCAATTTTTATAAATATCTTCGTATTTATTCCTAAAATTTCTCTACTTGGCTATTAAGCTGCACATGACATTTAGAGGTGTTGCATGGGAGAAAATTCAGTTGTAAGTGCTGGTTGTTGGTTTATTCTTTAGCTGATATTTACACTTTTAATCCAGAGCTGGATGCTTTACTGGTACAGTCTGAGCTGGCTCCAGCTATACACATAGACAAAGTTGTTGGTACCTTTCTGTTAAAGAAAGGAAAAACCCACAATGGTCACTGAAATAACTTGAAACTGACAAAAGTAATAATAAATAAAAAATTACTGAAAATTAACTGATGAAAATCAGACATTGCTTTTGAATTGTGGTTCAACAGAACAGGGGGGTGAGGGGTAAAGCTATGCCTAGGGCCCCTTATTTTATATTTGAGTGCTTCACAGTACAGCAGTATGGTATCATACTTGAACTGCTTAACTGAACAAGTATGTGTCCCAAACTGGAGTATCACCTGCTCTCCATATTTCATTTAGGAACTTCCTTAGTGCTTCCAACTTTCTTATTTTTATAAAATGCGTTTCAAATAATCTGTGGCTATTTATCAAATATGCAGTGCCTTAATACTACAAGACTATTATTTTAGTAAATAGTCGTAGGTGGTTGAGATGTTCCTGGAATTTTTAAATGGATACAAATTGGTTGGTTGACATTTGGCAATGTCTGGTTTGTGAGACAGGCACGTTTTTTTCCCCTGCAGGAATAATAATCATCACGGATGGAGTGACCAGCGTGCCCGACATTTCTGTGTGCGAGACTATTCTGAACCAGCTCAGGAGTGGAACCACAGGCTGTTCTTTCATTCAGGTAGACCAGACCTCCATGTCCACTCGAGCAGTGTAATCCTTCAGATCTGTCACACCACATTAAGGTATTACTAACAGCTCTCTGGTCATGAATTCCACACAGACTTGGTGCTCATATATGCGGTACTATGCTCATTAGGAAGGGAGAGATCTTCTTAAGCCTTTCATGCTTGCTGTCCAAACTCATGGATGGTCGATTTAAGGTAACTCTAAGTTGTTGGTAACCACTGTGGTCCATGGAAAAGCTAAGTCAAGCATAAGCAAGTCTCACCTGTGAGAAGAAGCCTGGTCAATACTGCCAAGGAAATCTATTACAATGCAAGAGAATCTAAAAGTCCTTTTTAACAATTCAGGTATGAAAGTTCAGTGAGGATACAGTTATTAGTGCTATTTTAGGACATTTTGTGAAAGAATTTGTGTTTTTAGGTCATCTGCATTCATTGGTCAAATCAAAGATGTGTGATGAAAGACGGCCACATAGATGTATGGCCACATAGGAAGAGGAATCCCTCTGTGACATCATAATGGACAAGCAAGCAAGGGAAGCCTGTAGTGTAATTAATAATCACTTTTGAAAGTGTGCAGGTGTTAGTTCGGGGGGGACAATAAGCAAACTGCTTATTGTCTTAATAAGGGTGGAGTTAATGGGCCAGGGTTATAATGACCTTAATAACAGATTCCTCACTTCCTAGGTGGGCGGAGCATATTCTTATGACAGCAGCTTTGGCTACATCCCCAACGTGGAGCTGATGAAGTTCATCTCCATGGCCACCTTTGGGTCCTACCTGTCAATCTGCCCAGAGCCGGATGTTACCAATCAGGAGATGAACACCTATCATAAGGCATTCCTCACTTACTCCTTCCTGAAGACCAGCGAATCTATGAACCCAGACTACTACTGTGGTAAGATGGTGCTTACAGAGAATGTCATTTGTTCATTTTCTTCCCAGTCATTGGTTAGCCCTCATAGTGCAGGTGTATGGTCCAGGTGAACCGGTGTGTGTATGCCTGGTTCTGTGTGCTTAACACGTTGTCCCCTGCTTAATGCCCTGTCTCTCAGTGATGTAGGCTAGTTCTTCTTAACTGCTTTAGCTTCAGAATCCTCCTAATTTTTCCTGAGTTATTAAGTCACTACTCAAATTTTGAACCATATGTTTTTCCACAAAAAAATAGTGCAGTAGTGAACTGAGCGAAATGCAGTAACAGTAGCACAATGCATTCATGCACTATTAAAAAAGTACAAACTTGATAAATGTATATCTTTTTTTAACCACATACTTCATGATCCAGTGAAAATGGTCCTCACTTTTGGATCATGAAACTGTGATATAGACTCTGCATTGACTTGACCGCGGATGTATCTGAGAATGGATAGATCCATAATGAACATAAGAATATAGATGAATTAAAATATAAGCAAACCGGTTTAGTGTTTAGCTTACATGTCATGCTAACTCATATATATGTCAATCTATCTACATTGAAATGAGTGATTAAAAAAACACCTGTACAGTTTGTTGAAAACGGTGAGCTATCAAAAAAGGTCTCATACCATGTAGGAGACCGTACTGGGGTTTGAGGGGTGGCTTTGGCTGTTGAAAACCTGCTTAATGGGGTGGGTGGGGGTTCTTGCCTACCACATTAATTCTACTGTCATGTCCACATAACATTTTATATTGTTAATTTTGGCCACATAAAAACCAATGAGATTTGCATTTGCATTTTAAATCGCAAGATGGGCTGAAAGCCGTGAGTGTTATTGACACTTCTCCTAACTGGGTCTATGACACCCTTCAGTTTCCCAGCACAAGCTCTTCAATGAGCACCTGGTATCAGCCAGTGGGAACCCTGCCCTGGTCATGCGTAGGAAGAAGCACACCGAGAAGGAGGTGCATGCCCACCTGCTGAGCGTGGTGTCGGTCCGGCTGAGGGAGGGGTACTCCATCCGCGAGATCAACCTCATCAAAGGTATGGAGCCTAGCCAAGCCAACTCATGTCCATTCTTAGCACTTATGCAGTGTGCCATTAGACAGGGTAAGCTATATGTACAGCTCATTTCACACGAAATGCTATTGGCCGCCGGAATATTGGTGGAGTCAGTGGATAGCACAGGGATTTTAACTCCATTGTTATCTATTTAGCTCAAGTCCTGCCCCGGCTCTGTCTGTGATTGGATTTTGCATGTTCTCCCTGTGTTCATGGCAGGGCCAGTTCAAGGATTTTTTTTTAACAGGGGGGAGTAGGGTTGTAACGGTATGAGATTTTCACGATATGATTATCGTCTCCGAAAATATCACGGTTTCGCGGTTTCAGATGAAATGTAACAACTTTTGTTTCTCCACACGAGAGGTTTACTAAATTAAAACATGGGCAAAAAAGTTATACACAACAGTAATGTATTTCAGTCATTACTTCTTCAGGCTAAACCAAACTTTTTTTTTTGACAGGTTGTACTAAACACCTATGAGTTTTCAGTTAGTGTATTTGATTATTATTCTTTTAAATAAAATTATAAAATGATCATTAAGTATTCTCTGAGAGTAGCTCTGGATATGTTAATGTGTTCACGTCTTCACATAGTGAGTGAGACAGCAGACGCTTTAAAAACCATGAGCATTATGCAGTGGCGGTTATAGGCATGGGCGAACGGGGCAGCCGCCCGGGGCAGCACTTTTTCATGTCACGGGGGTGGGGTAGTTGGTTAATGAGCGAGCGGCAGCCTTTTTGCGCTGTATATTCACAGGCGTACATCGCGATTTGATTTACTGCACAGCTATATTTTGATTTATTCATCCATCCATCTATCTATCAAATCGCACATTTTACGTGGCATCTGAATTATACTGTAATTGACTCCAATTACATGACTGGATTCTGGGATTCCCTCTGCATCACGGAAATAATACGGCTTTAAGTTATAAATGGAACTTACCTTTATCTTCACGGAGGGATGGTGTTCGCAAATATGGGAGATGGAGATTCGAATTTGCAGCCTCTGTATCGGACATTTTCTTTTTTTTTCCAAAACCGCGGATAAGCAAATGTGCATGATATGATAATCGTACATGTCAATATCACAATAAACCGCCATACCGGTATACTGTTACTACCCTATTCACAACGTGGGCCACTCTTGTTAATGATATGTTTGGAATCAGTGAGTGATAGGGGAGGGGGCACTCAGGCAGCACTCTGGGGACCAATTAGATTTCAGCCCTGTGTATGCCCCTGTTTCAACCCTGCCTTGGATAAGTGCTTTTGCAGAGTTGCGTGGCTGAGTCAATAGGAGGCTTTTTAAGCATCTCCCCTTCGTGTCTCAGGTGGGACACAGCTGGAAGTGAAGCTCGTCCTCCTATGGAAGCACAACATGCGCATCGAGTACCTGGCAGTGGCGTCCTGGCCGCTGGACCCAGGGAAGCGCACCACCTGGGTGGAGGTGACCATGGAGGGTAGCTATGACATCCTGCACGACATTAGCTGCACCATGAGGAAGCCCATCACCAGCCCCTACCGTACCTCTGTCATCCGCCGGTTCTGGAACACTCTACAGAGGTCCGTATGGTGGGCTCTGCTCATTTCGTTCTTCTAGGGGTTTAATGGCCCGTAAGGTGTACAAGTAAGATTGTATTGTATAACTTTATGAGAAAAGGTTTGTGAGCCCTTTGGAATCATCTACAAGAAATGGCTCCTGAAATGTGGTTTTCATTTGACTCTCATTTGATTCTTATTTGACATACAACTCCATTTTATAATGTCATAAATTTATTGAGCAAATGGTTTAAACCAGTGTTTCTCAAGTCAGTCCGCATTTTTGCTCCCTCCTCAATGTAGGTCGTACGGAGGCTTTTGATGAAAATGGTTGTTGGTCTATTAATGGACCTATAAGCCAGCAGCAAGGACTTGATGCGAGCGCCAATAGGGAGCCAGTGAAGAGACACAGGGGTGTGACATGAGAACGTTTAGGCTGAATGACTATTGGATGTGCTGATCTTCTGCATGGGTCTTATAGGATAAGCTGGTAACCCTGTTAGCATGGAGCTGCAGTAGTCAAGTCGTGGGGCAACAGAAGCTGAGCTGCATGATGAGAGAGAAATGGCTTGACCTTCCTGATGGGTCAATCAGGGCAAAAGATCGGGAGAGTGCTGTTATATGCTCAGTGAAGGATGGTCATCTGTCATTATGCTTAGGTTCCTAGGAGACCTTGATAGAGATAGTGTGGATGATCCAAGCTGTCATGGTTGAGGGTAGGGTTGGTAGGGAAGACAAGAAGCTCACTCTTGGAGAGATTAAGCTGGAGGTGTTGGTTTCTTATTCAGGCTACGAAGTCCTTCAGGCATGCAAAGATCTGAATGGAGACTGTGGTGTCATTAGGAAAGAAGGTCATGTAGATCAGGTTATCATTGACATATAGTAGCAGTAGTAGGAGAAGCCATGAGACCGGATGATCAGACTTAAAAAGGTAATGTAGAGAGGGAAAAGAAGAGGACCAAGGACATAGCCTTGGGGAACACTGGTTGTTATCTGAAATGATTTAGACCCCTTTCTACCAGTAAACAGTAAGGGAACCTCTTGACCTTGCCTGCGAGCTATGTGTATTCAGCTGCAGTCACATGTTTGGCTGTTTGCATTAGTGGCTGCTGATTATACACTGTACAGTCGGCCCTTGTTTATCGCGTTTAATCCATTCCAGACTGTACGTGAATAAGTGAATTTGTATTTTCCTGGTTAGAGCATAGAAAACCTGTTTATGACCTACTAAATACGGGTTTTAACATTATTTGAGCCCTCTAGACATGAAACAACACCCATTAGTAACGATTACACTCGTATTACCCAATATATTAGACAAAATAAGAGAAAATAAGACATATTAGATGTTACAAATATCATATTATTATTATTGTTGTATCCTTCTCTTGGATGGTAAGCATCTTCCTCCGGAGCTTAGTTTCATTGTCAGTATACTTGGAAGAAGCAGCACGTTTAGGAGCCATCGTGAGGCTTGGATAAAAGTTCTCAGAAATCGCAAACACTCACAAGAGCAAAGATGCTTCCGATGTGTAGTGATGTAGTAGCGTGTAGGAGAGAAACGAACTTGCGCGAGGCTGAGCCAGTCTGTGGCCGAGATAGGAAGAGGATATAAGTGACTCAGATAACCGAGTGTGCGCTGTATCATTCTCACTGTCTCAATCAACTTTTTAATGAATATATTTGAAAAAACCGCGATAGAGTTAAGCCACGAAAGTCGAAGCGCGAAGTGGCGAGGGACGACTGTGTACTTATAAACCTTATTTTTTCCCTTCAGCATAAACCAGACAGATCAGATGCTGGTCCACTTGCAGTCTTTCAACTCCCTGCCGGAGCACTACACCATCCCGGAGAGCACCAAGAATGGAGTGCCTCTGTTTTACATCCCTCCCGGATCCACCACGCCGGTCTGTCCCTGTGTGCTCTATCGGAGCCTGTAAAATGCCTCTGCAGATCACATAGATAGCAGAAGAAAATGTCACATTTGCCATGTGCTCAAGTACGAGCGCAGATACATTGAAATGCTTCTTTTCACATCTCCTCTAAGACTTGCACACATTTATACAGTTGAGAGTGAAATTTGGGATCTGATGGGGTGTTGATGAGGTCGATAAGGTATTAAGTTGGAATGCTAGTGGGCACGTAATTGTATTGGAAGGTTCCTGCAAATACTGGGGTGACTTTAGCAGAGGTTTTGAAATGGCTAAGTAAACTCTCTGACATAGTGTCATAGTTTCACACCAACATGACGGCCTTAGACTTGACACACACTCACATCCTTGGTGTGCCCTTTGAATGGCAGGTGCTGTCCCAGCAGTACAGCGGCTCCAAGGACTCCAACCAGTCGCAGTTCGCCTCCTACTGGAAGCCCATCCTCTCCATGGACGCCAACTTCTGGCAGAGATGGCTACACATGCATCGCATCACCATCGTCCTGCAGCACGACACGTACGCAGAGCCCGGCCTGTTTCCCATAGCGGCGTAGTGTGTCGCGTGGCGGTGCCGTAATGCCGAGTCTCCCCGCAGCCCAGTCCCTAAGCACCTGCACATCTCCCCGCAGCCCAGTCCCTAAGCACCTGCACATCTCCCCGCAGCCCAGTCTCTAAGCACCTGCACATCTCCCCGCAGCCCAGTCCCTAAGCACCTGCACATCGCCGGCGCCAACGGCCGCTTCAGCACCATCCAGTGCCGCATCTCTCACTCGGCCCTCACCTTCCTGCTGCGGGACTGGAGCAGCTTCGTCCTGGTGGAGGGCTATTCCTATGTCAAGCTCATCTACAGGTGAGCGGAGGCAGGGGTGACCTTCTTCACACCAGCACCATCCACCAGTGACTTCAGCTATGTGGCTCTTTGGACCTTCTGGTGGTGGAACTATCCAGATTTATGAGATGGCAGATGAGCTTGAAGGAGAGGCTTGAGACATAGTGTTACCGGGGATCAAGGCACTTATTTGGTCAGGAACTTGGCTTGAGGTGTATGGAACTATAGGAGAGGATGAAGATGAGGATGACGATGGCAAAGAGAAATGCTTTCCTAACCCCCTGTCTTGCTTGCAGTGGCCTTGACCAGCCTCCCACATCCTTCTACTTGGTGCGTCTGATCTCCAAGGCTCCCTGCATGGTGCTCCGGCTGGGATTTCCTATCGGTACCCTGGCCCACATCAGGAATAAGGTACTATGCAGATATCCTTGTATGCAGCAGTCTCTTACAACCATGCAACAGTGTGCTCATTCTCACATTTAACATACAATGAAATACAGTGTTTGTTTGATGTAGAGCAATTTTATGTCACCTTACCTTTTTAGCTATATTAAAATTGCTGTTTTTTTAAACCGTTTTCCCCAAATATGTGGCAAAAATCTCATAACCATAACAATGTTAAGATCAAATAAATAGCAGAACTAGATCATTCGGAAACGTTTTAATTGGTTTGATAAGATAAATATTTTTGGCTCAATTCTTTTGTTAGTTTTGTCATTTTTTTTCTCTTCTCCAAAGCTCTTGCTCATAATAAAATATTTTTATTGCTGTATTAAACTGTAATATAATGTAAGTGATTAACTACCCTACAGGCACAACACAGTTTAGACAATGGAGTTGAATAATTTGGATGTGTCTTCAAATTAGTTCCAGAAATGAGAGAATATCGATATATTATGATGGTGAG
Organism: Petrocephalus sullivani; assembly: GCA_026780845.1. Lineage (NCBI taxonomy): Eukaryota > Metazoa > Chordata > Actinopteri > Osteoglossiformes > Mormyridae > Petrocephalus > Petrocephalus sullivani. Next base: position 25,627,667 of record JAODKM010000001.1, read on the forward strand.
TTTGTGAGAATGAGCTAGTAAAAAAATGTATCAGAAAGGTCTGGAATACCTTCCTCGCTTTCTTTGATCTCACAGATTGCAGAGGAGCTACGGGACCAGATCCTGAAACTAAGGTTCCCACACCGTGTTCAGGGCAAAGAGGCTTCCACTCCTAAAGTGAAGAGAAAGGTCCTGGAGAATGTGTCCCCCTCCAAATCTCCACCACCGCTCACCCTCAAGCCGGCTCTGTCTGACCGGCCTTGTGTGGTGGTTCTCAACAAGCCCCTGGAGAAGCTCCTGATCAGGTCAGCTGAACGTCACCTCTGCAAGCAAGAGGCACACTGCCCTGGTGTTAAAACTCAGCTTCCATTACTTGATGTTACCTGTGGTTTGCTGGACTCGAGCCGTGTGCTTCTCTTGACGTGTAATGTTCTTAGAAGAGTTCTTGGAAGTTCTTTTGTGTCACCTGAGCTATGGGCCAGAAAGAATAGTGGCGCATGAGGACAGAGACATGAGGAATGGATGGTGGCTTTGGGGTTAAGAGCCTTGGTTCAAGGGCCCCAGTAGTAACATCACTTTGCCAGCCCTGGGATTTGAACTGGAATTCCGGTATTGGGTGCAGCATCCAGTCCCACTGAGCCACAGGCCTGTCATGTGACCTGAGAGAGCCCAATCATCTGTGGCATCTGTAGTGATAAAATTCTCGTTTCTTACAAAAAACTGTACTTATTTACTTTACTCCAGTTTGTGTTATTTGCATGTCAGACATGTTTAAACCATAAATATATCCGTGTCCCGCGTGCAGGTACGAGAAGCCGCCATCCGATTACCGCGCCCCCTTCATCCTGAACATGGAGCACTTCTCTCAGGCGCCCACCCTGTCCGCCCCGCTCACTGTGGCCGCCAGCCGCACTGTCTCCTCCACGCTGGCATCGCTCTCTCGCTACTTCCTGCACCGGCGCTGGGTGTGGGCGGTGCAGCAGGGGCTGCGCCCCGCGGTCTCGCTGCAGGCAGTCACCCACATCCTCACCCTGCTGTCAGAGTACGTTGTTTACATGGCACTTGCTCCTGGGATTGTACAGTCGTGGCCAAAAGGTTTGAGAATGGCACAAATATTAGGTTTCACAAAGTTGGATGAGGAGCAGCCCCATGCAGGGATGGGCTCAGAATGCTGTACTGCTGGCATGACACAGGACTGGTGGTAGTGCTCGCAGTCATTTTTCCAGATGTCCAAAACAATCGGAAAGTGGTTTCATCAGAGAAAATGACTTCACCCCAGTCCTCAGCAGTCTAATCCCTGTACGTTTCTCAGAATATCAGTCTGTCCTTGATGTTTTTTTTGGAGAGAAGTGGCTCTTTGCTGCCCTTCTTGACACCAGGCCATCCTCCAGAAGTCTTCGCCTCACTGTGTGTGCAGATGCACTCACACCTGCCAGCTGCCATTCCTGAGCAAGCTCTGCCCTGATGGTGCCCCGATCCCGCAGCTGAATCACCATTAGGAGACGGTCCTGGTGCTTGCTGGGCTTTCTTGGGCGCCCTGAAACCTTCTTCACAGCAATTGAACCTTTTGAACATTTGATCCCCAATTGAACAAGGGGCTTCTGGGGTATATGCAAATTGCCATGATAAAAACTGAAGTAGCAAACTTTGTGAAAACCAATATTTGTCATTCTCAACACTTTTGACTGTAGTTAAGGGCCTTGCTTAAGTGTCCACTGATGAAATCTGTCTGCCAACCCTCGGAACCGATGGCCTTCCAATCCTAATCCGCAGAAGCCGCATTGGCATCTGTCACTGTCTTACCCAGGACACCCTGGCTCAGGGTTTTGGCCACCCTGTTTAGTGTTCAGATGGTTTTATTGGATGGAGGTGACGGCTCCAGGGTTGAGGACTCAAATCACATCAATGCTCTTTGGCTGTGTGGAGTGTTCCCCTTCCCTGGAGCTGGATTCTGTTGGGTAGATTGGCACTTCCTGTGAGTTTATGGCTCCCGTGTGTTTGGTCTCCTTAGTGTCCGCCTGTCTGAGGGGTTTAATTTTGCCGCCAGCGGTGAAGGTATCGTCAACATGGTGACAGAGCTGCCCATTCAGGTGAGTCACACATGAAGCTCACTGTCTGTATATAAAATGACTGTTTACATTCTGTTATTCAACTTTCCTTATGTTTCCCACTATTTATTCTATGCGTATGTTGTCATCAGTCCTTTTGAAATATATTTTAGTCCATGACCTTAAAGGGGAGGCATTATTGCAGAATTAAATGTGAATGGGTGTGTTTTTTTTGGCATGCAGGCAGCAGAGGATGGGGAGAGTCACACCTGCATCATCCAGTACATCCTGTTCCCCCCTCACTCCACTTCCACCAAGGACAGGTGGGACCTCACACAGACAGACTGAGCATTTTCTCTCACGTGTCTAATACGGTGCTTCTGAACCCGGTCCTCAGGCTACCCCCATCCAGTCCACACTTTTATTCTAGTCCAGCTGCAGCCGTCCTGGGCCAGGTACTTAGAGGCTTTATAATGAGATGATACGCGAAGCAGGTGGTGGAACCCAACAAAAATGTGGACTGGCTAAGGAGTAACACAGGATTAATATATTCCAATTTTATTCCATAACCTAAAAAGCACTAATGAAAAATTGTACGTATGAAGACTTTAGAGTATGTCCTAATTATAATCTGCAATGGACAAAGGGATCGTTTTTTGCTCATATTTTAATGTGTAAGCAATTTAATATATGAAGTATTAAATAGACCAGCAAACATTAATTGAGGAGTCTGTATGTAGTTCTGAGGTAAAATTAGGATGTGGTGTGTTGTGGTTGTTAAATCAATGCACTAGATGCTAAATGCACTTCTTTGCCTACCTCAATCACTTCCTTCAGAAGTATCGGTGGTGTTACTAATTACTGAAATTGTAGCTTGACATTTAAACTCACAAAGCTCTTTGGTGTAGCTTTTCCACCGATGACGACAACGACACGGAAGTAGAGGCCATTGACATGGACACGGAGCTGAACCTTGTCACGGAGTGCTGGGTGGAGCCTCAGACAGGGGTGGTGGGCGTGGCCTCCGAGCATCAAAGGCACCTCCGTGGCCTCATGTACCAAGAGATCCCCCAGGCGGTCAGTCCTCCTCCACTGTGCTCTTCACTACCCGTTATGGTCTTGTTTGTAAATCGGTGTATTGACGAAATTACTATTATGATGGTTCAGTCTCATGGGTGGGGCCACAGGGCACTAGCCCGAGATGAAAGCTGATTGGCTCGCAGAGTGCCTCCACCCCTGTCACTCACCAATTCAAAACAAATCATTGGCTAATGATAAGGTAGGCTACTCTGTATGGGCTATGGCTCTTCTTACCCCCCCCACCTTAAAAACTCCTTGAATTGCCCCTGTTCTATGATGACTTTGTGGAGCTTTAGGCCTGTAATGTCATGCTGCTTCCTCTCCAGATTTTTCCCCGGGATCTGACCTGCATGTCTACAATTATGACTTTTGAATACCTAAGTCAGCTGTGCCAAAACAAAGATCTCATCTACCCACCGTGCGGGGACAAAGTTTTTAGGGGTGAGTGCCAACATAACTGAAATAGATCACTTTGCTAACGAAGAGTTCTGGGGGTTCTTTGGTAGACCTCCATACGTCCAGTCTACCTTAGTGTATATCACGGTTGAGCAGTTTCCATCGTCAAAGGTTAGTTCTCATTTCCTCTGAACTGTAGATTTGCTAGCTAGCTACCAGTTGAATTTTGGGACCTAAACATTGCCAGGATTTCGTTTACATAATGAAATTGGCTTTCAGCCATCGGAATACGTTAGGTGTGCATATTTGCATCGTTTTGACACCTGTCTTTTACTTCCTGCCCCCGTTGTCCTCTTTTTTTGAAAACTGTTAAAATGTTAGGTTTTATTCTGATAAAAGTGAAGACATTAGCTGAAGATATTGTATTTAATTAAACTTGTGATTGATGACAGAAATAAATATTGAAAATCAGCCCTCAGACTATGCATTCCAGGCCTTGAGATGCCGTGTTTCTTTGTACGCAGAAGACGTGACCGCATCCGACGAGTGCATCCAGACCATCCCCTTCCAGTTTGACCTCATCAAGCTGCTTCCCAAATGCCAGCAGATTGAGATGGTCTTCCATACTCTCAGCAGAGGTATACGCTTACGCATTGCAAACCCATTCTGAAGGCCAGTGTTTGTCAGACCAGTCCTTGGGGCGCCGCAGTCACTCCACATTTTTGCTCCCTTCCAGCTTCCAACACACCTCCACCATGCATTGGCTGTTCTTGATTCTTTGATTGTTTGATACAGGTCGGTTGGGTCCCCAAGGACTGGGTTGAGAAAGATTATCAGGTGGTTTCTGTCACACTTCCTCATATAAGCACAGGATGCCGTTTAAGTTTGCGTGTTTTCTTTTGTGCTGCAGACGATGGCGAGGAGCTGGCTCGTGGGAGCCCCTCATTGCCCAACGAGCTTCTGGTGAGCCTCTTGCACAGCTGCATGAAGCAGGAGCTCAGCGACCGTGAGATTCCCCTGGAGGACACGGAGCATTCGGCGTTCGTGCAGCACATCCTGCTGAGGGAGCGCGAGGGCCACGTGCTGCCCTTTGCACTGCCTGTCAAGGAAGGTAACGGCAGCTCTCCACACATGCCGGGATGGACATTTGTGGGGTCGTATTCTTCAAGTAGTAAGTGAAGTGCGGGGGTTTTGGAGAGGACATTAATAATAATTAGGGTAGTGCTGTGTGGCTCTACGGGTTAGGACCCTGTACCTGTGCTCGGAAGGTCACTGGTTCAAATCCCAGGGTTGGCAGAGTAGTTTTGCTATCAGGTCCCTGAGCAAGGTCCTAATTGCTACTTGCTCCACAGACTGGCTGACCCTCCTTTTGGGTAAAAGTGTCTCCTAAATAAATAAATGAAAATAAACATTTCCAGCTTTTATCTGAACATGCTGGTAACGTAAATTTGATCTTGTCTCCTGGCAACCATTTAGACAGTATCTTCCAGAAGCTGCTGTATGACTTCCAAGTGGCACGTTCATTGTTGCAATGATGAACATTCGACATCAAAATAGCTAGCCTATATCACCAGCAGAAAGTCTTCTTAATTATTAAGAGGACGACACGCTAACTCTTCCAGGCTAATTTACCTGTCTGTTAGAAATTAACTCTGATCACGCCTATCATTTTCTCCAGTGGCCTGTGTGAAGCTTCCGGAATGTCCGGACATGGCAGCGTCGTTTCATGCCGCGGGGAACAGCAAGGATGTGACCGGATCTTCCAGCACGCTGCAGGTATTGTCTGTAGTCTGGGAGTCTGATTACGGATCACATTGTGTGTCTGAGACCAGAGCATCATCTTCCTCTGTTCATGATGCGCTTGTTCTGGGCTGTAGAGTGTCAGCAACATGGGTATGGCTGAAGAGGGCGGCGTCACGGAGAAGGACGAGGCCCCACAGTGGAAATGTTATGCTAAGTACGTCAACGCCCACCAGATCTTCCTCACCTTCCTGCCTGCCACCTTTGCGGGTAAAAAGAAATTTCTATCATTCTTTTTCCTTTTAGAATATTATAAAATGTATTTTCTTCAGTGCTTAAAAGAAGCTGTTGGGTAGCATGTCTTCTGTAACTGTTTGTGCAGTACTGGGTCATGGTGACTCTGGAGCCTACCCCAGGAAGCACAGGAGAACACTGCCATTATAGAGGAGAGTCCGATCAGGAGGAGTCACTCTTTATTAAACTGCTTATATCAAGGGTGACACCCTGTGTACAGCGAAGATGTTTTGCAAAGCAACTCAAAAGTTCAGAGTTCCTGAGATTCCTTTTATGCCATAGTTGCCATCTTCTGTGGGGTCTGCGCCACATTAAACCATTAAACCAGGTTTGCGCGTCACTTTTCCACGTATACTTTTAGACTGTGGACGGTCGTGCGTACGGAAGCTTCTGGTCGTACTACTTTTGTTCGTGGACAATTGGACAATAGATGATTGCGGTCGGTGCATGTGTATATAACTGATAACCCCAGATTAACCCTGGAGTTAAGCGGTGACCGTGTTGTCCCCCTCCATATATTCTGTTAACATGGGACAGATTTTTTTTTAAGAGTGAAATATTTTTCTCTCAAATAGTTTTGAAGAAGGGTACTATAATGGTCACATAACCTGTTAGAGCTGCATCAGTTCCTGACACTGCAGACCATGAGCTGTTTACATTTTTATGTTTATATTTGGAGTATATTTGAAGAATTTAATTTATAAATCGTTAATGAGTATGCTAAAGATTACATGAATTTTTAAAAATAGAATTTTCAAGTAAAAAAAGAGGTGATGTAATTTCTGTTTTAAATTATCTTGAATTTAACAGTGAATTCTTTTATTACCGAGTTTTGCACATCTTCTTTCAGATATTGAGATTCTAATGGAGTCCAGTCAGGACAGAGAGTCTCAGGACCAGTGTGGCCTGCAGGAGGACGAGGACACGCTCAGGGACAACAGCAGCAGCAACGACCCGGAAGCGATCGAGTCTGGTACTGATGCGGGGCTGAGCTCGGCGAGGAGTGATGCTGGCAGTCGGCCCCTGAGTCCCGACACCGTGTCACAGTGCATCCTGCCAGAAAACTCCCCCAGGGAGAGCAAGGACTGGACCAGTCTGGCAACGGAGAGAGACGGGGGCAGCTCCAAACAAGGTGAGTTCTGATGTTTCTGCGCTGAGTACCATGCCTACCCCCTAGCTTTATGTTGTCCACTGGATGAACGGGATAATTGCTTTGGGTCCAGGGGTAGGGGGTAGGGCCACAGAGGCACTGGCCCTAACTGAAAGCTCAAATGGTTAATATAAGGTTTGTCCTTCTGCATGAATTATGGCCTCTCTTATGCCCGACACCTTAAACCCCAAAAATCCCAGCATTGCCCCTTTATGGGTCACAGTTCTCATTGTGCCGTTTTGGACCTTCAAGGATGGTCAAGTTGTGGCCTCTCATTTCTAAAGGTGTGGAAGAAAAGGACGGCGTCCAGTTCATGGAGCCAGACAAACGGGACCTCCACATCACCTTTAGCCGGCAGGCCTCTCAGCAGAGTGCTGGGAACCTTGCCCGGCCACGCTGCCCCATCTACATCTACAGCTGCTCGCTGGAGTCTCTCAAGGAGCAGCTGGTGCAGCCCAACTCCAGCAGGCAACCTCGGGACATCTTCTTCAGGTAGATCACTGTCTGCCTGCTCCTCGGGAACGTTTCATACCCAGTATCTGCTCCTCTAGCATTAGCCACTGATGTTCTGCTAACAATAGTTAATGAGTCGGGTAAGGCATCAGGCTAACTGTGATGTGACGGTGGTCATCAAACGGTTTCCGTGGAAACCCTATGTCTACTTATTACCCCTTCTAAACCTCGCCAAACAATTGTGTAGTGTCCTAGTGTGGTGCTAAGTTGTACTAATGAGTGCTCAGTCAATCAGTCAGTCAAAAATGTATTTGTGTAGCACATTTGAAACAGAGATAGATCAAAGTACTGCACAAATCAAACACATCTAACTAATTGGAATATAAACAAAAAGACAATAAAAAACACTGTTAAAAAGATGCAAGATAAACTTTATCGATCCTAGGGGGCAGTTCTGGAGATGAGACATAAGAAACTGACCACAAAAAATAACACTCAGTTCTTGACAGGCCCTAATGCTAATGAGTGGCCAGGCAGAGTAGATGAGTTTTCAATCTGGATGTAAAAGTGCTCAGATAGGCAGGTAATGTCAGGGGACTGTTTCACTAATCTGTGCTGTTCTGATTGTTTTCCTGGTTGAGAATAGACCTCAAGATGCAGACTGCTGGGAGATGTATCAGCTTATGAAGTACAGGTAGCACGAGTGCCCATATTCTGCTGCTGGCAGGTCACGGTACCGGTCCTCTCTGTCACTGGGTATCCTGGGACAGGACGGGTGTCTCCCCTGCTCGTCTGTGTCGCTCTAGCTTTGGTGTCCACCCGGCTTTGCCCCGTTACGGCCTCTGTGTGGCGTTTTCGAGATTCTAATGCTGAGGCTCGCTGCCGTCGCCTTGCCTGTGACATCACGGTTTCTCCCTTTCAGTCTGTTTGGGGTTTTATTCTGGTTTCTAAAGGGACCGGTTAGGTGGTTTCTGCATTGCCATTCTTTTATTGGTGCCTTTGGGATTAATATGGGATGATTATTGCATTCCCCTGATGGTGAATATACATGGTTTTGACTGCCGCAGACATTTTTTTTGTTAGCATAATAACTCAAAAAGTATTTGATGGATCATTTTTAAACACTTCAGACACATTATATGGACAAAGATCTGGAACGCATGAAATTTCGAGTCAAATTGCACCAAAGTTGAGACAGCGCCACATAGTGGTAGCACATGAAAGGACAGTCATAAAAGCAGATCTGGTGAACCTGAGTGCAGTGTGACACAACGTTGGGCTTTTAATAGAGGTTTTTTTTTTTAGGAGGTGAGGAGAGCGTATGGGGGGGCTAGTGATTGTAGAGTTTGGGGGATGTGAAAGGTGTAGTGATTAGATAGGGGGGTGACTGGGTTGTCTGGTTGATAGCTTCTGGTTAATATCTGTTTAAGTGTACACTTTTCTTTACTCATAATTGATTCACTCGTTCATATTGTATGTTTTGTACTGTTGGTGACTTTTTTTCCCCAGTCATTACCTACATGTATATATTTTTTTTTTGTACAACACTTAATTATAGTTAATTTAGCAATCAGGAGATTTTTAAAAAATGTTTCTCATTGCACTAATACCTCTTGCTCTGGCTGCTTTTTCCTGGTTGACAATAGACGTCACCAGTCGCTCGTTTTGACTGAATATTTTCTTTGCAAACGATCTGAGTCGCTGTGCTTAGAAGTAATGTCTGCCCTCTCCAGCTCTGCAGCTTTGGCTGCTGACACGATAAGCTTCCTCCTCTTGTCCTAGAAGGGTCTTGCAGGCTAGACCTCAGCAGTGCCTGTTGAAAAGTTCCGTCCTGCTCGTCACAGTGCTTGGAGATGGTTTGTGGGGGTCTCCTTTGTCCTTGCAGGGCTCCATCTCAGGAACGCAGCACCACCTCCTCCTGGACGGAGCTCATGGCTCACCCGCACAAGCACAAGGAGCTGGCTGGCTACTGCAGCCTCCTGCAGGAGCATTTCCATCAGTGCTACGTTAAAGGTTCGTCTCCACGTTCATCCCACTGTCTGTC
>JAODKM010000001.1:25648870-25681076 GCA_026780845.1 Petrocephalus sullivani
TTTGAGTCATTCTGCGCTGCAGATGGGGTAAATGCGTTAATATATTTAATCGGATTAATCACAACGCTGGATTAATCTGCGTTAACGCGTCAATTCTGACAGCCCTACTTTATATGTAATTTAAGGTGTCTTATTTGAACTGCTGCAGTGAAAGAAATGTGTATAAGCGTCTCGGCAGCGTGAGGCGTGAGGCGTTGCACTGAAATGGCGCCCTTACCTTGCAGACTACTCCGCGGAGGAGACCTACCAGCCGAGGAATTACCTGGCCGCCACCATGCAGTTCATCCCAGGGCACTTCGCCTGTGACGTGGTGTGGAGCACCGTCATCCTCATACACCCCCGCCTCAAGATGGGGCCCAACATGGGCGTTTCCAGGGGTGAGCGTTGTTAGTGGAGCCCGGCGTTACCCTCAGGAAGACTATAGCTTCTGCTCACACTACCAATGGGTATGATTAAAAAATGGTCAGTGGTCCTCAACTGGTGACGCAAGTAGGTCATAGCACTATTTTTTACTGGACCACAGATTGTGGTTAAAAATGTTTATTTAGAATTTCTAATATCTGCCCTTTTTGGCACAAATAATGCGCAGATGTCGTCCCAGAAGAAATTTTTTTTGTTTTACTGCCAGTAATCCCCCATCACTGTCTCTGGCAAAACAAACTAACAGATAGATGGGTCAATAAAAGCAAAGGAACTTTGGGTTGTTACTTAATGACTAATCTGACTGACCTGCCATATTTATAAAGTTTAAAAGGAGATCAAAATGTACCCAAAAACTACCGTCAGATAAGTTGCCGTGAGCGGTGCCAACAGACACAATGCAGTGCCGATGAATCACTTGCTTTTACTCAGTATTTGCTATGGAATCCAAAATATTTCCGTAGAATGGAAGGCTAATGGCTTTTGGCGGTCGAGTAACACATCAAACCATTAAAGGGGCTGTTCACCCTAAAACTGCAGAAAGATATGTTAGAGGGGCTTAAGTGCTATTTATCCTTCTAGGTTGTATTGCTGCAAGTGGCCTAGTTGTGGAGATATCGGCTGTAGAAATGTCAGTATTCTCTGGAATATAATGGGAGTGAATGCATTTGAAGAATTCAACAGCAATGTCTTTTACGAGAAATTACGACACGATTATTGAATATAATCCACAGACTGTAGTGAACAGTTTTACGTCCAAAGTATTTTTTCCACACACCAATTGTATTGCTGCGCAGAAGATACGCGCACGAGCAGCCCGGCGATATCTTCTGCGCAGTGATATGAGGCAGATGTCACTTGAATCTGGCCTACTTGTATTTACTTATATATTTCTATATACTATTATGTTATACAATTCATATATAATTGTATGAATTTTTCACATTTCAGATTGAAACCTTAGAAAGTTTCATTTTCTTATGTTTGGCTTTCTAAAAACTGCTGTCTCGAGTATGCCGGTGTAGAGGTGCGGCCCTCTAAAGCATGTAGTGATAAATGCAGAGCTAGATCTCATCCAAAGCAGTGGCCATTGATGCTGGCGCTGGTTTGAAGTACCCGAATTTCGGTACCCGGTACAGTGGAAAAGCACCCAAGGACTCGTTAATTTATTTATTGATACATGTTTTATGAGTTTGAGTTCCAGTTCGCTCTCTGTTGTAAAGCTGACATGTTCCTGTACTGTCTGCATTTACTCTCTCCGACCAAAAACATGCCATTTGTCTAGTCGATGTCTCTGAGTTGACTGGAGTGAATGATTGTGTGTGTGTGTGTGGGGGGGGTGTTTATGTATAAATTATGTTGTGTAGTCCTGTGTCCCCACAATGTGATTAAAAACCTGCTATTTTGATGTTATGGGACCCACAAGGGGAAACTCAATTTTATAAAAATCGGTGACTGCAATTAAAAAACTAAAAATGCCAAAAGTTTAGTATTTTGTTTGGTTACTTAAATTAAGATTAGGCCTGGGTAGGGGGTAATTTCCCATGGAAAGGAATGGACGGTCCCCACAAAGATACAAATGTGCGTGAGTGTGTGTGCGTGTGTCTTGTGATGGACTGGCATTGTCAGGGTGGTGCTCTGATTTATACCCTGTGCTTCCTGGGCTAGGCTGCAGGTTTGTCACAGCCCTATACTGAATAAGCAAGATGGATGGATGGATGGGCAGATGGATGGATGGATGGGTGGATGGATGGATGGATGGACACATGCCAGGTTCCTTAGTGAGACTTGATGTCACGCTCCTGTCCTGTCGGCTCTTCAGCAAGCCTCTCCTCCCTCTTTTTCAGCCATCCAGGCCCTTCGCTCAGTCCTCAATGCCTTCTCCGTGGTGAACAGGAAGAACATGTTTGTTTACCAGGAGCGTGCCACCAAGTCAGTTTTCTACCTCAGGTAAGGCCCGCAGCTCCCATCGCCTCCTGCATGGCTCGGCATTCCCGGCCGGGGCTCGGTATTCCCGGCCGGAGCTCAGTCACGGTCCTCTTCCTCGCATCCAGACTCTCAGAGACCCCGCAGAGTGGAAAGTTCTCCGACATGGAGGCCAATCCCCTGCATGTGTCCCGTTCGGTGGGACTCGCCCGCAGCCAGGAACCCATCTGCTCAGAAGATCTCACGGTAACACATTTTTATATATTAAAAACATTTTACAGTGCTTTTTAATTCTTTTTGACGATTCATAATAATAATAATAATAATAATTAATAATAATAATAACGTTTGTTTGTGTGGCACCTTTCATACATACATTTAGCCCAAAGTACTTTACAGAAATGATAAAACCAGTTTAAGGTAAAGAGATAACAAATTAAATAAAATAAAATAAGAATACCTAAAAAAAAAAAAGTCAATGATATTAAAATATGATATTAAACAAGATTAAAACAAAAGCAGATATCTAGTAGGATCCAGTAAATAAAAGTGTGACAAGCTTCAGTAGATAAGAAGTATGATGAATGTGTAACGACATCAGTGCTGTGGGGGAATTGGAACCATTTTAGTAGATATGAAAGCTTACTAGTCAATCAGCTTTTAATAACACTGCTTTCATTGAATTTTGTATTATTTAATAGTATTGCCTAAATCAGTTTGCTGGAGAGTTGAGCTGTTTTCTCTGTCCTTCAGGGCTCACACTCCTCTCTGGAAGGTTCTCGCCCCGTGGGCCAGGTGGACAAGCACATCTTGCTGCTGGTACATGGTGTTGGCCAGGCTGGTGAGATCCTCCCCGAATCTCAGGTTCCATTCAGGAAACCTGGAAGCTCAAGTCAAAACTCCAACATCAGCATTAACAATAAAAACTAAGGAACAAGATTTATAAACTCGATTATATTGTTGTTTTTCGCAAGTGTAGTGTCCAGTATCCATCTTGACCACTCTCTTTGGTCATTTTACAATGATTGTTTTTCTAAGTTAATGTCAGTTTTTTGTTTTGTTTCACAGATGTAGACATTCATAGGCAGCCTGGAGTAATGGGATGTTTTGCATCCATTAGAAAAGAAATTGTGATGTTCTTGTTCCTTACACTCAGGTCCGGAGATCACAGATGAGTTAGTCAAGGTGTTACGTAAGCGACTTGATGAAGCTACACTGGATATCATCACCGTGATGCTCGTCCGCAATTGCAAGCTGACCCCAGATGATGTTGAGGTGCTTTGTTGATATTTTTTTTCCTAAACATTATATTCTATATGTAATGTACAATGCACTGTACATAATTTTATTTATATACATAATTATATAATATTTATTGTCCATTATTATTATGCATGACACCCCAAAGTAAATTCCGTATATGTCTCAAGTAAACGATTTTGATTCTGATACTAATTTGTTATATTTAAATTTTATCGCTTACATGAAACCTGCTTTATTTAGCTTTAATTGCTGGCTCTGGTTGAGATCCGTAATGTCACATGGCTCAATGGCATCAGATGAAAATGAAACAAGCCCCCGCCAACTACTGAACCTGGGTTTAGATGTGTTGTGTAGCGTGGTATAAATTGAGAGGAACCCCCTGAGAGGTTTCTGTCTGACCCGTCTGGCCCGTTCCTCTCGCAGTTCATCCAGCCTCCCGGGTCTCCAGCCACGGATGTGATGGAGTTCTCCCTGCCCCAGTACACCCTGCCCTGGATCCAGGCGGTGGCCCACTACCTACGGCAAAACCTGCTCATCTTCCTGCACATCCCCAAGTACACTGACAGCAATATGGAGCACCACTTCAAGGTAGCCCTGGGTGCCCTTCAGAACATGGTTAGAATTACACCAGCGGCCGGAATTGTAGAAACACTTCCAATTTGGAGAAATGGCAGAATGTTATTCAGCTCTTGCTCGAGTTTCTTATCCAATGTATATTTTTTCAAATATCATGCATTGCATGATTAAATAAGTGACTACTTGAATGAAGTTCTGTAATCACTAGAAATTGCAAGTTTTTCCATAACTGAAAGAGTGAAACCCTATTATGTTAAATCAGTTTATTTAGCTATATTTTGTTGGGTTAATTTTAGTGATTAACCCCCAGGCAGCTGTACAAAATGATCAGATTTTAAGAGTGGTTATAGCTAATATCGCTACCGTAATTCCTACCAAGGTTTAATTGTTAAATGTCTTTGTCGGTAATTTCTAGCACTACTTTAATCTGAGCAGCGGATTGCCCGACTCTGATATCTACCTCTATAACAAGCCTGGGGGCCAGGGTACAGGTGGAAAAGGTAATAAACTTATTTTTAAAAAATCACGACCTTTCCATTTGTCAGAGCACGGTGATTTGAATAGATACTGATTAGGCATGCATCGATACCAGCTCTCATATCGCAGAGAGCATTACAGCACAAGTGTCAGTGCGGACTGTTTAGCCGTTATCCATATTTTATTCTTTCATCCCCCCCCCCAACTATATAAATAATAAATAAGTAAATACCTGTTGTGTGTGTGTGTGGTGGGGGAGGGGCGTAATTTTGATATTATAGTTTATCATTTAAACTAACATATTTCATAAATATAAATATTGCAGTTTTTGTTTTACCTTGCCTATCCCTAATTGATATTGGGATCGATACTCATATACGGTCTGAAAAAATGGTATTGATGCATCCCTAATATTAATGTTTGAATTTGTCGCTATGTCTTGCATCCTTATAAACTGCCCCGAGAATCCCTACAGGCCAGAGAAAGCTAAATATCTTCGTTAAGTTGAAAAACGAATGAGGGACATTTAGCAATATTTATATTTCCCAATGCTATAGCATCTTATCAGTTTATTCTGCTGGCTGTCCTGTAAGTGTGTAAGTACAGGCTGAGGCTCTACCAAACTAGATACACCGGTGGAAAAAAAGATTTCTAGTTCCCTTAGAGATGTTAACTTTCAGTTTCATGATGCTCTTTGTAATTTTTCCCTACCTGGTGTCTTTCCACCATTTGAGGCCCTCTGCGGTGTTTGTGTAGCAGGTGGTTAAGTGAGAAACAATTTTACTTTGACAAAGCTTCATACGCTCCCTCTTTTTGCTTGAGTAAAACTTGTTTTTTTTTGTTGTTGATTGCATTGAAATCACTGTATTAAGCAACCTTTTTTATTTACTTTGTGCTTTGCAGGAATTGCCTGTATTGCCTTATCGTTCGTGGATGCTCAGGGTTGCCCCCTGCAGGTGCCAGCCCAGAATGCTTGTGAACCTGCACAAGAAGACATCTCTACAATCACACTTGACCCTAGTGTATTTGAATCCCTCACTACGGTTGTTAAAATTGATTCCCAAAGTGAGCAGATAGGTAGGGTTATGTTGAGAGTGACATTTTATATAAATGTTAAATTTATAGGTTTTTCTTTTGGATAAAACGTTTAAGCAGAATTGACTTCTGAGGTAAATTCTCAAGGTACAAATTAGATATTCTTAAATGTCATTTCTAAACATTTGTTTTTAATTGTACTCAAGTACACAGAAAATAAATTCTTAATTTTATACCCGTTAACTAAATCTAGTTTAATCCCAGCTAAGGCTCAGATAATGAAGGCCAGAGGTTTAGATGAAACTGGGCTTAGACTCTTGTTGATAAAATTTTGTTTTGTTTCTTTCATAATTGCTTTCATGTTTGAGATCCATTCCAAAGTTTCTTAAGAACCTGAAATTATTGTGAATAGTATTTGACATTTGCATTTGATCTGTGTTTCTGGAAGTTTTACCTGAGAGAGTGGACATTCCCTATATACATGATTATGGTGGTATTAAGCTCAAATCTCTTTGACAGAAACGCAGATTCATGTTCGCTTTGACATATGGGAGCAAGGGAACATCAGCTCCCTCCAGCTGGCTGACAAACTGCAGGGAGCTCTCCGCCACGCCCTCTGTGATGTCATAATGGAGCTGAGGGTATTGCCCAATCCCCTTTGCGTGGAGGCGTGTTCTTTCTCACCAACTGTGCCACAGTGTCCCATTGCAAACACTGCTGGTAAGGACCGAACGTCTGAGCCAGATAAAAGGCTAATCCTTGATTTATTATCTCAGATTATTTTGATTTAATTACTAAGCACCAATATGGTCATCCACTTTTAATAGCGGAAAGAACATTTCTTAAACTGGAAAACCAGCCAATTTTCTGACCACCCAGGCTTTCTCCCTTCTAGGCCTTCTGAATTCCCAGTCTGGCAGTAACGAAAAGAAGGACCTTCCCCAGCAGCTTGATTGCCAGGCTGTTAAAAGTAGCCCCGCACCGATTACTCTGACCCCGGTCTCGGGAACTACCCCAACTACTGGCACTAGTACCCCAGAATCCACCACACCCACAAGTAAAACCACACGCAGAAGCTTTTGGGAAATATTGGTGAGTGTCTTAGTAGTCAGTATGTATCATGCAGCCATCCAGCTCCCATTTATTTTTCCTTCCGCAGACACAATACTGAACTGAACAGTCTTGCATTCTATCTAGTGAATATGTCTTTACTTTTGTGGAATGCTGGAATCACAACGTTTATGTATACCAAATTTCATGGAATAATTCTCCTTAAAACTGAAAAAGTTATTGAGATCACTTCAATTTCAACGATTGCATCGTCGTTATTCGATGAAAACCATATAATCACAAAAGCATTATTTCAGGAGCTTGGAAATACACATTTTCTCAAACTACATTAAAACAATAAAACTAAAACAATATTGCATTGTTTTACGCCCTTAGCACCTTAAATAGAAACCTATCGCTACATAGCAGTCAGTGAACAGTTTTGTTTTAAATGGACTTGTGTGGATTATTGTCAGGAAGGTAAATATGTCAGTGTAAACAAAGAGAGAGAGTAATCTCACTTTATATTCACAATTACCAGTAACAATGTTACTTAGCCAGCTAGCTATCATTGTTAAAATTGACGATATAAAATAATACATACAAATGACAATCATTAATACAGATTTTAACTAGTACAAACATAAATACTAGTTAGTTGGATCACCTCATAAAACATCTTTTCATTGGTCAATTAGATGTCACATGATAGCAGTGGATGCCGCACAGCATACACAGTATGACTTCATGTTCTTTTTGCTACTCTATTTAAGGCTCAAAAATGAAACTAGAGAAGATTTTATGGTTAAAGAGCTGCGCCCCTATCTCCCCCACAGAGCAAGCCAGACCCAGCTGAACTGGGGAGCCCGAAGACGACTGATGACATTGTGCAGGAGCGGGGGGAGGACAGCCGAGCTGCCAGGCGGAGGCACAAAACCGAGACTGTCAAGCAGCAGTGGAGCCAGGAGAAGATATTGGCTGCTGACATGGAGCATGCCCAGAGGTATGGCGCCCCTGGAAGATTGAATCACTTATGACTAGCAAATTAGAAATAAATCAGAAATATGAAATAAATACTGCTACTAACAGGTTTATCAATCAGCCGGAAAAACAATTTTATGGTATTGGGAACTTTTATGTGTTGGTGCCATTTTGATTTTCAAAGGTGTGACATTTCATCATAAAAAATTGATATTCATACTGTTCATTTTTTTTTCCAGTTATGTGTTCTTTGGGTTGGGTTTAGGTTGGGGACTGTGTTGGGTGTACTGAGAGGAGGGGATTGGGTCGGGGACTGGGGGGGTGTACTGAGATGTGTATTCCTGCAGGAGGCACACAAGCCAGCTGGAGGAGGGGGAGACGGGGGTCCTGCACCCTGTCTACCTGAGCACCTACCAGCCCTGGGTTACCTTCATGGCCAAGCTGGGTGAGTGACTCCCCCTTGGATGGTATTTAGGAGGTTACATTTTACATTTATCGGATGCTTTGGAAAACGCCCACCGGTCCCTGGATCAGATCGGTGATTCTCAGACTTTTTGGAAAAAAGCGACACATACAGTGTTTGTTGTTTATGTAGTGCAATTGACATCACCTCAACACTTTAGGAATATTATTATTATTAATATTATTTATTTATTTATTTATTTTTACCAATTTCCCCCCAAATAGGTAACCAAAAAGCTCATTACCATAACCATTTTAAGATCAAAAAACACAGAACCACAGAACAATGCTTTTAAATCTTTCAAAATGATTGCCGGAATAAGAATATCATTTTGTATCATACTGTTACTCTATATTTGATCTTAATATTTTTATTTAAATAGTATTACAATAGAACTGTTTAACTACTAACCCTAAACTCAGCATTTTCGACAACAAAGTATAATTTTGTTACGGTCATGAATTTTTGGGATCTGGAGCCTAATGATGACATCACTGACGTCATGGGCACCACCTCCTAACCCATTCCGAACACTTTTTATTGGCTGGCTTTTATAAACAGGGTGCCCCTCCATCCAGCAGTGTGCGGCTGAGATCGCCTCTTGCTTCTTGCTGCCGTCTCTCTTGGTGGAGATCGTCAACCTCGTCAGCTCACTGGCCAGCGATACTGTGGTGAAGGTCTTCGAGTCCACAGGGTGAGTCCCATCACATTTGTGCTGCTGAGAATGTGTGGTTGTTTTTGTATAATTCATTTTGAAATTACAAAATGGATATTTGACCAAAGTTACTGCCTACAGAAGGTAATGGTTTACAGAATGATACTTTGTTTTGCATCAAGACATGTTTTGTAAGTACTACTCTAAATAACATTTTTTTTTTTCTCCAAGTCCACACTGTCAGGCATTTGTACCTGTCATCCATCATTCCGGAAAGCCCCCTTCCACCTCCAGGCATTTCATTCTCATTGGACGGAACTTCCACCAATGGCGATGCAGCACAGAGCAAGGTACGCTCACATATCCTCTCAGCCATCTGATGTCAAATTATAATTGAGGTTATAGTTATTAAACATATTTACTTTTCTATTAAACCGATTTACTACAAAATGGCTGAGCTGTTTTATGGTATATTGTTATATTTATCAGAGCATTACCTATTTTCTATATGCCATTTATTCATTTTCTATTAATGGTAATGGTAATATAAATAATTTGAAAACATGTAGCGTATTTTCAATAGTTTGATTGCAAGACAGGCAAAAAACAGAAGGTCGATATCAAGGTTTGGAGGGCATTTGTCCTTCGGGTGATGCATATCCTCACTTTGTCTTCCTTTGGAACGGCGCCTGGTCATTTCTCCTAGTCGATCTCAGCTGGGCTTCTCTGATTCTTTGTTTCATTACTCTGGTTCCTGAAGCCCACAAGGGTCTCCAACGCTTTGAGGCCTTGGAGCAGAGCGACTGGTTCCCCGCTGGGCAAGCCTGCAAAGGGGTGGCGCCGAGACAGAGGTTCCTCATCGTCTACATCTCAGACAAGAAGGTGAGGGGTAGGCGTTTCAGCCTGGGGGGGGGGGGTCACGGTATAGTGGTCATGTTCTCCCTGTGCTGTATGTTTCCTGCAAGAGGCCAGTGACATACTTTGGTAAATTTGTATCTCAGAACATAAGACAACAGCAGATACTTTAAATGATCCCAGTGGGAATATCTTTTTTTAAGATTATACAGTACTGTGCAAAAGTCTTTGGCAGTTAAAGAAAATGATTTTTAAATGATCATCATGTTGGTGTAAAACTGTGATAATATGTATGTCAGCTTAGCCATTTCAAAACCTCTCCTAAAGTCACCATTTGCACATTTTTCAGTAACCATCCAATACACCAATGCATTTTTTGTCTCAGCCACTAGCACACCTTATATGACTAATGAATACCTCTTTGACTTTCTAAACTAATTAACTGAATTAAGTGAGTTTGTGGTGTAATGTAACCAATACATGGAATGACTGGGGTGCCCCTGAGAAGAGGTTTGAAAACTGAAGTGTTTATCTATACATTTAGCAAGATATACAGCACTGTAAGTTACTGATCTTACCTTAAATAGTATATAATATTTACTAAAGCACCCATAGTGTATAATTGTGCCCTGTGCCGGACTGACATCGCCTGCTTGTGCGTTATTTGCATGGAATGTCCTTTTGATTCGCATTGAGTCCCAGAGTAAGTCTGAAATCAGTGGCACATGAAATGAATGGTCTTCTGATTCCTGTGACATGCTACACGTTCTGACTGCAAGCTGCCCCCCCGCCCCTCGCCTCCCCCTGCGCCAGGTATCCCTGTACACCTATAACTGGTCGGTGGACCTGGGCGTCTCTCTCAGTCGCGAGCTGACACGTCTGGTGCAGTGGCAGAATGCGCGATCGCATGTGCTGCACTGTCTGCTCAGCCAGAAGATGGGCTTGTTCCACCACTACTGCCTGTCGGACCCTCCGGTGCATGAGGACCTCAAGCAGGTGAGTGTGCCAGCGGCCTTAAAGCTGCACACGCATCACACTGACCACAAGAAACTGCTGCCACCCAAGGCTGACAGACAGGTGCAGCAGGCAGTCACCAGGCTGACAGACAGGCGCAGCGGGCAGTCACCGGGCTGACAGACAGGCGCAACGGTCAGTGACCGGGCTGACAGACAGGTGCAACGGGCAGTCACCGGGCTGACAGACAGGCGCAGCGGTCAGTCACCGGGCTGACAGACAGGCGCAGCGGGCAGTCACCAACTCTCACCGATAGCCCAGCAATGTTTTGCAGTTGTAAATTGGCTTGGTGTGTTCCAGGCCTAAACCCACCAGTTCACTCTCCACGCCCACGTCCCCTTTGTGCATTTTATATGTTTTTCCTGTGTCAGACAGTCCAAAGACACACAGTGTCTTTGATTGCAAGTATTATGGGTGTATGTGACCCATGATGGACTGGCATCCCATCTAGGCTGTCCCCCAGCCTTGTGCCCTGTGTTGAAGGGGATAGGCCCTGGAGAAGGATAGATGGATGATGGATGGAAGGATGGACCAATCAATGGATTGATGGATTGATGCAGGGGTGGCACTAGGGCTAGTTTATGGGAGTTTTAGCCCCCTTAAAATGTTCAGGAACACTTGATTGGGCACAAGTAACTCAGTTACAACTCGAGTACAAATCATGAATAAGTATAGAAACTGCATGAAATACATGAAGTGTTACAATTGATTAATGATGAACAAACATTGGATCAGTACATAACTGACACTTAGTTTCTGGTTAATTAATGCATGTAAGACTGCATTACAGTAGGTACAAGTGTTACCAAATGCTCTAGCCCCACCAAAATAAATAAACAATTATTAGTTTAAATGGTGTGTTCTTATTCATTTTCATTCAATTGAAATGCCCCTTGTAAAGGCTTAGCCTCCCCATCATGGATGGATGGATGGATGGATGTTGGCAGTTTTTTTCTAGAAATCCAGTTTGAGTTTAAATTTTATTAAAGCTTTGTCTGGCTGCGTTGTACTGATAATCCTGGTTGCATTGAAGTTTGTCCCGTACTCTTTTGATTGGCTGCTCTGTCTCCGCCCCTTTTCAGGAAACCAATCCCTTCCTGAACTCCTCCCTGGAGGCAGACGCCCTACTGCGCAGCCCTGTCCCCCCCGTGCTGAGCAAGGACCCGGGACGGCCGAGCGGCTCCGCCCGCACCCTGCCCCTCATGCACTTCCACTCCGAGCTGGTGGCCTTCGACGAGGCCCTGCGAGATGTCGGCATCGAGAGGCCCATGTCCAGCGGGCCGGACGGGGCTGACGTGGTTGCCCGGCACGGGGCCCAGCTGCTGGAGATCAAGGCCGCCGAGCGCAAGGGTCAGGGTCTCCTTATCGGCGCTAAACAATCCTTACCTTCGTTTTCCGTTTCCGGCCTGCTTATACAGTCATGGGAGAAAGAGAGTAAATCCTCCGTTACTTCTGTGTTTTTATATATCAGGGCCAAAATAACTGTCGTCTTCACCAACTGTCAATATGTCCATGTGTTTTTATTTTTTCTGAAAAATAAACCAACATTCTGGAAACAGGTGGGGAAAAATAAGTACACCCAATAATTCTATAATTATAAAGAACCACCTTAAGCAACAATATATTTTTAATGTAAAAGTTTTTGGATGAATTCATTCGTTTCTCGTATTGTTTTTGGAGAAATTTGAATGAGGTGAAAAGGACGGCATTATGATGTGCTTGTCAAGATTGGAGCGACAAGATTTTTGGAAGGTGTTTGAAAGTCGAGGAGGGTATTAGGTGGTAAATTAAGGTTTAAAGTGTCCTGTATGAATCTGAGGATCTATTGTGGTGTTAGATTGCATAGTGGCTGTCATTAGGGTCCTGTGTTTATTTAAGTGAAAGTTAGAGTTCAGGTGAATCAAAAGAGTTCCTAAATCTGTGTGTTGAGATGGTGACAGTTTATGAATGTAGTTCTTCTTTTTGTTTAACAAATTGTCTGAAAAGTTGTGCTTTGTTGTTTTTGTGAGGTCAGAAGTGGAGAAGCAGCTGAAGATCGAGAACCTGTTTGTGACATGGCAGCAGAGGTCGGCACAGTCCAACATGCCTATCACGGTGAGTGGCACGCTGCTGACACCTGGTGCCTCCGGGGTCGCGGGTTTGAATCCCACCGCCAGTCTGAGTGTATGGAGCTTGTGTTTTCTTTCTGTGTCACTTGGGGTTCCTCTGGGTCCTCCGGTGGTCGAAAGACATGCAGTTAGGTTGGTTACCATCTTTAACTCGCTTATATTGCAGTGGTCACCAGCACGTCACTCACCAGCTATTAGTAGCCTACAGGAAGCCAATGAGTAGCTCATATAATACTTTAGTAATATAATCAATTATGTTAATTAATACATTTTTAAAAATATATTTAAAATTAAGAACATTTTAATTGTACTTTGTGTGTACGTGTGCACATTGGTGCACAATAAGGAATTTCACTTTCTCGATGTGTACTTTGCTAGTACAGCGCCCGCTGTGTGAGACAAAGAGAAACTGCTTGGCAAAGTTGTCGCCCTTAGCAATACCAAACCAACCAACTATGAGAAAATGATGCGATGTGCAGCAGTTAATCCAGTCAGCAGGCTTTAACGGTTGCCTGTAAAGCGTTCTGTTTTTCTTAATATCCTTTAACCTTTGGAGGATGTTGACCAGGGGGTTACAAAGCACAATTTCCCAGTTAGCTGGATAACTTAAGCCGAACGTTGAAACTGTCCAATAGGAGGCGAGGTAAGTGACATTCCTATTGGACGATCCTTACATCTAGCTTAAGTTTCCTAGCTAATGAAAAAACACTGCTTTGTGGAATACCCCCAGGTGATCATTTCTTTTTGTTAGCTCCCTGTACCAATAAGCGATGTAATGGTTTATGTTTGACTAACTATGAAGAAATTCCTGATAAATCCTTATAACCTGGACTATAGGGCAAATCTGTAGGGTCTATTACAATATGGAGAAATTGCGTAAATGTTATTTTTAAATGTAAATATTTGTTGAACCCCCCCAAAAGGCTGTTTTTGGGGTTGTTTCTGAACTTGTGTTGTCCCGCAGGTGACAGACCTGGAAACGCTGAAGCAGTCCTCCCGACTGGTCCACTACTGTGCCACCCCTTTGCTTTTCGATACTGTCTTCCGCAAACAGATCCAGGAGGGGCAGATATTCCACTCCCAGCCTAAGGTGATGATCTACTCCATGTGGGCAGCATCTTTACTCCATAGTTCATTATAGAGACCCAACCTAAATATATGGCAAATATATATATTTTCTAAACGGTATTCAAAAATGTCCATGCAGATCATTCTTTTTTATTTTTATGTAAATAATGACTACTAATTGCATAATCTACTGTCTTTTCATAGAAATTGCTGTATTAAATTAAGTGTATAATATATTTACGTTAATTTAAAAATGAATGTGACTAGTGTACATATTTGATATCTAATAACATTATTATTTTGTTGTTTTCTTTACCACATATTCAGAAATGAATGTATCAACAGTATTTATACACTGTGTATTCATATTAATTTAATAAACATGGGCATCTAATCAAACTCAAAACTCCTAAAACTTTAGGACAGGTTTTGAAATGGCTAAGCTAACACACTGACAGACAGAATATAATTTTTTCACATAAAATTGAATAGTTATTTATGACTGATTAATTAAACCATTTTTGAGGTTCATAGTAAGTAAATGTTTTAATGTGTTTGAAATGCTGTATCCAATTGAGTTTCAATAGTTTATTCAGATTTATTATATACATCATTATTTTCATTATACTCATTTTAGTTTGTATGAGTTTATTTAGATTTTTTATATTTGTAAAGTTAGTGTGTCAGTGCATAGGTTTCCAAAGTGGGGGTTGTGAGGTGCCAGTGGGGGACGATGAGCTGATTTCCAGACCATGTCGACAAAACGTTAAAAACATGAACAAATTACATACAAATTACATTGTAACATAACGGCAACTACTGAGGTGGACGCGCCCCTAAAAAATGGTGGTTGTGGGCTGAATAGTTTGGGGCCCTGCATATGAGAGTGTGTAATAGTTGCATATGAGAGTGTAGCCTAGCGATCGGCGTTCTGCCGTAATGGGGACGCTTGTTCCTCGTAACATTTGTTTGTTCCGTTTCTGCAGAAGCGACACCGGTCCAACGAGTCCACCCTCTCGGGCCGCAGTCGCAGCTACAGCACGGACTCCGCCGAGGCCCCCCCCGGCCGGCCACCACAGGAGCCCTGGCTGCAGGACATCTCCAGCACGTTCCTGCAGCAGTACGTGCAGTATCTGCAGAGCATCGGCTTCATCCTGGTGCAGGTCCGGCCGCAGTCCCCGGCCCGAAGGTGACCGCCCCCTGGAACGTCACGCGCCCCGGCTCAGCTCGCTCTCCGGGGCTGGCCTTCTAATGCTTTTAGTCCTTCGACTTGCCTTTTTCTAACCTGTATTATCCCGATTCCTGCAGCATCGCTCGGACCCGGGCAGCTGCATTCTCCTCGATGTCCACCGAGGGTCGAGCGTCATTCTCTTGTAACAAACAGAAGAGCGAGGAAAGCCCAAAGGTGAGCTGGAGAGATGGTGTCATGTCATCCTGGTGAATGGGGGGGTGGTGTGTGACTCAGTGGCTTAGTACGCTCATCGGAAGCTTGCTGGTCCAAATCCCAGGGTCAGTGAGATTTTACCATTGGGCCCTTGGGCAAAACTCTTAAACCCTATTTGCTCCAAGCTTTCTCAGAAATGCTTGTCACTTTGGATAAAATAGTTTTCTGAATAAATAAAATGTAAATATTTGTTTTAAGTGCCCTTGAAATTTAGCTTCCCCCCCAATCTGCAAAATCTACTGAGAGCCCCTCGCCCAACCCCCGAAATTTATTTCTGGTTATGGACCTGTCCACATGACATGTGGATGAGACGGAGGAGCAAGGACGGAGTGGTGAGCCTCCTAGGTCATTTTGGGGTTGGTGGAAAAGAAACGCACAATAAATAACAACAGTCAGGTAGTGGGAGAGCTAATCTGTCTCAGAAATCCGGGTTTTTATATTTTTACTTGGCAAGAGAGAGTTCAAGCTTAGGAAGTGCCTGGGAACAACCAGAATGAGAGCTTGTCACCTGACTGCACCCTGCCAATCAAATGCCTGATATTTTTTTTTTTTTTTATTTACCCAAAGACTCACAGCTGAATAAATGTGTATATATCCTCTGCAGAGAAGCAGTGCACTGGGAACTAGCACTTATCACCTGCAGAGAGCGCTGCCAGGGGGAATTGTACTAATGGAGCTGGCCTTTCAGGTAATATACGGGCAAAAGGGGCGTATTTTCACATAATTGCTCTTTTAAAACTGATGATGTTCTTAAACCAAACAGTGTAATCTGCATTTTCTTTCCATTGCATCTGATATCTGCCTCACCTTTTTCGCATTCCATACTTTGGTGGTTAATCTCTGAAACCACAAGTTTCCTTTATATTATTATTATTATTATTATTATTGTTATTATTATTATTATTATTATTATTATTATTATTGTTACTAGAACTTCTCCTCTCCCCCATCAGGGCAGTTACTTCTGTGTGATTCAGTATGCTCTGGAGTGTTCCCGCATCCCCATGGGCCAAACGGTCAACTCCCAGGTAAAGATTTCCTTCCAGCTGATTTATCTGAGAGACTGGGCAGTAGCTACCTGAACCTGTCTGCCAGTAGATCTCTGAAGATCTGGGCACATGGGAAAGAGTATAGATACTATAAACGTGCAAGACGTGGATTTCTCTTTTCACAGAGATCAAAGAGCGCTTACTTTTTTTCCTGTGCTGAAATGTTTTTTAATAAACATTAAATCATTTCCAAGGAAAGATGAGTCATTAAGACAACTGATTCTTGTGTTAAAATACGTATCGAAGCTAGCAGTTGATATAAAAATATATTAAGAAGTATTTAATAATAAGTAAGTGTTGCCCATGTAAGTAGCCGTGCACCTCTTGTCCTCAATAGCTACAAATGAGAAAAATTATGAAGCTGAGAAAAATTAAATACAATTTTTTTTTTTTTTATTAGCTTTGTCTGTCTGCGCTGTTCTGAGCTTGCTTTCTGATTGGATGAATAAATGTGACTCCAATGGTTCCAGAGCCCATCAGAAGGTCTCTCATCACATGATGACCTTTCCCCGTTTATTTAAATGTCCACCTCGATAAGCATGCCGTGCTTTCAACAGATAGTGTTCATCTAACTTGTGTTGTTGTATCGATTGATTCCTCCACCCAATAACTACTCATCCAAATAGTGCTGGCTGAGGAATGAATCCCCAGATTCATATAAGTCAGGTTATTCCCAGTGTGTGATCCCAGTGATCCATCCCATGCGATTCACACAAGCATGCTGTAAGCACACACACACACACACACACACGTTACAGCATGTAACATAGGGTCATCTGTGCCGCATGCGTTTGCAATTTGGGATTGAGCTCCAGCCCCTGGAGTTGTAGGTGTCTGCTCTTGTTGAAAGGATGGCGTGGACGGTAGAGAGAGAGCAGTGAATGCCAGGTATTAGCTCCCCCGTGGGGTTTGGGGGTGGTAACACACAAAAACTGTTTCAGCAGCGTGGCAGTAGGGGATTTGCATGGGGGCATGTGCTCTACAGCCCCTCCTCTGCATTTTGAGTTTGATTAGATACCCATGGTTGGCGATGCTGTAATGGATTCTCTAGGGATTAAGTGGAGCAAGAAGTGTTCTTCTCAGCCAACCGGCTGAACGTGATGTGGTGAGGGTCTCTTGTTGTATTCCTCACTGTGGTTAACCAGGCACTGTTTGACTGCCTAGGTGGTCCAAGCGTAATTTCTGAGACGCTTTCTGGTCTAACTTCTGTAGAACTACGGTGTGTACTGGTACACATTGTTTGACTACTTAGGTATCCTGTTTGATTCTGCCATGGAGTGAACAGATTCTGATGAGAAATGGATAATGAGGTCAGTATAGGGACAGTCTTAGAGTTTAATAAACAAGGTTTAAACAAGGTATTAAATTGGGGTAAAGGAAAATGGGAAGAAAAGTGCAATTCAGATGTGTGGACACAAGAGTCAATGTGACCCGGGGGCAGAGCCACAGGGGCACTGGCCCAGGCTGAAAGCTGATTGGTTCCAGGAGTGACCCCTCCTCCGCTTCGCACCGATTGAAAACATTTTATTGGCTAATGATAATGGACCCTCTTATACCCGCGTCTTTTCTTAAAATATCCTAGAATTCCGTGGTGGGCTGGTCTGTCTTAGTTGAGAGTGAGAGAGAACAGACTTTTCCATCAATAGAGAATGTGACTCCTCCCCCCACCTCTGGACATCCACGCCCTCCCCCTATCTCGTGTAGTCTGACGTCACTTTCCACAACTTTTCCTGGTTTGTCTTTTGACAGTCTTTGTACTTCCCTAAGTTAAAATTAGCATATAAGCGAAGGAGTAAACAATATTGCTGAGCTAGCTAACAAACACTTACGCTACTACTTACTCAGCTGTAGCTACCATCATAAAAATAACGATTTGGCTAGTTATCTGGTATGCAGCACATTTCAGCAAGTAATTTAGTACTGAATACCCCTCAAAGCATCATATATACTTCTCACTTACTGCAGTCTCATGATTTCTGACTTACCTGTCTACCTAATGGAGTAACTTAAATTGTTTTGTATTATAAATATTTAATAAGGAATAATAAGTATCCATGCACCACCAGCTTTAGTAACAAATAACATAATGTATGAATTTCCGCTTTCTGTCAGCACACCTCACCACTCACTCCTGTTCACTTTCGTTCGTCTCTATCTAATGTGTTTATATCTGTCTGTGTACATTGTGTTCAGCTCACGCCAGCCCCCCGTGCTCGTAGCACAATGTCGTTCTGTGCCATGTCCCATCTCATCTGCTCTCTCCATCAGGCCTCTCTCCTCACCAAACCTCGTAGCAAGTCGTACCCCGAGACCTCTTCCGTCTCTGACTCTGCGGTATGTCCGAGCACTGCCAGTGTGGGGTAATCTCCTTCTGATCAGCTCTGCCCACACCATCATTACCGTGCTTCCCTATCAACATCCTCGCTGTTTCTCTTCTCGGCTCGAAATCTGCCTGGAGCTCTTGATTTGACTTGATTGGCTTCAGTGAGCCGGTGTGTCATTAACCTGGGGCCAAGGTCACATTTTCAGGCCTCGAAGACCCTTGACTGGGAAGCATATTGTTTCTGTTGAATCTTTGGTTGAAGCCCACAGATCAGGAAGATTTTTGTTATTGGTTTAATTTCCCTATCTCAGATTTATGCATCCTTAATATGGCTATGCAATATTATGCATGGTAGTTTTCATTAAAAATCCAAGCATGCTTTTAATCCTAACCTTTTCAGTTATTTAATTTATTTTAGATACAAATCAGAAAACTGTGAAATGTCTAATCCAACAGTAAATGATTTTTAAATTGCATGACTGAAAAACAGTGTAAATAAAAAACTTATTAAAGAGCATAAAATACAGTGGCTATAAAAAGTGTACACATCCCTGTTAAAATGCCAGGTTTTTGAGATGTGAAAAAATGAGACCACGAGAAATCATTTCAAAACTTTTTCCACCTTTAATGTGACCTATAACCAGTACACACCCAAAGTGTGCACAACCTTAAGCTAATATTTTGTTGAAGCACATTTTGATTCAGTGTTTTTGTGTACACATCTGCCATCAATTAAAGTGATTCTGCTTAACCCCACATAAAGTTCAGCTGTGCAAGTAGGATTTTCCCGTCATTTACTCAGTTGCATCAGACAGCAAAATCCATGGTCCGCAGTGAGCTTACAAAGCATCAAAGGGATCTCATTGTTGAAAGCTGCATCCAGCTTATTGTACATTTTTTATATTTATTTTTTTCTCCTAAGAGATTTTTTTTTTATTAATTTCTACAGGTCACATTAAAGGTGGGAACATTATTTATCGTGGTCTCATTTTTTTTTACATCACAATAACCTGGCACTTTAACAGGGGTGTGTATACTTCTTATATTCACTGTAAATAAAATTGGGCTTGCAGAAACTGCAGCTAGCCTGATTTTCAAGTGTCAAGAAACACATTCTGGCACAATTTCCTGCGTGTAGCTACTTTATTTGATCTGTGTCACTAAGGAATAAGGTTTCTGAATGTGAATTTTGATTGCTGGTTGAGAAGAGATACTACGGCATTTCTCAATCTAATTTTTCATCTTGGGCTTCTAAGTAGGTTATTTACTTTGGAAAATTTATTATATCAACATATCCAAAATGTATTTGCGTCCAACACTTCTGTGTGAAACTGAAGGCTGTTCGTGTCTTTCTGTGTTATGAAGCAGTTACTCATTTTTGCTTTATTTTGCAGTTAGTTAGTTAGTTAAATGTTTATATACAAATAGCCACAGAAAATAAACAAATAAATCTGTCTAAATTGGTTAATCATAATTAGTTATTTTGAGAACGCTGATTAAAGCATTTCTACTAAACCAATGTACAGAATATAAAATGCAAGTATGATTAACGTAAAAATGACATGCAAACAATATTCTCGAATCCCTGCAGATTCAGCGCATTATCACAAAACTATATGTACTGTTCAATTCGTCTTTCAGTCAAAAGAGTCCAGTGCTCTGGGTCCAGTGGATGAACCTAGTGACCAAAAGGAGCTGCTGACAGGTCACAGACACTTCTGTTATGGTTCAGTTTGTTTCGCGTGTTATTGTCACGTCTGTTCTGAGAAACACAGTTACATTGGAGGGGACAAGTACGTGGGGGAACAACTGAACAAACAGCAGTGCAAGTAAAGGCATTTAGGGCAGTGAGCTTATGTGGAGGGCGGTGGAAGAAGATCCTCGGAGATCTCTGTAGGGTGCTTTCTTCTGCTTCGATAAACCAAATAAACCAGAGGAGTTTATTACCTGCCTCTTTGGGACCAGAGCCCAGTGCTGGGCCTTAAATGAGCTGAACTCGGTGCATTCAGTGTGGAATAACTGTGGGTGATCTTCTTTACTCCCATGCTGAGCCTCATGTGATTGAAACTTTGGGTTCATCGAGAACCCAGTTAGTCTTTGTGATGCTGAAAGGCCATTTACTGCCCTTCCGTGGCAGAGTGACCTTTGTCAGTCAGCTCTGCGACAACCAATGGAACCTTTTCCCATGCTACCCATCTCCTCATTTATTCACCCAGAATCTGATGTCTCTTTGTGAGATGTTGCAAGGTCATTGAACTGGGAACAGCCTGCAGCAGACTGGTTGTTTCCCAGTAATCTTATAATCACACTGTAAGAGCAGAGTTCATATACATGGGAGAGAATTTGTGTTCTTTTATTCAATAAGACATGAGAGTGATAGTTCACTTAAAGCATTCCGTCTAAAAGGGGAGGGATGGCCCACTCATGCTGTCTGTAGTGTAAGTCATGTATTCTACATGAGCTTTCCTTATATGGCAAAAAACGTACTGTTTGGGCCAGAAGTTTATAGGGGTTGGGTAGAATCTGACCATTACATACAATTACCAGGACCTTTTGAAGAGGACTTATTATTCCCCTTTAGATTCACCACGTTTTGGGATTTTCAGAAAGGTGTAAAGAATTGTTCATTTTTGGACTTTCTGTTGATTTTCTTGCCGATTTTAAATTACTTAATTCATCCCTCCCTTTTCCAGTGTTACAACCAAGTTAATAGACATGTCTAAATTACAGTACTTATGAAGAAGACTCATTCTCATGTGGTCTCATGTGGTGAGAAGTATTCAAACAGTCTGTATTTAAGCAAGAAACATACAACACAGAACTAGGTTTCTCGGCTCAATGTCAGGTTATATCTCCAAAGGGAGTTTCTCAGACGTGTGCTAAAGAAAACCAATCGGCATCACTATAACCGCTCCATCCAAATCCCAGATTTGTTAGCTGTACCTTATGCCTGACAGTCATCATTGATACACAGGGAAGGGAAATTTCCTGTGCATGCAGGTTTTACTTACAGGCAGTCCAGCATTCTGTCATTCCAAGCCCACATTCCTATGGTAACAACAGCACATCTCTTTCAGAACATGATTAGAGTGGTCTGCTGCTTTTTTCGGCAACAGACAGGTACAACCTCTCCAATGGACCCTGTGCCAAAAGCAGATGCATTAAGCACGTCCAGCAAAAGCTCTGAATGCTTTCACCTACTAAAATGATATTAAACCTGATTTAATGTTACACCGATGATAAACTTTTTTTTGGGAATGCAATATGCTGTGAAATTTGTGCAGCTGTTGGCTGTAGGGAAATTGAGGGTTTTCAGAACAAGGACAGATCATTTTCTCATCATTTAACTTGATTAGTGCAGCATCTTGTTTGGTAGTCCTGCTTTCTGGTACTGAGGGTTAAGTGAAAGCCCTACCAAAAAGAGAACAAAGGGAAATGGGTAAGGGAGTAAGACTAAGAGGTAAATGGTTACTAAGAAAAGATTTGGGGCAGATATGTGCAGTGCACTCCTAGTGGCATGGAAGAGGTATAGCAGGCTGTGGTTAAAGACTGAGGAACCCTTAAATGTTGACTCTACCTTTGTCTGTCTTGCAGCTCTCCATGCTTTTCACGGAGGAGTGTGATAAGGTGCGGGACTTGATGCATGTGCACTCTTTTAGCTATGACTTCCACCTGCGTGTGGTGCACCAGTATTTGGTGGGCTGTCACATGACCTTGCGGCAGGGCTACCAGCTCAATGGCTTCCTGGAGGACTTCATGGCCCATCATCCCGACATTCCCAAATTTGGTCGAAATCACGTCTTCCAAGGTCAGTACTTCCAATACATCTGTGCATGAAACTGGGCTTTGCTTTTGCAGTACAGTTTACAGTAGTCTCCTACAAGATACAGACTGCTGAACTGTGGCTGAAACCGCTAATATGACACAGCAGATGCTAAGTTGCTGGCGATTGTCAATCCTACAGGAAGCTTCTCGATTTCCACGGGCATGATAACGGCTCACCAGCTCTACAACTACATTACCGACCATGCCGGCACCTACGATATGAAGCCTTTACGCATGTCAAAGACTGCAATAACTACGGACAGTAAAAAGGGGGCACCAAATGCTGATTTGCACGAGTATGCACTTGTGGCACTGTGGAACAGGTATGGCACAGGAAAAGAGGTTTGCACTCTGTATGCTGTTCTGGTGGGTGTTGTTTTTAGTTTTCTGTTGTTAACTTTTCTTGATACTTTTCAGCTCCGGTTCCTACAAGGATTCAGAAGGCTTACGTCACCATGACGACTTTGACGTGTCCCTTCTGGTGTGTCATAATGCTGCACCGTTTGAAGAACAATCGGAGGCAGAGAGACATTGCCTAAGGTACCACCACAGACTGAGGGGCATGGTTTATGTGTAGCTCATGCTACTACGTGGTCCTGACTGGCTTCCTCGCTCTGTTTCTATGTTGTATGTGTAGACCACCCTACTACATTATCATGACCTATCGTCCCTCTCCGTTTTCATGTTTTACGTGTTGAGCTTTCTACTACATGACTGTGACTAGCCGCCCCTCTCTCTGTCCCTCTCTCACCAGCTGTCCCTCTCTGATCCCATGTTGTATGTGTAGACAACCCTACTACATCATCGTGACCAGCCGCCCCTCTCTGATCCCATGTTGTATGTGTAGACCACCCTACTGTATCATAGTGACCAGCTGTCCCTCTCTGATCCCATGTTGTATGTGTAGACCTCCCTACTACATCATCGTGACCAGCTGCCCCTCTCTGATCCCATGTTGTATGTGTAGACCACCCTACTGTATCATCGTGACCAGCTGTCCCTCTCTGATCCCATGTTGTATGTGTAGACCACCCTACTACATCATCATGACCAGCCGTCCCTTTCTGTTCCCATGTTGTATGTGTAGACCGCCCTACTACATCATCGTGACCAGCTGTCCCTCTCTGTTCCCATGTTCTTTATGTAGACTGCGCTACTACGTGATCATGACCAGCCAGCGTGAGCTCTTCCCTCGCCTGACGGCTGACATGCAGCGCTTCAAGAAGCTTCCGCAGATCCACCGGGAGCTTGGTGACCCAGGGGGGAAGGTGACACAGGAGCAGCTGGAGATGAGCAAGAGTGAGGACGACAAACTGGACCTGTGGGAGGAGGCTGCTGCCAGCGATGGCGGGAGATGTTACCTGTCGAGGCCCCAAGGCGGTGGGGCGACCCCGGTGCTTTTCTGCTCCTCCCCAGTATTTCCCCTGCTTAACTCAGAGGTGAACTTTGCCCGGCGGCAGATCCAGACTTGCGTGCAGCAGGCCATGGGGCACTGCCGGAGGGACAACCTTTGGAGGCGTCTCTTCCATGGGGAGCACCTTGCCTTAGATAAGCTCAAACTTAGCAAGCTGACATTCCATGAACTGGAGGAGCTGCTTAACGCCGTGCACAGTCGCTCCATAGGGGACATCGACCCGCAACTGGTAGGTCATGATATAAGAGAGAAACCCAACACAACACTCACTTTACGTCTGATAAATACAGCCCTTGCCATGGATAACAGACCTGGTATTGAGGCCTGACTCTAAATCCTCCTAAGTAACCCTAATTACAGCAGTCCAATTTGGGCCAACTAGATTTCACTTTTATACTTTTTGAGTAGAATGTTCTATAGCAGTTGTTCTCAGATTTTGAGGACCAAGTATTACTTTGGATCAAACCAAAGCAGTCAAGTATTGTGTCGGTTACCTGAAGCACAGTAACAAATTACTAAGGTCTTCTCACGTACCATATGGGGCACTCAGAGTGGCTAGACGTGCCACAATTTGAGTGGCACTGTTCTACAGAATGATTCTTTTTTAAATGGCTTCTATGCCTGGTGTTCTGTATGCCTAGATCCAACAGTCCGCAAACATCCTCGTGTACTAAACCGCTGTTGTGCAACCTTTTATTACTAAGTTGCTCCTTTCATGATACTTTGTTAGTTTGGCTCTTGTGTTTTACAGCATGAACGGTGTTCTTGTAATGTTCACATGTTTTTTCCCCCCAGGATTGCTTCCTGACCATGAGCCCGGCCTGGTATCAAAGCCTAATAAAGGTGCTGCTATCACGGTTCCCACAGAGCTGCCGGCACTTTGTGGATGACAGTGGGATTCATTACCTGGTAGGAAGACCTGTATAAAGCACGAAACCCCCACCTTCCATGCAGGGAATGGTTTCTCTGTACTGGCTTGGTCCACTGTGTATGCTGGATATAGTCCCAAGTGACCTCCTGCTTTAGCCTAGAAATCAAACGATCAGTTCTTAGGCTTTTATCTTTTTGTTTTTTTTTTTAAGCAAAAGAAATATTTCTAGCAATCAACGTGTTTCTTTTACATTTAAGTACACGATTATTATTTATCTTTTGTATTGTTTATAGAACTGATTTCCTGGCGGAGATTTAGATGGATGTTGTTTTGCGATGTACAAACCATGTATGGCTACATAAGTGGGGAATAAAAATATATTCTATTCCGAAATAATTATTAAATCAACTAATAAAGTAGGACATGGTGTCACGTACTTACCTTAGTTATGAGCTATAATTCAAATGGTTTTTTTATGTGAACGGATGATGTATCAGTGCGGTTGACTCGCTTTCTTGGCTCACTTCACTGTCTGGTGTGTGTGTGTATGTCCTAAATTAGGATTGAGGGCTTTGTTTGCTCATTCTCTCTTTTTTCTCCATAAGGCTGTCCTCAATCAAAAATTCACGGACTGCTTTGTTCTTGTCTTTCTTGACACTCAAGCAGGAAAAACAGTGAGTATTTAAATATCATTAACCTCTATAGCAGGTGATACAGTTCTCACTGGTTTACAAAGGTGGCTTCCGGTTTCTCTCCCTCCAGTATCGTCTTCTAGTATCCTTACTTCTGCTTCTTTTTCATGCACTAGCTTGTATAAATGATGTCAGGGTTACTGCCACTTATTCTTGTCAAATACCCTGAGGTGCCTGTGTTGTTAAAGGCACTATATAACAATAAATTTGAATGGAATTGAATGTTGTGCCCCTTGCTTCTGGGATTGACCCTGGACCCCTGCAAGCCTGTGTAGGACAAGTGGTATAGAAGATGAATGAATGACTTGTCCAATGTCCATTCTCACAATCACTGACAGACCGTGTCACTGCTCTTTTCCAGAGTCTCAAAGTGGTTTTCAGAGAACCGTTACCTTCCCACCAGCAGGGCGGCAGCAGCAGCCCTCCTCCCCAGCTGGTCTCCATGTACCATCACTTGGAGTCGGTCATTAACACAGCCTGCTTCAACCTCTGGACTGGTCTACTATAGCCCTAGACCCGATAATCCCCTTTTTCCTCGTCATAAATCTTGCAGTGTTAAGGACTCACATTTCCCGCATACTCATCTGTAGAGCATGCTGTACAGCCCTGATCCTACATGAAGGATTACTTGATGACGCCATTCTGGTCAATCAGAGTGCCGGTCATGAAAGCAAGTTTGCACTTATGCCTAGAACTGCTTCCACAAGGGGCTTGGAGCAAGGAGACCCCAAGTTCAGACAAATTGATTTTGCCATGATTTCATTTTCATCGAACGGACTGCATTTGTTTACTAGTGTGTCTTCATCCAAAAAGTGCCTGCACTGTTTTATAATTTAATGAGAGATGTGTAATATTGAGCTTGAATTAAATAATTATAGAAAAGACTATTAAAATTACAATTTAAAGAATTAGAATCTGTGTTTTTTTTGGTAAAATTGCTTAATGGTTGGCAGAAGTTGACTTTCTTTGTTGCAGCAGAAAAGAATGTGCACTTGACGTGCATTTAACCCTTGGATTCATACTAAATACCATGCACAGGCCTCACATGCAGTTCAAGGGAAAAGGTAATTGGAAATGGTTCATCTGTACTGTGACTAGACTGTATCCATGCTAAAAGCACACTTCCCCAGGGTTGTCTGACTTATTGCTACCAGGTAACTCGGCGATCTGGACATCACCTGAAACAAAATACCATTTTTCATTACAAGTAAAACATTTCAAGAATAACCATCAGCAGAGGGCGTTTGTGGCTCAGCAGGTTAGGACCTGGTGATTTGGAAGGTTGCTGGTTCAAATCTTGGGGTTGGTGTTAGAGCAATTTCACCATTGGATCTTGGAAGTGCCCTGTTGCTTCAGGAACTATTTGACCTCACTTACAGTTGTATGTTTTGTACAGTGGGTGGCCCTACTTCCTAACATCTCTGCTCCAGGAGTGGGGTTTTGCGTCTTGTTCTGCATGTGTTCATGTGGGTTTTCTCCAAGTGCTCCAGGTCCACTATTAGAATAAATTTAATTTTTGTATTTCAATGATCCATAGTGATGGACATATGGTTGTGCTCATTAGAAATATACCCACTGCCTCCAAGTTCATAGATTTGTATTATTTTAAATATATTAATTTCGACGTGTAGTTTTGGGTCTACTACTTAAAGTGCTTTGGAGCGGGTGCCTTGTGCGCGTTGTGGCTTTTATTTTGGCACTGTCCCTGTTGTTATGGGAATACGGGCTTTTACTCTGGTCCTAGCGCACATACTTTGGTGGTTGTTTATTCTATTTATTTTTTCTTAAGTCGTAACTTGCTAAATTTCGAGTCCATTGTTCCTTACTGAATATGCGAATTGTCACGTCTTAATTATAATATCTTGAATTGTGTGAGCCACATTCACTTACTACACCTCAGTGTCACCAGTGAAAAATAATTCCAAGGGCAATAATAAGACTAGGAGATTGGAATTAACATGAAGATCATATACAGTGTCACCAACTTTGGTTGGCTGGCTAGCCTGACATTTTCAATCAGAGACAGTATGCATATATATTATCATGTATATGTTACCCCACCGTTTTTGATGCAGCTATTTTTTGTTTCATAATAGAATAATATAAAATTTCCATAAGATTTCTGATGTCTCAAAGCGTGAATGGCATGCCAGATGCATGACAGTTGGCAACCCTGCATGCATGTAATTTTACATCCTGGGATGTTACTCAAAGTGTACGAAGTGCAATCATGCATACTTGGATTAATGTCAAGGTCATTTTCTTACAAACTACTTACAAACATTCCGCAAATAGAAATTGTAGGGTTGCCAACTCCCACACACCTTGCGTGACGTTCACACTTTCAGACCGCAATAAATCTGACGGCAAATCTATTATTCCATCATAAACTTAAAATTAGCTACATCAAAAGCGTTGGGATAGTTTGCAACTCCTACTGATTATGTACAGGATAATAAAACTGATGTATACATGTAATTCCGTGTGCATGTGTGCAGACCTGTCTCAAATCTCACTCCAGCCACCCGACCAAAGTTGGCAACCCTAGGTTAATACTGAAGCATCTTCATGCAAAATATAGGCTACATAACTTATAATTCCGCATAAATCTCATAAAGAACATCGGGGTGGTATATCTGATTTACTAACAAGTTACGATAACGCAGATGATGTTATTGCACCATTACGTTAATTTTGTACTGTTAAAATATTATTGGCTCTTATTATGAAAAACTCACCCGGAAGCTCATAGCGGCGCTAGGAGTATTAGCAGAGCACCGATTGCACTAGTTTGTAGCTATGGCGTCTGGCAGTGGTGTTGGCAGAGTTCAAGACTATCTGCTTAAACTCCATTCATTTCTTAGTGACTCAGAAATCAGATATGCTGCACTTCAGTGTCACGACATAATCGGCGACTTGGGGCAAGAGTGCCTAATACCGAAGAGGGAGAGCGATTTCGGTGGGTTTTAATCACCGACTCAGATTACTAGTGGTCCAGTACCTGTAGTCCCATGTGTAAAGATGCGAATCTGAGTGTACCCCCGTTAATCCTGCAGCTGTTTCACATTCAGATATCCTGAGAAGGCGCGTGGATTTCTCACGATTTTTTTTTTACATGAAATGCATCTTTTTTTCCTCTCTTTTTTTGGCAGACAGCATGTACTTGTCTTTGTTACTATATCTTATCACTGCAGCTGCAGCCTGATCCAAAGCCGGAGCCTTCGCTGGAAGCTCAGTCTGCCCCTAGTCGCCTCCTTTACAGCACCTATGTTTGCATTGTGCTATTGGCCTCACTCGTGCGTCGCTTTGTACAAAAACGTCTGCTAAATAAAAACGAATGAATGAATGATCCGCATCTTTCCTCATTATTCAGTTTTTCAGGCGTCTCTGCTGTTTTCGAAGGAAGACGGACTGCTCGGCTTTATCCGAAAGTCCATCAGCCACGATGAAGTAAGATTTGCGATCCGAAATAATAAGTGTGATTAAGTAAATAAAATCCGTGCTGTAACAGCCCTGTGCCCTGCAGCTCCGAGATACTAGAGTGGAGATCCTCAGCCTCATTGATAAGCTTCTGCAGAGGTTATCTTCAGAGTGTAAAGGATGGGAGAAGAACCATGCTGTTGATATCAAGGTATACACTACTTTCAGCTCATTGAATTTTTTGTCACCTAATTTCTACGGAAGTCTGTAGAGGACATGCAACTTTTTTTCCCTTTTCGTTATCTCGAAATCACGACTTATTTTTCCCATGATCTCGGTATGATCTCGGCATAACCAAAGTCGTTTTCTCGAGATCACGACTTATTTTTCTTGCGATCTCGACATAACCAAAGTCACTTTCCTGTGATCTCGCGACAGGTTTAGTATTATCCTCATGGACAAACGCATCAGATTTTACTTTGATCGTAGACTGTCCCAAGAGAAAATGACAGTATGTCTCTCCGTGCTATTAACGGATGCATTTATGGGTCCTTGAGGCACATTATCACTATTATCACATTATCATTATTATTGGCACATAATTAGTCTATATCACCTGTTCACGTGAACGTTTTCTGTACCAAAATCGGAACGAATTATTTGTGGACAACCACCTCTGGCAAAATGGAAATAATGAAATAATACCCAGCAATTACACGTGGATAATTGTAGGTGAAGTAAGCTTTCATCCAGATAATGTGCCTCGAGAATCTATCAGTGCATCCATTAAAAGCTATGTGGTTGGGCTTCAGTTTATTGTAAGAACTCATATGCCACAATAATAATAATTATTAATATGATTATACATACTAATAATTTTATTAATATACTGCATTTCTCACACTTGATGCTTTACAATGCAAACAATAAGTATTTAGGGCCAGGCACACTCTAATGCCATCTCTGCAATGTTCTTCCTCTCCTCTCCTGCATTCCAGCGGGATCCAAGGTTACCTGTATATCTTTTGTCCTTTGCCTGGTAAGCCGGCATCTTTCAAACATCATCCGGTAACCATGGAGAAATAAGTCATGATCTTGAGAAAATGACTTTAGCTATGTAGAGATCACGAGAAAAATAAATAAGTCGTGATCTTGAGAAAACAAAAAAGAAAAAGTTGATGCATGTCCTCTACAGACTTCCGTAAATTTCCACTTAAATGGTTTAATTAATGCTGTTGCTCTGTCTCTTTTGTGCAGCTGTTTTAACAGTATGGAATTTTTGAAAATTAAGGAAAACTGAGTGTGTCAATCTATTAGAGACAGGAACAGAAGTTTAATTATTATTAGTTTGTTTACATGTAGTTTGGACAGGAGGCATCTAAACAAAGTGTGTATATCCCAACTGTATGGTATTCTCTGTCCCTCCCAGAAGTATACGCGCTATCTTGGCCCTAACTGTGAAAGTAACATGTGCTCTGTTATCGTCTCTGTTTTCTTTATCCCCGTATGTATAGGATTTGTGCCTCCTTGTCTATACGAAGGACAAATCTGCCAAAAGCAGATTAGCAGCCCTGGAACTCCTTATAAAGGTAATTTTATATTTCACTTTCTCTTATATGTAGTTTTTCTACCGGAACAATTACTTATATGCATGGTCTCTACTTTGAAGGTGCTGTTCGTGACAAAGGATTCCACTGTATCTCATGACCTTAAAGTCGCTGAAATATTCAACAAATTCTATGGCGAACTTGGTCAAAGAAGTAAACTACCTGATACAGGTATGTTTTTTTTATATACTTGAAGGCTGTTAATGTTTACTTCCACTCTAGTGCTGGAGACCTTATGGTGGTGTGTTCTCTCTTGCTTTTGGTACAGTCCACGGTAACATCTATGAGCTGTTGGGAGCACTTGGTGAGGTGCAGCCTGCTGAAATGATTAATAATTCTGAAAAGCTATTTAAAGCTTGTCTGGGAGAGCTTAAATCTCAGGTAAAGGCACAATTTATTACTGTATTTGAACTGGTTTGATGGCAGTACACGGGCATCATTAATGTGTATACTGTATTATGTTTACTTTTGAATTACTAACTTGTGCATGTTTTTATTTTGAAACCAATTTTCAGATGACTTCTTTGACAAAGGAGCCCAAGCTGCCTATTGTTGCCGGATGCTTAAAGGGCCTGACCTCGCTTATGGTTCACTTTACTAAGTGCATGGATGAAGGTTTGAGTTTCTTTGTACCCTTTAGGGCTAAATGCATTTGGAGTACATTTAAAATATGTACAGCCACACGTACAGTTTATATTCAGGCTACATTCCTTGGCGTTGGTTTTGGACGAAGCGTGCTTTATGTTGACCCCAGAAAAACCCAGAGTTTGGGGAAAAAAATTGTAATGCACTGTTTTTTTCCAAAATATTTGTTATGGTTTACTGTTTCATAATAGTTCATGCTAATGTGTTTATTGTAAGTGTAAGTGAATTCTATTATCATGAGAGGATTTTGTTGAGAAAAATGTTTAGACCTGAAAATACAGATTTATCAGTCTTTTTATTAAGGTCAACTTGCGTAATAAATATTATAACCATTTTCCTAAGAGAAATTATTTGGTCAGCTCTGGGGGTCTGTGATCATGTTCTGCTATAACTGAGACTACACTGATGCAGAGTCCTCACA
The DNA here is from genome assembly GCA_026780845.1 of Petrocephalus sullivani. NCBI lineage: Eukaryota > Metazoa > Chordata > Actinopteri > Osteoglossiformes > Mormyridae > Petrocephalus > Petrocephalus sullivani. Next base: position 25,680,473 of record JAODKM010000001.1, read on the forward strand.
GGAGATAACGTGGATCTTAAGACTTATGCCAGGTTTTATTCACTTGCATTCAAACAATAACATAAAATTATTGAATATCAAGCAGAGGTTGCCGATTGCAAAATTGTAGAACCCTTGGCAGCATAATGCAAAGATGTTGTAGTGCGTCATGTACATTACCGTAAGTATATGGAATTATCTGTATTAGGAAGCTTAGTGTCTTCTGAATTTATATGTATTCCAACAGAGGCATCTTAAGAGCTTACAGAATCCTTGTTGGATCTTTTAAATAGGTTGATTAATATTATTCTGCGGTATGACTTATGTGAAACTTTTTTCCCCCCATCAGACCCACAAACTTCAAAGGAAATATTTGCTTATGCCCTGAAGGCGATCAGTCCGCAGGTGAGGATGTGCCGGGCTGTACATCTGTATGTTGTGTACAGTTTGGTGTCTCCAGTCGCATTGCTATGCTGCCAGTCAGTCCGCAGGTGGGAATGTGCCGGGCTGTACATCTGTATGTTATGTACAGTTTGGTGTCTCCAGTCGCATTGTTATGCTTCCAAATGGCAAAGGGTCTTCAACAAGGTGTCCACCAAGATATTTTGTAAAAATGTGGATAAGT
>JAODKM010000001.1:25681176-25713565 GCA_026780845.1 Petrocephalus sullivani
GCATTGTTATGCTTCCAAATGGCAAAGGGTCTTCAACAAGGTGTCCACCAAGATATTTTGTAAAAATGTGGATAAGTGTCTGTTAAATAAATAAAGAATTAATGGAATTATATATAAATAAATGAATAAAAAACCCAATGAACGTCCTTACTGAGAAAGAGACAGTAAAATCAGAACTTGAGCATAAAGTAATCAAACTGACAGTGACTCCTGACTATAAATGTTGGTTTATGGTTTCAAAGATACTTCAATATCAGTTCAACACTTTCTTCTGATGGGTATTGCATTTAGCCTTTCCTTAACTAATAGGCCAAACTCTGCTGGTGTCGCTAACCTGTTTGTCTCTCTGAACAGACTGAAATGAAGCGTTACGCCGTGACGTTTGGTAAGGACAACGTCTTTTTACCCTCGCGTATTGTACATACCTAACATTTCATATTAATTGAGCTGACGTTGCTGTATTACAGCTGGGCTGAGACTGTTCGCCAGGCATTCCGCTCAGTTCAGCAGCTCCCTCATGGATAACTACAAGACCGTGTTTGATGTCATGTCCAAATGGTGTGGGCACATAAATATCGAGATGAAAAAGACGAGCTACTATGCTTTGGAGTCGTTCCTCAAACAGGTATGCCTGGCATGCAGTCCTTACCCATTCCAGTAGGCACTGTTCCTTGGTATAACATAAATAATAAATCTGTAGAAATACGTTAGGAGAGCTGAAACATTTGTATACCAATTCCGCCTGCTTCTATGCCATTATAAAATTACTGTTTTATACCATGTCACAGTAATATAGCCTAATTATTTGAAGGGGATCAGAGAAATTGTGGCATTTGATTTCATATAAAAGCTAAAAGGTAAAACTGTGTATTTAAATTTTATCCCGATTCCGTTGTATAAAATTAACTGAATTGAAAATTAGGATGAAATTATTAGAAGTCTTTTGGAACAGAATGGATTAAAGGCATGACTTTGTTTTATGCAATATATGGCAACATTTTTAGCTGAATTGTAGCTATTTCGTTTTAAATACCTATGAAATTCGATGCATGACCCCAAGTTTGCCACATTTGCGTAACAGATTGCATCCCTCGTCACTGAGAATGTTGAGCTACACAGAAGCAAGTTGAAATTCTTCATGCAAAAGTTTTGCGCCATCATCAAGAACATGGATTCATCTCAGAAGGAGCTTTCCATTGCCATTCGTGGTTATGGGCTATTCGCCGCTGTATGTCTAACCATGTCTATAATCGAATTCCTTTCAGACCCCATGGTGCTGACATGTCTTTGAAGTTAATATTATTGTTATTTTCTAGCCCTGTAAGGTGGTGTGTCCTCAGGATGTGGACTTCATGTATACCGAGTTGATCCAGCGGTGCAAACAGATGTACCTCACAGAATCCGATACACAGGATGACCATATCTACCAGCTGCCCAGCTTCCTGGACTCTCTCGCTAGTGTCCTCTACCACCTGGATACGGTAAGTGGCTCAGCGGTGTAAAATTCTGCGCCTGTGATCGATAGGTCGTTGGTTTAAATCCCGTGGTTGGCAGAGTGATGTCCCCATTGGGCTCTTGAGCCAGGCCCTTAAGCCCAATTACCCCAGGACCTGCAGATAATGCATGTCCTTCCTCAGTTGTTTGACACTTTGGATACAAGCACCTACTAAATAGATAAATGTCTGTGTAGTAATGGTTGAATTATATAATAATAATAATTAACTGATACTGTATTTATCCCCGTGGGGAAATTCCCTTCCCCAGATTCCTGAGGTGTACACGCCGGTCCTGGAGCACCTGCTGGTCTTGCAGATTGATTGCTTCCCGCAGTACAGTCCCAAGATGATGTCAGCTTGCTCCTGTTCCATTATCAGAATTTTTATGGCTATGGCAAGGAAGGGCCCAGTGCTCTGGAACTTTCTGAGTACTGTGGGTAAGTGATGTCCCTTAGTTACAATAAAATGAATAGTGAAAAGGGTCACACACAAGTATATGGTAATATACAGTAATCTGTTAGTGAAATAAAATGTATATAAATGGTTTTTATTTCTAACTTGGGTGTCACCTGCACAACAAATGAGGCGGGGTTAACTGGAAACTAATAAAGGGCAAGACTAGTTATGCTAAGTAATTTTATATGTATTTACATTAAATATACTCAGTGACAAAAAAAGTTAATCACCCAGATGTAATGGTCTGATTTGGATGTAATTTGGTAAACATGCAGACCAGCGATGGGTTTGTAAATGATTTGATTTGCAAGGAGCTGGCATGTCTAGTCACCAGACACAGAGGATGCCTTGTAGACGCATTAGTCAGCATTACCAGCACTGGGAGTTTGATAGGGGCTGCATTGTGGGTTTGCATGAGGCCGAGTGGTTGTATTGTGCAATTGCCCGGAATGTGGGGCATGCAGATGTGACAGTCGTTCGATGTTGGAACCAGTTGGCATGTGAGGGCACCCGCACATGTCGTGAAGGTTCCAGTCGCCCAAGACCACACCAAGGGAGGATTGTCATATTGTGTGCCAAGCATTACAGAACCCCATAACAACTCTGTTGTCCGTTTGATCTGATATTATGATAGTTGCGATACAGTAACACGTAGGCCTGTCACGATAACAAATTTTGCCGGACGATAAATTATCCCAGGAATTATTGCGATAAACAATAATATTGTTGTTACGAGACCATTTTCAACTGATGCAATGATAATGGCATATTAACGCAAGTACACCCTTCCAATGACCAATAACCTTTAATTTCTAAAGAACATTTAACACTGGGACTGTAAGACATTTTTAATATCCAAAATAAATAAAACAACCAAAAACAATAAATAAAATGGACTCTCAGTCTCTGTTAACAAAAAATACACTTGAATTAAAACCAAGCAACCAAAAACAATAAAAATGGATTATGAAGTTTCTGTAAACAAAATTGCCAAAAGTACCAGTTAGGACCTTTGTAAACAAAAAGTTCTAACTAACAACAAAACACTCCATATGAATAAAAGCAGGTGTGGGCGTAAGCAAAAGTCCGCTAGGTCATTCGGGTGTATACGAATGCAAAAGAATGAACGTAAAAGTGATAGGTGCCAAGCGCTGACGGAACATGAAAAATAAATGTGAAATCGTGGGGGATGATTTTGGATGTTGAATAACCAAAGTTAAGTTTTAAAAACTTGATCGTTAAAAATAACAATTTGTTCGCGAACCGGCCATCACTATACTAGTGATGTGTCGTTCGTGAACGAGATGGCTCTTTGAGCCTACTCTTTTTAGTGAACGATGGGAGCCGGCTCCTGTTCAAAAGCCATTTTATCAATGTTTATATAATTGTCCGGGTTTTTGAGCTGCCTAAACATTAAGGACGACAGTGGCCGGAACACGTTGTCTTCCGAAAAATCCCGCCCATGAGACCGCGTCTTATTTTTAATAATCTCAAACAGGTCACGCTAATCAGCATCAGGTTAAACGAAAAGAGGGGTGTTTTTTTTTCTCAAAAAAAGAGCTGTTTAGGAGCCGAAAGAGCCGGCTGTTCTTGGCTGAGCCAAATGAGTCGGTTTGCTAAAAATAGCCGATAGTCCCATTTGGTAGAGAGAGACACGAGGAAAACAAACAAACAAGCATGCAAATGAATATTATCGCGGCCGGAAAAATGATCAACTTCATTTTAATTATTGTGCAATTAATTAATTTATCGTTTATTGCGACAGGCCTAGTCACACGACCTTTCACCATGTGCAGATTCACTCCATCTCCACCACTCTGGGTGCTTAACTTTTTTTGTCCCTGAGTGTAGCTAAATAATTGATTAATTTTGGTGGTCGTAATTATTTGCAAATGAAGTTTTTAGTGGAATTTAGCTCATGTCAGTCTGTAGTGCAGTGCTACTTTAAGATTAACTGTAGGGAATGAATATTGCATATTGTTTATGGTTAAAGATTAAATTTAGCTTGTTTGAATTGTGTGTTTCAGTGCATCAAGGCTTGATCAGAGTCTGCTCCAAGCCCGTTCTTTTGAATGAGGTGAGATTAAATGCATCTCAGAGCTGAACAGCTTTGTTCGGTTCATGTTTTTGAATGTTTATAACGCATATTGTAATGATTTGCCTGGTTGAAGAGCAAAGCTGTTGTTGCTGTTTGATTGTGCATTCGTCTGTATTCAGGGACCTTTGATTTTCAGGTAGGAGCAAAGAGCAGTGTCCGGGACACAGAGGCCCCTAAGGTCTGCACCGGCAAATGGGAGATTCCCTCGTATCGTGATTACCTGGATCTCTTCAGGGCTCTCCTGGACTGTGAGAACATTAAGGTATAAATGATCATATTTCTCATAAATCTGATTGGACTTTTATTGGGCTTGGAAGGTGAATGACTGGTTTTATGCCTAAAATTGTAGAGTTTAAGTTTTAAAACTTAGAAAATAGAAACATACTTTATTTCAATTTTCACTTATCCCATCCTGCTTTCCATGACACACACAGACACACTTACAGATGACGGCAAGTTTTGGGGTCACAGCACGGGTCAGCCAGTGTTCCACACCCCTCAAGCAATTGCGGCGAAGGGCCCTGCTTGGGGGTCAGTCTGCTGACCCTAGGTTCAAACTTGTTATATTTATCTGCATAAATGAATGGAATTGAGTACTCTGGGTGTAGTTTTCTAGCAGTTTTTGCTAAGGGAAATGTAGTGTAATCCCAATTTAATCATTTTAAAGATGAACAGTGCTGGAGTGGCTTATCCAGAGAATTGGGAGAATCCCTGGTGCGGTATTTAATAATGATTTTATGCTATAGCTTATTCAGTGCTTCTCAAGGTTTGTGCCACACATTACCTGGGGGGCATGACTCCAGTAGTTTGTGGAACAGAAACTAATATTGTACAGAGTACTCCCCCAACCCCCCCCCCCACCCCTTGCTAGACAATAAAAAAAAAAAATAGTCTCCCTAAAGATCTAGCATCTTTTATTTCCTCCTGGAACAATAAAGTTTTCTGATACTGATTCTTATTAATTAGAGAATAAAGCATAATAGTCAAAGCAGTGTTCCATGATCTTTTTCTAGGAGTCTGGCAATGTGACTTTTGACATGGATCGCTCTGTTCTTAAGTCTTTAAACCGCCACCTCTACGACGAGCTGATTCGGTCAGTGCTGAAAATCATTAAGAAGCTTGACCTTTCAGTGCAGAAAATGAATTCAGAGACCGAGGTGAGTTCATTTAAAGAAACAATACATCGAACTAAAGACATTTTTCATTACAGCCCAAATATTAACAAGCTTTATTCGACTCGACAGTGTTGTAGCTCTGTTGTGAATTTTTGTTAATGTCCGCAGTCAGTGGAGATGCAAAAACAAGGAGAGAATATTGAAGATGCTGTCATCGCCTCCTCGGACCCTACCGCTCATCTACAGCCCAACAAGCCAAGTGACTTCATGGTCTTAGTCAACCTGACCGATTTCTGCAGGTGAGAAATTTCAGGTCAAGGTGAAAACAGGTCAGAATCTGAGAATTAGAGCTGGTAACCGCCGCTTATCGATGGAATGATGATGGCTTTATTTGCCATATATACTAGTACATGAGAATCCTTTGAGACAAAATAACATATAGGAGAGAGCAAAGGATCAGGCCACTTATCCAGCAACCGTGGAGATTTTTCAGGGGGTCAAGGGAGATGTGGCTCTGCCGCTAAGAACCGGATTTGAACCGGCGACCTTCCGATCACAGCCACAGAGTCCAAACCCACAGGGCTGCCCAACACTACACTGTCTCCTCCTCTCTTGGCAGTGAGCTGCTCCTGAAGAGAGATGCAGGATACTTCCAGCAGTGGGTTTACCCCATGGGCCAGGAGATAATCCTCCACTCCTCACGATTTCCACTCATCAGTGGTTTCTATAAGCTCCTGTCCATTGCCATGACAATAGCCAAGAGGCTGAAGTATTTCCAGGTATTTCTGATATACATCTTGATTTGCAAGTTTCGGAGACTTCAGAATGCATTAAATGCCAATAATCATTTTACCATACTTTTATAGCAGGTAGAGGTGTTAAAGTCCCGTCATGGAGACTTGGAGAAGTATTCCTGCTTTCTGCTTTTTACAAAGTTTGGGAAGGAGGTACTGTATAGTTTATGCGTCACATTTATGACAAAATAATGAATGTCCATTGCACTGACGAAGTGTGGCCGTTCCAGGTGTCGGTGCGAATGAAGCAGTACAAAGACGAGCTTTTAGCATCGTGTTTGACCTTCCTCCTCTCGCTGGACCATCACATCGTTTCTCTGGACATCAAAGCCTATGTTCCTGCTCTTCAGGTGAGAATAATATGTGCACTTTGGTTTACTCCATGGGAAAGTTTTAAGTTCCTCACTGTTGAAACTAATGTATGATGGGGTTTATTAACTTCTTGAGCAAAAATATTTAATTTTAATTAAATTTGGCAAGTACAAGAAAATCCATTTTGGAAGAAATCTCATGGGGGGCGGGGTTACTGTATTTATGAAACTCATAAAAGTTCAGCTTCCCTAACCCATTATATCAAATGATCTAAAAACGTTCACAGAAGTTAATTAAAAGATTTTCCTTAAAATCAAGAACTGTGGGTTTTCAAAGAAGCATTTAAATGAACATGGTGGCCGGTATTGAAATGGATCTTTGATGTTTGTAACGTTTGTATAAAAGCGTTATATACTAAGCACAGTGCTTTCAGAAGTCTCCCACGTGTTAGAGGTGAGCCATGAAATTAGCCTTTGCCTGTGTGTTTCTATGCAGAGAGACTGACGTCTGTGTTGTGTATCAAACCCCAGGCAGCCTTTAAGCTGGGCTTGAGCCACCCACCTCTGGCTACAGCAGCTCTCGATGCCCTTGAGGAGTGGTCGTCCAACATCCCCCAGCACAACATGCAGCCGTATTACAAGGACATCCTGCCTTGCTTAGATGCTTATCTCAAGACATCAGGCTCGATTGGTGAGACGTAAAACCGACTGTTGCTGTGTTTACTTTTCACTCATGTCATGGTTGCCGTGGAAGCCTGTACATTTCCAGATGCAGATGGCACAAGTCTGTTCATCCGTCTTCAAACCACTTGCGTTGAAGTAGGTCGCGGTGGCATGGAATGCGCTGTTGGAGGATGCGGTGTTTGTGTGAAACCTAGTGCGCATGCAACTACAGATAAAGCGGTGAACGTGTCTCTCTTTTTAACTCTCCTCGTTTCCCTCATGCCCAACTTCAGTCCTGATGAGCCCGTTTAGGCCATCTCTGATTCTGGAGTTTACAGTATCCTAAAGGTTTTTTTTTTTTTTATACCGTCATATACCTTCTACACATTTTCGCTCCAGTATATGGTCTGAAAAAGTAGATGCCATCCAAGCCTAGTGACATCTTTATGAGATGCCGGACTCCCATCAGATGACTCCTCTCCATCTAGTCTATAGAAAGGGGGGATTTTTTTTAATTCCTTCTGGATCAATCGTGGAAAATGAGCCCAGCAACTTTGTGGAGAAAGCTTATTGTGGCTGCTTTTTGCTTTCGGTTATTTCCCACAGCTCATGACCATAGGTGAGGATAGGGGCATATCCATGTTTGTATCACTCAACAAATTTTGGTCTTGCTCAGAACTTTCAAAATGCCAGACCACCAGACTAATTTATCCATCAGTCTCATGGTCCATATTATTGTCACTCAGGAACTAGGAGAAGGCTATAATATTTTTTGTATTGTCATGCTTTGTCACTGTACGTTTGTTCGTTTAAGGAATTAGTCTTTTTTAATGTTTGATATACATGTATTGCAGTCTAAACGCTTGTGCTGAGATGCATTAAGTGTAGCAAAATGAAAACCCGGATGTTTTTCTCATGTAACTCACTTTTTGTTTGTATAGCCAAAATGTCTGAATTTTCTGAACTTTTGTTCTGTTTGAGTTTGGTGCTCATTGAGTTATCAAAATAAAAGCCCTCGAGGGCTCTTGAGAACACTGCAAGCTTTTGGTGTAGCTTTAGTCTCCTGGAAATGTAGTCTGAATTTATCAATTTCAGGTCAAGGTGAAAACAACTGGGAGGTGCTGTGTCTATCTTCAGGGGAAGAGAAGGGACATGGGAAAGTCCTCCTGAGGTTGATGAAGAAGTCCAGACACCTGTCACTGGTGAGGTTTTCCTGCTACCAATGTGGCCTGCAGACTACATTATGTTCATTATATCATATCATATATCTACATAGTTGTTACTTAGTTATTATGTAGTTCACAGGAAATTGTAATGTGCGATTTAGTGTGTAGCAACCTGATGGACAGACCTGTTTTTCACTTTGTTAAACAACTGGTTTCAGATAGAAGGATTGATGGATAGATAGGTAGGTAGATGGATGCATACAAACATGCATACATATATCAGAGCATGTGAGCGAAGTGGAGCGCTGAGAATTTCCGCTCCTCACTCGTGAGGCTGTTGGCTCCACCCGCTCCTCCACTGTAAATCGCACTAAGCTGCTCAGTTCAGTACCACTCCTCGCTCACGAGGCTGTTGGTTCCGCCCGCTCCTCTGCTCTAATTCGCACTAAGCTGCTCCGATCCATGCCGCTCCTCACTCACAGGGCTGTTGGTGTTCAAGTTGAGTACTTGCAGACAGAAGTTTTTGCTCACGACAAGTCCACTGCACGCTCACAAATATGTGGCACAAATATAACCCCATATTCCGCCCACTCCACTCCACTCGCATTCTCTGACATACATGTATACAAACACAGTTACTTACTTCTTTAATCACTCATTCAATAAATCCTCATATGGAAATTCAGAAGAATGGAAAGGCATGGCTTACAGTGTTCCTGGATCTGACTGTAAAGCTGACTGCTTGTTATGTTGTGTTCCGTGTCAGGTCCAGGACTCACACTGGATCTGACTGTAAAGCTGACTGCTTGTTATGCTGTGTTACCTGTCAGGTCCAGGGCTCACACTGGATCTGATTGTAAAGCTGACTGCTTATTACGTTGTGTTCCGTGTCAGGTCCAGGACTCACAGAGTGCTGTAGTGAGACACAGAGTCGTGCAGCTTTTGGGCCACTTGGGAGGGCAGTTGAACAGAAGCTTAGTAACAGGTGAGAATTATGTACTGTTGTATAATTTGTATTGGATACAGAGCAATATCATCTTAATCTTTTGTTTTAATCTTGGTTTTAGTTCCATCTAACACAAAAAATGCATTTAAATGTGTAGTTACTGTAAATTAATTGGATAAATTGCAAATATTTCTCCTCATATTTCAGTGTAATTCCGGTTGGCTTTAACACACATTTTAAAAGGGAAACAAAAAATCTGTTGATTAAATTTCAAATGCGGTATGAAAAAAATATATTTGACTCTTTTTATGATTGCAGCCACATCAGCTGAAGAAATGATGAAGAAATGTGTGGCTTGGGACTCTGAGAAGAGACTGAACTTTGCTGTGCCTTTTGCTGACATGAAGCCCGTCATCTTTTTGGATGCCTTCCTCCCCCGCATCACAGAGCTTGCTCTCTCGTCAAGTGACAGGCAGACCAAGGTATACCTCCCAACACCAGCCTAGGAGCCTTGCTGCTTACACCGGCTTCTTACTTCCGATGCCTTAACTTGCGGACACTGTTTTCTGTACTGGTTTAGGTGGTGGCTTGTGAGCTGCTGCACAGCATCGTGGTTTACATGCTGGGGAAGAGCTCCCAGATTCCCGAGCAGGATAAGTGCGCCCCGCCCATGTACAGCCTGCACAAGCGCATCTTTCCCGTGCTGCTTCTCCTGGCTTGCGATGTCGACCAGGTACAGCAAGTCGGCTTGCAACCAGCTGGCCGTTCGGTGCACATTTCTGTACATTTGCTGTCCTCGTTTGCCTGTAATCTCTTTCGGAAATGCCCCTGATGTTAGTGCTAGACTTTGCACTTGAATGGTGGTCTTTGTTTGTTTAGGTGACAAGGCAGCTATATGAGCCTCTGGTGATGCAGCTTATTCACTGGTTCACTAGCAACAAGAAATTTGAAAGTCAAGACACAGTTGCTGTTTTGGAGGCCATCCTGGTAGGACATTCAGCTGAGCAATCCATCCATCCATCCATTTTATGAAACCATTTGTCCTATTCAGGGTCGCGGGGGGGGTCTAGAACCTATCCCAATGGCTCTGGGTGCATGGCATGGAACAACCCAGGATGGGGTGCCAGCCCATCACAGAGCCGAGCAATCACTAATCGATATTACAGTACATATAAATATGGACTTATGCAGAGCTACTGTGCTCTGAGTGCAAAAAATGTATTTTCAGAAAGAAGTACTAAGAGAATGAGATGGACAAAAGACATAGTGTCATGTTTTGATTTTAAAGGATGTTCTTGTTTAAAGTAGCAGACAAACACACACACAGCCCAAAATGTTATCATGGTTAGGGGCTCACAGTATATTGCTTTTCAAGCATTGTATGTGTGTTGCCGAAATGAACTTAGTAAAGATTTATTTTGAATTCAGTTGTATTTTGAATTGTTCTGGTATGTAGAAATTCTTGTGTGGCTTGTCAGTACTGTTAATAGGAAAAAAAATGCTTAAAGTATAAATTATATAAAAGCCTTCACAAGGCAAGAAAAAAATTGTTTAGAAATGACTAGTTGTGATTCTATAAGGGGCCACTGCTTCAAACATGACTGACGTTTAAAAGTATTATCTACAAAACTGCATAGGCCTGTTAAGGAAAAGGTCTTTAACCTCTTTTTGTTTACATTGATTATGTTGACGTATTTACAGGATGGTCTAATAAATCCAGAGGACTGCAAACTCCGGGATTTCTGTGGTCAGTGCATTCACGAGTTCTTCAAGTGGTCCATCAAGCAAACTAGTCCGAAGCAGCAGAAAGAGAGTCACGTCAACATCAAATCTCTCTTCAAGCGAATTTACAGCCTGGCACTGCATCCCAATGTTTTCAAAAGGCTGGGGGCTGCCTTGGCTTTCAACAGTATCTACAGACAGTTTAGGTTGGTGCAGCTTTATTTGCTAAAGAGCCGTGTAGTTCAAGTGTCCTGCAGTGTCTAAGGACCCTGGTTCAGTCCTGTGGTTGGCCAAAGCAGTTTCCTAGGGCTGGTATATGGCTCAGTGGGTTAGGATCTCAATGGGTTAGGACCATGTGACATAGCAAGGGGCAGCCCTGGGTGCAGTGCTTGGGGACTGTACCTTGTTCAGGGTCCCTCAGGAGTACTTGCAGGTCAAGGACTCGAATCGGCGATCTTTCGGCAATTACAGTTACGTCCCTAACCATTACACCCCCTGCCTGCCCATGATGGTTGATAGAGTGATGTCACCATTCAGTCCTTGAGCAAGACCCTTAATCCCCAATTGCTGCTGATCCTGCTTTCACAGTTGTATGTCACTTTAGATGAAAGTGAAAGTCATCGTGAATGTAGATTACGTTTCACCTGATGGGATAGCTGTAAAGTTACGGGATCCTCTGTCTGTGCTTGTCTCTGCAGGGAAGAGAAACCCATTGTGGAGCAGTTTGCTTTTGAAGCTCTGGTCACGTTTGTAGAAAGCCTGGCCTTGGCACATTCAGATGAGAAGTCTTTAGGTAATGCATATGTTTGTATATTTTTAGACATCATTTAATGTGATTTGGTGAAATGAGATGTGTGAAATCCTTTCAGGAACATTACAGCAGTGTGGTGATGCTGTTGGTCATCTGAAGAAAATCATCAAACACTTTGCTGGTCCGCTGAATCAGTGTGCCAAGAGACGTGTACCAAGGTTTGCAAGATTTAAAAAATATGTATATTTTCAACACACTTTTAACTTTTTTTTTCTTTTACATGGCAGAAGGAATCTGAACTTGAATGACTATTGAAAATGGGCTAATTTGCAGAGTGTTTTCATTAAAACAATATCTGTGTAATTATAAAATTATAAGTTAAGAAAGACCTAATGACTTTGACCCTATTTTATCATACGTTTTATTTTATTTGCTAAACTTTAAAGGGGACTTATTATGCTTATCTTCACTGTTTATTTTATTTTTGGGGTCTACTAGAATAGATTTACACCTTTCAGTGTTTCAAAAACACATACTTTTTCTTATATTGTACATCTCTTTTCACCCTCTGTCGGAACCACTCTGTTAGAGCTTTAAGCCCCACCCCTGATGAGCCCAGTGTGCTCTGATTGGTCAGCCTGCCGGGTTGGCCAGCTTGCCCTACATGTTCCTCCCCTGTCTTGCAGTCTGCAGACAGATCATTGCAGATGGGCGGCCAATAAGGATTTTGTTACCAGGTGACCTCACCATGTCAAGGGAGTAAGGGCTGGAATTCTAACGAGTGGTTTCAGGCACATTAAAGGTGTGTGGTTTCTGTGGTGAGGGTCGCACCCTTTGGTGTGTACTTTGAGCCTTAAGATTTTGCAGACCGTTTACATGCACATAAAGCTGTATAGCACATTAAAGGTAAGGGAGTATACAATAATGTGGTGATGTAATTAAAGTGACATTTCAGTGGATGTGATTGCTTTTTTTAATTAGAAGCATCTTTTGATTCTTGATATTATTTCATCCTCTAGGGGTTTTCCACCAGACAAACCAATGGCATTGCTGGACATAGTCATGTGGCTTTTGGTGCAATGTGGGCGTCCCCAAACCGAATGCAGACATAAGTGCATGGAGCTGTTTTATGAATTTGTGCCCTTATTACCTGGCAAGTATAAACTTACATTTATAATATTTTGGAAAAACCAAATTCATTATTTACATCAGCACTCATTGTTTTTGAGTCGTGGTGAAAAGCAATGTGGATTTAATTTTGAGCCAGTTTTGAACCCAAATTAACTTGTATCTTTGCTAGGCAGCAAAGACTCCCACCAGTTAAGCCCTTGGAGCTTTTGTTCTGACTTACTTCACCTTACACAGTATATTTTCTGTACTGTGTGTAGATGTAATGTGCATCTGTTACGGATGCTGCTTTATATAACTAAACTGAATTCAGTTGAATTTTATCAGAACTGGAAGTACCTGTACTAGGAAAGTATGTTAAACATACAAGGAATTTGTCTTGGTGGGTGTGCCCTTGGCATAACATACTAGATGCAAGACAGTTCAGGGCAACGTACAAGTATGTACACCATGAATTTTCACACATACTTTTAACGCTAGGCTGTCTGCCTTCAGTGTGAAGCAGAGTGGGATGGGTGAATAAATAATAAGAGTGTACGATCACAGTCCCGCCTGGAGTATGACATTTTCCTCTGTTTTCAGATCACAGAAAAGCAGAAGTCTGGCTTGAGGACCTGTTGAAGAAGAAGGGCTTTGACTTCCTGATTGTCAGTTTTGAGGGTGGGGGGCACAGTGAGTGCCCCTTGGGGCTCCTTTCCCAGTGTACCCTACAGGACCTGAATGAGCCCTTCAGCATGCGGGCCACCCTGCAGTGGATGGACATGCTGCTCGCCGCTCTGGACTGCTACAACACTTTCATCGAGTTGCAGCTGGTCAAACCTGCGGTGATGCAAAGTGAGCATGCTCAAAGCACATCAAGTCTATTGACATATTTCTGTTTCCGGATGGGTATTACGGCATTTCTTGTTTCCTTACAGGCACTACCGAGAAGTCTAGGTTTTTGAAAGCTCTTCAGTTCTTTATAGATCGGCTGGCTATACAGGACATTGAGGCAGCCGAGAGGTGTTTTCCTGAAAGGCTGAAGGTTTCTGTCTTTAGCCCTAAAGAGAAAGAAGACTACAACTATAGCAAAGGAACCATCATTGTGCGTTTCATGGAGTTCATCACAATGGTGCTGGGCAAATGTCACCAAGACTTCTGGGAGGTACGGAAAAGATGTAGCATGGAAATCAAAGGAGACTGGTTTTGTCGTTTTCATGAATTGCACCAATATTACTTTTAAAGCCATTATAAAAGAGCACAATAAATCTCGTATTCAAACCTGTTAAAAATGAACATGAAATTAGGTGGAATTTCAGTTTTCGACAGTTAATAATTAATAATAATTAAAAACACAAAAAATTCTGTGATTTAAGATCATCATTTTTACCCTTTTCAAAAATGTCACGAACCATTACATGTCACACATTATACATTATAACAAGTTATTTGAAAATAAATTTCCTGACTTCACGGTTGTTTGATGTTTACTTAAAAAGATGGAATTAAACATTTCGGTAACATTTTCTATGAAGCCAATTACCAGTTTTTTTTTTTTGTTCTTCAGTTTCTTGAGCAGTATGCCTTGAGTGACTCTTTCTTCGACCTTGTGGCTCTGACCGTCTGTGAGCCGTCAGCCGTCGGCTTCAATATGGCCGATGTTGAGGTGATGACGAATCTGCCCAAGGTCTGCGTCAGTCTCATGAAGGCCCTTGTCAGCACACCATACAAGGCCAACCTGGAGAGCAGCGTCAAGAAGTGGATATCTCGGGAAAGGTTATTTAAAAAATTTATTGACATGAACGTGACCCAATCTGCCTTTGATTCTTTATCCTGTTGTTCAACTGCTAATATCTGTCAGTTCTTTTGAATGTCTTTCAACAACAACAAACAATTTTACGATATTTGTTTGTGTCTTTCCAGTGTCACTGAACTGTGTGCCATGGATCTCTATGACAAAGAAGCCCGAGCAGATAACCCCAAACTGGAGCGTATACTCCTGGCCTGTAAGCAGCTTTACCAGGCCGGCCTTCTCACGTCCCTTTTTCAGAGCATGGTATGGTTGTAATTGTCCTCCGCCTCATAAACACGTAGCTATAAATGAAATTAACGGAACAACAATGTTTAGGTCTGTATATATAACCCAATGTGCTTTGTCTTCCGTGAACCAGGCTGAAACTGATCTGTCCCTGGGATCCAGACTTCTCTCAATTGTATATAAGGGTATTGTCCCCAATGAAGAGGGGGCAACTCTGCCATCGATGGATGTGAGCAGTAGGAAACTAGCAGATGAGCTACTCCAGCTTGCATTTTCTGTAGGACAACAGGTAATGCCAATGTGAAAGGTCATTGTTGACAGACTACAGCACACAGTGCACAACAATGAAATGTGTCCTCTGCATATAACCCATGTGACATTATGGCACAGCAGTGGGCACCTGATTCAGCAGTACCTTGGGCAGCAGTGCCTTGCTCAGGGTACCTCAGTGGTACCTGTGGGTGGGGGATTCAAACCAGCAACCTTTCGACTGCAGTCACTTCCCTGACCATTACGCCACCACTGCCCCGCATGTTGCTAGTAAAGACATCTTGTGATTTTCCCTCTAAAGCTAATTGTTGTTTATATTTTGTGACCTGTTTGGCATAATCCTGTACTTGGTATTCCGTGTCCTTGATTGTTTGGTTCAGGTGCTCTGAGAGCTGGGGGGTCCCTGTGGATTGTCTGGGGGTCCCTGAGGACTGGGTAGAGTTAGACTGGTTTAGGAGATGTCAGTACCAAACTGAAAGTGAGCCTGAGCTGAGTAGTGTGTAACAGGATTTAGCTGTCTCAGAAATATTTCATGTGGGGTCTCGTCTCTTTTGGTCTCCATCAGAATGAGCTGCTAGATCTGTTGCTAAGCAGCAGGACGATGTCAGTGGCACTGTCGGGAAGCTCTCGTGAAAAGAGCGTTGCCTTCTTGCACGGGGAGTATTTCTACAGCCTCTTTCAGACAACTGTGAATTCCGAGTTGCTCAGGAACCTGGACGCCACTGTTCCTATGCTCATGAAGTCCGCCGTCTACCATCCCAGAATGGTGAGTCACGCATTCCTGAACGTCACTTCATGGTGATGTTGAAGTTTGCAGATCCCCTGAAAACTTGTTTCTAATATGTTTGGACTTATGGATATCTTTATTTTAATAGCATTACGGAAATATTAAGATGATGTAATTTCACAAAAACCTTGAACAAATTATTTTGATAATTCAACAAAAAATCAACTTCTTGTGGGCAAAACTTTACTACTTGACTTAAATCGCTGGTGTTGCCTTCCTAGTTAGGAACTGCTCTATGTAAGTGTCCTGCATGCTTGAGCATCTGTTTAAAAATAGCCGGGTTTGCAATCATTTTAGACTTGATGTATTGTGGCTTCCGTATGTGGGCAATATTAATGAATATTAATGCCAATTCCATCTTCCGTCTCTTGGCAGATAAGTACCTTGCTAAATGGCTTGCTGGATCATTGTTTTCGAGAGAGGCTTCTGCGGAAAAGCCAGGGCTGTACTCTGGTAGGGGGAATATTGGGGAACTGGGGCTCTTTGCGACCCTGGTGGGCCAGTGCCAGTTCCTCCTCAGAAAGCAAGATAGCTACCCTGACCCTGCTCTCCAAAGTTCTTCAGGTACTTTTCCTCTGGGATTTTCTAGTTGGCAAGCTTTGGTTTGAGAGAGTGACCCTATCAGTTTTATTTTGGCATTTGTATTTGTGCTGACTTGCGTTGTTCATGTTCATCCCCGCAGATTGATTCTGCAGTCTGTTTCAGTACAAGCCATGAAGCATTTGAAGAAGTGTTTAGCACATACACCACTCTTCTCACTGACAGCGTGCTGCCTCTCAATCTGAAGGTAAAGCTTTCCAGGTAGCTAGTGAATGTAGGTAGTGGCAGGAAAAAACTGAAAAAGGGCCCATATTAGATTTTATAAGTTAGAATGTTTTGCTTTGTTACCAAATAAAGACAGAAATTATCTTTAATGAGATTGTTGGGTTTTTTTTTTTTTTTTTTGGAAAATTGAGGGTGCAACTGACCAGAATCTTCGGTTGAACTAGTTTTGTTGAGCTTATTTTCAGTTTGGTGTTTTTGAAAAGAAAAATGACAGGATATACGTTGGCAGAAAGAGTAGGAAAGATGCTATTTTTGTGGGAAAAAAAAATTAATGTGACATCCCTGGACAGAGAAATGGTGAGTTGAATTTGAAGCATTCTGGGTCAGTTTTCACCCTTACCTCTAGTTAATGTGCTGACCTGCTGATACCTATTGAGAGTCTCACCATTTACTCTTAATAAATATTGCCGAATTTGGTGAGCATTTACTTTTTTGTCACTGGGAAATTGCTGCTGCTGTCTCATGGTACATCTTTCTGCTCTCATCCTCAGAACCATGCCTTGATCATTCTGCCGTTCTTCACCGCCCTGCCTGAAGAGCGACTGGCGCAGCTGCAGAAGGCGCTGGAACTTTTTGTTGCATCACATTTCCCCCTGCAGTCTCATGAGTTTCCCAGGGGAACGCTGGACTACAATAACTACATTGATAGTATTAAGAAGGTATCTTGATTTGAAATTGAACTGAAATTGAAACTGAATTGAAACGAAACAAAAAACTGCCATTTGAACAGGTACAGAAGTAGACGTTTAAGTAGAAGTAAACGGTCAACGTCTAAAAATAACAAGCAAGACTTTGACTTATAGAAAGTAATTACGTTCAGATAATAGAGAGAAGAGAGAAGAGGGTGACATGGGAGTGGATTCATAGTTTAAAAAAAAAAAAACTTGTTCTGTCCCAATCTCAGAAGAATCAATCCCGGTCCCATCCCGATCCTTGTGCAGGGGAAGGGGATGTTTTGCACCAATAAGACCACAAACGCGACTACAACCACGCAGCAACACTCCCTGCAGCTGAATCCACAGGCACATACATACACACATACTCTAACCCGAGACACAAGCATACTCTTCTGTTTTCTTTTCAGATTAGCAGGGCACCTAAAATAATA
Source organism: Petrocephalus sullivani (assembly GCA_026780845.1). NCBI lineage: Eukaryota > Metazoa > Chordata > Actinopteri > Osteoglossiformes > Mormyridae > Petrocephalus > Petrocephalus sullivani. The sequence continues at coordinate 25,698,830 of JAODKM010000001.1, forward strand.
ATGAGAAGCATAATATGATGCCCGACAGTATAAATTCGGCATATCTTTAATAAACATGTGTGACTTTAAACTGCAAAAGTACTCCTACAACATTGTCTTTTTACCTTGTTCATCTACAATATCTCGTCTTTTAAAAGATGTTGTGGCTGCTGAGCTGTCCCTCTCCTCACTTTCTTTGTTAGACCAGAACAGTAATATGTGGCATACTCTGCTAACCAAATTTAATAAACAACATACGCCAAATTTATGCAGATTATTAACTTTTTGGGCGTCACAATACATATGTCATGGTAGGCACACTACTAATCTGCTTACCAAATTGTGGCAGTAAGTAAATCTTTATAGATAGATTACGGGATTACGGTGTCCAGACAAATGTAATCTAAAGCCCTGGTGATTATTGTGCGAATTAATATGATTCCTGCTCCCTCCCACCCCCATTGACCCCTTTTATGGTTCCTTCCCAGTGCCTTGATTAATACTGAAATTGACTCCCATCCCGCCTCTACTTGAGAGTTGGGTAGTTGGTGGTGATCTGAGTCTGAGTCGAGTTGGACTGACATGGAATGAGGGTGGGGTACTTCATCCAGCCTACTTCCTCCTGGGAAGAACTGTTATGAAAACATGCCTTGTGCATTAGAGAATTCCAGTGTACTGTTATCCCTGTACAAATTTACAGCAAATGAAATTTTGATCCAACTGTGTTCTTCCATGTTTATTATTTATGAGGTTTTCCAATCACGTGGATTTCTCCATAATCAGTTTTTAGATGCTCTGGAGCTCTCTCAGAGTCCTGTGCTGTTAAAGTTAATGGCTGAGGTTCTGTGCCGGGATCAGAAGCACATCATGGAGGAGCAGTTTCAAACGTGTTTCAAGAGAATAGCTAAAAGGTGAGCAGAAATGTCTGAATATTGCACCTACTCCTCTCTTTAGTGTCATAATGACATCATCACTTTAGTTTTTTTTTTTAGTTTTTCGTGTCATCTGGTGTATGATTAATGTATGGTGATCTACAGGCTTTTTGACTGCTTTTCCTGGCAGTGTTAAAAGCATATACTCCTCAGTATGTCTACTTATTTATCAGCATCTTTATCCATTATATAGCTATATGTCTCCCTGTGACTCATAATTGTTTGGTCGGGGGTTGGTTTCCTACCTGCAGGTCCAGCTGTGAGCGACAGGTGGCGCTGCTGAATACCATGTATCGGACAGTCATGGTGGACGTGCAGCCACCGGGCATCCTGGGTCACGCTTTTGTCGAAAGGACGCTGCTGACGCTGCTCCAGCATTGTGGCGTCGATGCTCTCAGGCAGTTCTTCGTAGCCAATGTTCCTGATATCATGGGCACCCTGCAGGCCCGTTTCACCAAGGTGATAACACCTGACCGTCATACGCAGTGCTCTCTGGTATTCATGTCAGGAAATAACTCCATGCTTGAATCGAGGAAATGTCACGTATTATTATTATTATTATTATTATTATTATTATTATTATGAGGGGCATCAACATGTGGCTCAGCGGGTTTGGACAATATGTACTGAAGTGGGGGTCACAAGATGATTTACACAATATCCAATTTTAACTGTAAGTGGTAAAGAAAGTAATAGTAAATAAGTATAAATAATATATAATAGTGTAGCTGAATGTCTGAAGCAAAGTTTATTTCTCCCCGGACCTGCAGCTGCATTTTCCATTTCTAGGACCTGTAAAGTATTTTTAATAAAAAAAGATATGACTCTATTCTAGAATATTTTCCATTTTCTCTTTTTCTACCGTATAGGTTTTGCATTTCAGTAACACTGATGTTTGTTAGTTTGTACTGTATACTCGTTAAATGTACTGCGTTTTTGGGTAAATGGTAAAACTTATTTCCAGTCAAATGAGATGACGTTCGAGACTCAGGTCATAAAGAAGACTGGCTGCTACAAGCTGCTTGAGGTCCTCTACTCTCGACTACCGAAAGCAGAAGTCTACGCCAAAGAGTCGAAAATTAACATGGCCTTCGTGGGCTGGGGCCAAACCGAGGGTAACGAGTTGTCAAAGTCGCTGCTCAAGTAAGTAATCTGTGTAAATCTGTGTATCATGCATTCTTTGAATTTTCATGTAATACTTGTTAAAATTACAGATGTTTTGCAGTGTATGTTAATTCTATAAATGTGTTACTGTCTGTGTTTTGTTTATATTGTAAAGATCCTGCTTTGAGGCCTTTACAGAAAATATGGTGGGTGAAACCCAGCTTCTGGAGAGGAGACGGCAGTGCCACTGTGCGGCCTATAACTGTGCCATAGCTCTGATCAGCTGCTGCTTTAATGAGACAAAGTTCTACCAAGGGTTCCTCTTCAGTGAAAAGCCAGAGAAAGTAAGAACAGCTGCGAGGGCTTTAAATTCTCCTTCACCTCACTGTTTATAACACGTCAGAAGAAATCATTGGAATCATGTATTATAAATTTCTAATTTTTAGTCCTATATGCTATGAAAAGGAAAAATCAGTGACGTGCAGTAAGGTCCGTGGCAGGTGAGGCACTGGCTCTTCCTGAACGAAGAAGAAAAAGATATGGAGTGCTATAGTGAACTTGATTGTCTGATTTTTAGCTAGTGTACTGGCAGTAATGATCCCATGGGCTCATATGCGCCCCCTTTAGTGAGGCAGAGGTACTGGCTGCCTCACCTCATGTTTTTTTAGCGTGGGTTTGTATCAGATCCGCAAGACTAAATTTGTTATACACATACACAAAATACTTTACCTATCCTATGGAAAGTGAGGACATATAGCTGTGTGCAAACATGACATTGGTGAGAAAGCAGTGAGAAAGCAGATAACCTGGGCACCCGGCGCGGTTCGTGAGGGAGCACGGGCTGGGAGATGAGGCTCCTATCTATGTGAGTGGGAAATATGCAAATCCAGCGATTTTTGATTTAAAAAAAAAAAACATTGATTTAAGTTATTGGAATCATTAAAAAAATTTATGAGACAGAGCAGTAGACAAATATTAACTTATTTGTGTTTTACTTTTCATGATGACAGGTTAGGCTCTGCCTCACCTGCCTCCCCTGACCGCACGTCCCTGAGAGAAATGTGTATGGTTCTAAATACTGCCTAAATTTTGTGATTTTTTTTTTTCTCTCTATGTGCTGAAAAAACCATGAATCGCGCTGAATGTTCTGAGAATTTTTCAGCTGTACTTGTCTTGATTGCTTTAAAATGTGACAACTTTGAGAGTTAAGGGAGCAAATCACAGATGAGTTCTGCCTTCCCTGAGGGACAGAGTGGCAAGGTGCTGATGTCAACTGATGCTGTGCCAGTTCATATGCTTATAAATAGGTGCTTGTACCGGTATACACACCTTCACACCTCTCTTCCTTTCTTCCCCAAGAGTCAGTTTATCTTTGAGAACATCATTGATATGCAGAGAGCCTACAAATTCCCTGTAGAAATTGATGTGAGTTATTTTTTTTTCCTTTTTATTTCCAAGTATTTACACTGCAACCTTTACAAGTGTGAAAAATATACTTATTTGAAAAGTGAGTTTTTTTTTTATCATTATTTATATAGGTTCCTCTTGAAAGGAAGCAAAAATATGTAACTATCCGGAAAGAAACGACGGGCAGCAGTGGCGGTATGGTTTGTTATTGGTGTCATGATGATCACACTTTTGCTGAGATGCATAAACTGCTGTTGACATAATGACCTCCTTTTCAGAAGAACCTCGCTATCTGTCCTCGCAGTCTTGCATGGACAGCAGTCTCAGAGAGGAGATGAGCCAGTTTGACTTTTCTACTGGTGTCCAGAGCTTCTCGTACCGATTCCAAAATCCTGGCAATGAATCTGCTTCTGCCTCAAGTGGGGTACGAATGCTCTTATTTCTCGAATAAACGATTTTAACTTAATGATATGTTCCTTTGAATGTTGAAATGTCATAGAAGCCTTACTAGGGCAGGAAAGTACACATCGGTACACAACTGCAACAAGTAACCACAGATGAGAAAAACCTTGATTTCTTACATCTTTCTCGTCCCGTATGTGTTTATATTTGCCTTTTAACAAGCAAGATGGTACTCTGTTGTCCAGTGTTTACAAATTAGTTTTTTCCACAGTGGGTAGTAGAATATTAGGCTGCTTGCTTTAACAAATTGTTCTTGATAAAAGAAGGTCCTGCTGTAAGCAGTAATTACTGAAAGACACTCAGTTAATGACATTCTTTTGTAAGCATTCAGCTGAAAAAGAAAAATTTTTGGTTTAATTTTATGCCACTGTAGTATGAGTGATCAAACGGTTGCCAGCACAAATCCTGTTGTCAGCCGAGTAATGTCACCATTGGGCCCTTGAGCAAGGCCCTTAGCCCAATAAGTCACTAACCCTGCCGTCTCACTTGTATGTTGCTTTGGGGAAAAGTATCTGTTAAATAAATATAATGTAATTAGGGTTGTCGTTAAAGTTGCTGCCTAGGGGGTCAGTCTGCTCTTCTACTTAAGATCATGGCAGTTCTAGATAACAGTGAGGCTCTCCTCAGGTGGAAAAGCATGCAACTGACCAGAAAATGATTTAGAAATAATAAAATGGTATGATAGGCAGAAATGTCCTTCAAGTGATCATCAGCTTCTATTCCCTCTGGTGAGCTACAGGAGCAAATGGAGACAGTCTCCCAAGATGAAATGATGGACCTGGAAATGGATGAGCTGAACCAGCACGAGTGCATGGCCACCATGACTGCACTGCTCAGTCACATGCAGAGGAGCGGCATCACTCCCAAAATAGAGCAGGTCTGTCTGCAAAGTCGCTATTCAGTGTCTGACTCCGATATTGGCATGTCCCATAGTACAGAAGCCTATTGCTATGCAGAAAACTCTGATTTCTTGTGAAAAATTAAGAAGGTCCAATATGTACTCTGCAACTCCTGTTTAGGTCTTTCTGTAGCTCTCTGTGTTGTATGTTATCTGTCTTAAAAGAAGTGCTGCAAAACTGCTCCCATATACCAACAGTACCACAAATTTTCTACAGCACTTTATGAATAATGAGAAGACGTGCAATTAGACTACCTGATTTCTCTAAAGTCTGTAGAATGTGTAGATCAAAGATGTTTTTATATTAAGCCTATTTTACTTAACCCTTGTGTACTTTAATGTATTTTGTGTATTTTAGGGCATAACACCAACTGAACTTCCACCTTGGATGAGGTATTTTCACGGAAAGCTTGGGAATTCATCGACCCCACTCAATGTCCGGCTCTTCATTGCAAAAATTATAATTAACTCTGAGAAGGTAAGGGCAGCCCTTGTAGCCAGAAGCACCCCTTCCATGCATTTCTAATTTGCAGTTTACCAATCATGTTTTTTGTATTGATGTTAAACAAGTGAAAGTCTAGTTCTGTTGAAACAGGTTCCATTGCAAACTTCTACCCCCCTCCTCACAGGTTTTCCAGCCTTATGCCAAGTTTTGGCTCGGGCCATTGTTACAGCTGGTTGTCTCTGGAAACAATGGAGGAGAGGGAGTTCACTTCATGGTTGTTGATATTGTTGCTACAGCTTTGTCTTGGACAAGCATTGCCACACCCAAGGTTTGTTACTGGTGTATTTCCAAAACTGAGGTTAATGATCTAATTAAGGAGACTTTCTTGTATGTTCCTAAAAACTACTACTTAGGGGTATGTCCCTAAAAATAACCTTTTAAATATTTTTGAGTTTACATTGTCTACATTTGTCTAGTTTTACCATTTTGTGTTCAGTTGTTCGAGGTGTAATATAACAATATTAAAGAAAATGTTCTATAAAATAATATAGGAACTTCAAACTTCTAGCTTCTCACTACGGGGCAGTAGTCAGCCAGGTTAAACACCTAAAGCAGAAGATAAGATACGATGCGATACGATAAGATGTGGTGAGATGAGATATAATAAGACTTTGTTATTGTATGTTTACACTCACAGAAAGCAGGAGTAAGTATATACATAAAAACAAGACTCTTTCTGACTCTTACAACATAATTGCAAATAACACAAAATACAGTACATTGACGGTCAATGAACCAATGAAGTCAATGAACACTTAGATTAACAACAGAAAATCATGCAAGGTTAATCTGTGGTAAACTTGAAAAAATCTTTCTGATAGTGTCACAGGTTTATTAAGATAATTCAAGTTGTTGCATTCCAGCTGGTCCAAAAGTCCCTTGAATGTTTCTTAAACGCATGATTTGTGGTTTGCTGTGTGTGAGTGATGTCATTCATTCTAGTCTTGCCTATTACAGGGTAACACCAGAGATGAGATTCTGGCTAATAGGTTACTTGAATTCCTCATAAAAAACTGCTTTCACCAAAGAAGAGCTGTTTTCAGGCACAATCTGGAGATAATTAAGATTGTGGTGGAGTGCTGGAAGGATTGCCTGGAGGTACCTTACAGGTTTGGCCATAGTCTTCCACTTTCTTGCAAACCGGTCCCTTTTAAAAGCCTAAAAAAATCATTCCCTTAAAGGCCTAAATCAACGTTAAATTGCCAGGCTTAAATACAAGACTTTAGGGATGCCTGCTCTTTCCTTGAAATGGCCTGAAACTAACAGTGTGGATGAGTGGACTGCTTGCAGCAGACTTGCATATTAGTTACAAACACAGCCCTACCACTGAGATGCATTATCAGTTCGCAGCCTATAGCTGGCTGAGGGGACAATAGGTGATGAGTTGTTGCACCTACAAAACCATGAATTATTTTGATAACCCATATGAAAAGCAAATGTCCCCTAATGCTTTGTCTCTCTCTTGTTGTGTATATATAGTCTTATATACGAGCGATTTGCTGGGACAGATCTCAACAGCAAGGACAATTCGGTGGGACTTCAACTGCTTGGGATTATATTGGCCAACAATCTACCTCCTTATGACCCAAATTGTGGCATAGAGCACGACCGGTAATGTTGTCTACATTGTTAATAAATATCATTAAATTTGGTCAGTCAAGTCTTTGATGTTTTACATGCTTTCATATTTTCTCTTTTTTGCTGTTGATTTTAGGTACATTCGATCATTGGTCAACAATTTGTCATTCATAAGATATAAGGAGGTCTACAGTGCTGCTGCTGAGATAATTGGGTACATGATGCATCACTTGACTGAGAAGAACGAGGTAGGTGACTCTTGTGTATTGTATATAATATCTTTCTACATTTGTGTTTCTTAGTATCATGTGGTGCTTGGGGGCCTGACTAGGGAAAGTGGTTAAAAGATAATTTTCTCTTTTTCCATTAGCCCAGCACAACCTTGTTTGATCTCACAGTCAGTAAGCTGATGGAGCTTAAGAAATCTGATAAGGATGACAAGTTTATCGTTTGCTTGAGTAAAGTCTCCAAGCACTTTGCTCCGTTTATGGATCGGTAAGAGTACGTTTCTTAATAATCACAAGTTATACTTGAGCTTATACTTGTGTTTTTTATTATAGAATAAAAATCGTAAGCCTCCATTAATTCACTCTTTGTCTGACAGGTTTGTCAATCAGATATTCTTCCTGCTGCCAAAGATGCACGGGTCGTTAAAGACCCACTGTCTGGAATGTGTGCTCTGTAGAGCTAGCGAGATTCCAGACATATATTTGCAGCTAAAGAGAAAAGACTTTCTTCAGATCATGGGTCACAGGTGAGTCTCGACTACTGATATGCATATTGCTATGATATTTAATTTCAAGATTCAAGTTTTATTGCCATGTGTTCCCAGGGACACAGTGACATTCTTATGGGTAGCGGAATGGGGAGTAGGACCACCGTCCTGGCAAAACGCCATTTTCCCCGGTTGGAACGCCTTGCAGTTGTTGCACTAACTCTTTGTTGCCTCTCCAGGGATGAGGCAAGGCAAAGAATATGCCTAGATCTTGTCCATAAGATCTTGCCCATTCTGAAACCAGAAGAAGTTCAGGAAGTTTTGGGTTTGGTGTCATCTTTTATCACCCACCCCTCCCCTGTGTGCCGAGAGAGAATGTATGACATCCTCATGTGGATTTATGACAACTACAGGTGACGGCACATTTACATAGTCACTTCTTTCTGAGTGTGACGGTAACACACCACATATAGCTACCAATGAGCTAAACTCGTACATGTCACCTTTCTCTGACAGTGATGCAGAAAGCCAGGCAGACCCCGTCTCCCTGCAGGTTTTCGATACAGCAAAGGAGGTTCTACTTCAAGGGCTTGTGGATGAAAATCATGGCCTTCAGTAAGTCCAAAATCTACATTAATGTTGCATTTACTGTTATATGGTGCTGTATTTGTTGTGCAGCTTGTGTTATTTTATTAGTAGTATTTCTTGTTGCATTTGAGGTGGAGGGACAAAAGTAATGGATAAACCGAGAATGATACTTAATATTACAAGAATACAACAAAATGCCTCTGCAGTGATTGTTTCACATAATCTGTTCAGTCCATATAATTGTTTCTTAGAACCAGAGGTCCATAAAGTAAAAATCCAGACCAAGATTTAGTTTCAACCAACCAGTTGAGTACTCTGTGACTGTGACACTTTATGCTGAACTGGTCGGTTTAAACAACCTGGTCAATCTTGGTCTGGATTTTTACTTTTTGGAACCTGAAATTTCCACCTCTGCTTAGAATTGTACCTTCTCTTACTGATGCCTTTCATGCCTTAAGAAACCCATTTGTCAGTGTGACACGTACATCTTTTAAGTGCTCTTTGGGGACTCCCAGTGTGATGGGAATGGCCTGCAGTGCTAACGTGTGAGCAGGTGGATGAGCTCAGAGGAGTAGCTGTCAGTCTCTGTGATGTCAGCATTTTTACACGCTCAGCTTTCCCATTTCTCTCGAATTGTCTGAGGTGACATTTCTTTTACAACTTAAATTGATATTTTCTAATTTGTTGCCTAAAACCAGTTTGTGAGGTGTGTTTTAGAAATACTGTGCTTACTATCCGCGTTGCCACCCTTTTAGGGCTGGCCCTAGTTAACTCATGTCAACCTAAACATATATAACAATTAAGAATAGTTATTGTGTTACTTTGCTGTACCTAGTCAGTTTTCTCTCAGTACTCGGGTACAGTATTAGCAATAAACCAAATGCATACAAATACTGGGAATATATATTTTTCAGAAAGCAAGCTGCTTTGATTTTGTTGGTAATTTCTAGTACTTCAATAATTGCATTAGGTGCTTAATGTATGGCTGATGATGGCTACATGACACCAACATGCTGTCATAGAGCACCCTTAAGTAAAGTGTAACCAAAAATATATAATAGATACCTTCAAAAGTGTCCAGCCAAATGCAATTAAATCTTTAACCTGCATGGTACACCATGCGTTTGCTAACATTTTGTAAGAAGAATTGAGTGTTATGGCTTTTGCATTTATGAATTGATAATCAAACTTTAAATAGTATTTATGTTATCTTCATTGCTCCTTCTGTTCAGATTGTACGTCCGCAACTTCTGGAGCCATGAAAGCCGTCTGCCCACGGCTACTTTGGACCGTATGCTGGCCGTATTGCAGTCGTTGTACTCCTCCAAAATTGAGCATCACTTCCTGAGCTTGGCCACGAACCTGCTGCTGGAGATGACCAGCCGCAGCCCCGATTACTCCCGTGCTATGTTTGAGTATCCACTGTCTGATTGCAAGTTTCAGGTTGGTCGGGACGTCAGATAGCCGTTCCACACCAATTGTTTAGCGAGCATAATACTAACTGATAAAGGTGTCATTAGAGTCTGACACGTATGGTGCATCACGTGAATAAAATGAAGAAAATTATGCTGACAAAGTGGTAGGAACATTTGAACGAGTGCCTAGTACTCAAACATGGGTCAACACCATGAGAGATTCTGATGGACATTTTCGTCAAAATGCAGTTTCTACTATGGACATGGTATTTAACATGGACATAGTAGTAAAAAATTAGTTTGTCTTTTTTCTCCTCCAATCAAAACATTTTTCTCCACAGACATGTCTTGCCACGGAGAGCTTTGTCTGTGAACGGACAGATTGATAATCCATGGTCACACATTTATTACATATTTACACATTTTAAACAAACAGAAATATGTATTTATAGTATGATTTGTTCTGAGCATAAAACAAAACCCAGATCATAAAACTATATATTAGTATAAATCATCACATGCAAGATGAGCTTTTATTTTCGATGGGAAATTAAGGGTTTAACGATTAATGGTAAACTTCTGACTGCCAACAAAACATGTGAAGTATGTCGTTGCCTACTGCTTTGTGCTTGAGAGATTTTAAAGGAGGTTTACATTTCTGAGAGTTACTCATTATGTTTGCATAATATGTAACAACATGGTTGGCTGGTTGCCTAACTGTATGGTGTTTAATTGTAAAGATTTGTTTAAATTATATATTACTGTATACATTTTCAGATATATACAATGTAAATGTAAAAATAATTTGCCCTTTTATATGTATTAAAAGGTTAGGTTTAATTGGCGTGTTACAGATGGTCTTACCACTGTATTTCCTGTTTTTCTGGTCTAGGATTATGTGATTGACTCCAACTGGCGTCATCGGAGTACAGTGCTCACGCCGATGTTCGTGGAGACGCAGACGTCACAGACAGGCTCATATATGCAGTCACAGAATGCTGCTGCATCCTCTCGTGGCTCCCCGGGGGCTCAGCTGAGGGTCACTCAGGACTCTCTGGAATTCACTCCAACACAGACAGCCGGTACAGAAAGTGAAAGTGAAACCACATCTTTGTTCTTATGTTTAAATAATGTTTGCTTTTTTCCCCAACAGTGAACTTTTAAATACTTTCTTGTAGTTCTAAATAGTACTAATAAATATAGCTTGACAGCAAAGTACATGTGCAGATGCTCTATCCATGTTTGGAATCTGTTTAAATAATAATTTTCTAGGTTTGAGATGATGCATCTAATTATGAAAAACAACTTGCTTCCTCATAATTGTCAATACATGACTTTTGTTGTTGCTGTCTTGTATTTCAGGCAAGCGTGCAGCATTTAACTGGCTCACAGGGAGCAGCATTGACACTCTGGCAGATTACCCCTTGCAAACCTCCTCAGAATCACTATCTTCCCTGCTGGTGTTTGAAAAAAGGGACAGAACCAGGACCAGGAAACCACTGGGGGCTGATTTTGGCACAAAGCGTCTGGCAGCCCTTGATGACAAAGGAAACGATCAAAACGCCAAAGGTGAGCAAAGGCATACTGGGCTGATGACACAGAAGTTTTCGCAAAGTTTGCACTTTCACATGGACCCATGGTGTTAGGGGAATGAAATTCAGCTAAAAATCACAGTCATTATTTGAACTTTGAAAAATAGCATTTACAGAAGTTTGCATTTTTGCAACAATAGTCTGTGGCAGTGTGTGGCCTGTTTCCGGAAGGATGTAGGTTCAAATCCCATGGCCATCAGAGTAACCATATCACATTGAGGCCCATAAGCAAGGCCCTTAAACCCAAACTGGCTGTGCAAGAATCATCATAGAATTCCGAAGTGCTTGTACAATAAAAGTACTGTATCTCTTAATAATACAATATCCACTACTACAATGATTGTTTGTTTCAGCTGCGAGTGAACAGCAGGCTGACATCAGGAGGTTAAAAAGAAGGTTTCTGAAGGACCAAGAGAAAGTCAGCCTGCATTTCGCTAAGAGAGGCATCAATGAGCAGAAGAGTGAGAAGGTGGATCATACAGGGAACTCTGAATTCAATAAGTCCTAAGCATGTGCCATTCTCCTGAAACAGTCTTCTGTTTACAGAAGAATGTGTAGCAATTACTTGATTTCCTAACTCACAAAAGACTGTCAGTGCCGATGTAGAGCTGCACTGGAGGTGTTAAGCCTACTTTTCACTTTTCATCTTTTGTCGATAACCCATGTAATAGGTACTACTGTTAAATGTGGTACCCATAGGTGATTCCAGACCATTTGGGGAGCTTCAGCTACCTTACTTTTGGTCTCTGTTCCCCTGTGAAATTATTACCTGCCCTGTATTTATTGAAGCCAAATCCTAGGATGTTAATAGCTCCTCGTGATGTTTTTGTGGACTGCAGGAGCAAGTTGCCGAGAGGAAGCTGCAGAAGGAAGCTAGGGTCACACTGTATCGCAGCTACCGGGTGGGAGACCTGCCCGACATCCAGATTGAGTACAGGAGCATCATCGCCCCCCTGCAGGCCCTGGCGCAGGTTTGCACTTGCAGCTTTCGGAACATGTTACTCACTGCAGTGGGGAAATGGCAAAGTCTGCCTGTCTCACTGCAGCTAGTTGCTTTGCTCAGATTTAGGGTAAATCATCATTGTCGATATGCGGGCTGAGGGTAAATCTCTTATAATTCTAGAATGAACGGTACTGAATGTTTTGTCTGTAAGTACAACTTACGGCTTTTGCTCCACCTACTGCGTTTGTCATAAATTACTTTCTAAAACTGAAGTAGGTATGTATTACAGATATTATCTCTACTTATTGCATTCCCAAATGCACCATGACTAGCGAGAACAGCATTTCACCTCAGTATATGATCCCATTCACCATATATTCTGAATCTGACAGTAAAGGACGTACGTCTCGAGTCCTTCTCCCTTAACGTGTCGCCTGGACGTCCACAGAGGGACGCGACTCTTGCCAAGCAGCTATTCAGCTCCCTGTTTAGCGGGATCCTTTCGGAAATGCAGAGCTTTAAATCTTCGGCTGAAAGAAAGAAGATTAACGAACAGCTACTGGAGAACATGAACAATTTCCTCAGCAAGAGTACGGTCTACTTCCCACCCTTTGTCGCATGTGTGCAGGTAAAAAAAAAAAAAAAGAAAGAAATATGATGTTACCTGTTTATCGTTTTATAAATTAATGAAGCATGTAGCCAGGGAAGAATTTACTCCTCAGGGGGCCGTACGCTGATAATATATAAGATCTCTGTATGATTTGCCTAACTGAGGAGGGTGTTGGAGGTTAAGTTTGTCGATCGGGGGTGGGATTGGCAGATAGATCGGCCAGATTTAATAAATTTAAACTCTTCCACTTTTCCCGAGGTGGGATGGGGCCCCTGGTTTGCCAGCCTGGATCCCCGATTTCACTGGGGTATTAGGCTGTAGCCTTGGACTGTCAGTGCGTTGATCCTCCCATGCATGTAGCAGCAAGTAAAGCATTGAACTTGTCAGGCAAATATGAAGGGAAACAATGTGAGCTAGACGTAATTTAATTTAGGACGAGCAGTTCCATATAATTGCCCTACATTGGTTTGTTGCCTCATCCTGGGTTGTTCCCCGTCTTATGCCCATAGCCTGTGGGATAGGCTTTGGATCCCCCGTTACCCTGAATAGGACAAGCGGTTGTAGAAAATAGCTGTGTGTATGGATGGATGGCATTCCATATATTTGGTGCTTTAAGGAATTTCTCCATATCCATTTTCAAAATTTCTATCCATCCATCCATTAATTTCCCATATCCAGTTAATGGCTGCATGAAGCACCATGTGATGTCTAAATAGTTTTAAATGGCTGCTTTTTCTGATTTGTAGTGGAACATGATGTTCAATGTTGAATAATCATTGTGTTTGTAGGATATGAGCTACCAGCACAAGGACTTGCTCTGCCTTCACCCTGAGAATGTGAGCTCCAGCTGCCTGGCCAGCCTGCAGCAGCCAATCGGCATCCTCCTGCTGGAGCAGGGCCTTATCCAGGACCAGGCGCCGCATCCTCCGGCCAAGCGTGCACGCCGCGACCAACCGCCAGACACGCTGCGCTGGATTCACCTGGCCAAGTCTGTACCGCGTCTCCCTCTGAACGGACACTGCCTGTGCCCTTACTGTATCTCTAAAGGGGCTTCCACCATTGTGCTTAATTTGAAATATATAAACTTCTTTAGGTTTATTAGATGGTTTTCACTTAAAGGTTTTAACAACAGATTTTTTTTAGGGTGCTGAGGTGTCCTCACCTGCAAGCTTGTGGGTTTGGGTGAATCAGTGTCTTGATTCTGCCTTTAATGTGTGGTTAGGGTTGAGGTAATGTGCCCAGGGTGTTCACACTCTTTGAGAAATGGATGGGTCAATATTTATAGAATGATAAAGGTGATCAAAGAAACTGTCTGTACTGATCGGTAATTAGGTAATTTGATGTTTAATGTGTTTTCTTAGCATTTTGACATTTTTTTTTGCGTGTTAAGGGTTGTTTAATAAATTCTCCCCATAAATAACGGAAATGGCTTAATTTAATGTATTGTGTTTAATGTCTTTATTTCTGTGCTTATATTAATTGTTTATTCTTTTATTTAGACTGTACAGGTCTTTGGGAGACTACGACGTTGTACGTGGAATCTTCAGCGGCAAGGTTGGGACCAAGTCCATCACCCGCACCGCCTTGCAGTCAGAAGCGAAAAGTGATTACACTGAAGCTGTGAAGCTCTACAATGAGGTAACTTACTCGTCTGCTTGTCCTCATGAGAAGTTTTACACTATGACATTTTTATCCTCAAAGTAGAACTTACAGTAATGAACTTGCATTTAAAGTCAGTCATTAAGTTGTTGTGTAAATTTTCTTGTCCCCTCTTGCAACCATGCAAAACAATCTCTACAAAATACTTAACCAATGACTAATTTTCCCAACAGTCATAGAGATTTTACTCCCCACTGTATTCAGTTTATACAGGGGTTGTTGTCCTATTTAGGTCGGGTTCCTACTGTCTTTGAAACAGGATTTTGCACAGATGAATTGCATGTGTCTGTAATTCTGTGTTGCAGTTCTACACATTTTCAATGAGACATTGGGAAGATACTGTTGCTAT
>JAODKM010000001.1:25719525-25731970 GCA_026780845.1 Petrocephalus sullivani
GGGGGGTTAGTGGGGGGGGGGGCCTTCGCGAACATTTTGCCCAGGGGCCCACACAACCCATAATCCGTCCCTGACTGCCTTGTATCGATTAGCACTGTCTTGTGTAGTCTCGTTATTATCCAGTGTCGCTGAAATAGCAAGCATTCCAGCACGCCTGTTGCACATGGCCTATAAAGATCCTGAATCTCAGTTATCTTACATTTAGGAATTAAACCAACTATTAATAATTGAAAACATTTTATATGTGGATTTTTTCAAATGTAACATATGAGCCTCTGATCTTTTCTGCAGATGGTCATTGGTCTCCAGAAACGTGCTTTCGCACTTTTTCACTGTGCCGTCGAAAGAGCAGATATGGAGCCGCCGTCTTCCTCTAGAGGAGATGTGGATACTTCTGTGGCCATCAAGGCGTATATGTCTCTGGCAGACTTCTGTGACAGACAGCTACGTGAGGAGAAGAGCAGCACTGGTCAGTCACTGCTCAGGACGTATTTGGTGCTCAGGACATATTTGGTGATCTGCCAGGAACTTACATCATCACTATGTTCAGTGAAATCTTTGTTTTTTCCAACATTCTTCTACAGTTGGAATAATTTCTGTATCTATCTTCAGTAATCAGTATCTAGTATCAGTAAACAACCTAGTTCATTGGATGTTTTATCATGCATATAGCTGTTGTCCCCTTGACCTTCGTTACAGCATGGATCATTTTTGGTTATCCAGTCCAATCTAAGATCCATTATGGTTAAGGTATCTTGTCGAAAATAGGTCAGATTTGGTCAGTTGTCAGACTTTTAATGCCCTTAGCTTTTTGGGCACTGCCCAATCAAAGGGAAGTTAAAGGATGCATATGTGTAATCACTTGGGTGTTCTTTTATCACAGTTGATGTTGATATGTCTTCTTCCTGGATTGATATAGATGGTTCTCCTTTGTTTTTAGTGTCAGAATATCCAGAGCTGCTGAAATTCCCGGCTATTGTGATGACGATGATGCTCAAGGCATTAAAGCTGAACTCCAAAGAGGCTCAGCTGAAGTTCCCCCGACTCTTACAGATTGTCGAGTTGTATCCCGCCGAGACCTTAGACCTCATGGCCAAAGAGGTCTGTCCTTGTTTGCTTGCATTGCTTTCATTAAATTACTATTCAAGAATTCCTACGACATCAAAATAGCAAAAATCTGTTGCTTTAGGGAACATCTTTATCATGTTACTTTTTATGCGCACGAGCAGTAGACAAGGATGCGAACAATAATCTCTCTTGCCAGATCGCATCTGTGCCCTGCTGGCAGCTCATTTCTTGGATCAGCCAGATGATGGCGCTGTTGGACAAGCAGGAGGCAGTGGCCGTGCAGCAGATTATCGACGAGATTGCGGAGTCTTACCCCCAGGCTCTGGTCTACCCCTACATGATAAGCTGCGAGAGCTACGACTTTGGCGACTCTGCCACCGGCCATAGAAACAAGGAGTTTGTGACCCGGTACAGACGCCTGCCGCCATTTTGTTTAAACCTTATGGGTTCGTGGCAGAGAATTCTGTAGGCTTATCTGAGACCTCGCGTCTTGTTCTCTCGGCCAGCCTCAAGTTGAAGCTGGATAAGAGAGGAATCATAAGCGACTTCATGGAGGCTTTGCAGCAGCTGACAAATCCAGAAATGCTCTTCAAGGTATCAGGGTATCGTGCATATCTGCTGCACATGCGTACTGTGTGTTATTTGCTTTGCCCGTTGTCATGGCCTCTTTGTGGGATTGAGATTATGAAACTATGCAAAGCAATAACTTCAAATCGAATGACCAACACCCCCCTGACTTTTTGAAGCTATGTGCTTTGATCTAAGGAAAATGAAAGTTTAAGCATGGGGTAACCCGTTCCCACTGTCTTCCCCTGTTGGGGATATTGCGTTTCTCCGAAGTGGGATGGATTGTGCCTGGAATAGCTCGGTTTCAAAGATGTGTGTGTATGCAAGACAGTTTTATCTGGATGTGTATTGGATGTAGGGAGAACTGTCCGCCCCTAATTATATTTGTTCACACTGAAGTCGGTTACATCAAAAGTAATTTCATTACTAATTCCACAAAACAAATAATCTCCTGAAGTGGAAATATATTAGGTTGTCAGTAGTTTTGAAATCTAAATAACACAAGCTGTACATGAGTTTTATTTATTCTGCTCAATTAGATGTTTGTTATATAAAGATTTTGTATGTGTAAGGACCAAACTGAGCTGGTGAGTGTGTGTGTTTGTGTGTGATTTGTACCAGGACTGGTGGGACAGTGTGAAGAACGAGCTGGAAAAGCCAAACTTGGATAAGAAGACTATCACGAAAATGTATGATGAGATGTATTCTTCTCTGGGAAATCTAAGGGCTGAAGGTCTTGGCTCCTTTAGAAAGAAATTCGTACAGGTATATCTGTATTACTACATCAGAAATAAGTTAAGATATAATCTTTATAATATCAGCATTCTGACTGGCAGATATTAGCGGTAACGCTTTACTTAAGGGTGCATGACACCAGCGTAAGCCCTTCATGACATCCGACATAACTTGTCATAAGCATTTATAAAGGTTTGTTCCAACTTGTGGCTGTCATAAATGCTGACATAGTCAACTTGACACAGGAGCTCCCTGTCAGCATTTATGACACCCTTAAATAAAGTGTAACCCTTAGCATGTACTGCCATAGAAATACTTGTTTACTCAGTCCTTTGCTTTTAATTTGTTAGTATAGGTAAACAAGACACCACTTAACAGATAATTAATTTTAATGACACAAAAACATTTTGCTGATTTCACTGCTCATTCAAGTAAATTAACACTGTGGGTGCCTTTTTATTTCTCAATTTGTTTAAAAACAGAAATTTGCTAAAGACATAGAATCACTGCTTGGAACAGGTGGCACCAAGCTGATTGCACAAAAGAATGCTACACTACTTAAGAAAGTGGATGATTTTGCATCCGGAATGCGCAGTTTCCAGAAGGAGCCGGGCAATCTGAAGGAATATTCCCCCTGGCTGAGCAACTTCCGAGCAGAGATGCTGCAGGAAGAGTTGGAGATCCCAGGTAGCTTCTCTCTAAAGCATAGAACATGGTGACTGTGGCTTAATGGCTATTTTACCGCTTTGGCTAAAAGCATTAACATCGTAAACATTGTGTTGAAACAGGCTATGGCAGATTGACAGACATAATGTCCTATTAGCAATATTAATACATCATGCATGGAAATCTATTACACAAACTTATTTGTCACGAGTTCAGTCTTTTGCAAATGTGAGATAGAAGACATAGCATTGTGCTTGAATGTTCTGCCAGTGTTCACTCACAATTAAGGCAGACTTTTCAGCCCGATATTCATTAATTACCCTTGTGGAGAGTGATGGTGCACTGTTCCATCTTGTTTTTCCTCCATATGCATGTAAAATCTACTTGAAGATGAAATACATACAATTAAAGAGGCTTTTAATCATGTCAGCGCTCAGAGGTCATTCACTATTTTAAATATGGGCATATGCGATTTCTCATTTGCACGCTTAAACTTTATTCCACTACAGGGCAGTATTATGGCCTCTCCAAACCCATGCCAGAGTATCATGCAAAGATAAAAGGCTTCGATGAAAGGGTATGTAACATTTAAAAAAATAATAATAAATCCTGCCACATCAAATTAATTATGCTTATTAATGAGCTGGCGGTGTGTCCATGCAGGTGAAGGTGATGAGCTCAATCCGAAAGCCAAAGCGCCTCATCATCCGTGGCCATGATGAACGTGACTATCCCTTTCTGGTGAAAGGGGGGGAGGACCTGAGGCAGGACCAGCGCATCGAGCAGCTCTTCAGCATAATGAACATCATCCTGAGCCGGGATGCTGCCTGCTCACAAAGAAACATGACGCTCTCCACTTATCAGGTGGTCCCCATGACAACGAGGTACGACTTTTAATAGCAGTTAAGTGTAGTCTAATTAAGCAACACACAAGCACTTATCTTTCTTGAACACATTATAAATTATATTTAGTCTTTTATGGAGCTGGCAAGTGGTTAGCACTGTTGCCTCACACCGGTGGGGCTGGGGACGCAGTCTTGAGTGCATGTTCTCCGTGAGTCATCGAGGGATTTCCAGTCCAAAAACATGCTAAGGTGAATTGGAAATTCCGTGAGGTGTGTGTGTGTACGTGCGCACCTGCGGTGGATTGGCACACTATTTTGGGTTGTCCCCTGCCTTGCATTTGCAATACAATTTGGAGTTCATTGCACCCTCAATTATTGCTGCCTTTGGGCCTGGAGAGCCTGTGAAGTACCCCAAATACCATGGATATCCTCTGCATCATGTTCCATGGTTGATATATTTTGGTACGCAGTGTTTTGTTTCCGCTGAACATAGCAGTTTGTTTCTTTTGTTCTCAGAACGTGCAGTTCTAGTACCTTTGGAACATCTAGAAGGTCCTTGGCAAATATTTTGGTCAGCTGTGTTTTCCCCCAAAGAGCAGAGGTTTTCTCCCTTGAAAACCAACATTATGCAATGTTTGTCACTGTGAAGTCATGAATGGAAGGTATTAATAAGAGATGCTTGCAGATTTTTGTGTTGCGCAGGGATTCTTTTGATACTCCTTGACCTTAGTATCTTGGGTTCCTGCAGTGACCTTGTTTAGTCCTTCAAAGAGTAGAAGGAGGATTGAATACCTTGCGTTTGTGATCCAGTCATTATGGCTAGATTGATGGAGGCACAGGATTTTAGAAATGCTTTCATAGTCCTTATCAGAATCAGAAATTCTTCTTTTGGGATCCTCAGTTTTTTTTTTTTTTTTAATCTTGTAGGTCAGGAATACCTGATTCCAGTTACTTCACAAAACTCCATCTTTGAATTTTACATATGTTTCTTCAGTCTAGGCCATGAATATTTAGATGAGGTGCATTTTGTCTTCCCACAGGATTGGTCTTATCGAGTGGATGGAGAACACTTGCACATTGAAAGAATTCCTTTACACACGAATGACTGAGGAGGAACAGCGAAATGCCTCAAGGTGACATCTTTATTTGAAAATGGAATTCTTTGGGAATGTTCTCATTTCCAGTTATGAGTGTGACAGATCTAGAATCTACACAGGATGTTACTGCAACCCTGTATAGTATAAGTACTTCTTTCAGGTTGCTCTGTAGTGTGGTGAATCATTGTGTATAAATTGTATATATCTTACATAAAAAAGTCTATAGATACTTGTACCAAACTGCTTCAATGGTTGTATGACTAGAAGATCACTTTGGTACATCGATACAGAAATAAGCAATGGTAGTCTTCAAGGTAGAACTTAGAAAGGGTAAGTAATAGGCCTGCATGTCATCATATCACATGACATTCGGGAGATGTTTGCATATGCAAAAATCACCTTCACCCCTTTAGATGTCCTGCCGTAGAAATTTGGCCAGACGCCAGCTTTTCGGTACTATACTGGTGTTTAAATACACCCCCAACAGCTTAACAGCCACTGCGTCTTTTGAAAGAGGAGATATTGTGCTTAAACTAAACAAAGTAAAAATACATGGTGGTGTGGTGGTACTTTTATGTAGTTTTAAGTCCGACACGTTTATTAAACAAGGATATATACCAAATTTTTACAGATTACTAACTTTTGGGCACCACATATATAATGCCATAAGTAATCACATTGCATTTTGTCGCCACTGATTTGTGTTTGTTGACTCACATCAAGGCAGCACCACCAACAGTATTTGGCTGGTTCATACTTGTCAAGAACTAGCTCAGAGTTCAGTTTTACCCAGATGAAAATTAACTAATTCACGTTTATAGCTCACAATTTTTTGAATTTGAATTTGAATTTCGAACCAAGTTCACAGTCCCAGATATTAACTAGTTCACATTAATGTATTCATACATTTTGTTTTGCTCTGAATCCAAAGTGAAATTTTTGACCAGCAATTAAAAAATATCATTAGCATCACCTACCATGAGAAAATCCATATGCGCAACATTGTGCAAACCTATCAAGCCTGCTAAGTCTCAAAAAATTGTATTTTTTTTATTTTGTGTGCACAAGATAAACAAACATAATCGATGTAATAATAAACAGATTATCAGCGTATTGAGCACACATAAAATTCTACTTCAATCTTAGAATGTCTTACCAAGGCATTCTTTTTACACCGTGAAAGTTAGCCTCATATGCAATATTCGGTAACTAATATGTTTTGACAAAAGCAAGCCAGATGGTTTTTAATCACATATTCTTGATGTACACAGACCATAATGTACAACAATCATTCTTGAAATTCAAGCCCTTTCACTATTTGTGTTAATTATTGGCTTCAAAAATATGCTAGGCCTATTTCAGCTGTAACGAGATGTCTGTTCAGCATTTAGAGATAATGGCAACTGTTCTTTACGGGCAGAATTTTAATTAATTTTTGCATGTTGGCATGTGCACTTCACATTCACTTAATCGGGTGCCCTGGGTGTCCTTTCATGGCACCAAGGGTATATTAATTATCTCAAGATTAAGATTCATAAGGTTAAGAAAAACACAATTTTTCAGGTCTTCAGTCAAATCTAATTTGTCAGTAGGCACCATTTCAAAACCACACACAAGGTCTTTTTGGCTGTAGTTTATTTTAGGTAAATTTTATCTTTTTATTTTATTAAGCGCCAATATTTCAAGCAACCGCAATCTGATATCAAGCAGCCCCTTTAAGCAACTGACTTTTAAATGATAATTGAATGTTTTGATGGCATTTCTGGCATGTTCCTCTGTATTGCAGACCACATGAACTCTTTGAGAGCTGGCTTTCCAAAATGGCTGGAAAGGTCCAGGGGATACTACGTTATGCTGAAGTTTACAGGTCAGTTGCATAGGTTTTATTTTTTAGTCTGATTTCAAATTGTTAATGTTTTGTTAGGACACATTGTTGTTGTCTTTAAACTAATACTCATCTCGCATCCTTTTATAGGAATTAAACTAAATCCTTTAGTTAAAGCTGATCCTGTTTTATTTAAAAATGTTGATTTTGCTAACATAGTCAACTTGACACAGGAGCTAAACATACCTGTGACTTAATTTTTAATGTTAAATTTACATATAACATATATTATATTTTACTTTTCTGATTCCTGCAAAGTGATGCACATTTAACAAATTTGTTAAAAGATTTTGAGTACTTTTTCTATAGTGTAATAAAAGAATATTTAATTAGTAGTCAAATAATCTTTAATATTCTAAGGATTTGATTAAAAATGAATGCCCAGTGTTGGGCAAATCCTCAGATTGAGGGTCTCTTACAATAGGGATATTATACGAGGACCCAGAGCATGGGGTGTGAGGGACCATATTTCTTTAGAAAAGTTGAAGGTAAAAGAAGAAATCAGCAACAAGGTGGATGGACTCCATCATCACAACATGCCATTGGGAAGCCTGAAGACAGCCCGATTCTGTTTTAGGAATTTCTGCCAGAATACTGTCCTTTCCTCCACATGAATATGGCATAGTGCCATTATGTTTGTTATCCTTTTGTCACCTGTAGTAAATTCACAACATGTATTAATCACCTTGTAGAAAAGCAAAGAGGGCTGACACTGTCGCCAATTTTAAGAAGATCGAGAACCTCGTTCCGGAAAACCTTCTGAGGTGGGTTTATAAGTGTCCTGGTTTTAATCATAAGATCATCATAACAACATTATCAGTAAACAAAGTAGGTACTACTCAATAAAAAGGAGACAGAAGATACTACAGTACTAGGCAAAAGTCTAAGGCAAAGAAAGTGATGTTCATGTTCATCTTCACCGTGATATGTCTGTCAAAGTGTTGGCTTACCTGCTTCAACTCCCCTCCCCATATAGTCACTCCAGTATTTGCAGCAACCATCTAATACACCCATGACAACCAGCACAACCTCATTTTGTTGCTCATTGACCCTTCAAACTAATTAAATGAATGAATTAATTGAGTTGGTGGTGAAATTTAACAAATACATGGAATGGCTGAGGTACATCTGAGGAGAAGTTTGGGAACTGAAGTGGTGTTCATCTAGCCATCCAAGATAGATATTATTCACGTTTTGGGGAACAGAATAAATTCTTGTTAGTTTTTAGTGTGTTGGTCTTGCATATGTTTTATTGTTAAATTATGTTTCTTGACTTCAGTTCATATACATGAGCTACTCAGACATTTCCTTTGACTAAGACTTTTGTACTGTAAGTTGATCATGGTATAAATCTATAGGATATTTGAAATATATATTATGTGCACATGACACAGAGACAGAGATACAACTTCATAATATGGTCTTGAATCTGTGTGAAGGTATAGTAACATCTAGTGCTGTGTATGTGTGTGTGGGTTTGCATAGATCACATCTGAGGTCATACATCTATAAGTATGTATGCATACTTTGGGGGACATCTTTTCAGGTCCCCATTTGGATAACCTCAGTTTTATAAAAGTCTGTGAATGCGATCAAAAAAGTAAAAATGCCAAAAGTCTTGTATTTGGGTTGGTTACTTATGGTTAAGGTTAGGGCTGGGTTGGGGATAAGGGTGTCGTGATTGGGATTAGGGTTTTTCCTATAGAAATGAATGCAAGGTCCCCATTTAGGTAGGTATGCGAGTGTGTGTGTGTATGTGTATTGGAGTGACCTGTGTTCCTTTCCTGGTTTTTAAATGAACATCCTTGGCTGCATTATTCAGGAGAGCCTTCATCAAGATGAGCACGTCGCCCGAGGCCTTCCACTTTCTGCGATCCCACTTCATTTCCGGTCACGCGCTCCTGTGCATAAGTCACTGGATTCTGGGCATTGGCGACCGGCACCTCTCCAACTTCATGATCAAGATGGAAACCGGTGGTGTCGTCGGCATCGACTTTGGTCATGCCTTTGGTTCCGCCACTCAGGTGCGTACGTTTAGTAGCTTGGGAATTTTGGTAATTAGGTGAGTGAGTTCTTGAATCCCTTCTTTCTCACGCATGGATGCTATTTGCCTTCTTCATCGTCTCTTACTTGCTTATACATTTAAAATATAATTTACGATTCTTTATAAAGGCAAAACACTGAGTTAGGACCGAAGTCTGGTCTTTTGGGCTCTGTTTTTTTCTCGCGACAAAATATCTTATTTCAGTTATGCTCAGCTTTGAAGAAAAGCCTATTGTTTACCTACATACTACACGTACGGGTGGAGAGTCAAAAAAAACTTTGAAGGCATTTTCCTCAGTTTCAGTGTCAGCGGTGACTTTGCCTTTGTAGGACAGTGTAGTCCTGCTGTGCTTTTTATATGAGCTGATTATTCTTTTTTTGTCTAATTGCTTTTTAAGCTGTTATTAAACTGCTCACTCTGTAAATGCATTTCCTCTTCCCCCAGTTTCTCCCAGTGCCGGAGTTGATGCCATTCCGTCTCACCCGGCAGTTCCTCAATCTGATGCAGCCCATGCGCGAGACCGATTTAATCCACAGCATCATGGTCCATTCTCTCCGAGCCTACAGGACTGACCCGGACCTGCTCCTCAACACCATGGATATCTTTGTCAAGGAGCCCTCCCTGGACTGGAAGGTATCTCAAAGGGCAGCCCCGAAATCTGAAATGTTAGTTATTGCCGTCACTTAAGAGTTAATGCATGACAAGCTTCTTTAAACGCACGGCTCCAGAGGTAAAGAACCGCCTGACGTGTAGCAGGGCATGTTTTAAAACGTATAATGCACGGCTTGGTGTACAGTAACCTGATTATACCACGATTACTACACATTTGGCTATCATTTGTAAAAAAAAAAAAAACATTTATTAGTAGAACTACTTTTTTCTGACAAACATTTCCTTTTAGTTTCCATTAATTTTAGGTTGTGATCTAACTGGATTTTCGCAGATCATTATTTAGGATTAAAAACTATAATAGTGCATTAGCTCATTACTGTGATTTGCCTGGCTAGCACTACGGGTGCACTTACTGTATAAAGGAGCATACAACACCCAATCAGATTCAAGAATTCTACAATGCCGTGGGAAATATTTTTTAGGGAGTGACGCATATTTTATTAATATTCAGAACTTAGAGTTGAAGCAGTTGAAGAAAGGGGGTACTTGGACACAGACTGTTAACACAAAAGAGATCAACTGGTACCCTGTGCAGAAGGTCAACATCGCCCGGAGAAAACTGGAGGGAGCAAACCCAGCTGACATCACATGGTATGTTATCATTTCCCCTGGTGTCATTTCTGATTTTCATGACTTTTGTGAGCTAAGTTAAACAATGGCAGATGCTAATGTGTGATTTATTTAAGAAGTGGCCTTTGGCACACTGGGTATCAATAATATGCTAGATATAGCATACAAATATTAACTTTGACTTTAGGTGAGTTTTATTTTATTTTTTTAAAGAAATGCATGTTTTATTAAATTAATTGGATCATCAGAATATCTTACAAAATTTTGTGCACAATTAATCATTATTATTATTATTATTATTGTTATTATTGTTATTATTATTATTATTATTATTATAGGTTTGATGTCTTGGTGCAAGACATCAAATCTGTGTCTCTGAATTATCAGTCACTTAGAAATGGGTAGAATGTGATTTTTGTCTCCCCCCCCATTATCATTTGTGCTTTACAGTGAGGAACTGAAGCTGGGGTTTGAAAAGGCTGCTGCTTTCAAGGGCATGTTAGAAGTGGCGCAGGGGGAGGCAGAGCACAATGGCCGGGCCCGGGTACGGGGAGAGGCGCTGTCTGTGGAGAGCCAGGTGGACTGCCTGCTGGACCAAGCCACCGACCCTAACGTCCTTGGCAGGGTGTGGGGTGGCTGGGAGCCCTGGATCTGAGCGCTGCAAGCATTTCCCCCCCTCTCCCATTCACCTTAGAAACTGTTGCTCTACTTTACGGTTTAGTTGTGAGGCTTTTATGGGAAATAGATGTGCAAAGAATAGTGTAAAAGGCTTTGTATAAACATTTGCAGTAGTGAAATAATTCTGCTGCAGGTAGCCAAGAATGTGATATTTCTGCAACGTCAGCAATTCCCAGTTAAAATCTGTTTTACCCAGCAATTAAAATTTAAAATAGGATTTTTTTTTTTATTATTGGAATGGACGTTACAAGATACTGAATATGAAACCAATGAAAATTGTTCACACCTGCGTATATTTCCTTACATTTTTGTACCCGCTGTTTGCTTATATAAAATGTTAAACAACAGCATTGTCCTCTGTTTCAGTTCTAATTCTCCCAGTCTGAACACTTCACTTGTTTGGCCGTCTTCCTTTGTGTCATCTTGGTGCTTAACTTGGTTGCATATAAAGCAAAATGTCAGTTTAACTCAAAAGAGTTAACCATGAGAGGTTATTTTATCTCAAGGTTGAAATAGACTGCTCCCCTCCAGGACATCTCATTTGAAGAAGCTGTATCTATCCATCTGTAAGAATTCCTCCACTAGTTTCTCACCTAGGAAGACCGAAACATTGTATGTCACAACATCAATCTGTCCTTCATCTGTATTGTAGAACTACATCGTCAGTGCAGGCTTGCTGAATTTCTCGGAAACGCAAGACACTGGGTGAATCTCAGTTCCAAGAGCGCAAAGATCGTACTTGTGGTCTTGGCGAGACTGGTCTTGTTACCTTGCCGTCCAAAAATTAACTTGGGAATGGTCTCTTTGGTGAGGATGCAACCAATGTATCCTTGATATTTGGAGGTGAAGCAAGAACAACATTCTGGGATATTGTCCTCTATACTTCTGTTCTTAGTATTGGAACTGGTCTTCGGCAATGGAAGATGACGTAAAACGGGTAGACTAGAACACAAGTATGCATATTGAGATTCACCCACAGTGTACTGGACAGCCAAAGAGAGATTCTGAAACATCATATGGCATACACGGTAATGCACTAAGGTCAATTTAAAGACAGTCATCCGGTAAATACATGCCTTGTACTTTGGGAGGAAGAGATGATCCCTTTATGAAACCCACGTGAACACAGGGAAGATATCCATCCATTCATATGCCAACTGCATATGAATTTGGCTGTTGCCAGGAAAACGGTCCTTGCCTGACTGCATTGTACCAAGTGTAAAGTTTGGTGGAGGGAGGATTATGGTATGGCCCCTCAGTTCCAGTGAAAGGAACTCTTAATGCTTCCGCATACAAAGCTATTTTGGATAATTTCATGCTCCCAACTGTGGGAACAGTTTGGGGATGACCCCTTCCTGTTCCAACATGACTGCAAACAAGTGCACAAAGCAAGGTCTATAAAGACATGGATGAGCAAGTTTGGTGTGGAAGAACCTGGCTGACCTGCACAGAGCTCTGACCACAACCCGACAGAACACCTTTGGGATGAATTAGAGTGGAGACTGTAAGCCAGGCATTTTCATTCAACATCAGTGCCTGACCTCGCAAATGCTCTCCTGGAAGAATGGTCAAAAATTCCCATAAACACACTCCTAAACCTTGTGGAAAGCCTTCCCAG
>JAODKM010000001.1:25748685-25778703 GCA_026780845.1 Petrocephalus sullivani
GGACCATTCTCTGTAAACCCTAGAGATGGTTGTGCGTGACAATCCCAGAAGATCAGCAGTTTCTGCAATACTCAGACTAGCCCGTCTGGCACCAACAACCATGCCACGTTCAAAGTCACTTAAATCACTTTTCTTCCCCATTCTGAAGCTCAGTTTGAACTGCAGCAATTCGTCTTGACCATGTCAACATGCCTAAATGCATTGAGTTGCCACCATGTGATTAGCTGATCAGTAATTTGCGTCATCAAGCAGTTGGACAGGTATACCTAGTAAAGTGGTCGGTGAGTGTATATTAATCCTTTAATCACCATTGGGAGTACTCTGTGACTGTGACCCTTTAAACTCCACTGGTTGGTTGAAACAAAATCATGGTCTGGATTTTTGCCTTCTGGACCTAAAGTATTCACTTCTGTTGATCACACCAAAATGATTTAACTGAGTGTTTCTCAATCCTGCTCCTGGAGTACCACTTGCCAGAAAGTTTTCGGTCAAACCCACACTGCTTGCAACCTTCATTATCAGGTCATTAAGAAATGCCCGATGCCAATTAAGGTCAGGCTGGGATGAAGACTAAATGGCAAGTGGTGCTGCAGCAGCACGATTGAGAAACACTGATTTAACTATTTGCACTGCAATTTTAGCATTTAAGATGCATCTTAAAAATCAAGAGGAAAATGACCTTAATATCTCTCTACAGTCTTAACATGGCCCAAAGTTTGTCTAAGATGCTCTAAGTTGATGCAATGTATATACTGTATACTTGACTTGAGGGAATGGGCCTGGGAGACAGGTTTTTCCATCGCCAAAAAGTTGACCTATTTTAGTGGACATTTAACTTTTATTTTTTATTCGTAAAAAAGAATGTACCTTAATACGAACTGCACTGTTGTTCATATATATATATATATACGCCATATAAGTCTGTTCACTTCAGCTCTCCTTTTTGCAGATATAATGTATGTCCTCGATACACCAACGATGGTTGGAATTGCTTTTGCAGCATTTACCATTGGGGCTATTTTAACGGGAGCTTTGTGGTTTATTTACTCTCGCACAGGTAAACCTGTTATTTTGCATACCTCTCTGACTATACAGCTAAACTCTTTCTAATTCATGCTACTTGCATTCATAACTCCTTCCTTTTTAGATATTAATTAATTCATTCATGATACTCATTCATTTAAATTCTAATTAATAAACTTATTTGTACATGACCCAATATCATCTTATAAAGACCAAGAACACCTTTCTAAACAATACAACTTTTTGACTTCTCCTAGAGCCGACACCTTACCGTGGTGGAGGGGTTTGCGTGTTCCAATGATCCCAGGAGTTAAGTTGTCTGGGGCTTTATGCCCCTGGTAGGGTCACCCAAGGCAAACAGGTCCTGGGAGAGGAAGCAGACAAAGTGTGGCTCAACAGACCCCCTATGAATAAAAACATACATGTACAGTTTCCCTTACTCGGATACGGGTCACCGAGGTTCCCCTCTGGAGCCAGGCCTGGGGGTGGGGCTCGATGGCGAGCACCAGGTGGCCAGGCCTGCACCCATGGGGCCTGGCTGGGCACAGCCCAAAGAAGGAACGTGGGTCCCCCCTCCAATGGGCTCCTACCACCTGTAGGAGGGGCCAAGGGGGTTGGGTGCAGTGTGAGTTGGGTGGTGGCCGAAGGCAAGGACCTTGGCAGTCTGATCCTTGGCTGCAGAAGCTAGCTCTAGGGACATGGAATGTCACCTCTTTGGCGGGGAAGGAACCTGAGCTGGTGCGTGAGGTTAAGAGGTTTCGACTAGATATATTTGGGCTCACCTGGAAGCATGGCTTGGGCTCTGGAACCAGTCTCCTTGAGGGGGGTTGGACCCTCTTCCACTCTGGAGTTGCTCACGGGGAGAGGCGCCGGGCAGGAGTGGGCACCCCTGGCTGGGTGCCTGTACATTGGGGTTTACCCCAGTAGACGAGAGGGTAGCCTCCCTTCGCCTGAGGATGGGGGGACGGGTCCTGACTGTTGTTTGCGCTTATGCGCCAAACGGCAGTTCAGAATACCCACCCTTTTTGGAATCCTTGGAGGGGGTGTTGGAGAGCGCTCCTCCTGGGGACTCTCTTGTTTTGCTGGGGGACTTCAATGCTCACGTGGGCAATGACAGTGAGACCTGGAATGGCGTGATTGGGAGGAACAACTCTCCCCAATATGACCCTGAGTGGTGTCTTATTTATTGGACTTCTGTGCTCGTCATGGATTGTCCATAATGAACACTATGTTTAAACATAAGGGTGTCCATATGTGCACTTGGTACCAGTACACCCTAGATTGCAATTCGATAATCGACTTTGTGGTCGTGTTGTCGGATTTGTGGCTGCACGTGTTGGACACTCGGGTTAGGAGAGGGGTGGAGCTGTCAACTGATCACCACCTGCTAGTGGGTTGTCTCCGCTGGTGGGGGAGGAAAGAGTATTGTGAGGGTCTGCTGGGAACGTCTGGCGGAATCCCCTGTCAGAAGGTGCTTCAACTGCTACCTTCAAGAGAACTTCTCTCCCGTCCAGGGGGAGGCGGGGAACTTTGAGCTTGAATGGGCCATGTTCCATCCTGTGGGGAGTGCTCCGGGAGTATGGGGTGCCAGGCCTCCTTATAAGGGCCGTTCGGTCCCTGCACGACTGGTGCCAGAGCTTGGTCCGCATTGTCAGCAGTAAGTCAGACTCCGTTCCGGTGAGGGTTGGATTCCGCCAGGGCTGCCCTTTGTCACCGATTCTATTCATAACTTTTATGGACAGAATTTCTAGGCACAGCCAGGTCCGGGGTCCGGTTTGGTGGCTTCAGGATTAGGTCTCTGATTTTTGCAGATGATGTGGTTCTGTTGGCTTCATCGGACTGTGACAGAGTGTGAATCGTCTGGGATGAGAATCAGCACCTCCAAATCCGAGGCCATGGTCCTCGGCCGGAAAAGGGTGGAGTGCAGGGAGGGGGTCCTTCCCCAAGTGGAGGAGTTTAAGTATCTCGGGGTCTTGTTCCCGAGTGAGGGAAGGATGGAGCGGGAGATCAACAGGCGGATCGGTGTGGTGTTAGCAGTGATGCGAGCGCTGCATCGGTCTGTCATGGTGAAGTTCCTACCCTCACCTATGCTCATGAGTTGTGGGTAGTGACCAAAAGAACAAGATCGCGAATACAAGTCGCCAAAATGAGTTTCCTCTGCAGGGTGGCTGGGCTCTCCCTTAGATATAGGGTGAGAAGCTCAGTCATTTGAGGGAGACTGCTGCTCCTCCACATGGAGCCAAATGAGGTGGCTTGCGCATCTGGTTAGGATGCCTCTTGGACGCCTCCCTGGTGAGGTGTTCTGGGCATGTTCCACTGGGAGGAGGCCCTGGGGAAGACCCAGGACACACTATGTCTCTCGGTTGGCCTGGGAACGCCTCGGGATTCCCTCGGAAGAGCTGGCCGAAGTGACCGGGGATCGGGAAGTCTAGGTTTCCCTGCTTAGACTGCTGCCCCCGCGACCCAACCTGGATAAATGGTAGAGAATGGATGGATGGATGGACAACTTATTGAATCTGTGTGCAGATTCACGGGCCCAAATTTCTACAAAGCTTATGGCTTACTGCATTTTGCAGGTGTGGTCCATAAAGTATGTTCTTTTTCTTTTAACCTGTCAGTCTCTCTCTGTCTTGCAGGTGGTGGATGATGTGAGTCTGGTCCGTAGACTCTACCTTGGATGACTGCTTGCTGCCAGGACCTTAATTAATGCTTGTCTTAGGATAACCTATATATAAAAAGGTTATACAAAAATAGAAGAACTCATTTCTTTAAAGAATACATAATGCTTAGTGGTGTGTCTCTTCGGCTGCATATTTTAATAAAACTGTGTGAACTTTCACCATATCGTCGGGTTCTTTAGCCACACTGATGTCCCAGGGTGGCTCTTGCCAAGGTGATGCACTGTGAAGCAGCCCTGGGAGATAACAGGAAATGGTCCGAAGCTGCCGGAGACCCTCATGCCAGGAGCTCGTACCCGTTTCCATGAATATCACACAGAGTGCTGCTAAATCCCCATGAAAGCCCGTCAGACGCTGTGATGTAACACTTTTGGTTGCTATTCACATAAAGAACATAGTCTAGTATAGCACCTACCAGGGGCGCCGTAAAGGGAGCAAAGTTCCGATGATTGCAAAGGCCCCTGAGTGACAGGGGCCCGAAAAAACTGGAACATAATTGGATTGGTCTGGGTTGGGGCCCAAAATTAGATTCTTTCATAGGGCCCAAAATCTCTAGTGGCACCCCTGGCTCCAACAGTCATGTTCACATTATAAATTTAAAAAAAAAAACTCAATAATATTTTTATGTTTTTGTACTACAGTTCTCCTCCAAATGCCTCAACATTCAAAACATTTCTGACTTTACCAGCTTCTGCTTTTGAGAAGGCTGCGCTGGATGGGTGCTCACGAAGGGGAATATACTGTACAGCCATATTCATGTAAATGTCCACTGAAGGGGACCTCTGCTTTATTTTCTTATTTATATCTGGAGTGTCAAGGCTTACTCTCACATCTCCATTTCTTCTCAAAAACAAAACAGTTTTTTCCAGCTCTGACTACTCATTGTTTAGTGTCAATTTTCTACAAAAAAAAAAACAGAACATCAGAAAAAAATATCTATTGTTATCCTAGGGTGAAGAAATCCCAGGTAGAGTTGGCTCATATTGTCGCTATGTAGGAGTAAAAGCACTTCCACACCCAACCGAGCCCCCGCCAGGATGCCCACAATTGGATGGCTACCCACAATGCCACGGCTTCTGAGACCAGACAGTGTTATACTTAGGGCTACCTACGAGATGGGTGGCTCCAGAACAAGGTGGACAAAAGGGAGACTGAAATGCGGTGAAGCGAAGAAACCAGGAACCTGAACCGTGACATGGGGACCAGGAAATGTTGCTGAGATGCAGAAACAGGTCTGGCAGCTTAGCACAACTGAGCGCGAGAAAGATCCTGGAAACACCATGGCAGCTCACTAACAGTATGATAGCGGATATGAAACTCTGGATGAATTAAAATTATAAACCCAATAATGCTGGCTACTAAAACCCCAGTATTCAGAGAGACCCACAATGTACCCCAGCCTTACAACTCGTGCAGCATGGGATAGATTCCAGAGCCCCCTCGACCCAAACCAGTATAAGGATTAAATCTGTTGAATTCCATTGGAAAAACATTTAAACATGGATTTGGCTTTGTATAATAATAATAATAATAATAATAATAATAATAATAAAAAACTGGAAGTTCATACATGCCTTTGACAATTATATATCCCAGGACACCTTGTCCTCTGTGACTACAGAATAATTATGATAATATGCAATTATCACCTTACTTTTTTTCACCAGCAACCTCGACGTGAAATAAGGGTGTTATTGCAAAGGCTAAAGTTAGAAGAAAAAAATAAAAGCAAACTCAGGAAAATCCCCTTAAACTGGAAATATCTGTTTTGACATATATTTTGTATAGTTTATTGAATCAGTATTGCTACAGGAGAGAACCAAAGCAAAGCCACGGAGGACATGGAGACAGGACTGAAAGCAAGGGGTGACCACGCCCCCAGGGATGTGTTACATCACAATACAGGAGGGAACCAAAGCAAAGCCAAGGAGGACATGGAGACAGCACTGAAAGCAAGGGGTGACCACGCCACCAGGGATGCGTCACATCACAATACAGGAGGGAACCAAAGCAAAGCCAAGGAGGACATGGAGACAGCACTGAAAGGAAGGGGTGACCACGCCCCCAGGGATGCGTCACATCACAATACTAGACACTGTGCCACCTACATATGATGTTACATATATATATATAGCCAAAATAATTATAACAATATCCATCCATCCATTTTCTGAAAGCGCTTTGTCCTGTTCAAGGTCACGGGGACCGGGAGCCCGTCCCAGAGGCTACGTGCGCAAGGCAGGGAACAACCCAGGATGGGGCAACAAATTATTAGATACTAGTAAACGCGACATCTAATACTGAATTTTAGTAAACTAATATAAACATGTTATGAACCAGGAAACTAGACCGTTCAGAAACCAGCAGTGAAATTTGGTATAAAGTGAAAAGCGTCTGTTCTGTGTTTGAGCCTCTAACACCCCAACAGATGGAGAAAAGTATGGAAGGGTTTACCTCTGAGGTGGTAACAGTGAAGCCACTCATTAACGCTGAATTTACCACTTCGTTAGCAACGCGGCTTCCTGTTGAGAGCAGCTATTGGAGAATGACATATGTGGCGGCCATGCGTTTGTTGATCTGTGGAACTGGGTTGGTTTGCCGTGGGACAATGAAAAACAACATTTTCCTTTAATTCTGAAGTTGAAGTTGAAGGGATTTAGAACAAAAAGGAAGAAAACTGATTTTTCAGGTGCACAACAGTAAAGCACAGTAAATTAAAAATAGTAAACAGTAAATTAAAGCGTCAAGATTCAAGAAGCCTCAGTCTTTTTTTTTCACTCATTCAGTGTCTGTACCAATTTATGTTTAAGCAATAACATACGTTTTGTACAAGGCACACACTAAATGTGTTTATTAATATTGGGTTCCAGCATTATTTAAGGAAGTTTTGTGTCTCATGTTAGACATGTGTAACTTACCAAGCTTAAATAAAGTAGTACATAAAATGTCAATACATTTAAAAATAGAATAATAAAATTGGAATGATAAGTTTCGGTTTACATTAATGACTGATATGAAAATAATATTATTTGTACTGTAAGTAATGGTAATTGTGTCTACTCTATCTGTTGGGATTTCTCTTGATGATGGAAATTTAGAAATTTAGAGGCAGAGAAGGTTTCTCCTAAAATCTACAGTCTGTGCATTTTTCACTGCAATACGGTCTAGACACACATACACATCATGTGATTGTGGCAGACGCCTCACCATCATGTGTAAGTCTGATTAGCGTTACAGCATCTGCACATTTCAGGAGTGTAACAACTGGGCAATGCAGTCGTTTGTTAGAGACAGTAGAGCAGGAGAGAGAACACGAGGGCCAGAAAGTTGGAGGGGATACGTGTAAGTATTGTGTTAAATGCAGAGCATGTCCACAATTGATATCCTCATGTCTAATGTTGGGTAATTTTGCAGGATATAGTTACAGGTCATGTTGAACACATCATCCACAGATCTATTGGCCCTGTATGCAAAATGAAAGGGGGTCCAGCTAGGGGGCTGTCATTGTTTTAAGGAAGGCATGTGTAGGTCTTTGATTTCCTTTTGCCCACATAGGTCAGGACATTTAATTTGTAGTGCTCTTGACCTTTGTCTTGTTTTTGTGCCTCCTCCTGTTGGCAGCATCTTAATGGTGGTATGAGGGTGGATGAAGTAGGAATGGAAGGGAGAAGGGAACCCCAGCTAAGGCTTAAGCCTTTCACATCTATAGCTTGCTGAGTCATTAACCAAATGATTACATTAATGAAGTGGGTTTCCTGCATTTTGTGGCTTCCTACATGTTTCTCCACTCCAAAGATGTTGGCTGAGACCTTTGAGTATCTGCACTTACCTGTCCTGGTTCCCTTCCCCAGTCTGTACTTGATAGCCTTGAGGAGGACATTAGGCCCATTCTCATAGATGTCCTCCTTTTGCTCTGTGAATGTTGCCTGATTTCTGCTGCAAACGTGGGATTGTCACTGTAAAGCTATGTAGTTCCTCTAGGGTTTTAATGGCCTGTCATGTCGCCGTGGATACAACAGATTCAAATTTTTGCCTATACTTCGAGTTGTGATGAATATATGTGTCATGTTTGGTCTTGATGTGCTGGAGATGCTGTCAGGGTTATTTCTAAAGCGGTAATACAGCCACTGTGCTGTCTGTACATTTCTTTGTGCTTCTGG
The DNA here is from genome assembly GCA_026780845.1 of Petrocephalus sullivani. Taxonomy (NCBI): domain Eukaryota; kingdom Metazoa; phylum Chordata; class Actinopteri; order Osteoglossiformes; family Mormyridae; genus Petrocephalus; species Petrocephalus sullivani. The sequence goes on from JAODKM010000001.1 coordinate 25,756,547, forward strand.
GACCTGCATAGGGGAGGGAATCTGCTTGTTATTCCTGATAACACCAGCCAATCACATCAATGGACAGGGCAGATGACAGGATATGGTCTGCGCTTTATTACAGGAAGCATAGTACCATCACATGTGTGAAACAAAGAGTGGTCTGTGGTTCAATTAACAGCACCTTAAACTGACAAAATGATATACTGTGCTTATTTACTTATTAACTCAAGATTCCACGGACCTTCAAAAGAGTGGTTTGACAAGTTGTCAGGTTTCATTGCCATTAGTTTCTCTGTGATGGTTTGGTACTATAGAGCGATGTTGGCTAGCCAGTCCACATTTTTGCTCCCTCCCTGTTAGCCAGTCCACGTTTTTGCTCCCTCCAGGCTCCCTGTTAGCCAGTCCACGTTTTTGCTCCCTCTGGGCTCCCTGCTAGACAGTCCACATTTTTGGAGCCAAACCATGGACTGTCTGCAGGTCCCCAAAGGCCAGTTTGGGAAAAACTGCTATGGAGAGTAAGTCCATAACATTTAGTCCATAAACATTTAGTTATTACGCACATGATCTGCTGCATTAATCTAGATCGAGGACACTGATTTGAAAAATGGAGGGAAAACAAAGAGTCTATTGCTGAAGCAGAAGGTGTCACCAGCCTGTCACAGAGTCCATTAAAAGTTACTCTACCAGGGTTACGACTAGACTATGATTTGCTGCTGACAAAAGGAAAACATGCTGACAGTTGCCAGCAACGAGTCAGCACAGATTTGCACTTCAAGCAACTGTCCAAATAGACTAGGGCCACTGACACAGCAGAGGGCAAACGCAGCGTGAGGAGGATTTCATCCAGCCTGTCACACCCTCGTACATTAATGCTTTTATCCTCGCATCAATTATTTACCTATGGGTGCAGCAAAGGATGCCGGCGTGCAGCGATTTTAGCCCAAAGAGACTCATCACTGCTGTTTGGGCGATGCGGTTTATAATGCACCGTCATATTGTTTATAGGATTAATGCATGCATATTACATGTTAACGTGCACATTACATGTTAAAATGCATACGTCTAGTTATCTACATTGCATTTACATTGCTTTTGTGCAAACCAATATTCAAGTGAGGCAAACAGCACATCACAAACATAGGTGCTGTCGAGGAGTCGACTGGGCGTAAGTGTGGCCAGACTGAGTTTCCAGTGAGCGCCCGGGTACAAGTCTATGGAGTACTAGAGCAAGAGCTACATGCCATCTTCCAAATTAAACAAGAGCCTAATAAAACAACTATTCAAATCAACAGAAAGTGCAACATTAAGGACATTCAGGGAACATGGTGGAATCAGGCTAACAGGAATTCCTGTTTTGCTCTTGGAATTATGTCAGATTACGCAAACCCTCTTCGAGTCACTGTTAATGTAAAGTACATGTTGTTCCTAGCGGTCCTGGTCCTCTTCCCTGTAAACCCCCTGTAAGATCTCGTCAGAGATCAGCCCAATCACTGTTGTGTCGAAACTCAAGGATAATGTTGGTATTTGTGCTATGGGTACACAGTCATGGGTGTGCAGGGCATACAAACGTGGGCTCAGCATCTTTGGGGCACACCAGCTTTGGGGCACACCAGCTTTGGGGCACACCAGTGTTAAGAGTCAGGCTAGATAGATAGACCCAGGCAGAATAGATGGGATCCCAGCCTAACTTTCTGAAGGCAGTTGATCAGAAAGTAAAGAATCTAGCTACGGGAAGGACCACTGAGGCTCAGCTCAAGCAATTTGAAAGAATTTGCAGAAATTAACCATATAGAACGAGAGTGCCCACAAACTATTAATAATCTATCAATCCATCTTTTAAATGCTCATAACAGACATAATTAGACACAATTAATTATGATCTCTGTAAATCTCTTCAGGTGGTTATCTGTCTTCAGTAGTGACAAACCACAGAGACGGGAAATGCTGACGATCATGCTGGTCCTGTTTGTTTTTTTGTCACAGTTGTGTAAGATAAATGAATTTCTCTCACGTAAAACCCCAAGCCTCATTCAACACTGTCCCTAGAGACGGTACCTGCTAATTAAGCAAAATGTAGCATTAAACTTTTAGCGGCACATGACGTGAAATGCTCTTGTGCACACAGTGCCGGCTGAAACCCATGTGGTGGACTAGGTACTCTGTTCCGCCAGCACCCCCATCCGAGCACAAGGTGCGACTGGCTTGCTAAGTTGTCACCGCCAAAGAGATGAGACCCTAGGTGGCAGCTTAGGCCACCTAATGGGTTGACTGGCACAGTACTCACACTAAATTCAAATCTACACTTGACAACCATCTTGAGGAGCACTTGTGAAGTATCAATCAATGAGGGTGATTCCAGAATATGCAATTCATAAAACAACATCTTCATTTCCGACGAGTATTAGACCCACCTGCCCCAGGAATTCCCGTACTAGCCTGATGCCCCTCTGTGGTCCCTAATGAATGTTCCTCTGCTTATTGAATAGTTGTCTTACCAGCTTCTTGCATAGTTTGTTGTGTAGATGTTGTGTAGCATTTGCTCCAATACTACTTACAGTATACAGGCATTCATCAGAAGCTCAGCCTAGTTACACTTATGCCTGGGCAACAGGGCTATCCCATGTATGTTTGTAATGTGCTACTTGCCTCATTTGTACATTACTTTTTAAAAAATCCTCTGCTTACAAAATCAATGTAAATAAATGAATTAGACAGTCAGAGAGGTGTGCCATATTCCCCAAGATAAACACAGATGCCCTTGTTACAAACAGAATTTACAAAGATGCATGTTGTGAAAAAGGCAAAATAAAAAGTTTTCAGTCATCTCACACTACAGAAAGGGGGGGGGGGGCTGACAACCTTAATTAGGTGACAGGAAGATGTAGCTGCCAGCCCATGGCTGTCTGGGTAGCTGATTGGCAACGTCAATGAATATAGATGCCAGTAAAAGCAGGAAACGTGTCAGATCTGCACGCCCCAGGCCATGACACTGAATCAGATGCACGTACGAATATTCTGTAAAGTGAGTAGGAAAAAAAACAATTAAGCACGTCGGTAATAAGTGTGGTATCATCTGAGGACTCAAAAGGTTTCCAGCTATGGGCATTTATATGTTCAGCTGTGATCACTAATCAGTTACACTTGCATAAAAGAAGGTTGCTTTGACATTTGTGAATGACCAGGAGAAGCGAAGGAGCTTTGCAGGATGTTTTGGTTTCCCTCTGAAAATATTTTTCCACAATATTTAACCTAACACGGCAATTCATTTTGCATTTAAATGTCTTTGCTTAAAATGTCTCATCATTACTAATTGTTATTATCACATTGTTAACCGAATAACCTGTGTCTCTTAGAAATGCGCATCTGTCATGGACTGGAAGTGACAAACGGATGCACCAGGGCTCCAGCCGTGGTCTCTGTGGCCTCAAACCAGAAACACAAAGTCCTTCCTGCCAGTGCTGAGCCAGAATATCCTGCTCATGAAAATTCTAAACAGCAAATAGAATCTGAGTCTAAACAGGAAGTGGGAATTAAACGAATCATTATAAAAACTGAAATTTTCAAATTAAATTTTCTGATCCATTAATGTGATGTTTTATAATAATACAGTTAAAAAACTTATGTATCAAAATATGTACATATTGATACATATGCATAGTACAGCATATATATAATTTAGTAGGTATTACAACCTTTATATTTAAACAAACACTTATACTTCAATTGAGTAAAATTTGAATAAATTAAAGATAAATTAATGGACTTTCTAGGGCACTAAAGACTCACCGGATCTATTTCTTTGCCGCCTTCTTCCAGTGCTGCTTCTTTTAGAATCCCATGTACAGTATGTACTGGATAAGTGCGTGGAAGATAGATGATACTTTTAATGCCTTTTAACAGATATCAGTATAATGACGGTTGGAAATTAAGGGCAGTATCCTGGCAAGACTTACAAATAGCAGGTGATGCTCCATCTAACACTTTGCTAATTTGGCTCCAATCAGTAGCTGACAGGTCCTAATCACACAAAGCCCAGGAGGAAAGAGAGGCAAACACAGCTATTGGAGTATACACTGATTTACACCCTGAAATTCACACATAATCAGAAGTAATCTTTTAGTATCAGTTTTTTTATTCTATTTTAAATATTATTTGTATAATTATTAAATTAATGGGTAAAAATATATAATTAGTATTAAGTTTTATAGAAAAGCATAATCAATGACATGCAGAAATGAAACCCCGGCTTTTTGTTTAATTTTCACCCCCTGAAATCTCTGTTCAAGTAGAAGAACTTCATGCCTTTTCGTGTAGTTGGATTTTCTTATACTTGTATAATTAACATCTTTACTTTATTAAGCTGGAAGCTGCGAATAAAACCAACAAACCATATTCGTCAAGTGCTACGTCATATTCGTCAAGTCCGTCTCATCATTACTAAGTGTTGCCAATAAATGTATTCTTACCTAGGAAAACAAAGATTATTTTTCGCCAAAATTATTTTTAAGTTTAAGTTATTTTTTAATCTTGACAATCAAAAATGGCATCTTACCACCAGGGGGCACTGTGACACATATTCTGAACAACTCGTTCCTGTTTCATACACTGACTTTACTTAAAACGTTTGCATGTTGTGTGTGCTTGACCTGAAAGGGACTTGGTACCCTGTTTAGTGTGTATCGCGATCTTATGCCCCTGTGCATAATGGGATAGCACTGGGTAAGTCATTGAACGATGGATAAATAGCTTTCTAAATAAATAAAATCTATTATTAAAACTGCAAAGCACAAATATATTGTCAAAAATTCACATTAGTATTCCGAGATTTTCTTAAATATGAAAGACCAGTGAATATAATAAAACGTGTTCTTAATGAATTATGCATTATTTTTGTTCTTTTTATGCTTATTGCTAAGATGTTAATGATAGCTCTGGACTTGCTAATATAGTCACTTCATGCCATGTACAATAAAGCCATCATTTGCCTAGTCAAAGTACATTGCGACTTAAAAACATTCCAGTGTAATTTAGCATATTTTCATATGTGTGATGTCTTACAGAAAAAGAGAAATTTTTGTGGCATAATTTCAAAGGCATTCAAACTAAAATGGTCTGCTTGTTGCCACATATTTCTTGTTCCCTGCTGACCGTTTAATACACTAAGAGTCTGTTACTGATGTTTGTGTTGTACCCAGCTGTGGTGTACAAGGGTGCAATGCTGGGCAGAAACACAACCTGCTCAATTCTTGGGGCGCTGAGATGACCCTTGAAGGTAAATGTCAGAAAAGCAGTGTTTTTGCTATTACTACTGCTGTTACTACCCATTGAAAATCTTTGGTGATATTTGTGTTGAACCGCTTATCTGATGCAGGATGGGAATATTGGCCCATATAAGGACAAAAGGATGCCAGTCCATTGAAGGGAGTACTGATGTACACCAAAAGCTCATGGGTCTTCATCTGGACCTCAGGTTTCCTCCTGCAATGCAATAATACATAAGTGAGGTGAGGTAGTATTTCTAAACTGGCCATAATCGACATATCCCATACAGGGTGTCCCTTCCTTGTACCCTTTGATGGACTGGCATCCCATACAGGGTGTCCCCTGCCTTGTGCCCTGTGATGGACTGGCAACCCATACAGGGCGTCCCCTGCCTTGTGCCCTGTGATGGACTGGCATCCCATACATGATGTCCCCTGCCTTGTCCCCTGCGATGGACTGGCATCCCATACAGGGTGTCTCCTGCCTTGTGCCCTGCGATGGCCTGGCATCCCATACAGGGTGTCTCCTGCCTTGTGCCCTGTGATGGACTGACATCCCATACAGGGTGTCACCTGCCTTGTGCCCTGCGATGGCCTGGCATCCCATACAGGGTGTCTCCTGCCTTGTGCCTTGTGATGGACTGGCATCCCATACAGGGTGTCCCCTGCCTTGTGCCCTGTGATGGACTGACATCCCATACAGGGTGTCCCCTGCTTTGTGCCCTGTGATGGACTGGCATCCCATACAGGGTGTCCCCTGCCTTGTATCTTGTGATGGACTGGCAACCCATACAGGATGTCCCCTGCCTTGTATCTTGTGATGGACTGGCATGCCATCCAGGGTGTCTCCTGCCTTGTGCCCTGTGATGGACTGGCAACCCATACAGGGTGTCTCCTGCCTTGTGCCCTGTGATGGACTGGCAACCCATTCCAGTCTTGTGTTGGGGTGTGTTTTTGTTTCTTATGATTCAATACTGTGTATGCATATTTATCTATATATATTATCGTTTCAGCAACATCATGGTAATGAACCGCAGATGGCTTGCAGCACCACACTAATGTGACACACTCTGTTGGTAGATGTTATGTATTTTTATTTGGCAATAGCTTATTTCATGAGTCTTACCTCCTTTCGTCTTATAAATATCACAGTTTTACTAGTGGAAATTTCAAATATCGCGATGTGATATTGTGAAGCCCATAATAAGTGCTGTAGACTGAGCTACACAACTTAACGACAATCGAACTATGGTGTCGCTTAACAATGGGAAACATTCACATCGCAAAAATCCCAACTAAATAAGTTGCTAATGTTAGCAACTATGCTTTTGGGAAATGCACCTGTGCCTGGGATAGGCTCCGCCTCCTATCTTCTCCCAAGACCGAGATCATAATAAGTTATAAAGAAAAGATGGAAGAATGTATTTTGCATATATATTAAATATGCCATATTTTAGGAAGACCTTTCACCGTTTTAGCATCTAAATGTCCGATATTTGTGGGAAAGATATTTGTCATTGATGCTGACAATCAATCATCAAGGGGAAAATCTATATCTTACAAACTGCTCCGTCAGATAATGTAAATTGCAAGCTGGTTCCAGCCCTCATTCCCAGTAACCTAACGAATGATGGCAGTTTCCTTCTGAGCCTGTGAGCTGAAATAAACTAAAATAATAGGTTGATAACGATCAGATTTTACAATAAACGAGGGTGGGGGGCGCAGTGGCAGCGGTTTATTTAGCAACCAGCTTCGCTGCCTTGTTATGGTATTGTTTTGTGACTCCCAGAATTCGGGAACGAGAACGGAATTCACCTGACAAACTCCTTCATACAAAAAACAGACAATTTAATCTCACCCTGGGGCTCCCCTGTGTCAATCAAGCCTGCTGATCTTAAGCTGACATCGGAGCCTGATTGACGGCAGTCCCGTGTATTCCGATGTAAGGGTAAAAAACACACAATCCACATGGCATATACCAGACATTTACATCGCTTCGTTTTCTGTGCCGGGGATGTTGATTTAGCTGCTAATTGGTGACAGAAGCTGTCAAGCGGGTAGCGGATAACAATCGTGGAGGCGTCTGTCATTATTAGGCGAGAAAAAGGCATTTTTGTGGAGGATGAAGGACAGCGGCACCCCCTCCTACTGACTAATATTTACCCAAAACACATTACAAGCACAAAGGCAAGGCAGTTACAGAAACACCGTAGCGTGGTGCCCGCTCCATTTCTCTCTGTTCATCGTCGTCAGCACGATTGCAGAACTTGGTTTGTTTTGTAGGGGAAAGTGCTCAACCTGTTTCTGAGCTCAGTATCCCTGAAATCTGGGGACATAACATTTTCAGTAATGCTACTGGGGGGGAGGGGTTCCAGCCTCTGTCCCTGTGGTCAGAAGGTTGTCGGTTCAAGGCTTAGCAGAATAGTCACGTGTCTCCTGGGCTCTTGAGTAAGACCCCAATCTCTCTCTTCCCCCCGAAATGCCCCTGGGGTGCAAGACAAATGGCCTGGCCCTGCACTCAGGCTCAAAGCTTCACTGCTGTGTGCGTGTATCTCAAAGTAGAGCAAGGTGGCATATATGAAAAGAAGCATTCCAATGTATTTTGCACATCTTTTAATACCATGGACAGTCTACAACACCATTATAGAACTTTATAGAATTTATATGACAGTACCAGTGCAAAAGTAGCATGCCATGACTGCAGCTCCATGTTATACACGCAAGCTGGAAGGAGACATGGCCGGTACTAGGTTTGTATGTGTGTGTGTGCGTGGATTTGTAATCATTATGATAGAGACCTGTTACTTTTTTTTGGTCCCCACAGAGATAAGCCCAATTTTATAAAAATCTGTGACTGAAATTAAAAAACTAAAAATGCCCAAAGTCTTGTATTTTATTTGGCTACATATGGTTAATGTTAAGGCTGGAGAGGGAATAAGGGGGTCATAGTTGGTATTAGGGTTATGCCCATAGGAAAGAATGGAGAGTCCCCATAAAGACAGGAATACATGGACTCTGTGTGTGTGTGTGTGTGTGTGGTAGGGGGGAGTTAAGGTCACTAGAGTTCCAGAACCCTCAGAGGGAATTTCAGTTATTAGTACCCTGCCAGATCACGGCCAATTATATAGGAGCCTGTCAGTCTAGGCAAAAATGCTACATGGTTAGCAGGAAATGATAACATCTGGTGAGAAGTGTGACTCATCGCAGCAGCTCTGATTGGATAATAAGAGGAAGGAAAGACAGACGGGGCGATACTCAGCTGCAGCCTTGCTGTACCTCCTTCATTCTGCTTTGACCTCCTCAGAAGTCACTGCGACAGTCTTCAGCAAAGCCGAGGAATAGGGGCAGCAGCCGGAACTCGAAACTTGTCTCCTCCTGCATGGTGATCCTTTGTATAGGCGCTGAAGGCTGAATTGTTTATGATGTCATGTAGTTTTAGGCAAGAAGCGACTTTTGATTTACTGGCTTGGGCTTGCATTTTTCAAACGTAACTCCTGACTAGACTGGGGGGCAGGGGGAGGAGATGGCACTCACGGTATAGCTTGGCACATAATGAAATTAGTCTGCAGAGTGGTGGGTCTGACAGCTCTGGCAGATGATGCATGGGGCCCCATGCTAATGCCCTGCCAAGGCAGTGATGGATCCTGGGATGCTGACCACATGTAGCATTAGCCTCTAGCCATGGCGGCAGAGTAACAATGGCAAAAATGTGAGGAAACATGGAATTGTGAATAGGGAGGGTGTGAGTGAGCAGGCGATGGTCTGCAATCATGTGACATCTCATAGTAACAACAACAACAACAATAATAATAATTCAATTGTTATTGTTCTTATTTATATTATTGTTATTATTATCTATGGCGATGATGATACTGATAATAATAATAATAGCCTTGATTTATACAGCACTTTTCATACGAATTGCTTGACATATGGCATTAAAATAAGTAACAAAGGAGGAGAAGCTGTACAAAGTAAAGTCGAGATTAAATAAATGTAAGCAGGAGAGAAAACCTGAAAAATAAGGTAGAAACAAATTAAGAAGTCAGTCTTAAAAGATACCTTTTTAAAAATGTAAAATGACACAGCTACATAGACACACACATATTTTTTACATATAGGCACACACACACACACACACACACATATGCAGCTTGCTTTGTCAGTGTGTTTTTTCTTTCATCACTGCTTTTCTGCAAAACACTTTCTATGTATTTCAGCACAGTAAAAAAAAAGTGGGTTTACGCTCTTTATAATGTGATTCTTTAGGTTGCAGTGGCAAGATAATGCTTCATTCCGGGTTTATCAAGCTTTGTTTGTCCAGTTGTGTGGCTAATAACTTTGACATTCTTTGACAGATTTTATAGATCGCCTAATCGTCGAGCAAATAGGACACCTTGTAACAGCGAGCCGCGTTGCAGCCAGATCTGCTAGCCGTGGCACTGAACTGACAAATAATACCGCAGGATGCGAGGAAACACGGGTTCACTTGACAGACACGAAGCACAATTATCGAAGTTTGATTAAAGAGCTAGCTTGAGAATGGGTTGCGCTGTTAATTACCATCCTTTTCAACATTCCTTTATTATGAGAAAAACTATACAATGACAAGTGCGTACAAGAGCAAGAACTAAATTACTGTCAGAAAAATAAATGAAGAGGCCCATAGCTTCCCAGTGATTTACGGGGCAATTATTCGCCAAAGATGCTGAGGATGGCACTGTTATGGGAAAGTGTGTCAGGGAAAGGTTTACGGGAACGTTAAAAGAAAAAGAAAATAGAAACGTAAGAGATTATGTGGTGCGAGATCTGCATTTGAGCAGGGCTGGGGAGGCAGCACTACACGGCCCAACAAAGAAACAACGGTAACTATACTGACACAAGCTAAAAGAAGTGGTGGTTTACCTTGGTTGTAGTGAGGATTTGTAGCTACTGTAATTTGCATATTATATTTTCTTCGAAACTGAGCATAGCTGGACAAAAAGATTCAATTCCGATATAACTCAATATAATTTGATAACTCGATATAACTCAATCATGATCGAAAATGAAGTTACTGGATTTTGCCTTTGTAGACTGATACACTTTATTTTCATTTGATATTTTAACTTTTGGTCTTCCTATCTGGGCCACATATACTGTAGCCATTTTTACTCAGTGAAGACAACATCCATAACATAAGATATAAAGAACATTTATTCTACTTGCATAACGGATATGGCATACCTAACAAGTAGTAAAATAAATAAAGAATATTTTATCTAGTGTTAATGACATTATATATATATACATACATACACACAGTGTGTGTGTGTATATATATATATATATAGCATATCATTTGCACATGCATTTTGGTAATTGCAATCAACCTCAGCATGTTTTCAGACTGTGAGGAAGAAACTGAAGTATCCAAGGAAACCCCACGGGGAGAACATGCAAACTCCACACACATAGGGCCATGGTAGAAACTTGAACCCTGGTCCCAGAGGTATAAGCCAATAATGCTATCCACTGCACCACTGCGCTGCCCCTAATATCCCCTAACATCGGGGGCCCTGAGCTGCATCATGTCCGCCACTGAAATCTGAAAAATAGATGCAGCAATCAAAGAAATGTCAGAGAAGAGAAAAATGACAGATTCCCTTTCTCAAGCAGACTTCACACGGGACATTTTCAAGGCAATACAAACTTTATAAAACCTTGGTTTGGAAGGAGATGTTCAATGCTTGTGTAACTGAAATGTTATGCCCCTAACATTTTGACAATGTTTTAGCAGAGACAACATGAACTTTAAACATATCCTGCCAGTAACGACGGGCTCTCCTTGTTTGAGGTTTGTTGCTTACAAGAATGGATCCAGGACTTATACAGAAGAGTCACTGTTAACTGCACTTTGAATCCAGAGTATAATTCACAACTTGTTCCATGTCTCCAAGGAGATTTTCTCACATCACCCAAATCACAATTCATAGTCTTCAACACCATAAGAAGCTTTATCTAAATTGGAGGAAGTGGTGAAAGTCGTCTTCATGTTTGTGGCTTTTACTATAATTAGGCAGCTGATTCTGCTTCTCTGCTTTCTACAGCAAAGCACCTCCATTTTTATGCTCTTTCACATATAGGGTACAGAAATTATGGTCAATCAAATAAACAAACAAAATTTCACATTTGCAAAATACTTTAAAATTAATGGCTTGTCTCTTCTGGTATTGCCATCCAACAAAATGTGAATCTTAAAAACTGCATGATATCTATGGAAATTCAGAAAATGATGTGATTCCATCTGTATAAGGGTAGCATATGGATTGTGTATATAATGGAGAATGGACAAGAACAAGGCGTGACAGGGTATGGTGCCTGGCATGCTGGTCTCAGTGTGTCAAAAAACCGTAACACCACATATTTTTATGTTTGTTCATTGAGTAGACACTTAGCCAATAGACAGTTGAGGATCCTGGGTCAGCCCATTCCTGGGGTGATTGGGGATTGCTACTCAGGGGTCTGACTGGGTAATCACTCTGTCAGCTTTGGGATTTGAACCTGTCACCTTGTGAACACTGAGAGAGCACCCTGACCTACTGAAGCAGAAGCTGCCTTGCTTCTTTTAGCCAGGGCACTCTGCATATCTGAAATGGTCCAGCACCCAAAGCTAACCAGCCAACTCACCACGACGGCAGGAATCATCTGAGTCAGCATGGGACAGCATCTCAGTGCTATATTTTTGACACCTTATTTGAGTCCACGCCCAGATAAATAGAGGTTGTTCTTCGGGCAAAATTAGGAGCAGATTGGGAGAACCTTCTTAACGTATTGTGTAGACTTAAATATTGTATTATTTATGGAAATTATACAATATGGTATTATAGGCAGGTTTATGTACAAAAATGTACTGAAAATGTATTCAAGAGTATATGTATTTGTTCGTTCTAAAAATCAGGTGGTCCAGCCGCTCGGGTCTTCAGCAGTGAGGGTCCTGTGAGCCGGATCACCCTCAGGGAATCGCGCCACTTGACTGTAGTGCTGTAACTGACGCTCCTTCACAATGCAGGTAACTTGCCTCACCTCATTTAGGGCTCCCTGAACATCCGCTTGTTCAACACAAAGTCAAACCAGCGGTAGCAAGGATTCTCCGCGAAGAGACACAGTACCAACGGACTCCAGTTTTTGTTTTAGGCTGTACAATTTATATGAGATAAGAACTAGTTATTTTTCCATATTTCAGTAATTTCAAAATTCTACTTGATTCTCTGTCCGTAGGGAAAAAGACATCCACTATTCCTAAGTGTATTCCTTGATAAAAATGGTAAAATCAATATGTATTTGGTAGTAGTGTCAGTTCTACTCCAAAAATGAGATTTTAAGACATGCTGTACACTTATCCCTCCACAAAACAAACAAAAAAAAGAGTTAGAGACGAGTTTGAGATTCCTACATTTCCATCAACTTTTAGCTGATAAATTAGGGCCCGATTGTGCTGATGGTGGAAGCAGCAGTGTGATGTTTAACACAGCATCACATTAGCGCAATATGTATATCTGAATTTCATCTTCATACCAAATTTTTCATCAACACAACTGCTGCAAGAATACATTAAAATCCTTCCGTATGACAAGGCTGTTATTGCCTCATTTTTTATCAAACCAAAAACTGGAACTGCATCTGGATTCAAAGATATTTAGTGCATACCTAATAAATCCAGACAAATTCCTTATTATATTGTGTAAAAGAATATTTCCTAAATGCTGCTACTCTGGTGTCTGGAGGAAAACTTCAGAAAACAATTTCAATGGTTCATGTAATAAATGTTAATAAATAATGTTAATTAAAAATGTTAATTAAAAAAACACAAAAAGGAAAAAAAAACGTCATTGAGGTGGTGTGTGACTCTGTGGGTTAGGGTGCTGTGTCTGTGATTGGATGGCTACTGGCTTGAATATATAGTCAGTTGAACAATTTTCCTGTGGGGCCCGTGAACATGGCCCTTAACCCCAGCTGCTTTGGGGACAGGTTGACTCTGCCGTGTCATTTGTATGTTGCTTTGCATCCACTTAATACATGCATAATGTAAATGTTGCCGTTGTCATACGAATATCAAGTAATTTGCACACAGGGGAGTTACCACCCAGAATGAAAGAGTTATGCTTTGACTCACCTTAATTGTGGATTTTTTTGCAAGTAATAAGTAGGCAATTTGGTAACCATTTCTATTATTTGCAGAAAATACATTCAACTGTGAAATTCCCCGGGTGAGGCCAATATAAGCTGATAGGAAATGAGTGTTATGCACTTGTCAATATTATGCTTAAATAAACTAGATTGTCTTGTTAAATTTTAGGTTGAACAATGCCTGCACTTTAACTTCCAAGCAGCAGCTGCTCGTGCTAATTAGGTCATCTGAATAAGCAAACTTTATAATTAAGTGGTTTGTAAGATATATATAAATTTTGGCAAAGAAATAATTGTTTCCACAGTCAAAGCAGCCTTAACATATTGAAAAGCTTTTGAAACACCCTGTTTCACGTTACTGTTAAAATATTTCTGGAGCAGAATTTAAATACAAGTAAAATAATTAAGTGGATGGTAATATAAGATTTTTAAGAAGTATAATTTAAAAGCAAACGCTGAGCGGCGAGTTATGAGCACTGATTCTCTCTGCTGGTGCAGTTTCTTCATATTTGGCATATGTTGTCATCATTGTTCCTGTGACACAATAAATAATTTAGCGGTTTGTGTGACTAATGATCCTATAGTTCTGGCCCAGACTGCCCACTTTGGAGCCATTTCAGTGCCTCCTGTTTCTCCGAAAGAGTCAAATGCTCAAAGTGATCGTTGTCAGACGTCCATCACTGCTGACACACTGCTTTGTCGCAGGGTGCCTCAGTGGGTAACAGGGTTGCGGGTTTGAATCAGTAAGATAGATAGATTAGTTTGATACTTTCCACGTATTGTGTGTTGGGTTTCCTCCTGGAATTGAAAGTCATGCAGGTAGACTGTTTGAGGTTCTTAGTTTCCTAATACGCTATTAATGCTGTGGCATGTGCTAGGGGAGGTGAGATACCTATGATAGGCTTATGCCCTTTCCATGGTATGGGCCAACATCTGCTACCTGTGGATGAGTAACCACCAGTATTTAATGTGGCTTCAACCCCCCCCCCTCCCCCACCCAAATAAATAGACCTTTGTATTTCAATAATTTTTTATATATTTTATGATCATTTTCATTTGTACAAAATGCAAATAAAATGCACAAAATACACTACTATATAGCATTATGTGTTATAGTGCAGGCAGAATCTGAAGTAGTACTGTTGTGTCCTTCATTGCTAATGCTACATGTTTACTGCAATTGCATGACCAGCCATTAGACTCAACACGTCCATATACATATATGCATATATACAGTGCACTGGAATGCTATTTTCCTTGGGGCCTGTGTTGCTACATATAAATGTAAATACAATTAACAAATGTATAATATTCAATATATCCATTATATATGAAATCAAAACATTATATAGCAAAGACTAAAAATTATGTTATGTGGATATTGTCTGATGTGCCTTTGAAGCAGGAAGTTTGCTGGAATATTTCACAAAATATTACAGGCTTGGAAAAATAATTGATTATTATGTGCAAAGCTTTGCTATTTTGCACTTTCTGTAAAAAGGCACAGATACTCCTTGTTAATTCCAATAGAGCACGTCTGTTTTGCTTTTTGTTTATACTGAGAATCATCCATCCATCCATCCATCCATTTTCTGTACCCTCTTGTCCTGTACAGGGTTGTGGGGGTCCAGAGCCTATCCCGGAGGCTGCGGGCACAAGGCAGGGAGCAGCTCTGCACGAGGATCACCGTAGGGCACACTTACACACTATTCACTCACACATGCACACCTATAGGCACTATGCTGAAAATCATCACAGATTTTCGATACATTATTACATTACAGAAAAGACAGCTAGCTTACATATGTATCAATGCAAAAAAGAAAAATCAATCACTTCAGTGAGATTTTACGTTTCGGAGCATCCGATTCAAATCTGTCCTGGTATATTGAGAGTTTGGTATCTGTCCAGTATATTGTCCCCGAGTAATTAGGCTTACCCACTTAGCCAGAGAGTGAGGACTTCGATCATGCACACACAATGTACTTTTTGTCATGCGTAATGATTTGGGGTGTTGGACACCTCCCCTCTCTAGGCCCAGAGGGAATGGCCCTTATTATCAGTGATGGCAATCCTCTTTATCATACAGCACAGTGAGGTACTACACCGACTTAATACGGGACGTGCTACTTAATTAGGGGTAGAAACAATGAATGAAAATATGAAACAACCAAATATGAACCTTCAGCTTACATATGTAAATTAAAATAATTGCCTGGTTTTCAGACCTTAAACTTAAACTAAACCTTAAATTATTGTAATACTTGTATTGCACTTGTATTGTTTTTTATACCTTTAGATATTTTTCTGAAGTTTTTTTCCAATTATATTTGTGTTTTAATCTGGTAAATATTTAATAAATATATGTATTTATTGCAAAGCATGGGAATTTAGCAAAGCATGAAATATGCAGGGAAAAATGGCATGTACGAATCTACTAGGGGCCTTGTTGCTGTTGAATGTGCATTGATGTTTGAGAGCTGCACATTCATACGCAGCTAGCAACAGCTTGTTCAGTAACATTCATTTTTGCTTTTGTGAATCCATAAATTTGTATTCAGTGAATTAATAAGTGGTAGAGGGCCTGAACGGGATTTTCATGCAGGTCCTTTTTTCAATGACTTGAGTTTTCAATCTATCTATGACATCTAACATTTACATAATGAATTGAACACGAAGTGGTCTAATTGCTGGCAGAAGGAGTCTGTTTGTCTGTTTTCCATCTCGAAAGACTGCCATCGCTGTAAACCGGCTTGACAAAGTGGTTGTTAAAAAGTTTAATTAGTAATGGATGGTCCCCCAGGCCGGGCAAGGCGCGAGGTGTAAATGGGGAAGATGTCCCATCTTGCTCGCGCCACATTCCGCAATGTGGCACGCGCAGATGTGCTGACGGAAAAACTGTGAATGGACAAATGATAACAGAACACTGCCGCTTCCAACAACAGCTCATTAGCAATCTGTCAGCGATTTTAATTTGTGCCTCCATGTACATAATGCAGTGATAGCACATAATCAGGATCATGCATGTATAATTGGAACTGAAAAGTATACAGTTTATCGTCCGTTCTATTACACCAATAGAAATTATACAAATGTATTTATTGTTCTTATTGTTAATTAAAAACACGAAACTATAATCCTGTTTCTGGACTGTTCTTAGGAGGATCAGCGATAGCTCTACCACGTGTTATTCATTTTGTGTAATTCAGTGTTTTATCTTTAAACTTTGTCCCTACATTGGAATCACTAGGTACCTTTGTTAATTAGCCCTATATCTGTAGGCAGATTGTTCTATTTTATCATTATTCTTTGTACTAATCATTTATGAGATGATCACCCTGCCTCTGCCCTGTGATCTTTTGTGATCAAAGCATCCCATCAACTTTTATGTCTTTTTGCATGAAAACAGAACCTTGGCAGTCATTGTCTTTTCTTTAACCACTGCAGCCTGAGGACATCCCAAAGATCCCGACTGTGTGGTTTTCACCAGAAACCCCTATTTCCTCCAAGATCTTGTAGACTAGTCCATAAAGCTGTATCTTATTCTATTAAATAAATGTTACCTGTTTTTTCATATCCGTATATAGACATTCTTTAAAAAAATGCTTACTATTTCTTTGCCTTGAGCATTAATTTAGTATTTTATTTTTAGTTAGAAATTTAAATGGATATTCAATGTGCATACTTAATTCTCACTGGCTTTGTTGTTGCCTTTACCATGCAACCTGTTCTAAACTAGAGATCACTGGTAAATCACAAACAGTTCTAATTGCTTAATGGTAATAGATGCCAATTGATTAAAATCATACCAAGTCAAATTTTATTTAAAGGTCAGTTTAATGGCATATGATATTATTAGTAGTAGTAGCAGTTAGTTGTATTGGTATCATATTGGTTTTATTATAACCATTATTATATAAAATTTATAACTGTACTCATCGAATGCCATTGCATGATTTATAAGGTAATTTAAAATGTAAGTCAAATGTAAAATTAAGAAGTATATTATTTATGGTCCTGAACTGTATTTTACTTTCAAGTGTGTTTTTTGAGCATATGAGCCTGTCTTGCACAAAACATCAAGCTTATAGTTTGTTTAATTAGTGATCTAATCTAAGTTCATCAATATAGCGGCAACCAATGTGACTGGCATTGGGTATAAAATGATTAAAACCCATGCTGGTGTGCAAACGCAGGAAGACGTCCGGCTGTCGCAGAAACCCCATGCTCAGGCTGTGACAATTAGAGCGTATTTACATAGTGTGAGGCTTTGAGGCGCCCAGGAACAGCGGGAGGCGGTGATTCCCGCACTCTCAGCCTGCTCCGTGCACGAGTGCCCCAATTAACCATGTACAGCTATAGCCCACAGAGATAATGGTGCCGAACTCATTTACGAGGGTCTCTGGCTGTGCTGAACCTGCACTGGGTTTGGGCACTTTTTGGGAAGAAGGGAACAATGGGGACAGCTTTGCTTTATGATAGTTTCCCTATTAAATCTGTTCTCAGGTTGTTCATTTTTCTTTTTCAGGTTTACCGATTTTTTTCGGCAGTTGGTTCAATAAAGATTCAGAATTGTAACAGCTTGAGTTTGGTGTCCTAATAAAATATTTTGTGTATCAAAGCCATCATGTTGCCCCTGACCTGTGTAGAGAGAGTACAAAAATACATAGCTTCTCACTAATCTTCCCGATGCACAATTTTGATTCACACTGACCTCATTTTAGACAAGTTTCAGCCATTTATCACGTTATCCTAAATGTAATTTTCTTTTCAAAGTATTAGAAACTTTTAATAAAATAGGGTCCGAATTTGGCACAATACGCATGGATCCATCCTGATCCATCCCAGCCTGCCATGTTTTGACAATTCAGACTGCTGCTAGTGGCTAGATGTTGTTCTTATTCTTTTTAACAGAATGACAGCATATGTGAGGGAAACCTGAAGCAAACCCAAGCACTGAAACGTGACCTACAGACAGCAAAACTGTAGAAAAACACACTACTTTCTGGTCTGTTTAGGGTAATTTCTCATCAAATTATGGAGCTTCGTTTCCTCTATGTGGGGCGGCATGGTGTTGCAGTGGTTAGTACTGTTACCTCAGACCTCTGGGACTGAAGTTTGAGTCTCTGCCCAGGTTCCATGTGTGTAGCGTTTGCATGTTGTCGTCGTGGGGTTTCCTCCCCACAGCCCAAAAACTTGCTGAGGCTGATTGAAGTTACCAAATTGCCCTTAGGTGTGAGTGTGCCCGGCGATGGGCTGACCCCCCATCCAGGGTTGTTTACTGCCTAATGCCCATAGCTTCTGGGATAGACTCCAGCCCCCTGTGACCAAGAAGGATACGTGGTTTCAGAAAATGAATGGATGTTTCCTCTATTGTCTTAGGGTCTTATTTACTAAGGATTAACACACAAAATGGTGAGGCGTCAGTATATGCCACCACATTTTTTTTAAGAGCTTTGGCCCAACCATGTTGGGATAGACAATGTAAAAGTAAGTTGAATTGATATCTGATGCTCTCACTTGATGTTATTCTCTGTTAACGTACCGTTGATGATCTGTCTGTAGGAGACATATGAGTGAGCGTCTCATTGTATTGCATACATATATTAATAAACTTGAACTTGAGGTCGACCTTTCACAAATTTAAGTGAAAATGAAGCAATGAAAAAGTTTTGTCTCTTGGAGACCTTTTGGAGCTCATGTTTCTTTGGATGAGAAGCCATCAGTGTAAATTAGCAGGGTTGTTAAGGTTGTCTGATGAGAGTTTGGGTAGCATGTGATAAAGAGCGTTGAAGGTGTGAAGCTGGGGGATGGGCTTTGTGAAAGTCCTGCCCATTAAGAATCCTTTGTGTTTCAAATGTACCGTAAGCATCACTCAGTTTATCTAAAGGACAAATTGCTTATTGCACAATTGCTCTTAGCTAGCATGCAGGACTTCTGTGCAACAGTGAAAGGTCCATGATGGTGGCAGGTGTAGCATCTACTCATTTTCAGCTATGAATAATCATCCCCTGGAGAGTTCATAGACTGAGACTCTCCCATTAAAAAAGATGTCGCATATATGACTCAGAATACTTGGTTAAAATGTATGTATTGAACTTCGCAATAAACAGTCCAAATAAAACACCCTGAACCAGACCATCCATTTTCCTCCTGATTGTCCCTGAAACCACTGGTACTCAAGCTAGAATCTTGTCTGTGATACTTTAGGTCTTAGAGAGTTGGGTTTTTATAAATAATATAAAAACTATCCAAGCAACATTTCTAGTGTGACTATAGTTCACAATCGTAGTCCAGTCATGTCATGTCCAGTCAATTAGACTGTGTCCTAATACCTTCCATATACAGGTACGCAGTGGTAAGAAATGGCAATCCCCCAGAACTATGGTCCAACATACAACAGCAGTCAACAAGGAAGGGGTTTATTAGTCATTAAAATGCAGAAACAGAGGACAGAGGGTTTATACACATACTGCTAGATGCATTGTCTTGGTTTGGCCAACATAATCCCACTTTATCCGTGGGGAATTCAGCACCACGGACAGCCACTGTGAATTCCTAAACAACAAACGAAATGGGATGTGGCTGGGTGCCAGGTGGCCGCCGGCGTCTCCCTCCTCTCCGGATGGCGTTTAAGCCAACAGGGAGAGATGGCGGGTGAACACTAAAGGCCAGGTCATGCTTCACTTCTCCACATGCCATTTTGCCCGTGCAAGGATGAGTGATGTAAATTTCGGAATGAAGCGTGGGTTGGTACCTGTCGACTAGGCATGTGCAAGGAAATTGACAAGATGTTTCCAGTAGGTGGCAGCACTGACTAACACAGGGCAGTGGTCAGCCAAGAAAGACTAGAGGAAGAATAGTTGCAGTTGTTGTAGTAGTGATGATATATGAGGATGTGTGGGATCACCTGTACATCCAACTTTTCATACTGTCCATACCGTGTTATTTGGTATTTTCAAAAGCAACACCATTCTGGCATCTTGTACTCTTCCCAAAAGCAGGGGGTGGGGGTTGGGGGGGATGGGACAATAGCTAATTTCGTTGTAAGGATTTCAAAATAAAGCACTGTACCGTTTTGCCTTAATACCGCCCAAGTCTAACAACTTTAAAACAAAATGTTTTACTACACTGCTTACATTAATGTTCATGCAATGTATCTGTCCTCTCCTGGTCTGGTGTCATGCCCTCCCGTCCAACCCTCCTGTATGCTATGCCCCTTGTTGCCCTCGTGTGGAATCCCAGTGTTCGCTTGCTGTCTTGCGTTGATTGTCCTTAGTCCTGTGTACTTCAGTCCGCGTTCAAGTCTGTTTCCCCAGTCCTGTCATTGAAGTAACATCTTGTGAAGTCTCGTGTTCTGTGTAGCTATTGCGCTTAATAAAGCTCCCGACGGGGAGATACCCGCAGTTTATCCTCGCCCAGCTTTACAACATTACAGAATTACAGGACTCCGAAAAAAGAAGACGCCTCACCTGACCGAGGGGGAGTCTTTTTGATGAGGCAATTTACTGGGTGCTGCAACCTGAGGTGCGGGAAGACCTCGGGGCTCGCGCCCTAGCCATCTGTGCCAGGGACATCCTGGAGGAGAAGTCCCTGTGGATGGACGCCGTCCTCGTTGGGGAGGTGCGGCACAACCTGCGGCCGAGGCAATGATGCGGCGGGTAGCCCTGGACAGCGGATTGCCCCCAGATCAACGGCTGGAGCTCCCAGAGCTGCCCCCCACGTCGTCGCCCGCAGCAGCCTCTGCTCTCCCCGAGCCTCCCGTGTCTGGCCCAGAAGGGGGCTCTGCTCTCCCCGAGCCTCCCCAGCCTGGCCCACAGGGGTCCAATCCTGCTCCTGAGGCTCCAGTCCCCTCTCTGGCTCCGGCGGTCCTGCCTCCATCCCCTCGTCTGCCGCCTGTGGGTCCCCCCACTCTGGCCCGGGGTGCGCGCTTTTGGGGCGGGGGTACTGTCATGCCCTCCTGTCCGACCCTCCTGTATGCCACGCCCCTTGTTGCCCTCATGTGGGATCCCAGCGTTCGCCAGCTGTCTTGCGTTGATTGTCCTTAGTCCTGTGTACTTCAGTCTGCGTTCAAATCCGTTTCCCAAGTCCTGTCATTGAAGTAACGTCTTGTGAAGTCTCGTGTTCCGTGTAGCTGTTGTGCTTAATAAAGCTCCCGACGGGGAGATACCCGCAGTCTGTGTCCGCCCTTTCCCTCGCCCAGCTTTACACCATTACACTGGTGTAATATCACTGCTGTATGCATACACTGACTTTGTGTCCCAAAAGTGCAGGTGAAAAAGTGAAGTGTGATTTAAGCTTAATGCTCTTGGTTTTGTTTCTGCACAGATAGCACTTAAACCAGCTGAGCACCAGGACCAGACAACAATACATTGT
Source organism: Petrocephalus sullivani (assembly GCA_026780845.1). Lineage (NCBI taxonomy): Eukaryota > Metazoa > Chordata > Actinopteri > Osteoglossiformes > Mormyridae > Petrocephalus > Petrocephalus sullivani. Next base: position 25,778,335 of record JAODKM010000001.1, read on the forward strand.
TAACTGTGTTAACCTTGAAGGCAGGAACCAAATTAAACTTTTCCTTTTGAAACTTAATTAAATGTTATAGTAATAGAATAGTGATAGTAATAATAAATAATATACACTCACCTAAAGGATTATTAGGAACACCTGTTCAATTTCTCATTAATGCAATTATCGAATCAACCAGTCAGATGGCAGTTGCTTCAATACATTTAGGTGTGTGGTCCTGGTCAAGACAATCTCCTGAACTTCAAACTGAATGTCAGAATGGGAAAGAAAAGTGATTTAAGTAATTTTGAGCGTGGCATGGTTGTTGGTGCCAGATGGGCCGGTCTGAGTATTTCACAATCTGCTCAGTTACTGGGATTTTCACGCACAACCATT
>JAODKM010000001.1:25778803-25819085 GCA_026780845.1 Petrocephalus sullivani
ATATGGGCCAACATTTCTAAAGAATGCTTTCAGCACCTTGTTGAATCAGTGCCACGTAGAATTAAGGCAGTTCTGAAAGCGAAAGGGGGTCAAACACTGTATTAGTATGGTGTTCCTAATAATCCTTTCGGTGAGAGGTTATATTATGAACAGGCCCACAATAATTGAAAATCATGATTACAAAATTCTTATAAAACAATGACCAGTGGCCACCAAAACCAAGATTCAGAAACTATATGGACTGCAGGAAAGCAGGAAAGACTCTAGGATCATTTTTATGGTGGGGAGAGGGGGCATAAGACGGGCCATAATTCATACAGAGGGGCAATTCTATATCATTAGCCAATGATGTGTTTCGAATCGGTAAGTGACAGAGGAATGGGCACTCTGGAGGCCAATCAGCTTTTAGTTGGGGCCCACTGTGGCCCCTCCCCCATATACATCTCTGTATAAGAGCCCACTATAATGAACTGACACTAAAGCAGTTGAGAACGTACCTATACTGTACATGACCCACAAATTGTGTGACAGAAGATATCAAAATATGGAGATTTTTTTACACTCCTTCGCTGTTCTGGCTTTTAGTTACTTATGCTTTTTAACCTTAAACTGCTGTTCATTATGTCAGGAATGGACTCCTATTTAATACCTTGTCAAGTGCTTCGGAGAAACTCTGTCAGGAAGGGTGCTATATAAAATACTGTAGCTGAAACTGAACATTCACATTGTGATGCAAATATGGATACATTTTACACTAGTGGTGCAACGGATCAAAAAACTCACGGTTTGGATCGGATCACGGTTTTAAGTCACCGATCGGATCAATTTTCGGATCAGCAAAAAAAGAAAAATGACAAGACAAATTTAACTCTCCATTTACTTATTTAAGTATTTTTTACCCATTAAAAAAACATTCAACTCAAGACACATTTCACACAATTATATAAGAACAAATTAAGGTGCAATATAGAGCATGATAATTATTTCCTTTAATGTGGACACAATCAAAAACAACTTAAAATGCAATTTAAGGTATGGTATATTATTATTATACTGTCATATATAGGGAACTTGACAAAGGAGTTCCCTATGTCAGCATTTATGGCAGCCACAAAAGTTAGAACAAACATTTATAAATGCTTTGACAAATTATGTGGGCTGTCATGATGGGCTTATGTTGGTGCCATGTAGCTGTCATAGAGTACCCTTAAGTAAAATGTTCTTTTAATATACCACCATACCATTTCACAGCTAAAACAACAGTTGTAACGCTTCAATAGACAGCAAATTATATAATATTGTTCGCTGCTAGAAGCACTATGGATCGCTGTGCAGAGTGTATTGAGAGGGGGACCCTGTAAACCGTGCGTACCCTTCGCACTACCTGTTAAAAACTTACAACACAATAATTCCATATACAACTTTTCAGCATTATAGTATATATCTACTGCTAATACATACGAGGGACTTCGAAAAGTTTCCGCACTTTTATATTTTCATTGGAAAATAGCAGTAACTGGTTGTGTCTGATCGGGTGATGTCACTATATAGTTCCGTCAGGCAAGCCGGCTGCCCTTGCAGGTTAGCATAAGAGTCGTCACCCTGTGGTGAAGACGGCTGCGAAACGTATCAATTGCACCAAAGAGGAACAGCTTTCTGTTATATGCTTTTTGTGGGCAGAAGGCGTAAGGGAGCACACATGTGTGCTCTGTATGGGGATACGGTATTCTCTCGTAGTGGTCTGAGGGGATTGACATGTCCGAGAATGGCCGTACTGTTGCGATCGAGTTGGTACGACGCGGGGAAAACTGTAGCATTGTATCGCAATAGAAGGTGACTATGTAGAAAAGTGATGCATTTTTTGCTGTAATTTGTTTTGAAATAGTTTTTAAAAAGTGTGGAAACATTTTGAACGTCCCTCGTATATATAAAGTATATCAATTGACACTTTGCTTTACCGCAACACCTGCAGCACAAATGTGGCCACATATTATGGTGAGTCCTACCCACCGTCCCATAATGCACTTAGGTGTACCGAACTGCGGAGAGGGATCGGTTCGGATCACGAATCAACAGTGATCCGTTGCACCACTATTTTACACAGAAGAATTACGCATAATTAACATTTATTACATTTCAGTGCACCTTACTTTTTAGCTGGTCTGTGTTAGGAGACCTGTTTGAGTTGGCCTGGGCTATAGATGCATAACCTATTATAATAAAACTTTTTGTATACGACATTTTTCTATTGTTGAGCACAACGTTCTTTTATTACCTACATCCCTTGAAAATGTTTCACATTTAAACAGTTTGTTTTTTTAAGGCTTTAAATGACTTTATGAATGTGTTCCATTATATAATGTTACAGTGGGGCACAATGGAGTGACGGACGATCCACGTTGCGGCTCATGAAAAACGGGGATTTCATTATAAACAGACGAGTAAACAGAAAACAAAGGAACACAGGGTCTTAACACAGGGAAGTAGAACACAAGAATTCACTAGGCACTTCATCATCCGTATCACTAAAGCTACAAGAACCACAGGCAAGAAACACACAAGGAGCACACAGAGATCAAACGCCACCCTAGTGCTACTAGACTCAAAAATACCGCAAATGGTTCATAAGGCGTTGTTCTGTCCATCACTATGCAACACAGCACGTACGGGAACAAACACAATGACTGACTGGGAAATCGAGTAAGGGCGGGCACTTACATACGCATAACAAGGGATTCAGCGAGCGACAGGTGCGGGCTATAACTAAGAGAGCAATTTGGCCTTTTGCCAAATTGGAGCTTATCAATAGATATTTCCCTTGAACTTTTGACAGGTACCAATACTAAAGCTACTCTTACACATAACCCATACACATAACAAGGGCTTCAACAAGGGCTATGATTAACCAACCCCAAAACAAGAGACCAGGGGCAATGAGAAACCAGTGAGGGTAATCACAATCAAACACTAGGGACCAGGACAACAGAGGAGATACAGAGAACGTAGGTGAAATAATTATAAAATTATGTACACAAGGATAACCAGAAACAGATACAAAAATAAGGGCCAATACAGAAATAATATGAATGCAAAAGCTAATACAGGAAAAACCAAAAACTCAAAGTATCCAAACAACCCATGACAACCCATGATACTCTTATTATGTCTGGCAAAGTTGCTTGGTGTTTTTGAGCTATAACTGGCTGATTATCATTCAAATCGGCAGAGGCACATTCATTTGTAGTAATTAATAGCGCTGAGATGTTAACAAGCCCTTTTGATTGTTTGGAACTCCTGTTTGCATTGTCTCAGAGGAATTTGTAATATCAAAGCTTAACAAAATCTGTCAAAATGCAATTTATACGAGTCTAATTCTTTTATTGATTTAGATTTGGTTTTATGTCTGCATATTAGTTCCCTCCACAGAGTATAACAGCGTGGAATGCTTGTCACTAGATTGTGCTCCATTTTACAGGTGACAATTGCCAAGGGCCAACCCAACAGGCATGATTTAATTGCCTTAAATTAAAAGCATGCATCTGCGTTGTCCCTTTCTCTGCCTTTAAAAACGGATCATTGTATTTCTTTGCTTGCATGATTGTTAGAACTCCCCTGCCCTTTCCGCCTTTCCTAACTCGCTGCTTTCACCTGTATAGTCTGGTACTTTTAGCATTTTCCCCTCCACAATCTGATTACAAACGTTGTATGAATTGCAAATAGCAGAATGGTTGCCTAAATTGTTCAGTTTCACATCTTTTTCAGTGTTACTTTTGTTCACACAAACACGTTAGTATTCCTATCTTAGTAAGGACCATCCGTTCATTTCTATGGGAAAAATCCCAGTTACGGCAACTTTAACCCCTACCCAGCGCAAACCTTAGCCACAAGTAACCAACCCAAATGCAAGACTTTTGGCATTTGTACTTTTTTTTAATGAACTTCGGGTTATCCAAATGGGGACTGCAAGAATGTCCCCAAAAGTAAGGAAGTTTCAGGTTTAACCACACTTTGGGGACATTTTGGTCTCCAAATGTGATCTATGCAAACACCCCCCCCAACACACAGACACACACACACACACACACATATCGGTTTTGCTCACGGCCATTCTGCTAATTGCATATATGAATGACAAATATTGTACAGAGCTGGCTTGGGTGATTTTGGCCCAGCATATTTCCAGAAAACATTTTAAATTAATAGAGTTTAATTGACTGGCAGTTTTGCTACGTGGATACCATTTTATTTGATTTTGTTCAAACATTCATGAAGTCACAGGAAAGTGCTATACATAAAAAATAGGCAAGTAAAAGGGATAATTAAATGTGAAATGTAAACTTCAAGTAAAAGACTAAAAATAAAGAGTAAGAGTTTCGAAATAAAGAAAAAGCAGTAACATTGATTAGCAATGCTAAATCAGAGGCACTGGCATGCATATATATCTTCCACCACTTAGAGCAATTACAATACATTCTTTTCTTGCAGAAATAAAATGAAGCTATTTTTATGCGTTGTTTTAATAGACAAGTGATGAGTAGCCTTAGTATTGGTACCTGTCAATGGTTCAAGGGAAATATCCATTGATAAGCCCCAATGGTTCCCATCGACTGAACGTATAATGAGGAAGCCTGACGTTAAGGCAAAATTTCATTCTTTATGGGGCCTAGGGCATAACCACACATTTCCCCAAACTTTAGGTGCATTAGACATCTACGGCTTGACTCCTATCACAAATATCATCCTATAAAAGTCATCCTTCTAAATGTCCACCTGAGACACAGATGGCATGTGAGCTCCTGGGCTGTAGTGAAAAAACAAAACCTGGAACATATTAATTACATATTAATTACATATTAATTATGTGGGGTCATTCCAGCGATAACGAGATATTGGTTTAGCATTTATTGAACACATTGTACACATAGATTACCTAAAAGGGGTATACATTGTCCCTCAGAGTCGACTGATCAGAGCTCACATACATTACTAGATGTGTTCTTGTTTGGTTTTAAAGCTACTAACCCATCTGTGTATTGCCACATTGCATATTATATGGATACATGCAAATGAAATTTATTAAAATTAAAATTTGCCTGTAAAGAAACCTGGAAAACCAAGGGCTGTGTAACAGTTGCCATGTACCCAAAACGCTAAAGCAATATCTGATTACAGCTGAAATGACATGGTTTCTTGGCTATTAACAAGACCCAAATTATGAAATGGCTCGGACTGCAAAAGTAATCAGCGTCATCGATGTCTGTGTACTAGACATCTCAATTATGTCTTTAAAAACTAGCTTCTGTTAAAATTTGTGGCTTACTTAACCATGGATTGGGAAACTACCCCCCTCTCCTCATTTCATTGTCCCCCAGAAACTTCTGTCGTGAGTGGATTTACAGCATTTTTATGTTTTTCAAGATTTGCATCGCCTGACAGTTTCAACGTGTCCGTTAATCTGCCACGCGTTTTTGGAATTTGTAAGTATTTCTTTTCTGTGCAACTCGTTTTCAGAATTCGTAAGTGTTTTCTGAAATAGAAGCTCGTTTTCTGAATTTGTAAATGTTTTCTGAGTTTGCAGCCTGTTGACACAGGCCAGCATACAACACACCCATGTAAAGTGCCTTGTGGTGACCCTGTTGTGAAAGGCAATACATAATTGAATTGAATTATTAAATGACATATATGTCTTTGTCTGTGCAACTTGTTTGAACAGGTCATATCCAGATCCATAATATCTTTCAACATCAAAACAGTATTATTTTACAGTTTTTAGCTCAATCAATAAAACCCCCCGAGTTCTTATTTCTTATCTCAACAAGACAAAATTTAAAACTACATATGAAGAATGCCTTGATCTATCGTCAAATGAAGAATGCTTCATGTAGTTTACCCTGCAGAAGATGCCAGGACCAATGCTTTGCACCATGTTCATATAACTGTATTTAACCATAACATGGTTATATAACATCAGTATAGTTACATAACATGTCACATTATGTTACTTGAAAGTTTAAGCATTACAACATCAAGCATCATATTACTTTGAGCAGTGTTGTCTCTGCTGCAGTTTCTGACAAACAATAATACTTTTATATGACATAATGGGCTATTCCTGTTTTTTTGTGATCTGGCTGGCTTTTTGTGAGAGAATTGAAAACCCCCTTCTGCCTGTATTTGATTTTCCAGATAATAAGCTTTGAATTCCAGCTGCAAGTTTCGAGATCTTTTCATCTTCTCAGTTTTGCTCATAGCGAGAAGACGAGGAGCAGAGACCCTAAGTGACGAGTCAGCCGGGCGAGCCTGTCACTATCTCCCAAACACTAATGATTTCCCTTTAGTCTTATTTTCTGTCTCATTGACTGTTTCCCTCAAAAACAAAATTGCTTATTTAAATTCATATGCCCGGGGCATTTTGGTCTTCAAATATTGTTGGAAAGTGAAAGGATTAGGCAAAATATGCTTTTTTAAAATGTTAATATATTTTCTGGTTCACTTTCTCCTCTGAGGCCAATTAGGAAATGTCTTCTGGCTGCATTAATGTCAAACTGACAAGTGCTGCTATAATTACACTGTGCTTGAAACCTAACTTTCACTTGTGAGTAGACGAGTGCGCCTGGCGCTGACATTGAATCCTCTCTGCCAGCTTTTGATCATTTAATCATCACTAGCTTCCTTGCCTCCTTTGCTCGTTGATTATTTCACCTTTGTTCTTTCTGTTGCAAAATTCAGTGTCGTCTTTCATTATTCACAGTTGCAATTTTGCCTGTCTCATTAGTGACATTGTTGCCGTGCAAAGGCAAAGGGATCATTCCTTCAGGTGCATCTACCATATGCACATTGTTTACTCGCATGATTCACAATTTACATTGTGTTGTTTGGGTGGCAAGCATGCTTTAGAAGAGAATGCTCATGCCATCAGGACCTGATAAGTCAGAGCAGTGCATTTGGAAGTATGCATTAGGGCCTGGAGATGGGTAGTGGTGGTTTAATCTACTTCTATAAGCATGGATCCCAGTAAGGGCAGCACCCACCCACGTTATATTATTCTGGGAATGGTTGACATTAAGGCATGAATATATCTCGCATATCTCTTGCAACAGCAACATTCATCTCCATCTTTTCACAAATGCTTGGCGAATTAAGTGCTTTATACACAACAGTGCAGTACACGCATTGTGGAAAACCCAGTGAGAGCTCTGTACTCAGTCACACATCCATGATTTCAGTGTCATCATTTTTCATTGTTTTCAGTACAGATCAATCATATGGGGAATCCAACAGTGGAATGGTCCAAGGAGCCATATATGGCCAGTACTGCTCTCTCTGACTGACATGTTGAGTAATTAAGAAATGGTATAGACTCTTCTGGCTGATATACCAACCTCTTCATGACAGTCTATGGGCAGAACAAGCAGACAAGTGCTTTCTGTCCCAGTACCAAATATGATCATGAAAAGTCGAAAATCGAATATGAATGAATATACTATATATTAAAACAATTATAGAAGTGTCATTCATTGCATTGATATGATTATGACCTACTTATTATTCTTTTCTATTGTAGATGTGGCTCTTATAAAACCTGAATACCAGTGGAATTTAAAAAAAATATAATTATAAAACCAGTTTTAAGAAACAGTAACATGCTTTAATATTAGAGTTCTTGGAAATATTATGTTGCACTCAAAATATTTTTTTTCACATTTTCCGTTGCATGTGCTTTAAATAATTTTTTATGACATACTTATTCAGTCTAGTATTTTGCCCTAAATGCAGATTTTCTTCCACAAATATTCCTACAATATTTTTTCAGAGCCACATTCACAATATTATGTAAAAATATTTAGGTAAATGGGCAAGGATGATTGATTGAACAGGCTGCAATTCTTACCTGAATTTAAACTTCTTTAATTAAGCTGTATATGAACTGATTTTCAAATGGAATCTTAACGATGAAAACTAAATTTCATGAGTTGTTTTCTAGCATAAAAAATACTGTGTTGAAAAATGGATCTTGCTGGGGGGGGGGGTCAAATCTTTTGCTTAGGGATCGATGATCAGAGAAAGTTAGGTGGCCAATTTCACGTATTATGCCTCTGTCCAAGGTAAACCCCAAAATAAAAGAATAATTCATCTGTGAAAATGACTGAAGAATGAAGAATAATACCTTATTAATTACCTTCTTCTGTCTAGCGGTACATTTCAAATGTGTTACATTAACTATTATTTAATTGCCATAATTCCAGATGAAACGGAAGCCATGAAGGGAACAATAAAGGATCTCGCTGATCGCGCAAATCCCTTTTGATTTGAAATTCTCTTATTATTTGCACACCGATCGTTCGCTTATCCCTGAAAGGCGAGGCCAACACTGATTGGATTTACGCGCACAGACACTGACTAAATCTGCAAGTTAATCCTTGTTTACACAGAACAAACCTGCTCCGAGCAGGTTTGACGATTAGGGTGTGTTGCTATAACAACACATCCAGCGAGAGTTTTGAAGAACCGACAGATCCAGGATCATGCCAAATCGTCAACAATTTCATCCGGCTAAACGAATAATCCACGTACGAAGAATACCCCCCTGGTTGAATATCTCACTACTAGTTATGGTAATTGGCAATAGGTCAGTAAGTTGATTGGGTATAAAAAGAGCCTCCTAGAAAATTTCTTGGTGTCAACATTTGATATATTGTCAGTGTTCTATTTTCAGCTAAATATGGGTTTTTATGATTTGCCAATCATTGAATTCTGTTTTTATTTACATTTGTCACAGCATCCCAACTTATTTGGAGTCAGCGTTGTAAATCCATAGGCAGAAATATTGAGTTGCTCCCCACTGTACTTTGCAGCTAGAACAGCTACCACAATATTCTGGGAAGGTTTTCCACAAGGTTTTGGAGTCTGTGGGGATTTTTGCCCGTTCATCCAGAAGAGCATTTGTGAGGTCAGGCACTGATGTTGAATGTGAAGGCCTGGCTCGCAATCCAAAAGTTGTTCAATGGGATTGAGGTCAGGACTCTGTGCGGGCCAATCATCTTCTTTCACACCTCTCACTTACAGTAACTGGAACCCTGCAATCATTGAGGCAACAGAGCATTGGTGACTTTTATGCACTATGCACCTCAGCACTCAGCGACCCCACTTTGCTATTTAAAGTGGTCTGCCACTTCTTAGCTGTCCCTAAACGCTTTCAATTTGCAATAATACCACTTACTGTGGAATATCTAGCATGGAAGAAATTTCACAAACTGACTCATTGCAAATGTGGCATCCTATGACAGTACCACGCTTGAATTCACTGAGCTCTTCAGAACAACGATTTAGATATTATTAGGCATTAAAACAATTAGATATTACATACGACCACATCTGCAGACTCCATAAATATTGGCCATGGGAAAACATTTTAGTCTTGTAGATGACTTGTGATGAGTTTTGAAAAATAAACCAGGGCCCACATTGATATAAATGCAAATACGTACATATAGGTGTCTGGACACCAGAAGATGGTGTGGTGGGATGCAGCCCTTGCATTGGCTCATACAATGCAGAGCACCTTGTAGTAATAAGTTAATACCTCTACAAATGTTGGACTACTCACTATCCTTTTAAACCAAATGCACCCATATGAAACCTTACATGTAACATACAGCTAGCATAGTGGTGATACAACAAAGCAAAGCAGGACATAGAAAAGGGGGAATGAGGGTGGGGTTATGGGGTGATCCAGGCCATAGAAGAATAACATCAAGAAATCTGACATCGGATTAATCAAATCGGCTGGTCGCTGGTTCAAGCCCAGCCTCAGCATGTCTGTGGGCCCTTGAGCAAGGCCCTTAACCCCTGAGTGCCGCACAAAGTGGCTGCCCTTCACGGCCAAGCCTACTCTCATGGAGAGCGAGGTTGGGGAAGGCGAGAAGACAATTTCCCTACAGGGATCAATAAAGTATCTCAAAAAAAAAATCCCATGTGCCTGTTGAACATGAACTGATATGTAACAATGACTCAGATTTCAGCAAAACATATAGTGGCCTAATCAAGCCAAAAAAGACTCATCAAGTGACTCCACTGTGAGAGTTTGTTCTGAGTCTCGGTATTCAGAGCAGATTCACGGCTGGTGTCAGATAGTCTTGTGAGTCCCCAATTTGGCCAAATTTTTTTTATGATTTTCACGAAGAGGTAAAGCCTTTAGAAAATGTCCCAGAGGGGAAAGACAAGTACGGTTTCATTTCTTAGGCTGAGCAGAAATTCCACTGAATTCAGGTTGTCTCACTGTCTGGGATAAGTCCTGTACTATGGATATGTCATTCCCATTACAGATCCATGGTCCTTTAGTCTAAACTGAAGCATAGATCTTGCCCTTGTCCTGGAGGTTACACATTCTCATTACCACTGGTCCTGGCTGTTACCCACCTGCATCATCTTCTTTGACTCATTCGATGAGCATGGTTCAGATGCACCAAGTCTGTTTGATGACCAAATGAAGTCGGCTGCTTCATCGTCTTAATAAATACAGAAAAGTAAAAAATGTTTGAAATTAGATTAGATACATATGTAACTAAATCATTTTCCATGAATGCATAATATAAAACGATGACATACTTTTTAACCTACTGAAAAATAGATTTTGTAGCAACTGAAGCCAGCTGCTTTGTAAAGTAGCTTGATTATATGTCTGGTTTCATTTTGTGAAAGCTCTCCATGATTTGTTTCAAGTATCCTTTTCAAAGAAGGGTACATTCCGCAAAAAAGTGATATTTTCTCACATATTTATCCAAATTCCCTAAATGCAATTGACCCTGTACTGGATCAGTAGTTGGCATCTCTGCACTCTTGTGAAACAATGTTTCGAGGGTGCTTTATAATAATGAATTGAACTGTAAAGAAAATTTGGTTCATAATTCTCTTCCCCTACCCATGGGCTCAATGCCGGAGGTATAAAGTCCCAGAAATAACCCTGGTTGAAATGCATATTGAATAAGTATTCAAATGAGTTTTCAAAGCCGTGATAATGTAGGACACCCCTCGCTATAGCCTGACAATGAAGTCCAGTTCTTTTTACTTTGTAAGTTCATTACATGAATACACTTTACACATCTGTGGAAAAAAAAGATTCTGGTTCTGAAACCAAATGTCGCATTTTTTGTTGGTAATCCACTTTTATTAAAGTACTTATTTTGGCCAGACAGTAAAATCAGCATTACTCTCCCAAACCACATGTAAAGCTGTTGGTATGTTAATATACCCCTAGGTATCTTATCTATTTATGCATTTCCAGCATACTTACTCTCCTTTATACTAATATATGTACATGGATGAAAGCATTGGTACCTTTTCAGAAATACTCCACCAAGTATCCACCATTTTTATTTCACATCTAATAGACCAGAAACTTTGCTTTTGATGTAGCATCAGATGAAATTGGCATGGACACAAATACTTAATATTTCGTAGCAAGCAGAGGTGTCAATTTCAGGTCCAGAAAGTAAAAATCCAGACCAGGATTTTGTTTCAACCAAACAGTTGTGCATCAAGAGTCACAGTCACAGAGTGCTCAACTAGTTGTTTGAAATAAAATCCTGGAATGGATTTTTACTTTCTGGACCTGAAATTGACACCTCTGGTAGCAAGCCTTTGGAGACAAAAGCTGCAGACGAGTGCCTTATGTATCTCTGTGTATGAGTCCTGCACTTCTCAACTGGCAATTAGTCCCAGTCTTCTTGAATGAACTGCTCTTAGGTTTGATGGGTGCCTTCTCCCAGGCTGTGAGGTTTCCTGCAGATCTAGGATCCTGCAGACATTCACTGGGACTCGGATCAGGACTCATGGCAAGCCACTTCAGAACTTTCCAGTGTTTTCTTGTCATCCGTTTTTTGTTGTTTTTTGAGCATTACCTTGCTGGAGATCCCTTGACCAGGGCTGGATCTACCATTTCAGGGCCCCTAAGCATAGCTTTACTTGGGAGGCCCTCCTACCAAGAAGACAGGCGATCATCTCACTTCCCCCACAGTGCAGGTAATTTGGGGGCCTTGGGCCCCTGCCTATTCCGCCTATAACCAGAGCTGGCCATGCTTCTGCCAGCACGTAAACATTGTAATTTGATATATACGTATTTGCCCCAAAATGCCATTTTGTCCTGAAAGATTCAAGGCAGCAAGGTGCCAGGATGTCCGAAACATTGCTGGGCCTTTCCGTGTTTTGCACTAGGGATGATGGTCTTTTCTTTGAAAGCTTAATTTTCTCCTCTGTAAAGGCAGAGCTGGTGTGATTTACCTAAAAAGCTCAATTTCTGTTCTTCCTGTCTTAATGGCCTTCTCCCAAAAGCACCCTGGCCTGCATTCAGGCTCATGGGGGATGTTAACAACAGTCTATTCCAAAGTTTACCGTAAATATGTATGTATGTATCTATATCTGTCTGTCCTGTAAAGATATACTGTACCCTTATCTAAAAAGCACTTATGTAAGTCGCTCTGGCTAAGGGCATCTGCCAAAAGCTGTAAATGTAAATGTAATGTAAAAGGGATATGCCTTTATAATGTTTGTATGTACAGATGGTTGGGCAACCGTCCTAACACAGAACCCCAGAGAATCCCCCCCCTTAATTTGGAGTTTTTAGTTCCTCTCCTTCATATGTCTTTTGGCATTTTTTCTTTTTCCTGTATTATGATTAATTCCGTATCCATAAACTAACAATGTATTGCCACACACTCTTCTGAAGTGTCTTGGAGCAACAGTGCTATGAAAGGCGCTATATAAAATAAATTTTATTGACCTGCGAAGTAATAGTTTTTAAATAAAATATCAGTTGAGCTGATTTTTTTTAATCCCTTGATAAAATATGTGTACTAATTCCAGCAATGGCGCAGTTCCAGTACGTTAAGCCTGTACTCATGTGTAACTGAAACGCAAATAAACTGTCCTTTGGGAGTGCGTCGTGACGGTAACTTTGTCGCCCCCTGGTGCCGTGATGGTCCCTTCAAATGCGCTCCGCGCTACATCCCACATGCCAATAACGTAATAGGTACATCTTACCTACATATAAAAAAGTATAAACTGCATGTGTTTCAAAAATACTCTCAACATAGTTGTCAGATTTATTCAGACGCATTCTCTTCTTTATTTTGCAGAATATTCCACGTGTTTACTATGTATTTCACGCATGCATTACCATTACGTTGTTAAACCGCCACTTTCACTGTGAGCATTTTTCTCTTATTGAATCGAGTCATTTCGCGTCCATAACGGCCCACTCTGCTTACTGGTAGCATTACCATTCCATCAGAGACCTGCCTGAGTCAGATTCCGTAACTGAATTACACACAGGCCTACTGACGGCTCTTATTAAACTCCATGGCCCGCTTATTTTAGTCAGGGCTACCTCGAGTACAGTACTGTTACCTTACAGACATTGATACGGCTGAACACTCTAGGTAATTTACGCCAATTAGTGCCGGAGAAACGCGGAGTACCCGGTCAAATACCGGCAACCCGCTATCCTCCAGTTTCCAGAGGAAGAAACCCTGTGAGACCCAATAGAAACCCGCAACACTCGAGGTGTTTGGGTGCAGTGCGGCTCACAGAGTTATACGTTTTACTGATCAAACGGATTTGTTGAATGTGTAATATAATAATTATAATAATATTATTAATAATAATAATAATGATAATCGAAAAATAGGAAATTGCAAATACATGCGTGCATGCGTGAGTCTACTGTGTTTAAAGGAAATACCGTGTGTACATACCTGATTCACGTAATAGTCAGAAACTTACTTTTGGTTTTATTCATGAACAAAAAAGAAAGCACCTCGAAGATGCAAACGTGTAGTAGATCCAGATTAGTCGTCAGTCTCAGGGTAACCTATCAAGAACAGTCATCAAACGGCTTAGCAGCCGTGGCGCGATCTTCAGAAAAATCCCATTCAGAACAGAACTGCATTGCGTATCCTCATGTAGATAAAATACATTTCCTTTGTAGAAGAAAACCTATTTTAGGAGCTGAGCTAGGTTTATACTTTATTATATTACATGTATTATATGTGTAATAAAAATGAAATACATTTCAGTACAAAATGCAGAAAACAAGTCGGCTCTAATATTAACAAACGGACAAAAAAGTTTATATGTTTGCACCTGTCAAAACAAATGAATAATTTCTTAAAATATTCTAATATTATTATAAATTTTGTATTAGCGACGACCGAATTTGACAATAAATTAAGACAAAAATATTTCATATTAAGATCGAAGATCTATCGAGTTTAGGTGTATAGGTCTGTCTGCATGAACAGTATGAGTAAATGTGAAAATTAGATCGACGGAACTGAAATTTAAAGACTTTTTTTGGCTAGGGTGAAATAAAGTATTATAGGTATGAGAATTCATTAATGCATAGGTTGCTGTGTGTGAATGCATTACGATATAGAGAATAACTTGGCGAGCAGGCAATTAAAATGCAAGTCGGTCCGACAAAAAATGAACAATTTCAATCTAGGTTCCACACTTGATTAACACTGTTACCGTCTCTATGTCCCTCTGGTTATTATTTTATTTAGCGAAGAGTATCGATTTAAATTTCTTGGCTTGGGATATTCTTGATAAAGTCGCTATTCTTTGATTGGCTGGCGTCGTGATTTAACCAATGGGAAGGGAGTTGTATTACCCTAACGGAGAAAATCAGTTATTTGGGCATGTGCGGTGACGTCGGCAGAGGAAGTCAAAGTAGCGCATCAATAGAGCAACTGCCGGCAAAAACAGCGCGGGGTGTCCTGGAATTAACCAGCACAACACAGGTGAACTTCTGAAGTTCAACAACCTGGAAACAAAGGGCGTGGACTACCCAGATTCTCAGATTTTAATAAACTGGATTTACTACTTTTTTGGAACATGTATTATTTTACATTAGGAAATACTATTTAGCCTATTGATAATAAAGGAAGAAGTTTATTATTGTCTGCGTTAGATATATATTTTTTCTTTTTTATATTTGATGGGGGGTTTTCATTTTTAAAAATTGGCATGAAGGAGACTTAATTAGATTGTATTTTAATATGGAAGTATCAAGCTGCTCGAGCTTTGGAATAGACACAATTTTATCGAGCAGTGCCGGGTGTGGTAGCCCCATGTTGATGAACGGAGATTTTAGCCATGGTGACAACAGAAGTACGGATTTCAGGATTCATGTACCCCCCTCGCCATGCTCGGATATAGACTCGGTGGCATCAGCCCCCTCGTCGCCGACGTCGGCCAGCGTGGATCACGCCGAACTGCTCGTGTTCCGCGACGGCTTTCAGCACCATCACTACCGTGACACTCAGCAGCAAAGTTTGCAACTGTCGCCTCAGCTGCAACTTCCCACCATCCCCAGATCTACTACCTCGTCCTTTCTGATCAAAGACATTTTGGGCGACAGCAAACCGCTGGCAGCCTGCGCGCCTTACAGTACGAGCGTCTCGTCGCCACATGACATTTCGAAGGCGGACATCAGCTCGGAACCGGACGGCTTCAGGCAGAAATTAGATCACGAAGCGCACAGCAAATATGACAAACTGGATAACATTTCTAGTGATATGAAATGTGACGGTAAGCATACATATTTGCATTTAATCATGGAATATTAATCACAATTATTACAATTAGTATTTCATTTGTTTCGTGCTGAAAATAGATTAATGATATATACGCCTAACTTATTTTATGTAGCCAAATAGTAAATCGGCAATAATGTAGCCTATTACTTAGGTTTCGTTCTTAACTATATAGTAGACCTACATGTATAACTATTATTGAATGTTTTGTTATATTACTCAATTTCTAAAACACGTTATATTATAAGGATGGAAATGCTGACGATTGCTATTTTGGAGCATTGAATTACCATAACAAAACCAAACACAGATGTAGACACTCTCCCTCTGTCAAGGCGCGCCTCCCTAGTGGTTCAATTAAGGGGATTATTGTTGTTCCTATAGGGAGATCATGGAGCGCAATGAAAACCGATACAAATGGAGGCAGGCCGACATACACCAGCCCCCTCCCCGTCCCGGCCCTCTATAAAAAAGTGCACTTCAGTTCCAAGCAGGAGGCAATACTGCAATCACAGTAACTGCTTAATGACATTTTGCCAGGAATAACTAGTCCTATTTTGGTTTACCTTGAATTCTCTTGTGTTTTAAACGGAACATATAAATAACATTGGTCAATACATTTATTTCATTGAATCATTAATAGCCAATTAGAATTCTGTGTTAAACGACATTTGTGTGGACGAAATTCTGTTTTTTTTTTTTTTCGTTTATTTTTTTAAATAATATATGTTTAATGAAATCTCATAGTTTTACCACACTGGTGTTACACAGCAGACACAGATGAATGTGATGCGGAGATCACAAGCAGCCGAGAGAGCCCCCCTGCGCGCTCGAAGAAGCCGCGGAAGGCGCGGACGGCCTTTTCCGACCACCAGCTCAACCAGCTGGAGCGCAGCTTCGAGCGGCAGAAATACCTCAGTGTGCAGGACCGCATGGACCTGGCCGCGGCGCTCAGCCTCACCGACACGCAAGTGAAGACCTGGTATCAGAACCGCCGGTACGTCTCCTAAGCACGCTTTGCGGAAGCAGGTCAATCTTTATTTTTTTACATGTATATTTTTACTGCTCAGTCTAATGTCACAGTATCTCGGTGTCTCGGTAGGCTTTAAACTGTTTTCCTGTTCTCGATGTGTTATCGGTTATATCTAGATGCTAATGTGTCATTAACCGATCCGATAACAGTCAAAAGCGTTGTTTAACTTCTAGCACGGATGCATTCGTGTCTGTAGGCTTACTTGTGGGAATGAAAATGAGAAAAATAATCAGCTTCTGTATTTTAACAACGCGTGCAGAAACGTACAATGCACGCACGGTGAAGTGTGTAAAATGACACGGCGAATGATATCAGTGAGACAAATTTCACTTTTGGTGGTTTAAACAGAGAAAACTAAATTAAAATTAAGAGAAGAATAAATGTATTTGGCACAAATAAAAAATATGTATTTTGGTTTGATTGCAGGACGAAGTGGAAAAGACAGACCGCTGTCGGACTGGAGTTACTGGCTGAAGCCGGAAATTATTCTGCTTTACAAAGGATTTTCCCATCTCCTTACTTTTACCACCCGAACTTGCTGGGCGGCATGGAGGGCTCGCCGGCGGCTGCCGCCACTGCGGCCATGTACAGTAGTATGTACCGGACTCCGTCTGCGCCTCACCCCTGTCTCCAGAGGTCCGTCGTGCCGCGGATCCTCCTCCACGGCCTAGGACCGGGGGGGCAACAGGCACTAAATCATCGATAGAACAGCAATAGGTGTATAATGAAACATACCAGGAGAGTATTCAAACCTTTGAAAGACTGATCAAAATAAAACAGGCTTTAAAAACAAATTCTGTTTTACACAAGACCCAAAGAAGGATGTAATATATCAAATATTAACATTGTAAAATAAATGTTAATCCCCTAAGATGGAGTGATCACGTTTTCTATAGCGATACACGTATTATATTGCCAAATAAACACATAACTTTTATTACGTGGAATGACTTGAATAAAGAGAGGATGGCAGAGTAAATCTGCAACAGGCCTGCCTTCGTGTTACCTACAGAGGAAACGAAGAGGCCACAACATGATTGTTTTTTTTTTACCCTCAAAGACTGTTTATCTCCCGAAGTGGCATGTTACGTAAATATGACGTGTATTGAGTAAAAAGTTTACTGTACGTTATCAGAAGTGTCCGCTTATATAAAGCACTCAAATGTTGTCCCATCTTTTATTTAGAATGCTCAATTCCGTGACCTGTACAAAAAAGGCAATTCATCCATCCTGGTCGTTGTGTTTTATAGGGTTTTTTTTATTTTATGCACTCAAACATCAAAACCTGAATCAATTTTTGCACGCTTTTATTCAGTTAACATGGGGCAACTGGTTCTACGCGTTCCGATCTGCAAGCTGTAAATTTATTCAAATAAGCCGACATTTCTGTCTGTCTTATGTGCATATTTAGCAGCTTTCTGGCGGGGAGAATAAATGGCTCGATGAACTGGGAGGTCGGCCATGGAAATGGGAAGGTGGTCCCAGTTTGGCAGCTGTTATGGGGTAGCAAAGACAGACAGCAGGCGAGAGGTTTCTCAGCGTGAGTAAAACAAGCAGATTTTCTTTAAAAGAAACACACAGATATATATTGCGAGAGATTTCACGTTCATCCTCTACTTCTACCTGTGTTTTAATGTGACAAATTATTATTGCTATCAAAGAAAACTTCGACTTTTAAAACTACATATAAAAAAGATATTTTGCGAGATATTAGCAGAACAGGCCTAAAGTACAAATTGAATTAATATAGTTTGCCTCAAATGCATTGTTTTAATACGACTGAAAACAGAACAAAACCATATGAATTTAAGATTTTTGGTTAAAATAGTATTCGCTCCATTGTATGAAACTCGATGCGCGGAAGTGATAAAAATGAAGTAAATGTATTCACTATTTTATTCACGTCTCGTGTCTTACAGAGGTAACACGATAAAGTGTAACATAAGATCAAGAGTAAATTAACATTCAAGTACTTTTGTACTTAGAATGATATTCCCGGGGGGATTGTCGTGTGCGGACGCTTTAATCTGCATAGGGAATAGAAGGGATTTACACAGATGTGACACGACAGGGATAAACCTTTAATTTTAATATATTTTAAAATAACTTTTGATGGAAGATTTTAACACTGCGTTCTTTAGTTTATTATTTCGTTTTTCTAAATTACTGACTTTATAGCAATTCTCAGCGATCACGAAAAAAAGCGGCATCATGATATTAATGGTGAAGACGTGTGAACTGCAGTCAAATATGGGTGTCCTGTGATAGCATAGAGGAGAAATTATTAGAAAAGATATTTGTTATCGTTTATTTTATTTGTAATATTATCGAATACCCTATTGAATGATATTGAATATTATTATTATTATTATTATTATTGAAAGCCCTGTAATGGAGTGCACGATTCCCTAATGCATGTTATTATGAAGACGGAAAAACGCTCTATGTAGGCTACTCAAGTAGACCTATTATAATTATATAATGTGAAAAAGCGTGCAAAAACTCAAAAACTCTGTAATATCATTTCTAAATATGACAGTTATGACAATATGACATTATTAATTTAGTACTTTAGTCATATAACAACAGAAATAATATTAATGATTCCAAAATGAGTTAAATAAATATATGCATAATAATAATAATAATAACAATAATAACAATAATAATAATAATATAGGCCAGGCCTTCTTGTATGATGCTTCTTATACACTGTCAGAAAAACTGGTACAGCCCTGGTACAGTTTTGTTCCTCAAGGTACAAACAAATTTAATGTAACTCCAGTGGTACAGAAATGTTCACCAGAGTTCAATTCTGTACTTTAAAAGGTAGACTGAATGTATCTACAGTTAGGGTACAACTGGCAGCGCCATGAGGGTACAGCCCCAGTGCCAAGTAATTGTATCTTCCAAAGTCAACACATTGTACCCTCAAAGGTAAAAAACAGACGAACGATTTGCCACTGGGTTACAGTGCATTTAGTGAAATCGGCTCTTTCTGTAATTACATTTATTTAGTTTTATTTAATTTTCACACTATACAATAAATTCCTGATCCATACCTGTTCGTATAACGTATTAATGGCTGGGTAGAACTGACAGGTGCGCGTAATATCCACATGGCCTGCCAGATCTCTTGCCTATACGCCCAGGCACCTGTGTAGTCAGGCACCTGTGCGTTTTTGTGATTATTTACATCTGGCAAAGCAGCTAAATTAAGAATTAATTCATTATTTTCAGCCATTAATTTGCCTGTGTTTTATTGGGTTTCCCATGGTTTTTTTCCTTTTAATATTGTGTGTATGTAGGCGCTCAACGATAAATCACATTTGTCCGCATTGCTTTGTGACTGTTGACAACTCGCGACAGCACCACCATCTTTCTTAACACAGTATATTGTTCCATAATCCTAGTTGCCAGTAGTTTATTTCGGGTAATTTCATTTCCTTTTGGTTTTATAAATATCGAAATATTACTCAATGTTATATTGGGATTCATATTCTTACAGCCCTAAATATATATGTAGTATGTTTTTATATTTACATATGTAATGAATTCTGCCATATAGCATATAGTACATTAAAAGCACTCTGACGACTACATTTTCAAAGCACTTGACATTATAGATGTTTGTACAGCAAGATAATTTACTTGGTGACTACTCTGCTCCAACTGCATTTCTTCCATCAATGACATAGTCACCAGGAACTAAGCTTCTAACTACACTATCAGAAAAGCACGGACAAGACTGGATTTCTTTAAAAATGCATTTTTTCCTTTACTATGGGGCCCACCTGGGTTCAGGTGATATATACGTGTTCTGCTGAAGCTCGGACAAGTGACCTTCTGATCACGAGCACAGTGACTTAGTCTGCTAAGCCACTCACCAATGACATACTGTAGGTTAAGTTAGTATCCTGGAGCAGTCCTGGTCGGCAGTCAGTCTGAGAAAAGACTAGATCTGAATTTAACTTTTGACTGTGGTGCAAATATGGGCCAAATTTGGTTATATTCAATATAAAGCTGGCCCAGATATGGCCCATACCTGTTTCAAATCCAGAAAGCAGATTCCGACTAGTATTGGTCTGTGGTGAAAAAAGACACTGGGCCAGATCTGGTTTATGGATCTGCAGCGATTTCTGAAATTTTGGCTGGGGGTTCAGATTCATCTTACCATGTGGGGTGATCTGCACATCTAAGTAAGTGATTGGTCATACGTACACTCAGTGACAAGAATGTTAAGTGCCCAGAAGTAATGGTCTGATTTGAATGTAATTTGGTAAACATGCAGACCAGCAATGGGTTTGTAAATTATTTGATTTGCAAGGAGCTTACACGTCTAGTCACCAGACACAGAGGATGCCTTGTAGACGCATTAGTCGGCATTACCGGCACTTGACGGAGTTTGATAGGGGCCGCATTGTGGGTTTGCATGAGGCCGGGTGGTCGTATCATACAATTGCCTGGCATAGCAATTACAGAACCTTATGACATCTGTGCCTGCCATTCGGACACAGGTATTGTACTCTCTACAGGACCTTGTGTCACCCCACACCATGTGTCAATGACTGGCATCAGCTGGATTGCGGGTTCACCTTCCATGCGTAGGCTGCCGTTAGCACCAGCGCAGAGACGGCTGCTCTGGAGCGGTGCCGTAACTATGTGAGGCTTGGACTGATGGCAAGTGGTGTCATATCGTGTTCAGCGATGGATCTCGGTTCTGCATTATCATGAATGACCATCGTGTGCGCGTATGGCGGTGTCGAGGGGAGAGGGCCAATCCTGCCAATGTTGTGGAGAGACACACTGGCGTTACTCCTGGCATCATGGTGTGGGGAGCCATATGGTATGACTTCAGGTTATCTCTGATAATGATTCGGGGGACACTAACAGCACAGCGCTATGTCAGTGACATCCAGCATCTGCATGTCTTACTCCTCCTGAGACAGCACCCTGGTACAGTCTTTCAACAAGACAACGCCCATCCACACATGGCACGTGTGTCTATGGACTGCCTGCATCATGTTGAGGTCCTCTCGTGGCCAGCCAGGTCCCCCAATCATTCCCCAATCAATCATGTGTGAGATCAGCTCAGACGTCAACTCAGACCCAGTGTCAGTCTGCAGGATCTCGAGGGCCAGTTACAGCAGCTGTGGGCCGACTTGCCACAGGAGAGGGTACAACGGCTGTATGACTCTGTATGATCCTTGCTTCGTGGGGGGGGTTTGGGGGCACACCAAACTGACATGGGACCTGATCTGATATTATAATCATTGTGATACAGTCACATGCAGATTCATTTAATTTCCACCGCTCCATCTGGGTGCTTAACTTTTTTTGTCACTGAGTATGTATGTGGTGTTAGGGAAGTTACTCACAAAAGTAATCCATTACAGACAAAGGTGGAAAGTTCAGGTCAGGAAAGCCCAAATCCAGAATAAGATTTTGTAACAACCAACCACACTGAACAAAAGTTACTTTGAATGAACTCATTTGAATCATATACAGTGGTTCCACACATCTAGAATGAGTATTTCGAAAATGAAACATTCTTTTTTAAGTTTATACACTCACTTTGTGTTCTGAGAACAGAATACAGTTAAGTTAATCTCACAAACTTTTCTAATGTCTAATTAAGCCAAGTGAATTGGTTGCTAGACTGTATAACATTATTTAACAGGAGTGTGAGAGCTCCCCTAGTGGCTATAGGAGTGTATTTCGCCTCGAGCAGATATAATGGGAGGAGGCATCATTGCTTTTAGACCATGACTTTTGGACAGAAGAAGAAATCACATAATTTTGCTCATTTAATATTCAGATTTTTACTAGCCCACTGTTATGGTGACCCAGGTGTATGACTCACTTGAGTCACTTGAGTCAGTATTGCCAAATTGCCAGCTGAAACATTTGTTTGTAATAGAAGACAGTATATGCGGTTTGTGATGAGAAATGAGAAATGCACTTCGAAATAAATTAATTAAACAAACCGTTACACATCACACTGTTACAAATCTCACTGTTAACGAAGTCTTATCAGTGACTAGTGCGTGAACAAGTCTGTGTTGTGCTACGCCAGGTCTAAATCCCCTTCTTCGTGTGAGCGGTTCAGAACCGGCTGTATGATTCCGGTTGTAGATGGAGCTAACCGGTGGATTCACGCATGACTGTGTATGATCTGGGTGTGATAACCCGCTTGGGTGAGAGGTTCAGAACCGGCTGTATACATGATTCTGGCTGTAGAGGACTTTAACCTGCGGATTCACTCATGACTGTGTGTTGGTGCAAATGAATTGTAAGTTATGCAATTTTTAGCAGCTACACTTGCTACTATGGCCGTTTTGATCGTGTAATGAGTTTGAAATTATTATAAGAGCTATGTACATGATGGGGATTATAGTTTAGTCATAGTGTAGTTAGGACTCGATGGATTCGAGTTAATGGAGATCTCAGATTCGTGACTCAAGAGTTATTTTTTTGATGCAGTTGACTGCTAATTAACCAGTTAACTCATTATATTGAGTATTGTATGGGTATTTGTTGGTGCGCAATTACAAAAGGATCCTAGAAGATTTTCTTTAATGTGGGCTGTACAATAAGGGTATTCTGCGCTGATGTTGATGTATTTATCTGGTTTGTCTAGCTCTAAGATGGGGGCAGACAAACAGTCCTGCTTCTCCTAGCAGTTGGCCAGCCAAAGACCTTCTTCCTCCAAATAATCTTTGAGACCACAAACAGAATACCAACCAGCACAGAAGACCCCATCAAGATTCATTTCTATAGCTGCAGTCAACATCAAGCTTTTTTATATGTGGGATTTTGATACTCTTGCCCTATTCAACACCACTGTGGTGTTTAAAGAAAAATACATCAAATGCAATACCATGTCATGCTATGCAAACATACATCCAGCACCATTTGTCTACGGGGAAGTGGGCTTTTCCACAAGCCAAACTGCAAAGGGCATTAAGTTCACCTAACATCCTTCTGCACATATAAGGCCACAATGCCAAGTTTGGTAATCAAAATGGCCTTACAGCAACAAAATACACCAACCCCCAGGGGGGTATTGCACGAACACCCACAACTATGCAATTTTTATTGTAAGCAGAGAACATCCTGTAAGGTCAGTATTTGAGTTAGTCACAAAAGTACTCAACAGGTTAGTTGAAACAAAACCTAGGTACTTTCTGAACTTGAACTTTCCACCTCCCCCTGTGATGGATTACTTTTTTGAGTAACTTCCCTAACACTGGCATATGGTCAGGTGAATACGTACTGCATCTTTGAAGCGTATACAGACCACGTGTAATCATTTAGAACTCTGGATTTCTGGTACAGACTCTCCTGCCCAGATGTCACTGGCACCTGAATGCAGGTGAATCTGGCACAAAATCAATTGCTATGTGGGATGCTTGTGGAATGTTTAATAAACAATATATTTAACTACATTTGGTAAACATATTTTATGCATTTCTTTCATCTATAGATATGGACAGGATACTGCATTAATATTACGATGACCTCATAGTATGAGATAAAATGGTGAGATTAACGCTTGATCGATGTATGATTTGAGATTGATTTTGCAGTGGCATCGCACAGTAGTCTCACAGCAGAGATAACCTGTGAGATCAGGATGAGATCAATGCCAGGTCGTATTGTTGACTGGGTACCCTCAAGGGTCTGCAGTTGTACCTAACTGTAGGCAAATGTACCCTTTAAGGTACAGAAATTAACTTCAAGATTTGTTCCTGAGGACATTTCTGTACTATTGGGGGTACATTAATGTAATTTTTGCTGTGGGGTACAAAACTGTAGCAGGGCTGTATTATTTTTTTCTGACAGTGTACAGCTAGAGAGCTGTAGTTCAAATTACACAACTTAACCACAATGTTTGTGAACGTTCGTTTGAAGTATGGCTTGGGGAAACACTCACAAAGTGACTACATAGTCCCAGCGTAGTTTGGGAAACACAACCCGGATTGTTCTAGGAGCGACTGTAGTGAAATTTAATGGCAAGGTTTTAAAACTGATATAACGTAATAGGTTGTCTCTGTCATTACTCTAATGAGGTAGCACGATTTCTCTCTCC
The DNA here is from genome assembly GCA_026780845.1 of Petrocephalus sullivani. Lineage (NCBI taxonomy): Eukaryota > Metazoa > Chordata > Actinopteri > Osteoglossiformes > Mormyridae > Petrocephalus > Petrocephalus sullivani. The sequence goes on from JAODKM010000001.1 coordinate 25,803,522, forward strand.
AGCATGTATTACGAGGAGTTTTTCCATTTTAAACATGTGTATCCAATATTTTTTCATAGAATTGCCAGTGGTCCAGGATCACTTAAATGTTTCAATAAACCATATCGACTGTTGTCACTTGTGTTATACATCCATATAAATAATAGTGTATAAAAACTTCCAATAAAAGCATCTGTTCCTCGATCATTGTTGGCTAGAATCTTAAGCTTGCCTCGTGGGGATGGCAAGGTGGCAAAGAGATGAATTTTAAGGTATGAGGTTAAGAACATGAGAGTTTTCAATGGTGGCGAATTTGGAAAATAATTCTAACAAGATTAGACTCATGTGAACTGTGAATTCGGATTTCTGCAAGATACTGTGTTTGCTGGCAGACATTGTGAGGCATAAAATTTAAGTAAATAACCAAATCTTTGACAATCTTTGCATGAATTGATATGTATTATGGCACCTCATTGATACTGGTGTGCATTTGTTGCATACCTTTTATGTTCTATATTGTACTTTTGCCAAATATTCGTTTTTTTTTGTTAATCACTTGCCACTCATTAGGTTTTTGTTAGTGTTCCTATTGTTTTGCATAATTTCAACCAAAAGTTCTAACCAAAACTCAATATATTTAACTGGCCTAAATTAAAACACACGTAAAGTTAAATTTTAACTATAAAATTTCCAAACATCGCTGTTCATATCTTCTATCTGAGTGACAATCTGGCGATGCAAGCCGGCGATATTAGGTAAATGTTTAAATCTGCGCAAAAATACAAATATCAGGCAATTTGAAGCTACATTTGACAAGCCTGTTCAAAAGATAATGTTTTCAAACCAACAGTCATTCAACCACCTCTTTAAATGTTTTTAATAGAAATATTATAATAGGAAGTGTAGATGATGAGATCTAGATGACATGCTTAGAAAAGTTTTATCATTTATATTTAGCAAAAATTCTTTAATTAATGAGAGCTTTTTTCCACATGAAACCTGTCATATTCTATGCGAGCTGCGTTACTCAGCTCAGTTACACGTGGCCCAGCAACAAATCACACACTGTGAAAAACTAATAACCCAAATGCAAATAAATATAGGCATAAATGCACACATTCATAGACCCCGTAGGGTCTAGCTTAATGAATAGCATTATCTTATGTTTGCATTCATTCCTGTCATCCTCAAAAAGCCAGCTACATTCTGCATTACAATCCTCTACTAGTGAATGACGTTAGGAAATTTAAGGAATTATTTTAAGACTCAAAATTTTAAATGATAATCATTGTTTGTTAAGAGAATTGCTGTCTCTAATTATCAATAGACACAACATTTCTATTTTTATATGGAAAGAAAAATGAAATACTATATCTGAACAAAGCACAAGGCAGGAGGACACCCTTGATAGGATTTTGTATTGATATGAAAACAAATAACTGTAGGAACTAAAATATATCTCTGGGTTCCACTACAGTTCCGTCAGTAAGAACCTGCATTAGCTTACAGCATCATTATTTTGGGTTTCCTAAGAAAATTGTTCAGTTTTCATTCCTCTTGTACATTGAGATGGAAGCAGATTGTAAATAAGGAACAATAACTAAAAAAATGCACCATAAATAAATTCCAAATGAGTGTGCTGATAAAGTATGTAAATAATCCGCAGTGTTTTCTGTTGTGGCCTTATTATTGTAATTATCTGCTCTTGATAACCCCATGGCCTGCAGGCAAACATCTCTGAACCTTATGATTCGAATGATGATGTTTCTGTTGTGTCTGCAGGAAGGGAGGAGGGAGGAAAGTGGAGTTAATCACAGTTTGTGTTTGCCTGCGTACAGTATGCACCCAGACTTCTAAATGTGAATGTAACAGTCTATGTGACAGGTACTGAAGATGTTTATCAGGTGAATTTGATACAAAAAATAGGATCCAGATCCTTTGAAATGATTTATTCGTTGACTTTAAAGAACAGATAATCCAGGTGTTATGAAAAAGTATTGATCTAAAATTTGGTGTAAAGACTCATCATGATTAACTCTAAATTATTGCTGATCAAGAGATAAATTTAAAGTGATCAACAACTAGTTTAAATAACCAGTCATATCTGTCTGTATTGTTCATATTGGGAGGGTTACAGACCACTTATTCCTATATCTCATTGCAGTTAAAATCATTATAAGATGCACTGTTGTAGCAACCATGTTTCAATTAGGTAGTTTGTTCATCTACTGCTTGTGAAGATGACACAAGTTTTATATAACTGCTTATCCAGTGCTGGATCACAATAAACCAGAGTCCTGTCCTAAGAAACACAAGTCAAAAGGCTATGGACAGCCTGGATGAGGCTGATTTGTGTACTAATCATATCCCAACCCACCATGTTATAATTGCTCAACTTAATCAGCTTTTATAAAAGTATACAAATGAGTGCTATATATCATATTGACAATGTTTGGGTGTTCATATGTTACGGACCATATAGTTGATTTTGTTTTCCCATAATGCAACCCAAGAAGCTTTGGTGTTCAGAGAGTTCCCCCAACTGTGTCTATATGCAAAGTAAATAAGACGTGCCCATGCCATAGTTAATTATCTTTTAAATCCAAAGATATCTTTTGGCTGGCTATTGCTGAGTGACAACACAAACCATTAAATGCAATGGGGGTGCGAAAAAGCGTTAGCATCTACCTGCGAGGTGCATGTTCAGGCCTGTCGTGTGGCAGGAATGTCATTAAAATGTGTAGCTAGCGTGAGCGCCTCTCTCTCCTGTCAGCCCCGTGTGTACCGAGCAGGCAAACTAGCGGTGGCTGGCTGCTACCTCGCCTGCTTTTGGATGTCACAAAAACCTGTCGCGCTTTACGTGATACGCCACAACAGAGACACACGCAGCAGCCGTTCTCTAAATCGGACTTGCACTCTCTGAAATAAAATGGAATGGCGTGTAAAGTTCTGTCCTTAATCTTCAGCAGTTTAGAATATTACTTTGCAGTAGCTGGTACTGTACAAGTTACAGCACTGGAAGTGACATTCAGACCCATCCAGTTACTATCATTTGTTAATACTGGTATTTAGCTTTGATTAAACATTAATTCAACTATCATCCAGCAGCCTTCTTGGTAACTTTGGTGTGAAAAGAGTTACACTAATAAATCATATTCGTTTCAGGATAGAAGCTACTGTTGGTTAGGACAGGCATAGAGAATTTAACTTATTTTTAATATACTGCTGAAAATATGTGTTGAACAAGACTCCCAGCAGTGCTCCTGGAGTGTGGCTGGCTGCGTTGAAGCAGATCAGAAGTTTCTCTGACACATTCTTTGCCAAACTAATCTGTATATTTTCACACTACATGCTGCCTGGTAAAACAGCTCACAATGAAATAGAGCTTTGCTGCTGGGAACTGCAATATGTAGATGCTGGACACATCTAGAGGACTTGCAAGTTTATCAGCCACAGAAACTCATCATGCCAACAAATGGCAAACAGAAAAACTGCTACGGCAAAGAGGAACAAACACTGTGCCTTTGTGAGTGCATGGTGAGGGTCCTGCAGTGGGTCAGCACCCCATTCTGGGTTGTTGCCTGCCTTGTGCCTGTTGCCTCTGAACAGGCTCCAGACCCCCCATGACCCCGAACAGGACAAGCGGTTACAGAAGATGGATGGATGGACACACATTTCTGGAGTTACATGACAAGGTTCCATGAAAACTCGTGGGTGAAGGATGGAACTAGTAATTATTAGGCCTCCTTCACCAAAACCCAGAACAAAGAATGGTACAGAACAGTGACACTATATTGAATTGTACAGACGCAGTATTTTTGTCTTTACTTCTTCATTAATTCTCTCAGAGTAACAATGCTATGTTTTTCATTCAACTAGGCGGCTCACAATCACAGTACAGAACATCGACTACATCCATCACCTGAGCAGTTGGATACAGTGCGTTCTTAGGAAGGGCCTTAACAGATAGTCCCGTTTATGTGTGGAAGTTACACAGGTAACTTATGTATGAGGGCAGCTGACCACGCACCCACGCCTATACCCCAGAGGACTATGGGAGGAAATACTTACTAAGTGTGCTAACCTTTTTTTCAGTACAGATTTAAAGAACATTTCCTCCTTTCATCCTTCTCCAAATCAATTCTGGGCCTTAGAGCAAGATACCTTAAAAATGTCTTCAAACACTGTTAAATTTGCTGTACCCCTATGCCTCTGAACTAATCATAGATTTGGAGGAGACATTACCTAATGGGATATCTGAATGTTCGTCTCTGTCCCTGCAAGTTGCTTACGTTCCATATTTGTCTTTTACTGTTGTTATGGTATAAAAATGGTGTTTTTTCTATGAATCAAAGGAAGATGACAAACATACAGGGATTGTAGAATATTGTATATACCAGTATACTGCACCAGTGGGGGAATATTTACTACAAGGACTAGTACCTAAATAGTTACTAAAGTGTGGACTTTTAAAAAAAATATGAAATGATTCGCAGTTACATTTCAAAATATTCCAGCATACTCCTTGACTAAGCAAAAAAGCTATATTTCTTTGGCACACAATTATTACAAAAATAGGCAGTCAAGATACTAGTCTATCATTAACATTATTCTCAGACTAACAAAAACTATTAAAATAATGTAGCAAAATAATAATTTAGAAATTAAACATTAAATAGAGAAAAATAAACTTTAGCTGGCCCATCCTATTGCATACAAATATGTCACATACCATCCAATTTTATATGATGTTGACATGTTATTTTATACCACTGTAAGAAATTTTACTAGCTCATAATGTATTACTTTAATTGATATATTGACCTTGAATTTTAAAAAAGGGTGGCACAAATTTTTTATATTAGAGTCAACTACAGATTAAAAGCTGAAGTGGAAGATTTCCAGTTGAAACCTGTGTGTAAGTATGGTAGAAACATGTATAAGACAAATGCTATAGTTATATAACTAAACATGAAAGGAGACCGCAAGAACACCTTCACTACCTAAAACTGTCTTACAGATTATTCAGCTTAAAAAGGGCTTTGAACTAGTTGTTTGAACCAGTTATTTCGTCCACTCAATATTTTTAAATGACTCACATACAGAAAGTGAATTACAATCAGTTTGTTTGGAAGAACAAATTTTGACATTGTTCTATTAAAATTAAACGAAAAATATTCTGTTTGCTGGTACCCGGCTGAAAAGCCTTTGAGAGTTTGTTAAAAGTTGAAAGGAGACGGATGACTCTGAACGGGAAGAGGTCTCACTTATTCCATCCTGCACTGCAGACAAATATGAAGTTGGGGGGATAGACAGTTTTAAATTGGTGGCATTTTATGATCTTTAAAAAGAAGTCCTCATTAAAACTACAGAAAAGGACTTCAAATTCTCTCCAATTTAGCTCTATAACTGAATAAGATCTACAATTGTGGATTTGGTTAAACCTCATCGTCAGTTTTATAGTTGAAGAAACAGCAGCTAGCTGGCATCTTCTCCCATGCATCTCCGCACAGTGAGCTGGCCGCGCACTGGTTGCACAGGCCATCGCAGTGAGCTGGCCGCGCACTGGTTGCAGAGGCCATCGCAGTGAGCTGGCCGCGCACTGGTTGCACAGGTCATTGCAGTGAGCTGGCTGCGCACTGGCTGCACAGGCCATCGCAGTGAGCTGGCCGCGCACTGGTTGCACAGGCCAACGCAGTGAGCTGGCCACGCACTGGCTGCACAGGCCATCGTAGTGAGCTCGCCGCACACTGGTTGCACAGCACACTTCTGTACTGCAATGCCACTCTTGTTTCTTTTCAGTTTTATTTACACTACATGCCTCCCCGTCGGTCCCTAATACTGTATGTTTTCATATCATTTTCATTTTTTTTGTATATTCCACCCATTTCAATTTACTATGAGTGTCCATTGTTTTTTTCCTTTACAAAGCGGAATTGTGTGGTGGTGTTCTTAAAAGTGATTGCAGTTGTTTACTATTTTGAGTTTTTTAAACAATGTAATACTATTCACCACACAGCACGTTATCTTTTTATATTATCGGGAGGAACAGTACTGTTAAATACTCACTACAGTACTTTAACAGTACTGTAAAATACTCACTACTGTGTTGCTGCAGAAATTGCGGAGCTAGTGTTCACCTGCGACTTCCCAGTGGCTGGCTCACCCATGCCATGCAGAGGGGCTCAACTTAAAATGGCTGTGCAGAGTCATCTGGCGTGTCCACCACCTCTAAAATGAAAGCTGCTCGTCAGGTGCAGTGCCATTTAGGAGGTAAGCTTGAGTGGGAAGGACCCAAAGAAACCTCATCCTAAGCTTCAGGGAAGCTTTCATTACATACGTACATCCAGGCTGAAACACAGTCGCATCTCCCGAAATGGGGACACATCTAACCTTGTTTTATATAATAACGTTGCCACACGTCTGGTATTTTACAGGATCATCCCGTAAAAATAAAATGCTGTGTCCTATTTTGAACCAATACAGGACACAATTTGTCCTGTATTTTCATGTCTGTACTAAAATACAATTTAAAACGGAATTTGCACTAACAATTTTTAAATTCTTATCATCAGAGACTCCCCCGGTCAACAACTACGCTATCACAGAAAATAGTGGGGAGCTCTCTGGCAATTTAGATAGCTGCGGGACCTCTGACCATGCTGGATGGAAAGGAACTGGCTAGACGGAGTCAATAAATAAACAATAACACATTTTATTAGTAAAACTGTACTGGGCTAAACTGATTTCTGAGGTATTTTCTTCTACAGTATGCTTGAAGCATAGAGCCAAATTATTTTGATTAAGGTGCGGGATGCAACATGAAACCAATTAAATTAATTCGCACCTAGTTGATGGAGGTTGAGTCTCAGGGGTGATTTCAGATATCTTGCAAATTCTCAGTAGGTTTCCAATCTGGTGCCTGTCATCCTAAAGAAAAAAATAAACAAAAATCAGACTACTGGGGTCTGTTTCACAAAGAAGGATTTCCTGCTTAGATGGATAACTTGTCAGACTTAAGGTATCCCAGTATAAATGAACTTTATTTTTGTTCACCCAGACTACCTTAAATCCAACAGGATATCTCACTAAGCAAGAAATTTTGCCTCGTGAAACAGGTCCCCGGTTGATCAAATATGATAAGAGGAGCTAAAAAAAACATGTTCCTCTTGGCAAGAATTGGCAAGGATTAGCAAACCAAAAAGTTATCCAAAAACCGTGAATACACACTGGCCCTTTTTGGATAAGATTGGCCACCGCTGGTATAGATGAATAATTTTTTCATACATTCATTCATAAACAGAAATGATTTATTTATTGGCTTTAATCGAGATGTATTTTTCAACCCAATCTTGGTTTTTTTTTTCCAAAGTGTTGTATTTCCAGAAGGCACATTTACTCTGTAATTCTAGGAGGAGAAACGTGAGCAAAAATATCATTGGTATAAAAAAAATAAAAAATTCAGCAGACACAGTGGTGCAACAACATAAGCATGCGTGGTTTTCCTTTTTATTAAAATAAATCTTAGTGACAACAGTAAGACAGAGCATTTTGATGACTTAAAAATTAAGTGGAAATAAAATTATAATAAATATCTGTCAGGGCTCCTTTCGGCACTACAACTTCCAAGTATCACTGAGCTTCAAACACTCCTCTTCAGGGACACTGCTGACAATGCAGTTGAGTGTAGTTTCCCAAAAGTTCAATAGGGGGCTTCTGTAGTTATTGAAAGGAGAGCTGAAAATGGACAAAAGGAAGGGTCAGCTGAAGAGACACAGATGGATTTATGATTGGTGCCATATTAACATATTATTATTATTATTATTAGTAGTAGTAGTAGTAGTAGTTGCAGCAGCAGTAATAATAATAATATTAATTATCATTATTATTAAAATTAAAAGGCAATGTAATAGCTACCTCTAGTAATTTGTAAATCTATCCATTTGCCTACTTGTAGATACAGTACTGTGCAAAAGTACACACAATTTAACATCAGAACGTGAAAATTAAGAGTAACACAAAATTCTTCTCTTCTCCAAAAAGTTACTGATATCTTGTTGGATGGCTAAATGAACATCGCTTCAGTTCCAAAACTCTCCCCAGGGGAATCTCAGCCATTCTATGTATTAATTAAATTTCACCACCAGGTTACTTAATTAATTGACTGAATTCGTTAAAAAATTCAGTGAGATATTGATTAGCTATACGAAGTGCACTAGTGGTAGGGTCAAAAAATATATGAGTTAGTGGATGGTGGCTGCAAGTAACGGGGTGATTTTAGCAGAGGTTTTGAAATGGCTACGCTAACACACTTTGACAAGCATAACAGCAGAGTTTTACACCAAGGTAAAGATAACTTAACCATAACTGTCTTCAACTGCCTAAGACTTTTGCACAGTACTATGTATTACATTTTACATCTGCGTTTTCATTCATTTACTATTTTGTTTCTTTATAATAGCATTCCAGCTCAATTCTCATAGCTGAAATAGGAAGAGAAATATTAAATATTATTAATTAAAGATGTTCATGCTGCAAAAAGCCAGTTTGAGTGAATTTGTCGTCAAAAGCGCAGCTGCCAGTTCACTTACATCCCAGCAGGAGTGTAGTGACCGATGAACTGTTTTAGTGCAGTAGATATAAAAGCTTTTCTCGGCTGAAAACACTTGCAGTGAATACTTTATATATAATATAAAGAAGCTCCCGGAGGAGCTAAGTAAATCAGGCAATATGTCAAACAGTAACTGTCAAATGGAAAAACATAACGATTATGTCTAAAAGATTCTCTTTTCTGTGAGGCCATCATGGTATGTTTGTATGGAATTTTCGTCATGCTTGATCTAGAATGACAGAATTTGCTTCAACTCTTCAGTTGAGCTTAGAAGCAATAGTCCCTTAGAGTAATTTGCTGACTATCCATATCTCAGACATCTATGTTGTTCTTGGTGGTTTAACATGGGCGCGGGTGGAGTTTGATATTGGGGAGGGACACAATTTAATAAGTAAAATGCAAAGATGATTTTTTGGGGGGTGGGGTGAAGCCAAATTAAATATTGCGGGGAACATGTCCCCCCGTCTCCTTGGTTCCTGCACCATTTGTGATTTATCGACAGTATAAGGAAATATTTCCTAATTAAACATCAAGTAGTTTAACATTCTGCAAACTTATAACTTACTTATAATTGCAAACAGTCTATCCGAAAACAATTTAAAAATCAGACCATATAAGCATAGTGTCATGCCCAGCCCTCCTGTGTGCCACGCCCCCTCGTTCCCCTCGTGTGAATCCTCCCGTCCTCAGCTGTTTCGTGTCCGATGATCAGCGGCTCTAGTATTTAGTCTGCCCTAGTCCTGTCTCCATTGTCGAGTTTTGTCTGTGTGTATGCTTGTACGCCAGCGGTTCACGCCCGCACCCGTCTTGTGTTTGCCGTATTTCAACCTGTATACCCTTAATAAACGCCCCTTTGAAGGGCTAAACCCTACAGCCTGCACTCATGGGTCGTAAATCCCGTTCCCGGCGTGACAGAAAACTCGACCAACCGAAACGACCCAGTGGCTGTACCCAGGATCCGGCGGAGCCTCCTTACCTGCGGGATGCCTGGCTCTGGCACCGTCGAGTGGAGCTGGAGGAGGAGGACCTGCCTCCGCTCATCGCGGACCCGCCAGCCCCCCACCAGCGACCCGGCAGCGGCAAGCCGGCACCTCCCGGCCAGTCTTCCGACGAGGACCCGGAAGAGGTATACTTCTGATGGAAGTATGCTGGGCATTCGGGGACAAGATGTGCCGGCTGTGGCGGCAGCACTGGCCCCTGCAAAATTTGTAGGATTTTCTGGTAGACTTGGGGGTTGCCGGAGATGACTAACTGCATTGGTTGGGGGGGGGGCAATGTAACATTGCAGGGTTAATGCACTAATGGACCAGCAAACATTGTGCTGCACTGTGCATAGCGTAAATACTTATGTGAATAATTTCTGTGATGTGTAGTCATGTCAGTGATTGTAAGTGTATTGTGTTCTTGTGACGTGCCTAATGTAGTGTTCCCCTATTGTGGTGTTTCTGCTGGTATCCTCTGGCAGTCATGCACTTCAAACAAAATGGAGCAAAACCAGGATTTTGGGAAAACCAAGAGGGTAAAACAGAGAGAAGCAAAACATGGACAAAATCAGCCAGCAACATTACTGACAGATCTAGGGAGCACCAGACTGGGAAGCACTTAAATACCAAACTAACAAGGGAGCAAACAAGAGGCAGCTGGGCGTGATTAACAAGAGGGCAGAAATGAGAGGTAAGCAAACAGACACCCGGTGTGGCTAATTAAGAAGAAGGAAAGGAGGAAAACAGGAGGCTGTGGCTAATATGACGGGGAGGGTGTGACAATGAAACTGAAACACCTGAGTTTAGACCGCAATAATTTATTAGTATGGTATGGAATGACAGATACAAGTCCTGCACAAAGGCCAGAGGGATTTTGAGCCATTCTTCTTGCCAGGTCACTACGTGATGCTGGTGGAGGAAACGATTTCCTGACTCATTAATATTCATATCTGGAGACTGAGCAGGCCATAGGAGATGTTCAACTTCACGTTTATGTTCATCAAACCACTCTGTCACCTGTCTTGCACCTGTTTGAATTGGTGGTCATCCTGATATATGGCACCATCTTCAGGGTACAATGTTTGAACCACTGGCTAAACATGGTCCTCCAAAATGGTTTGGTAGTCCTTGGCATTGACACACTCATCTGGGCTTAGGGAATGCACCGATATGGCAGCCCAAGCTATATCTGATCCACTCCTGTGGTAAGCGTCTTTGGGGCTTCTCCATACAATAACTCTGCCAGATGTCAGTGAAGACAGTGAAGGTGGACTCATCAGAGAACAATTCATGTTTCACATTGCCCACAGCCCAACACTTGGGCTGCGGGCGCCATTGAATCCAACATTTGATATTGAAACGAGTGACCAAAGTTTTGTCCTGACCATGAATATTGACCCTGTGAAGCTCTCGACAAACAGTTTTGGTGGAAACAGTCAACAATTCAGGGTGGTTCCCGGAGATCCCTTTCAGAGAGCTTCCTCTAGCATCCATATTGTTTTATTTTATTACTTTTACCTGTACTCTTACTTTGACGCTCTTACCTGTACTACCGTAACGATGCAAATTTCCCACTTGTGGGATTAATAAAGAATTATCTTATCTTATCTCATCTTATCCACAGTTACTCCTGTTGGGTGTGGTCCATCCTTGGTGGTGGTATGCCAACATTACCCTGGAAACTGTTGCTCTTGATACACCACAAAGTGATCTGTCCAGATCACAGGTGCACCAGCAAGGCGGGCAACTTCGTCCTGTTATGAGCTCTGAAATGTCTCCCATTATATTGTGTGGGTTGCAATATTTTATGTACAGCTGTGTTATTGCTCTGCTGATTCAGTCTTCGCTTTCTGCTCCAACTGATGGAATGTGCAATCTGTCAGAAATGACCTGGTACTGAATCGACGTGGACTTGATTTTGCCTGACATTTGCTTTTATTTCTTTCTGTTTCTGTCATGTAGTACCTCTGAAATGAAACCCTTACTTAGAGATGATGAATTAATAAATCATGACCATAAACAGTTTCCAATCTTATTTAAGTTTCTCACACTGGCAGCCTGCTTTTGCTGTCACCAAGTGAATACATTTTCTAAAAAGGGTTCTGAATGTTTTATGACTATTTCAGAGAATGGTGGAGAAATTGCTGTATGGTGAAGTTATTAGATTTAATATTTATTTAGAGTGATTTGAATCATTAATGTGACAGGTTGTAGATGATAATTTTGAGACATATTTGCATACAAAATACTGCCATTTTCTTATTCTCTTGCAGCAAGATTAAATAGTCTAGGAGGCTGGAAAAAGAGGAAGATGGAATCCTGTAATGTAGATCACAAGTTTTTATCTGAAAGTAAGGAGGGCTTGGGCTCAGAGAGCTGTGTCAGCCAGCATCCCAACAGCCGGTGAGCCCAATGGAGAAATGATTATTCTGTTAGCTGGAGGAGCTGAACCCACATCACTCTGGACACTGGCACGGCGCCGTAACCCCCTGAGGTAATCCATCCCCTTGTGTTTCATTCTTCTTTGCTAGAAACTGGAGGCTACGCACTGAGATCCATAAAGCAGCAGCTAATTAAACATTGCCCTCAACTGCCACCCAATCTACATTGCACCTGAATCCTACAGCTCCGCCTGCAGGTGGTGGGCCCACAGGAGAGTGGACCCATGTTGCCCTTTCCAGCCCGACCGAGCCCCATGGGTAGAAGTCTGGCCACCAGGTGCTTGGCTGCGTGTTCCCTCCAAGGCCTGGCTCCAGGGCAAGGCCTCGATCTTCCCAATCTGGATGAGGTCACTTGGTCCAACATCATAAATGTCTATGCGAATCATGCTTAGCTAGGCCACTCACTAAGCTGGGGGATGAGCTACTGCCTCAAGCAGAGGAGTTTAAGTATCTGAGGGTCTTGTTCATGAGTATAGGGAGAAAGGAGTGGGAGATTGACGGGAGGATCAGTGCAGCGTCTGCAGTAATGCGTTCTGTTATAGAAAAGAGGGAGCTGAGCCAAAGCTATTGACTTACCAGTCAATCTACAGCCCTACCCTCACCTATGGTCATGAGCTTTGGGTAGTACCTGAAAAAATGAGATCTTGGATATAAGCAACAGAAATTAGTTTCCTTCACCAGGTATCTAGGCTCATCCTTACAGGTAGGGTGAGGAGCCCAGATGTTGGGGAGGAGCTCAAAGTAGACCTGCTACTCCTCCACATTGAAAGGAACCAGCTCAGGTGGTTCAAGCGTCTTTCTAGGATGCCTCCTGGACACCTCCTAGCTGAGGTGTTTCGGGCATGCCCAACTCGGAAGGGACCCTGGGGCAGGACACGCTGGAGAGATTATATCTCTCGGCTGACCTAGGACCAGCCTGATTTTCCCCCAGAGAAGCTGGAGGAGGCTGCTGATGAGAGGGAGGTCTGGGCATCCCTGCTAGACTGCTGCCCTTGTTACCCGACCCCGGATAAGCGGCAGATAATGGATGGATGGGTGGATGGATGGGTGGGTTTTGGGCAATGATAATAAGCAGAAAATAAGCAGAAATACTTAATATGTAGCTTCAAGTTGGAAACAATAAAAGACTGTTCCCTATTTCCAAGGTGTTACTAAAGTGAACACAATATCTCTTTGAATTTAAACATAAATGTAACGGCCGCCATTTATACAAAGTAGTAAATTAAGCAGTCTCTAAATTAAGTCTCTTTTACATGTTATTCATGCAACGTCATGTTATAAGTCATGTTCTCTTGTAAACCAAAGCATGTACAGTATATACATTGCGTAATCCTACCACAGAGTAATACGAGCTTTCATAAAATGAATACAACATGAAAATAAAATTTGTACTCTAAACTGGAGTTTTTAACCCCATATTTGTGCTAATTTTGTTCCTTTTCCAAAAGATAAATAAACACAATTAGTTGATGGTATATGAATGAGCAATAATTCTCTTATTCTCATTTTCCCATTTTTAAATATAACACTTCTTTTGTGCTACATGGAAGCTGCATCTTTCTCACTTCTAATTAACTTCCTGCCTGATCATGCACGGCACTTATTTCCACTTGCTCCCATTTGACCTGGTCACATGAAATTCTCTTCTGAGGATTCCCCATTAATAAGGATTAATGCGAAATCTCGGCGTCCCTGTTATTATATCATGACTGCAGGAAATCTCATTTTCGAGTCTGTTTAACATGCAGTGCATTCAGAGGGAATTGCATAAATACAGAAAAAGCATCTCCATAAAGACAAGCCAGTGCTATGCAGATATTCTTTGGCTATTATATTTATGTAATAGACAGACATTATATATAAACATTAATACAAAAAATTACAATTACACTTTCTAAGCATATAAAGCTTATATGTCACGCAATTACTGAAACTTTAGCAGAAGAATATTCAATAAAGTTGTTTTCATTTAATTATTATTACCTTATATGAACAAATTAAATAGTTGTATATATATATGCTAGCTGTTATCATTGCAGTAGTTTTAGATAGCCGGTCAATAACTTATTACAGTGATTTTAAATGCATTTAACATTGTTTAACAAGAGTGGTTATTTTGTAAAATACATTTATTTTTAGTTTACGTTTCAGATGTATAAGTACAAAAAAGCAAATTGGTAGTTGCAATGGTAAACTATTTCAATGGGACATAATAAATCTATGTGTAATATCATTTACTAAAGGTTACAAAGTAAAGCATTTTTGTTTTTTTAAACAGTCATAATTTATAATTCAGCATCCCCCAGCTATGTCCAGAAAATTATATTTATTGTAACTGTTGTAAGCTCATTATTAACCTGAATAATGCTGATTATACAGATCACACCCTTGCATAATTCACTTGCATAATATTAGCTAAGTAAAAGGCACCTAAAAATCCAAGCAAAATCCAACAATTTAAGTTTTTTAATAGAATAGAATAGAATAGAATTCAACTTTGTCATTGCACATGTCACAAGTACAATTCAACGAAATGCAGTTTGCATCCATCCAGAAAGTGCTTTAGCCATAATGTTACAAAAAATATATATTAGCAATAAGATATATCGATATATTACAAAAATAGGTCTATTATAGGTATGAGAGTACAAAATATGGGTCTATTATGGATATGTTACAATGTACACGGTATGAAGGTATGTTATGAATATACTATAAGTATGTACAGGCTGTAGTGAGTGTACAAGCTATGTACAGGCTATGAACAGGATATAAATATGAAACTATACAGAATATAAATATGAACTATACAAATTATAAACAGTTGTAAACAGTTGTAGAATTATAATTATCATATTGTACAAAATAAAATGATTGTTTATGCAGCAATGTAATGCTGCATAAATGTATATGTATGCATAATGTAATGCTGTATTGCTTCTAAAGCCAAAGGCCATAAAATGCTCTAAGTTTAATCATTTGAAGAACTTGGTTTAGTGTATAGCATGGAGGTCTGTCTTAGTTAGTAGTATTGGTGCCTCACTCTTGCTGGGCTGGGGGTTTAAATCCCGTTCCACAATGTGTATGTCTGTGCTTTGCATGCTTGACCGGTGTTTCCTCCAAGTAGCACCCACATTGAAAAAACATACAATTACATACAAGTTGAATCAACTTAAAATATTTGAGGCAATCGATCACACAAAAGAGTAGAAGTTCCCTCAATGTAAATAATTTATCCAGTTTAACCTGTAAAAACCAGCTTCAACCATGAACATAAATAAGAAAGTTTCAATTAAATGAACAAACTAATCACTAATCAAACTAATCATGCAGTTGTGATAAGAAGAAATACATTAGAGGAGGAGTAGGTGTGTTTTTGTGCAGTGCATAGTTTAGGTGACTTCCTTAGAGGAGCAGCAGGTGTGTTTTTCTGCAGTGCATAGTTTAGGTGACTTCCTTAGAGGTGGAGCAGCAGGTGTGTTTTTGTGCAGTGCATAGTTTAGGTGACTTCCTTAGAGGAGCAGCAGGTGTGTTTTTGTGCAGTGCATAG
>JAODKM010000001.1:25840656-25865005 GCA_026780845.1 Petrocephalus sullivani
AGATGAAATGAATAAAATTGATTATCTCATTACAATGGTACCTGTCAAGGGTGCAAGTACACAGTCAGTTCTTAAAGGAGGAAAATTGGGTATGCATCAGGTTCTGAGCAACTTTGACAAGCGCCAAATTGTCATGGGTAGATGACTGGGTCAGAGCATCTCCAAAACGGCAGATCTTGTGGCGTTTTCGCTGATATGCAGTAGTCAGTACCTACCAAAAGTGATCCAAGGAAGGCCAGCAGGTGAACCGGCAACAGGGTCATGGGCCCCCAAGGCTCACTGATGCACGTAGGGAGGGAAGGCTATCGTATCTGATCTAATTCCAAATTGCTGAAACAGTACCTGCTCCGGTCTGATGAGTCTCATTTCTGTAACATTAAGCAGATGGGCGGGTGTGTGTTCCTGCTTTATCTAGGGAAGAAGGCAAGCTGGCAGAGGCAGTATGATGCTCTGGGAAATGTTCTGCTGGGAGACCTTAGGTCCTGGCATTCACATCACAAAGCCCTTACTTTTACATGTATCACCTACACAAACATTGCTGCAGACCAAGTGGACCCCATCATGGCAACAGTATTTCCTGATGGCAGTGGCCTCTTTCAGCAGGACAATGTGCCTAAATTGTTCATAGTGTGTGAATGTGCCCTGTGATGGACTGGAATCCTGCCCAGGGTGTCCCACTGGCTTGTGGCCTGTGCTGCCTGGGGAAGGCTCCTGGCTCTCCATGCTCCTCTACTGGATAACCAGTATGGAACAAGGATGGATGGTTGATCAGTGTAGCTGTTGTTTTTCCTCTGTCCTTGTCTTTCCTTTATCTTCTTTCTTTGGTGCAGTGTGTGGCTTCGCAGGTTAAGCCTCTGTGCCTGATTCGAGCAGAATAGTCACATGTCTGTGGGCCCTTGAGCAAGGCCCTTAACCCCCCCAGCTCCATGGCCATGTGGCAATTGGCTGCCCTTCACTGGCAAGCTTGCGCTCACTTAGAAATGTGCCTGTGTGTCATGGAGGGCAAGATGGGGTAGGCAAAAAGAGAAATTCCCCACAGGAATCAATAAAGTGTCATTATTATTATTGCTATTATTATTATTTTTCTCTCTGTGGTCTTTGAGCCTATGATTTACCACTTGGAGTGATATTTATAGGTCTCCCATGTCATCATTTTATTGCTACAATGATAATGATAATCAAATATACTCATCGCCTAATAGTTAGTAGCATGTATATAATCTGTGTGATAGTAATGAAGATGTAGTCTGTTTATATTAATGTATATTCTGTACATACTTATTAGGTTAACTGGCATAAATATACTATTCACCCTGGTATCATGTACTTGTCCATAGAGGCAATGTGTTATTTTAATTTGTAACAGTTTAATAAAGCCTTCTTAACTAAGAGTCTGTTGAAACAAATAGCATACATAAACATGAGAGGAACAGGTACACACTTTACTTAAGGGTGATCTTCATAAGGCTACATGACACCAACATAAGCCCTTCATGACAGCTGACATAACTTGTCAAAAGCATTTTAAAAAAGGTCTGTTCCAACTTTTGTAGCTGCCATAAATACTGACATTGGGAACGCCTGTATCAGGTTGACATATCACTTATGTCGAGTGTTGTAGATTTATGCTGACAAAGTTCTTTACATTTTTATGTCACTTTTTTTCATTCAAGTGACATAAAATGTTATATGACTAACTCTACACTTCAGTGTGTCAGAGTGATATAAAGTGACATGTAAAGCCAACTGTAAAACAGAAGGTGACTACTTTGTAGAGGAGGGTTACATGGTCACAATGAACAGCAGCTTGATCTGAATGTCACAAAAGAATTTGGAAATTATGAATCCCGAGAAGTTTTCATTATTATTTTTTTTTTCATTATAGGTGTTACAAACTAAATATGAATTGCATGAATTGAGACTGACAAAAACTGACTTAATACAATTGATGGCCTAAAATGAATATGCTTTACAAACAATAAAACCATATATTCTTATGAGCTCCAGGCTAGGGTTGGAGCCCGACAGAAAGGGGAAAAGGGAAAGGGGATAATGAGACAAGACGGGGATTGGGAAAAGGGAATACGAGGAAACACATGGTTATTTTTTTAATAGTTTTTTATATTTTCATGTCACGCCCTGCCATCCTGCCCATTCCGTTTTCTCCCTAGTGGCTCTAATGAGCCAACGAGCCACACCTGTTATGTGTTAGTCTTACCTCTCATTCCCGTCCTCATGTAAACTCACTCCAGCTGCCTCTCATTGTGAGCTCTTAGTACTCTTTGTTATAAAGGCTTCCCAGTCTTGTGCTCACTAGTCCAATCATGGAAGTTGCCTGCTAGCCGCCTCATTTGATCCCCTGTCATCCTGTTTATTTTCCCTTTCTGTTAATAAAGATCCCAATAAACAATCCCCTTTGTTTGCCCTCATGCATCCTCCGTTCCTTTAGAGCATGACAGTTCATTGTCAATAAAATGTGGTACGGTTTCATTTCTTGTCAAATATACACTACAAGATGTCTATCATTACTAATCCAAGTCTTTGCAAAGTCATTTCTGTAAACCCTACTGGCAACTGAAACCATGATGGTGCTAATTTGTGTCATGACCAGATGTCGCAATAACTGAATATTTTCCGATGTGGCGCCCTCGGCCAGCATCACCGTCGGCAAGTCGGCGCCCCCTCTGTAGCTGGCGCCCTAAGCGGCCGCCTATAGGATTGACCGGCTCTGATGAGATGAACTGAATCATCTTAATCTTCTTATTCATGATTATGCCGTACGTTTAACTCCTTGTAGCCCGAATGCTTTTATTTGTTATGTTTTTAAGTTTGCAGGTTATAACAAGATATAGCCAAATGCCAGTCCAAATATCCAAATATTAGGAAAAATATTAAGTACGTAATGCGTTAAACTTTCTTCCATATGTCCGTAAAGACACTAATTCATCATTATGAACGACATTTGGCTACTTTTGGTAAATGAGTTAAAGATGTAACACAACAAGCAAGTTCATATCAGTCTTCTCAGAACAGATATAGTGCTTGTGTGTTGTCAAAAGCAAAGATCTTCGTTTAATTACATACTGCAATCGCATTCAGCCAAATACTGTAGTATTTGTACGGATTAGCTACAATATATCGATGCTGGAAAATAAAAAGACTGTCCGTGCAAAAATATGCTACCACTTTTACAAAAAAAAAAGGAAAAGAGTGCTTTCATGGGTTTCTGACAATTTAAGGACATAACAGATAAGTTGCAGTCCCAACTCATATTCTCCATCAATCAGATATGGTACCAAAATTTATATTAAAATATTGCCTTTTATTGGATCGATAAATGATCACTCTGTATTTATTAAAAATAAAATGGCATTTGAATAAGATCTCAGCATGGGAGAGACGCAGCTGGGAAATTGCCTGGAACTGGCGCAGACTGGTTAGCCGATCCAGCGCGGCGCTACCTCGCAAAGTGGGACGGAAGAGGGAATTATCGACTTCGGAAGGGGAAACGAAGCATCGCCATTGCTTGCTTTTAAACTCGCATCTAATCGGCATATTTCGCATTGCGCGCATAGGTGTAAATAATAACAGTAATAATAATAAATAATAATAATAAACAGGACAGCGCTAAAGAGAAGACAGAAATACCGGCGTCTGCTTACATACACCGGATCATGGCCTAAAGCCTATACACTGTGCGAGCCAATTGCATGCTGTGACTGCAGACCAGGTTTTTATTTTATTTACACCTCGTTTATGATAGGCATATTAGCAGGTGGAACGAAATATATTGTAATATTGCAGCGTGCTAAGCAATCGTTCACTGGTTATAAGAATGCTGCAGCTTATAACAATGACGTATATTGTCATTCCTGCATTATAAGAATAAGGATTTGTTTGATGGCAACCTAAGTGTATAGGTACTGGACATTATTTAATCATCTGGTACAAGGCATGTTCTGTGGCTTCGATGGTTTTAATATAATATTTTACTTGTCCGCACGTCTTACTAATCAGTAAGTATATGCTCAATTTCTTTCCAAATACTAGTTCACGTGTAGTTTATTTATGACGAACTTTAAGGTGTGCTAAACGGCGACCAGTGTGTTTATTATAAAGCAGAATGGCTTGGAAGTGTACAGCTTTTGTTGGATATGAGTGTTAAGCAAGGCAAGTTCAATAGCCTCGCGAAATGCATTCATTTTAATATAGGTTTCCCGCATAATAAAAACAGCATGTTACATTGAATTATTTTCTTTATATCTAAATGTTTGCCGCTATTGAACCTGCTCTTCTGCTGTCACATGGTATGAATGACATTAATTATTGATAGGGTAAGGCGTGTGGTTTAAATGTTATGTGCATCGCTTGGATGAACCCATATTACTGCCGCGATGTTTTCTGCAGATATTTGTAAGGTCCAGTTGTTACACGAACCTGTATAGTTTTCAAATATAAACTACCTTTGGTTCGTCTGGAAATTCTGTCATATAAATGAGCAGTACACCTTTTGATGATTATAGTACGATGAAATGTCTTGCGCTTCTAAAATGTATATACTGAAAATCGTGAAAGTAGATTTAGTATAGCGTGTGGTGGAGTATTATTACCATGCCCGCGATTTTTAAATGTTAATGGTTTGGTTAACCAAAACTGGTATGTGTACTGAAACTTCTAAGAGCACTTTGACGGTTTCCATCATGCGATTGATTCTGATGATTTATATCGTTACAATTATCTACGCAAATATAATTTTATAGTTATGGTTAAATTATTGTTTTGAAATTGTCATTGTATCATATTCAAAGCAGCTAGTGACCCTGAAATCATTTTTTGCTGTTGAATCCTGGGATGTCATTTTGGGTAGGGAGTACTCTAGCTTAACAGCTCCAGGGTTGGGATCAGCCTAATACTATGTGCTTCGATGATCTCTGAAAGTTATTATCTTGAGTAACATTACTGTATTTGGATAGTCACATTTAAACCTGATCTGAAACGCTAATCTAAAGATTAGCCATTATGCTACAGAGTATAAAAGTTCAATCAGTCCTATTTATTGAGTTTGCTTCTCTTTTGTGAGGTGTTGATTAAAGCACACAATGGTTGCACAATGGAGCATGAATTGTGATAAAGCAGTCTGGGGGCCCTCAGGTGTTTGGATGGAATATGATGTATATCAGAAGTTAAAATGTAAAAACAGTCTCGCTGAGGAGGATATGCTAGAACAATGTTGCCGTAGAAGTAGGACCAACGCGTGCAGTCAGTGTTTGCCCAGGGACATCTTCACTCTCTATTACGAGATTAAGATATGCGTAACACAACATGCTTTACTAAAATGTTATATTCTGAGTCCCAAGTCACTGGGGCAGGCAGGCGGGGTAGTGGTTAAGGATGCCACCGTGTTTGCCCAATCCGCAAGTACTGCTGAGGTACCCCGAGCAAGATACCATCCCCAAGCACTGCTCCCTGGGTGCTCTTGTAGCTGCCCACTGCTATGTCACATGGCTTAAATGCAGAGGACACATTTTGTTGTGGTATGTCAACAATGACAACTAATCACCTTCATTTCACGTAGTATTAGTGTGTGAGATGTTGTGTGATAGAATTGATTATGTACGTTCTTAGACACCTGTTGGGCCCAGATAATTGAAATTCTTCTTAGTAGACTATGAGGAGGTGTGGGTACAGGAGGAGAGTGGCAGAGCCAGTGGGATTCTGTGTTAATTATTATGCCTGGCATTGCCTTGCAAGCATGTCAGTATGGCAAGGAACCCATTATTTCCCAGGGAGGAGAACCTCAGTCCTCACAAGTTGAGCAAACCTGTTTTGTAGTAAGGAAGGAAGAATGGGAGACTTAGAACATAGTAGAAATGCTGAAGGAGCTTGGCAGTATTAACCTGTAGGGTCTCCCCTTATTTCAGCCCGAAGGAGGAGGCTGAGGAAACAGATGGAGATGCACGAGTATGAGCGGGATTCCGAGGACCTGCCCAAGGGTTTGCTCTGCAAAACACAGACGGTCAGCCGCTGTCTCTAACATGCCACACGTAAGGTGACCTGTTAGCTGCCACTCACTGCGTCTGAGACTCCCGCAGCCAAGCGGCACCATCTCCCGAGGCTGGCGGGCAGACACTGTCTGCTCCAGAGGTAGTGCACCCAGAGGAGCCGGCCTGACCTCCAAGCACCAGGTAGCTATGCATGGATTGCTCACCACAATTACTAGGGAGAAGCAAAGAAACCAGAAACAGCAACGGCAAATCGTAAGGGACTCTGCACTTTAGATTATGTTTCGTTTATGCAGCATATGCTTTTTTTCCAAGGGGTTGTATGACTGAGAAGTTAGTCCCTGAAGCAGATGGGAGTTGAGGACCTTGCTCAAGGGCCCAGTGGTGATATCCCTCTGCCAGTTTGAACTGGCAGCCTTCCAATCACAGGCACAGCATCCAGCTGAGCCACCCACGCATTCACTCACCATTGGTGTAATTGGGCCACTCTGTCACCTGATCTTATAGCTGGCCTGAGGCTGCCGCTACAACTGGGTGTCCTTCCGAGTCTTTGGTCGGACACTGAGCGTTGAGAGGGAGAGAGAAAGAGACACTTCCATGGGGACCCTAGGTTGGCAGCTGTATTACTTGCTCAGCTCAGGTGGCCTATTAAGCTTGCTATATTTATGACATTCTCTCATGTTTTGTTAAACCACTATAAGTCATGGAAGCACTTAAGGAAGCAGAAGTGTGCTCTGTTTATCATTGTGCAGAGGCATCGTAACTCTTCTGAAGACTGGATCATTTCATAGATCCATCCATTTTCTATACCTGCTTGTCCTGTGCAGGGATGCTGGAGTCCAGAGCATATTCCGGTAGCTACGGGTGCAAGGCAGGGAATAAACCAGTATATTTTTAGTATATTGATCTACGTTTACAGTTGTGCCCCCTCTCAGATAATATTTTTCTCAAGAATTAAAGTAAGTAGCATATTGAGTATTTTGCTAACATTATGACTACTTAATTGCCATTGCAGGTACATTAATTACAGAAGACAGACAGGTAGACTGGCATCTCTCGACTGCCCAGAGTGTGTGCATCTGCTCTGCTATTGATTACCTTACTGTCGAGGGTATTGTCCTGCCCTGTGTGGCCTTGGAAAGCTGTACTAGATAAGTGGTTAGAAGATAGATGGGCTATACAAATACAACACAAACAATTCACATTATTGACAGCTTACCTAAATGGTTGTCATATGGAAACATCTAAGGTGAGTTCTAATTGAATGACACAGCAGTGATCAACTTATAGTTTCTCATGTACTGATTTGGCCAGAATATTAGATGACCCTGATTATACAACGACCCCCACACCCCACAGCAACTACTTTTGTAAAAAAATGATTGTAATACCAAATCTTATCTTTATAAAGAAACAATTTTATATAAGAATATATAAGAAGTTAACCATCTCATTGTTAAAAGCAACCACAGGCAATCGCATTATGATAAATGTTTTAAACAGCAAACATTCTAAACATTATTTAAGCGGGAACGATAGGTAGTCAGTATTACAAACTCCACAACCGCATGTTATTGATGCAGCAGATCCACATAAAAATTATTTTAATGAATAGGATTACAGCTTGTTTAAACTGAAATTTGCTCTTTTTATTAACAGCCACTATTGGTTCAATACTAGCAGCAGCACACACGGTGAAGCCAAAAATTGACACAACATTCGCGACTACACGCTAATGAACGCACGCATCATATGGCAAACATTACATTACCATTAAAATGAATTTATCATTTGCCATTAAAATAAATACATGAATACACATATTAATTTCCACTATTTAAAGATACACTCAGTGAGGTGCATACCATGCCAATAAGGGCATAATTAGACCTGCTGACCAATCCCATGGTGTCAAATACATGTCAGCCAATCGTGGACAGTGGGTGGGATCAGAACAAATGATGTTTTCCTCTGGGACCCTATATAAGCGGTGCACCAAATCAGTGGTGACAGAGGTGATCACTGCTCATACTATGTCAATTCTGTTGATAACATAAAAACTATACAGGTGACAGAAAAATTCTGCCGTTATATGTATATAATATTATGTTAATAATATTAATAATATTAATAATATTATAACATGACCACAGTTTTTTAGATGTAGTTTTTGGGAAAAATTATTATTTCTTTGCTTTAGACATGCATTGAATTATTTATTGACTTTATTTCTTTTTAATTTGTGTAAAAATCAATATGGTGCAAAAGAATGGGCTTCACTTCTAATGATATTGTGAGAGTGCGGGACTCCAACAATATAAAAAAGCACTCTAAAGAAGGTGTCACACTGAAACGCATCTGTGTGTTGTGGGCAGACGCTTGATAAAGTTGGATTGAAGCTAAGTGCGACCTCTTTTTCCCTTATTCATTTACTTTGTGTAAAACAATTATGCAACATGGCCCAGGAGTAAATTATTCAGCTGATATGTTCTATTTCAGAGTGTTCTCTGGTGTGTACAATTAATACATACTACAGATTAAATTAAATGGAATGTTTTTACAAAGCCAAATATTTAAAACCACTTTTTACATCTGTTTCAGGAATGTTTACCCTAACAGAAGTAGCCTCTCTTAACGAAGTCCAACCAACATACCGAATATTGAAACCATGGTGGGACGTCTTCATGGATTATCTCGGTATCGTCATGCTAATGCTGGCGATATTTGCCGGCACCATGCAGTTAACCAAAGACCAAGTGGTTTGTCTTCCCATTTTGGAATCTGGGGAAGAAACAAGCAAGTCAAACACGTTCACCGTGCAAAGGCCACCTGAGAGCGTTACCACTGGGAATGCGGCGAATGTCAACAGGGTCACTTTAGCTGCTGCACCACTAAGTTCTAAGGGTCAGCCAGACAGTATTGTTCGTGAATTCCATTTCTCCCAATCAGTCGCTGTCAAAGAGGACAAAATACCAGGACGACCTCTGGCAACAGGGGTTAGAACAAACTTGGATTTTCAACAGTATGTCTTTGTTAACCAGATGTGCTACCATGTAGCCTTGCCTTGGTATTCGAAGTACTTTCCGTATCTTGCTCTTATCCATACCATTGTACTCATGGTAAGCAGTAACTTTTGGTTCAAGTATCCAAAGACTAGTTCTAAAATTGAACATTTTGTATCAATCCTGGGGAAATGTTTTGAGTCTCCTTGGACCACAAAAGCTTTGTCTGAGACAGCCTGCGAGGACTCGGAGGAGAATAAGCAGAGACTTACCGGTGCATCCTCTTTACCAAAGCATTTTTCGGTGAGCAGTGAAGATGGAAGTCCCAACCAATCTGCCCCTGTGCTGACCAAAACGGGGGTGAAATTCTCCACTGAGAAGCCTGTCATTGAAGTTCCAAGCATGACAATCCTAGACAAGAAAGATGGAGAGCAGGCTAAAGCTCTTTTCGAGAAGGTGAGAAAGTTCCGTGCCCATGTTGAGGACAGTGATATGATCTACAAGCTTTATGTTGCACAAACCATTATCAAAACGGTGAAGTTCATTTTGATCCTGTGTTACACTTTAACTTTTGTTGCCTCCATCAATTTTGATCACAGGTGTGAACCTAATATCAAACACCTAACTGGATATGCAAGCTTCCACTGTACGCATAACATGGCATACATGTTAAAAAAGCTACTTGTTAGTTATATCTCTCTTATATGTGTTTATGGCCTAGTATGCATATACACTTTGTGCTGGCTGTTTTGGCGTCCTCTGAAGGAGTACTCCTTTGAGAAGGTCAGAGAGGAGAGCAGCTTCAGTGACATTCCAGATGTTAAGAATGACTTTGCTTTTCTTTTGCACATGGTTGACCAGTACGATCAGCTGTACTCCAAGCGTTTTGGTGTGTTTCTCTCAGAAGTTAGTGAGAACAAGCTGCGGGAAATAAGTCTGAATCACGAGTGGACCTTTGAGAAGCTGCGTCAACACGTGACCCGGAACAGCCAAGACAAGTTAGAACTCCATCTCTTCATGCTTTCTGGAGTTCCCGATGCAGTGTTTGATCTCACTGACCTGGAAATCCTAAAACTGGAGCTAATTCCTGAGGCTAGGATCACAGCGAAGATTTCCCAGATGACTAATATTCAGGAGTTACATTTTTATCACTGTCCTGCCAAAGTTGAGCAGACTGCATTCAGTTTTCTTCGTGACCACCTTCGGTGCCTTCATGTCAAGTTTACAGACGTTGCAGAGATTCCCACGTGGGTTTATTTGTTGAAGAATTTGAGGGAACTGTATTTGGTGGGGAACCTGAACTCTGAAAATAACAAAATGATTGGTTTAGAATCACTCCGAGATTTGAGGAATTTGAAGATCTTGCATCTGAAGAGCAATCTCACTAAGATTCCATCGAACATAACAGATCTTTCCCAGCATCTCACAAGACTGGTAGTGCATAATGACGGTACTAAACTTTTGGTACTTAACAGTCTGAAGAAGATGATGAACTTAGCTGAACTGGAGTTACATAATTGTGAACTGGAAAGAATCCCTCATGCTATCTTCAGCTTGACTAATCTGCAGGAGCTGGATCTGAAATCAAATAACATCCGTACCATCGAAGAAGTCATTAGTTTCCAGCATCTCAAAAGATTAATATGTCTGAAACTGTGGCATAACAAAATCATTACAATTCCTTTGTCTATAAGCTACGTCAAAAACCTTGAATCCCTCTACCTTTCACACAACAAATTAGAGTCTTTGCCTTCATCTCTATTCAGCCTACCCAAGTTAAGGTACTTGGATGTAAGTCATAACTCCATTGTTGTGATTCCACTTGAAGTGGGGTTCCTGCAAAACCTCCAACATTTTGCTATCTCGAGTAACAAGATTGAGGTTGTGCCCAAGCAACTCTTCAAATGCACCAAGCTAAAGACTCTGTGTCTCGGACAGAATTCTATTTCTAGTCTACCTGAGAAAATAGGCCAGTTAGTGCATCTCACACATTTGGAACTGAAAGGAAATTGTTTGGATCGGCTTCCAGCCCAGCTGGGGCAATGTCGCTTCCTCCGAAAAAGTGGTCTTATTGTTGAAGACCATCTTTTTGACACACTTCCTCTGGAAGTGAGAGATGGCATCAGTCAAGAATCCAGTGTTACTTTTGCAAATGGTGTTTAGGTAGAGACAACCAGCAGAACTATTATTATTATTATTATTTATTTAAAAAAAACACATTGAACATTACTTGCAATCAGTGGTGATAGTTCACTGAAGCTTTTGGTTTGTAGCTAGAGAGAGTGTTTTATGTTAAATAAAAGCTAACAGCAACAACACTTTTTTAAAAATCCCTTTTTTACTATAAATGATTTTTGTCTGGTTTTATCAACACATTTTTTTATTCATTTATTCAGACGACCTTGGAAATTATTAGCCAGTGTGTTCATTAGTAATAGCATTATGTTATTTTCCAGCATATATAGTATTAGCAAAACATGGTTTAGTAACTTAATCATGTTTTTTTTTTATTTATCATTTTCAGTTGTGGTTAGTTATCTTTCCAAAGCTTACAAAGCAGATTGCCTCCTAGCATTTGAGTTGCAAAGTCACAAGTCCGCTAGTCCTTAACCACCTATCCGCTGTCCCAGATGTTCAGTGAATATGAATTAGTTCAGAGCATTCTCTACCTCACTTTTGTTTAATCTTTCTTCCATACAAACATATATATATATATATATACATAGTGGCCATTTTGGTAGGTATGCCTCCAAACTTCTGAGATATACCCCTTTTCTCTCCAGAGCCACTTTAAGGTTAGTTGGCTTGTTAATTCAGAAACCATTCTGTACATCTTTGCTGTACTGAGCTGACATACCAGTTCCTATAGTAAAGCCTTGTGCTCATAGAAAAAAGTTTGTGGGTTCAAGTCCCAGGGGTTTATAGGTTCGAGTCAAGACCCTGTGCTCAACTGTTGTGTTGGATAAAATGAATGTATATTTATTCTCGCACATCTGGTTATAGCAAATCTCTGACCTCGCTCATTAACACATTAACAAGGTGTTTTTAGCTGCAGAATTGCCACATTTATGTAGGGGCGGGGGGGTCTCTGTATGCGGACTGTTTCAAGGATGTTGACATCTACAACCACACCATGTCAAAATCGCTTGGATTACATAACTAAGCCGTTCAAATGCTTATTCATACAGTATCTTAACTTCTGGTACTTGCCCGCTGGGTTGCATGTGTGTATATATGCAACTTTATGTTTTACAGTACTGTGCAAAAGTCTTAGTCAGCCAAAGAAAATGATGTTATAAGAGATCTTTATATTGGTCTAAAACTATGCTATTATGCCTGTCAAAGTCTGTCAGCTTAGCCATTTCCAAGCCTCTGCTAAAATCACCCCAGTATTCGCAGCAACCATCCAATACATCCATGTATTCTTTCAGTCAACCACTATTACACATTGTATTACTAATCATAATAATATAATATCTCATGGATTTTTTACATGAAATAATTTAAATAATTGAGTGAGCAGGGGATGAAATGTAATTAACACATGGAATGACTGAGGTGCCCCTGAGGAGAGTTTTGGGAACTGAAGCGATGTTCATCTAGCCATTTACCAGTAACTTTTTGGAGAACAGAAAAAATTCTTACTAGTTTTTATCGTGAAATTCTTAATTTGCATAAGCTGTACTGCTAAATTTGGTATTTTTTTGTTCTGAGCAAAAATGCACTTACTACCCAGATAATAACTTGCATTTCTTTTTAGACAAGATAAAAGACTTTATTGTCATTGTATCAAAAATACAATGAAATTTGTTTGGTAGCTCCCAGCTCAGCAGCAAAGAAGTATACATTAATATACCACATTGATAAAAAACAGACATTGTATAAATATAAAATAAACAATGAGATGACTATTAGTAAAATACAATATAAAAATATATTCCCTAGTGCAGTCTACAGTGTGGTGGATGAAATTTTTTTTTACAGATTATAGTTATTTACAAGTCAATGTAACTTAAAGTGACCAGGTGCATCTCAGTAGAAATACAGAAGTGTGGAAGTGACTTAATGGTCAGTGTTCTGTAGTGGGAAGGGGTATAATTGAGGCCAAAGCTCTTGGGAAAAAGCTGTTCCTCAGTCTGCTGGTTCGTGCCTTGATGGTCCTGAATCTTTTGCCCGATGGGAGGGGGACAAACAGTTTGTAATCCGGGTGGGTGGGGTCCTTGATGATGTTGCTAGCCTTCCTACGTAGGCGACTAGCATAAACAATGTTCAGACCCGGGAGCTTGGTACCCACAATCCTCTGCGCAATCTTAACTATGTAGGCCAGATCTCTCCAGTTCTCTGCAGTGCAGCTGCCTCAGACTTTTGTATAGTACTATATAATGATAAGATTTGTACTTGACCAGCCCCTTTGAAGTCTCTGAACATATTATACTTAATGAAATGTGGATAAAGCAATTATGTAGACTCACAGATGCATTAGGCTTTGCCCTAATCTTTTTAAAAACAATAACGTTGGAGTACCAGCAGATGGCGCACTTCACTTTTAAATCCATTTCAGATGCCACGTGTTACCTAAATGTCTTTAACAGTCCGCACCGTCTAAATATTTTTATGTTCTTGCATTCTCCAAGTAAAAAACTTAAAATGTTGTATGTTTTACTTAATATGTTGGTAGCTTTTTTAAACATTGTATCTGTCCACAGTAGCAGTGTGTTTATGTAATACGTCATTTTTTAATTACTAAACCTAAATAAGAGTTGTGACGCATCAAACGATAAGGCCACCTCCTGTTAAAACGGCAATAATCTCCTGCTGCCTTGCTATGTTTTTGTCAACATTATTATTATTATTACATCATTATTATTATTATTATTATGTCATTGCCTCAGCTGACTTCTGTTACTGCAGCTCAATTTCCTCTCATAATGTTTTTGTTATTCTTTGTATCTTTTTTGCAGTGAGATCTTATTTTTAATTTTAATGACTACATCTACTTATTAGAATATATTTTCCCACAGTGAAGCAGATCAGAAAAAAATGTTGCTGTTTTATTTAATAAAATTGTAGGCCTAATTTGAATCTCTCTGAATATTTGTAGTAAATGAATAATGGTGAAACACTCAAAGCTGTTTGTGTTCTTAAGATGGTCATATGGGATACATATGCACTGTTGTTACATTTTGGTCCCTTAAAAGCTGCATGTGATCAACCCTTAGCATATTCTCTTAATCTCAGTACGTAGCAGATGTTCGCAATATTTCCTCCACGCATTTATCCAGATATAATATTTACAATGTCTGGAACCTACTAATAGATATGTTGTAGATTATTGATAAAGTTTTTAAAGATAACTATTGTATGAGTCTTTTCTGCTCTACTGTATGCTTGAGAATGAAAATTATATTAAATAACATTGAACAGATATCTAGCACCAGTTTTAATTAAAATACACCAGTAAGCTCTTGCTGTAAATTTGAATTTTAAATGTCATTGGGTTTTACGTAAAAAATAAATTCGGTGGAATCAAATTTTCTTGATTCAGTGGTATTTTTTAAGGATACAATAACTTTGCCTGTCGAAATATAGTTCAAATAAATAGGGACATTATGACTTACACTGCACATTACACTTAAAATAACAACGCTGACCATAAGTATTGACCATTCCTTTTCAGTGACTATGAACTCCCTCATTTTAGCTGACTTTAATATGTTTTGAATCTTCTCTGTAGACTATTATAATTGTGTATCAAACACATGCATTCATGGTATATAATATAAATACTAGTAAAAGCTATGCATAGAGTGACGATTTGTTCTGAAGGACATTGCATATTTTTTGGAAAACTTGTTAAAAAAAAAAAAGTAAAATGGTATTGCAAGGATATCGATTGCAATGCTGAAATTTAACAATCATAACGTTGGTTTTGATTGTCTTTGTCATGTTTTAGTAAAGTAAATAGACTGGATCTCATTGAATATATCATATTTACCGAGCCTACTGCTTACTGTACTCCAGGGTAAAAACTGACACTTACGGATAAATATTGGCTTCTAATTGGTAGTATTTAATAGTTTCACGTCTCAATTCGATCAAGTTCGGAATAGCCTGAGGAGTTTCAGGTGCAGTTTATGGTCACAATAACAGTATTCTAGTTTTAGTACTCACCACCATACACTTTATAAAGAAGTACACTTTAAGCCTGCCCATTTACACTACACATTTCGACAACACGTCAAAACTTTGACGTTCTTCCTTTTTGAAATATAAAACCATATATTACAGTATGTTCTGACAAAATAACACGCATTTACACGCATATGTATAAATTCGCCCGACCAACACAACAGTCTGACAGTCAAACATATGAAGTGCACCGGCCCACATGCGTACGCGTAACCCGGCGACGTCATTTCCGGATTTCCTGGCCATACCAATCCGCTTCTTCCGGTGAGGGTGACACGCGTTCTGAGACAATCGGGAAGGTGCGCTTGATCGCAGTCCAATTTCAGTACTTAAAGCTTAATATGTCATTGTTTACAAAATAAGCGTAATGAATTACACGATAATCTGATCCGTCTAACATTTTGATGTGATCTTGAAACTCTAACACTGAAATCGAAAATCATACGTTTTGGGTATATTGTAATCTTTTATAAGTAGTTAGCGACACATACCAGTACTGTATGTATTCGTCACACGCGCACCTCATTTTTGACCTTGACTTTTTTGCAGGTTAATTCCTTCTTAACTTCTCAGGTCGTCACATAATAATGTGAATTTTCTTTCTCGCAGACATGAACGTTGTGCAGAACTCTGCACTTAGATGCTTCTGTTCTAGATACCCTATACTGCGTTTACCTTTAGCTGGATATTTACAAGTTTCTCCTTTACGAGTAAGTCACAAGTATGCAAGGTAAAAATATAATGATTGTTCACTTTGATATTTGGTCATTAATTCCATTTATGTTTTTTTTATTAGATCACCTGCGGGCTGCAAACGCATTCCCCTAAACGTGACATGGCTTCTTTTAGGCATAAAAATGCAAAAAGAATTGAGGGTTTGGATAAGAACATTTGGTGAGTGTAGAAGTACTTTTGTCCGCGTTTTAACACTGTTTATATGTTACCGTCTCGAGCTCGATCCTTTTCTAATTATGCTATTATGTTTATATACTTACTTACTTACTACATACAAGGTTAGCATGCCTCTGGGGCGGGCAGACAGTTGAGCCCCTAGAAGTGTTTCCTTCTTCATTTGTCCCCCTACTGGTCCGACCTGAGAAGTTTTTGTACCCCGTGGTGTCTTCAGAATTGTTTTTTTTTTCTTTTTCTGTGCACAGTGTGCTTTCTGTGTTTATATGCGAAGAGCTATATGTGGAAGGACACTGCATAAATATAAAGTGAATTTAATGTCAGTCCATCCAGTGTTTATAATTATGAGAATGGCTCCTTTTGTGATGTGTGGCTATTGATATTCAGGGAATGTGTGGTCTGTTTTGCACGCATTTCTGTCCTATATGTTGCATGTGTGTCAGGGTGGCCCTCACGTCTGTGGCAGCAGACCCCTCCATTGTCAACTTGGGCCAGGGATACCCCGATATTCCCCCACCTTCCTATATAAAAGAAGGCCTGGCACAAGCAGCAGCAGTGGACAGGATGAATCAGTACACCAGAGGCTTTGTAAGATCCTTTGCATGCTCCTTCAGTCCAAATGATTTGTTTTTGTAGCACAAGTCAATCCTTCTGCCTCTTTTATATGATGGACCTAAAGATGAAGTGAATATTGTGATTCTATGTGAAATATCCTATATTCAGGTTAATTATGGGATGGTGTGCGGCTCTGCAGGTTAGGAGGCTGCACCTGTGATCGGAAGGTCACTGGTTCTAATCCCAAGGTCGTCAGAATTTTACTGTTGGGCGCTTGAGCGAGACCCCTAACCCTAGTCGCAGAGACTGGCAGGCCCTGCTGATCAGTTGTACATTGCTTTGGATAAAAGCATCTGCTAAACCAGTGCAAGTGTTATTTTCCGACTAAATCCTTACATTTATTTTACTTCTTAGGTACTGCAGATACATGTATTTTTAGTTTTAAGTCTGTCTGTTATATAGATTTATGTCGATTAGATAGTAGAAAGATTATTTGCCTTTTTTGTTTACAGGGACACCCATCTCTAGTCAAAGCCCTGTCTCAGGTCTATGGAAAGGTGCATGGTCGTGAAATCAACCCCTTTACTGAGGTTTTGGTCACCGTTGGAGGATATGGCTCTCTGTTCAGTGCCATGCAGGGCCTGATAGAAGATGGAGATGAGGTTGGGGAGGGACCGCGCCGCATGCATTTTAGCACGGCATCATTTGCCTGTGCTTTCTGCTCAGCACCTATCTGTTCTAGGTAATAATCATCGAGCCGTTCTTCGATTGCTATGTACCTATGGTGCGGATGGCTGGAGGGATCCCTGTTCTAGTACCTTTACGCCTAGTAAGTATGAATGGTGTCTGTACATTTATACCGTAAGTGTAAACTGGATATAGACTGCAGCTCCCAGTGTATTTATCTCCTGTTTCAGAACTGTGAAAACAAAGGGAGTATCACCAGTGCAGACTGGGTGCTGGATCCACATGAGCTAGCAAGCAAATTTAACTCCAAGACTAAGGCCATCATAATTAATACCCCTAACAATCCTATAGGGAAGGTGAGTGAATGGACAGTATTTTGTTTATGCAACATGTGAAAATGACCCAACTTTTATGATAAGTCTCTGAACTTATGGTAAGGAGTTCAAACCAAAAGTTTGGTACTTTGTTTGTGTTGGTTTTCCACTAGTGTAAAAACTGGTAATGGCGCTGAGTAAAAGGAGGCAGGACATTTTGTACTGAATTCGAACAATGGCTGTAGTATGCAGTTGAATGATGTTGGATATAGGCCTGTCACAATAAACGCTAAATCAATTAATTGCACGATAATTAAAATGAGATCAATAATTTTCCCAGCCGCGATAATATTCATTTGCATGCTTGTTTGTTTTCCTCGTGTCTCTCTCTACCAAATGGGACTATTGGCTATTTTTAGCGAACCGGCTCATTTGGCTCAGCTCACCAAGAAGAGCTGGCTCTTTCGGCTCCTAAACGGCTCTTTTTAAAAACCCCGCCCCTCTCTTTGTTCAACCTGATGCTGATTAGCGTGACCTGATTTGAGCCTGAGCGGATTTTTTGGAAGACAACGTGTTCCGGCCAGTGTCGTCCTTAATGTTTAGGCAGCTCAAAAACCCGGAAAATTCTCTAAACATTAATAAAATGCCTTTTGAACAGGAGCCGGCTCCCATCGTTCATTAAAAAGTCGGCTCAAAGAGCCGTCTCGTTCACGAACGACACTGGTCCTAACTGGCAGTTTTGCCTGTTTTGTCTGTCTGAGCCTAATGTTTAATATTTTAAGGGTGATTTTGTTTACAGAAACTTCATAATCCATTTTATTTATTGTTTTTGGTTGTTTGGTTTTTATTCAAGTGCATTTTTTGTTAACAGAGACTGAGAGTCCATTTTTGTTTTTGGTTGTTTTGTTTATTTATTTTTGGTATTAAAAATGTCTTCCAGTCCCAGTGTTAAATGTTCCTTAAAATTAAAGTTTATTGATCGTTGAAAGGGTGTACTTGCATTAATATGCCATTATCATTACATCAGTTGAAAATGGTCTCACCACGACAATATTATTGTTTACCGCAATAATTCCTGGGATAATTTATCGTCCAGCAAAATTTATCGTGACAGGCCTAGTTGGATATTAAATCTAAACATTGCATTTTATGCAAGTGCAGTTCTTACATCGCCAGTGAGTTACATTAAGATCGGACTTTTTCTTACTTTCGGTTTCATATGGACAGCGCAGGGGGTTAATGTTTGGCTAAAACATTTTTACTTTGGCATTGGGAAAAAGCTTAGCTAACTTTGCAATTCTAATGATTCTTCCTTGCTTATATTATATTTATATCCAATATATGTTTTTAAAATCAATTTAAAGTTTACCTCGGCTGCTTTTTATTGGGCGCTGCATGCGTTCTCCGAGAGGCATAATCATTCTCACCTTTGCTATTTAAATTACATACATTTTCACATTGCTATATCTGGAAACTTTCCAGTACCGTGCTGCAGTAGTACATATTAAATAAAATCCTTTTTAAATTACTTGCTATGCTGCCTAGGTTTTGTTGTATCTGTTCTTCCGACCATATTACAATTATTATTTTTTTTTTATTTAATTTATTGCCGTTTTTGGGCTATTTGCATAACCAATCGACAGCGAAAGCGTTTCAAGTTATGGCCTAAAGTACCAAAGAAGTTCCACGACTGGTTTGGCACTTTCGGTACTTAAATTTTTGGTACTGGAACTCGACCGGAAGTCAATAGAAAAGTGAAAGTACCGAAAGTTCTGTACCAAAAGTACCGAACTTCATGCGGTGGAAAAGCGCCCTATGTCTGTGATGTAGTGACCAGGTACCAACTAGATTCTCAGTATAATACTGATAATTGCCGAAAGTATATCTGGAAATAGCAAAAATATATGGGCATATTGTTTTTGTTAGTCTCTCACCTTGTGCCACTCTCTGTTAGGTATTCACCAAAGACGAGCTGCATATGATCAGTGATTTGTGCATCAAGTATGACACTCTGTGCTTCAGCGACGAAGTCTATGAATGGCTGGTGTACAAGGGCCACAACCACACAAAAATAGGTAATTTTTTAATCGTACAAATGTTCCAGCTTCTGTTTTCCTGTCTCAAAGTATATAAGCATCCATTTGGCCTTCCTTATTGACAGCGACTCTGCCGGGGATGTGGGACAGAACTGTGACGATTGGGAGTGCTGGGAAGACCTTCAGTGTCACCGGATGGAAGGTCAGCGCAGAAAATTTTGCACATTTGCTTAAAAGCATTTTTGGCCTCAGAATAGACATGGATTTGTGCTTCTGCATTTATTGGTTATTGTCCATAATGTAATATATAGATGCATGCAAAAGACGATTGAATAAATAGAATAGTGATAATTTATTCATCCCCATGGGGAAGCTCTTTTTTCGCCCACCCCGTCTCCATGGGACGCACAGACACATCAGACAGTTTGGATGAATCTCCTGAAGACCTAAGAGACAACAAAGGGCTTTTTGCTCAGTATTCTTTGAAGAAACTTTAGACATGTCTCCTTATATTTTCACAACAGAATACTATAAAAAATCATGGTTCTCAGTGGGCAAGCCATGCTGATTTTACTGTGAGCCAGGTGTGAAGCCTCTGTGGCCAATCAGAATTGGTAATTATTAAACAAACTACCAGGGAGAACTGAGAACATGGCCTGGATTTGGAATCAAAGGCCAGGTTTGAGGAGCCCTGTCCTAGCGATTACCATCTATAGATATCTATAGATAGTGATACATTGTAAACACAAATGAGCGACAATCATGATGCAATCAAGCTATTATAAAGGGTCATGTTACCCACTGAGAAATACATAGTAATTTGATTGTCTCTAGCTCCTTATCAGTAAGCACTTTATCATCAAGTATACAAAGTCCTTTGGAACTTTTCCCATCACATGGATTTTGGTATTAAATTCAACCATAACTAACCATGTAATATTTAAATTATTATCATACATTATGCAGCAAAATTAATTCTGTATGTTTTTTATTATTCTGTTTCCAGCTTGGTTGGTCTATAGGCCCTGAACATTTGATTAAACACCTTCAAACAGTGATGCAGAATACCCTGTACACCTGTCCAACTCCTTTACAGGTAGATTGTCTTATATTTGTTGTAGGTGTTGCATTAAGTGTTGAGTAGCCTGAGTATAACTGTAAGGTTCCCTGTGTAAGGAGTGCCACGTTTGCCTTGTAGGAGGCGGTGGCCCAGGGCTTTCTCCGGGAATCTAAGCTCATGGGAAACACCGACTGCTACTTTTCGTCTTTGGCCGTGGAGCTGGAGGGGAAGAGAGACCGCATGGCCGCCATCCTGAGGGCCGCTGGCATGTCTCCTGTCATCCCCGAGGGCGGCTACTTCATGATAGTGGATGTCACTCCATTAAGTATGGTTTATTTGTTATTTATGTATTTCTCATATAAATGTGCTGAGTTGGTGGACAAAGATGTTCTGAGTTCTTTCGGCAATATTTGCACCTTTGTTTGTCGGAGCACTTTTTGGCAGTTGTTTAATTGTTTGTTTTAATATTCTGATTCGTAAGAAGAAAACCTTCCAAACCTTCCATTTTTATTGATCATGGTGGTTCAATTGTGCTGCTTCTGTAAACTGTCAATGGTTCAAATACAAACAAATATCTACTGTAAATAAAACTTTTGTACCTTATACTACCTTATAGTGAATTAGTAATATTGTTGTCATGATGATAATAATAATAATAATAATAATAATTGTCCATGGTTACTTATGAACATAACCAAAGCAAATTTAGTAAAAAAAAAAACGTGGCTGATGAATTTGTTGAATTTAGCAAAATTGTCAAGAGTCAAATAAATAAAAGAAGATGAATGTGAAGTACTTGGTTTTCGCAAACAAACATTTCCTGTGCGTGAGTGAGTTCTGGAAATTAGCTTTTCGGTTTGCATGGCGGATCAGTTTGAGTGTCTGTCTTTCAACCGTGAATATTTTCATATTTGTCCTTCTCTGCTTACTGCCGTCTCGGTAAATACTCATTTTGAATGTCTGACATGCCAGAACAATTAGGATAATTAGGGGCAGCTGAATTTAACTGAGGGTTTTTTTGCTGGGAGCTTGTGATCAATTGCCGTGAAAAGCAAAAACTGTTATTAAAAACGCATTTAACTCTGCTGACATGCTTTTCAGTATTTAAAAGTCTGCGTTACTTTTCATGATGATGCTCTGGGACAAGCATTTTGCATTGCTTTTGTAAGTGAGTAATGTTTTGATAATTGTTACTTACACTAGGCTGTTTACTCATTACAGGGAAATTGTGAAGACCCATTTTACTAATATAGTCCTTTGGGCAATGTGCCTGAAACTTTTAATGGAATACCGTAATGCTTGTATTAAATACTCCGTTCTGTTTTCTTTGGACGCAGACCAGGACTTGTCACACATGGGCGATGATGAGCCGTATGACTATAAGTTTGTGAAGTGGATGATCAGTGAGAAGGTAGACAACTTGTTTTTTTTTTGTATTATGTTATGTACATTTTGTCCTTGGCACTGTCTGTCACTCATTTTTTTCCTGGATTTTCAAATATAAACCATTTACAAGCCATCTTTTCTTATCTAGAAACTGGCTTCCATTCCCGTAACAGCATTTTGTGGAGAGTCTTCCAAGAGGCAGTTTGAGAAGTACATCCGTTTGTGCTTCATCAAGGTAACAACTAAACTGACTGAAATATGTTGTGCAAAACAAGGTGCAAGGAAATGGCATTCTTGTAGAATTTTCGTTTTCCTCACGATATTACCAATTTGTAGTGGCTGCCCAGATAAGATTTGCCCGTTCTTTGGGTTAGGACTGTATGCCCCCGATCAGAAGATCACCCATTGGTATCTCGTAGTTGGCATAGTGATTTCACCTTTGGGCCCTTGTGCAAGGCCTTTTGCCATGACCACTTTGTCCATAGAACATTGCTGAGGAATGGATGAATGAATGAAGGAAGGAATGAATGAATATGACTATGAAACGTCTTCTGGAGTTATCAAATGAATTAAATGAAAACCGATGGGGTGCAAAGTATTTTACATTATACAGTTTTATCATTTACAAGGCTTTTATAAGGTAGAATATTAATCTTGAAAAGCTGTTCTGTTTTGCCACAGTTTCCCACATAAATGTTTCCCCCTTTTGCAGCAAGACAGCACTCTGGATGCAGCAGAAGTTATATTGAAGAACTGGAATAAAAGTCCTTCTGTATAGCAGGACAGCCTGAGGAAGGTTATTTGTCTGTGTGTGTGTGTGGGGGTTTTAGTCTTTCAGTATCCAGCTAGAGAAGCTTGCACATGTACACTCATTGAGCACTTTAATGGGAACACCAATACACCTGCTTTTTCATGCAGGTGGCAGCAGCCCAAAGCAGAAGATCATGCAGATACAGGTCGGGAGCTTCAGTTAACGTTGACATCGAACACCAAAAGAGGGCAGGTGTGATCACAGTGTTCTTGACCGTGGCTTGATTGGTGCCAGACGGCCGTTTTGAGTATTTCTGTAACTGTCGATCTCCTAGAATTCTTTACACAGTCTCTAGAATTTAATCAAAAAGGTGTGACAAGCAGCATTCAGTGAGCAGCAGCCTTGTGCCTTGTGGATGAGGGATGTCAGCAAAGAATGGCCAGACTGGTTAGAACTAACAGAGAGGCTACGGGAACTCGGAGAAGCACTATGTGCAACTGTGGTGAGCAGAAAAGTGCGCCACTCGAACCTTGAGGTGGATGGAGCACAGGCTCAACAGAACTGATCAGTCAAAGACTCTAAAAACACAGCCTGGTCCTATGAATCTCAGAAGATGCCGAGGCACACAGATGGCTTGGCCAGAATTTGTTGAAAACACTATGAATTCATGAATCCAATCAGCCTCGTGTCAACAGTCTGCGTGGTGGTGGTGTAATGGTGTGGGCAATGTTTTCTTGGCACACTTTGAGTCCATTAATACCAGTCGTCCATCACTTGAATGGCATGGGCTATTTGAGTATTGTTGCCACAATTTCGCCCATCTTCTAATGACTACTTCCACCATGTCAAAAAGCTAAATCTGTCTCAGACTGGTTTTATGAACATGAAAATGAGTATTCAGTATTCTTCAATGGCCTTCCCAGTCACTGGATCTGAATCCAGACCTTTGGGATGTGGCAGAACAGGAGTTGACTAACCTGCTGAAAATGCTTGATGTAATCATGTCACCGTGGACCAGAATCTCAAAGGAATTTTTTCAACATGTTGTGGAATCCAGTCCACAAAGAGGCTGTTTTGAGACCAAAACAAAGCCTTAATCAGTATAGTGTTCCTAATAAAGTGCTCCATGATTGTATGTATAATTAAACATTAGTTACAGTAGAAATAAAATTGTATGCACCCCTGCCAAGATGGTGGGTTTTTGTGTGATTAAAAAAATGAAACCAAGACAAATAATGTCAGAACTTATTCCGCCTTCATTGTAAAATTGCCTCCCATACAGGCGTATGTATTGCCCCCCCCACCCCCAAGGTGTATGTGAAATGGCGTGTGCTGCTCATAGCTACTCCCAGGTGTATATGAAATGGCGTGTGGTGCTCATAGCGCGCCCTGCCCGCCGGAGGAGACATCGCGGGAGGAGCAGGACGAGCCGGCACGACACGCCGAGGCAAGGGGAGA
>JAODKM010000001.1:25883437-25896914 GCA_026780845.1 Petrocephalus sullivani
AAGTGCTCAGGCAGATGGGTAGCAGAGCACTGCAGAGGGTGCTGAAGGCCACTCATGCCATCATCAGGACACATCTGCCTTCCCTTCAGGACACGTTCGCCCACACGCTGACTCAGAAATAAAGGCGACATCATCGAAGGACACGAGTCACCCGACAAGGAAAGCATTCAAAGAATGCACAGAAACTCGCTTCAGAAACAGGCAATTTTTATTGCCTTTATGTCATCGCTTGTGGTAATTATGGTCTGTTGTCACTATTGTATGGTGATTCCTCATTATTAACTGACACACCATCTAATTGTATGGACATGACAATTAACTACTGTATAAGTATAGTGTAAGTATACTGTATAAATATACTGTATATAGGTGTGCTTATGATCATAACCTCCAAAGCTTAACACTGTAATGTTACTAAACGTTGGAGAATATATAAAATGTAATATGCAGCACACAATTCTAATGGTAGGAAAATTGCTTGAAGGGATTGAATCTTTTGGGCAAAAAAGAAAGTGTTATAGTTAGAGCAGAATTCACAAATTGGTTCCCCTTTAAGACACCTTGACCATACTCCCTTTTAAGAGGACGTGTTTGTGATTTATATTATATAACATTGCTTTATTGCATATTGAATTTGTAAATGATGGATTTACATTTACAGAATGTAACAAAAGTATTGATTAAAAAGTCAAAGGGAAATATACATTTCCATGAAGCCAAAAATGATTACACTTTGTTAATTAAAACATTGACCTGTTTACAGTTTAAAAGCACCCATATTAAAGTCACATCAAGCTCCGTATTTGGATGAAATATTGGGTCATCGTATCAAGATGGTATCAGCAGTACCATGACAGGGTCTTCAGAGCTGTGTGTACATAATCAGCTGTTAAAAATCTCTCTGAAAAATTTAAACCCTGCAAAGGCCTGTAATTAAAGGCCTATAATCTGTTTGCTACAGATAATCATGTTGCATTAGATATGACAATGTATCATAGATGCTTGGAGTGATATTATTTTAGAAAACCAATATTTACACAAGAGAATATCCAAATTTAAACCTCATGAAAATGCTTTTCTCAGCATTTATGAGGAAAACAATAAATTTTTTCTAAGAAACAGGATATTTTACAAATATTTACATTTTTGTTAAGTAAATACATCATACCAGTTTATGTACCATCAAAGGATGGGTGAAATTCTCTACGCTGAATGTTGAATGTGTCTGTGAGATTGTGATTCGATGCAGTCAAAGCTAGAGTTTCAGGAGAGGGGTGTAGTTACATCAGGGAAAAACATTATTACACATATTATTTTACAGTTCCACTATATGTGTAGGTACACAGTTGTTTGTCCTATTTTGTATACTGAAAATTAAACCAAATAAATTTACAACACTTAAAATATAGAAAGATATACGAATAGACTTGAAAGGTGAAACAGCTGGAGAGCCCCCCTCACTAAGGACCAAGTCTGAAGATCTGAACAGCTGCACATAATCTGGTTCATAATTCTCTTCTTAGTACCATTAATGTGAACCAGTGGGTCCTAGTTCAATTGCTCACTTTCTTGCTCTTTTTCCTGGACCTCAAACTAGTTTTGATTAGTCCACTAGTAGTGAGGTCTTGGTATCTCGGCTCAGCCACATGTACCCAGTGCCAATCCACAGAGGGACAGAGGTGTAGGAGAGGTGACAGGGCTTGAGTGTTGAGGTCCGTGAAATTTCAGGTGATGATAAACAGAGTAAAATAAAGGCACACATCCTTCAAGCTGGCTTCCCTTCTAGCAGACCTGTAAGAAACAGAAATGGATGGAAGAATATTAAAATGTTTCATTGACATGAGGCATCAAAAATTCAATATCCTCTTTGGAATACACCAACAGGACCAGGGCAAATCACAGCATGCCAATTATGTAACCCTTTCTGTCACAATGTCCATATTCGTGGAGAGTTAATTTAAGGCTATTTTAGCTAAATGTAAGATGTTGGTAATTCACTGTGTAGATTGAAAAGCATAGTTGAGGACAGGCAAGTCTCACCTGTGCTCGAGGACAGACGAGTCTCACCTGCACTCGAGGGCAGGAAAGTCTCACCTGTGCTCAAGGACAGGCAAGTCTCACGTGTGCTCAAGGACAGGAGAGTCTCCCCTGTGCTCAAGGACAGGAGAGTCTCACCTGTGCTCAAGGACAGGAGAGTCTCCCCTGTGCTCAAGAACAGGAAAGCCTCACCTGTGCTACAGGACAGGCAAGTCTCGCCAGTGCTCAAGGGCAGGTAAGTCTCACCTGTGTTCAAGGACAGAAAAGTCTCACCTGTGCTTCCAAGAGAAGGAACCAGGTCAATACCAGAATGGTATGAGAAAACACTAGGTAAGATGTGCTATGTGTGGTGTCCAAGAACGTTGAGATATTAGCATGGGTTGAGTTGAAGGAAAATGGATGAACTAAACTGGCTTGGAAACACACTGTAAATCTAACCCATTTTATACTTCTTTGATATATCGTGAACAGTGTGGCCAAACTGAAAGAGGAAAAATTTAAATGTTAGCAATTCTGTCTGCAATTCAGAGTAACAGATTAAAAGAAAATAATTAATGCATGAAAGAACTAATGACTGCATAATCTACTTGTTTTTAAGTTTTCGTCAGGCTCCTTTCTTCCAATTAATAAAAGAGGTAAAGTCTGTTGAATTTTACATTTATGCTTTCAGGCAAATTGAAATGATAGAGGCGGGGAGGTTTACCTCCCTGGGGTTAAAGCTCAATTTCAGCAAGGCAATCAGCCTGAACACAGACGTTACACAGCAGTCGAAGCACCCACTTAACGAAAGATCATCATATGTCATGTGTCGTGGACACAGGCTGTACTAATTTTCACAGAATATTAGCAGCACACAATTTATATCCAGATTATTGTGATGATTCTGTTCTGTACCATTGCATATAATATTCACTGAGCTCATGAAACTACAGGATTACCTAGTATGCCTTTACATTAACTGTCCAATAGCAGCTATCTTATTTGTTGAGTAAGAGGATTCATTGGGAATCTAGTCAGTCAATAACTTCCTATCTTAACATTAACTTATGAAGGGACAGATTTCTGCTGCTGCTGACAGTACACATACCTAGTTACTAGTGGCAGTGCTGGAAAGGTAGGTAGCTAGCCAAACTAGAAGTATAAATCACTTGCTGTAATTGTAAAAGTTATGTTTAATTTTACATAACAATCTTGGTTGCTATAATGGAACTCGGTCACAAAAGGAGAGGATGTGCAATTCTAAACGGTTAAAAAAGACCCTTCAAAGGTACTGATCTTTTGACAGATAGAACAACGTTGAAACATAGCACTGTTAAATAAAATTCTGTGGTCAGTCAGGTATATCCTGCATTTTTCTATGAGGATACTTTAACAAGTTTAGTATCCATTAGTCCTGTTAATATAATACTGTTTTTCATTTATTGTATTTTTTGGTTGTCATACTTTGTCTTACATGACGGAATATAGTTTATTTCATACTCCCAAGCTATCCCTGCACTACTATTACAATCTACCAGACTTTTAAATAATTATGACTGTAATGTTATATTGCATTAAATTTTAAATTTAAATTACATTTATGCTAAAAATGCAGGTTAGTAGCGATAATCTCCAGATGAAAATGTACAGAAAGTAAGAAGGGACTTGCAAAAAGACCATGAGTTAACCTCTCCCTTTCTGAATATATTTATGTAGTTAAATTAATTGATGAGAAGAGGTCAATGGGATGATTTGACGTCCTACCTTTTGGTCGGACAATAGCGGGTTCATCTGGAGTGAATTCAAATGGCCGCTGATGAGAGCTGTGGGTCGGTCATGCTCACAGAACAGGCTGCCGTTGATGTAGTGGAAGCGGTCTCCAGGGAGCAGACGATTCCTGCAGGTGGAGCACGCAAAACACTGCGGGGCAGAGAGTCGTGACTCACCATGGGCACCCGGGGGAACCCCCTCGGGCTCAAGCGTGCGCAGGACAGAAGCTTAACCACTGATGTCCATTAATGGCTAAACTCAGTAGTTAGAGAATAAGCAGGGAGGGAGTGCAATGTCAGGGGCGTCACTAAGGCTGTGTTAGGGGGGCTTCAGCCCCCCCCCCCAAAAAAAATAAATGAACACCAATTAGTAGTATAGTGTGCCCTCGTTTGTTTTCATTGAAATCAGACCTCCCCCCCTCCCCCGGTAAAGGCTTAGCCCCCAATTTCATCAATCTCGCTCACATGTAGAATAAGATCCTTTTAGATTTCTGCGTGTCTGAAAAAGCAGAAAATGAATGCTCATTCCCGTAATATGAGGGATTATGCTAGGCTTAATGCCTTCAGAGTGCTTTCTTTGTGCTGTATGCATGGGGAGGAATGAGAGGGGAAATACCTTCAGATGATAGACGCTCCCCTGCGCCCTCATGACCAGCTCACTGGCTGGGATCGTCTGGCCACAGGCACTGCAGGCTCCACTGCTGCCGAACAGCCTGGTGGACAGGGAAACCAAAAGCACTATCACACTACTCACACTGGTTTATTTAGCAGAGGCACCATGCCCAGCTTTACTCACCACTGTACCACAATTGCTTCCATTTAATGGTGATTGTGTCAATGGGGGACTTCAGTAATTGTAGTGTTATTATTTATTATTACTAATAAGAATAGTCATCCGCTAAACTGCATATATCACTATCAGAATATCAAAATAAAACTGAAATGAAGAGGCTGGGGAACATGCACTGGTGCAGTGCGTTGCCACACCCACCACACGACGAAACACCTCAGAACCTCTGTTGGCGACCCCCCCCCCTCCCCCAGGGTGACACGCGGTCCTGTCCCACCCTCCGGAAATGCCCATCAATCTGCTGCTGCAGTGTTACACGGGCGTCTCCTCAGCCTGGTCCAGCAGCGCGGGTCCTCAGCGATGATCACCCTACGTACTGTAGTGCCGTAACTGAGGCTCCCTCACAATGCAGGTAATGTGCC
Source organism: Petrocephalus sullivani (assembly GCA_026780845.1). Classification (NCBI taxonomy): domain Eukaryota; kingdom Metazoa; phylum Chordata; class Actinopteri; order Osteoglossiformes; family Mormyridae; genus Petrocephalus; species Petrocephalus sullivani. The sequence continues at coordinate 25,888,435 of JAODKM010000001.1, forward strand.
TCGTTCGGCACTCCATGAGCAACCGCTCGTTCCACACAAGTCAAGCCAGCGCTACCCAGGATTCTCTGAAGAGACACAGTACCAAGCGAGTCCAGTCTTCATCTCAGGTCACTAGATAGCATCCACATCTCACAGCCATACAACAAAGCAGGGAGCACCAGGACTCTGAAGACCTCCCAGGACTCTAAAGGACTCTCCCAATCTATCTACTGACATGAATGACGCTGCCGAGGTAAGTGAACCTTCTGACGCAGTCAACAGTCTCCCTGTAGACAGACACACTGCTGGTAGCTGTACCCAAAAACTTATTAAAGGCCTGGATCTTGGTTTTTATCCAGGACACTCGCAAACCCAGACACTCAGACTCCTCGCTCAGTCACTCGAGAGCCCCGATCAAAGCCTCCATCGATTCTGCAAAGGCGACCGCATCGCTGGCAAAGTGATGTTCAGTGAATCTTTCTTCACCAACAGATAACCCAATGACCCTGTCCAACAGCCAGTCCATGCAGGCACAGAACAGAGTAGGAGAAAGTACACACCCCTGACAAATCCCAGCATCAACTGGGAAGAACACAAAGGGGGAACCTCCACTCTGCACAAGTAATTGGAAAAGAAAGAGGATTTGCTTGTACATCCTAGGAGACCAAGTGCTTCTGTTATTAGGAAGGAATTAAAAACCCAGCCACAGCTCTTACTGTTCGAAACACTCCGCAATCCATGTTGAAAGATAACAGGCATGAGTCAACCTTTTCAATCACGGTTTCAACACTTCAGATTCATCTCAGCTGATCACTTTCAACCCAAACTGCTCTATCCTGGCTGATAATGAAATGCTGCAGCTTCACTCTGGAGTCCACAATTTAGATTACTACATCTCCGCTACCGACAGACGAAATTAAATTTTGATTTGGGCCGAAAGTAATTTACGAGGATCTGGACCCATTCGTCAGCAAATCTCATTGGGTGTTTGCTTTTGAATTGCTTGACAGAAACAGGTGAATGGAATAAGATGAAAAATATAGCGTGCAGGTATTACGAGGAAGATACTTCATTTCAAAGGACAAGTACATTTGCTGCATCTCATTAAATAATGACGTAAATTCAAGAGGGACATACTGATTTTAAGCATTCAGACACAAATCAACAGTGATGATCATTTTGCTTTTGTTCGTGTCCATGATCCAACTTTGCCACTGCCAGGCACAAGATAGTAAACACCCCCCAGAATCTTACCTGTCATCCCAAAGAACTTGATTGATTATTTTTTGTAAAGGAGATCCGGCACACTTAAACAGTACTTTGTCACTCCATTTTTGAAAACGGAATGCATCAAAAAAATTATACAGTCCTGAAAGCTTTAAACCTGACTTTTAAAATGAAACCTGAAAAAAAATGCTACATCGAAAACCTACAGTGGGTAAACAAAATAATGGAAATATGGATATATTAAGGGCCCAGTAAGGAGGAGGATCACCATATTCCATCAGAAAAGCTTTGATCCTTCTTGGACTGTTGTAACACAAGAACTGAAATGTGACTAGTAGGTTACTGGATCATTGTCTCAATGGGAAAAGCCACCAGTTCTACTTCATACTCTGTGCTCCAGAATGTCCCACAAAGGTTCAGTATTGTTTATATCTGACTATTCAGGGAACGAAGGAAATCATTTAACTTTCTTCCATCTTAGAATTAATAAATGCACCCTCACAACTGTTTAGCAACACATAGGGGGGCATTAAAATCTCGGAACTTGCACTACAGCGCGCACTGGATCCTGTAGAGTAGGTTACTCCTTGGCTTTTATGGAAGAGTAATCATCAGACCAAATGACTTAATGACAATGGTGCCTATACAACGAATATATATATATATATATATTTGAGACTAACAGACATCTGCCAAGGATGTTTTGTCAAGATTTCATTTATATATTTGCTGTACAGGCAGATATGAAATTAAACGAAAACCAACTGCTTATCAAGTAAAGAGTTATGGGAACAAAATCAGTATTTCTCTGTAATTCAGCGTGGCTTTTGAAATGAAATGATTTATTTGCCATTTGCACAAGCACAGGTAGATTGGAATACTTTTAGTCACATATCTTGCTTTCCTCCACACGCACACACTGAATTCAGAGCAAAGTTTGGGGTCCATGTGCAGTTATCCAATTATCCAGCACCCCTGGAACACTCCAGGCGTTTAGGGACCTTGCTCAGGGGGTCTACAGACATGTGACTATCACTGTCTTATTGGTCTAGCAGTAACAGTGTTAGTTCAAGTGCCTCTTCTAAAATATTCAGAATTTCAGCAATAAGTGACCAAAAATATATCTGTTAAATAAGCACAATTTGCTGGTTTAATTTGTAGGAAAATTGTCTAAAGTTGGTCATAGAAGTTTGTCATAGACAAGTTTTGTGAAGCCTTGCATAGCTCATCAGAGAGTAATTTTAATTTCCTGATTACTGACTGCATTATTTACATTACACTGGCATTTTGATAATCTATTATAAAATTTATTTAACCCCAATGGCAAACGGCCCTTGCAATAACCCCCTCTCTCAAGAGCCAATTTTGTTAATTGAAAGTTTTATTTGAAGGGTAATTCTCATTCATTCCAGGCATGCCAATCCAAACAAATCTAAACCATAAACTCAATCTCATTAGATAAAACCTATCAGGACAAAAAAATAAAAGCCTGTTAATTAAAGGTTTTAATTATATGGACTCAGTGCCAGCCAGCCACTTTTAGCAAACTTTGGACTGTTGTTTTAGGTCCATTCCACCATTTACTATCCTCTCAGGGGAAGCAAAAAGGAGTATGCTATCACCATCTGTGCAGTTTTAATTACATTGTTGTGTGCACTCATTATGAGTGAAACTTCCATAATCTTAATAATTTTAATGAGGACAAAGAGGATATGCTTACAGGTATAATTTGAACACCAGTGAAATATGTTTATACATTTAGCAGACAATATTTCCCAAAGTAACATACAAGTACAGTAAGAAGGTACTGGATCCGACAGTGTCCACGGAGCAAATGCGGTTAAGGGCCTTACTCAAGGGCCCAATGGTGACATGGTGACACTCTGCTGAGCATGGGATTTGAACCAGCAACCTGATCATGGGCACTGATTCATAACCTGCAGTTTCGTACCCTTACTGTCTTGCTTGCCATGCCCTATAGAAAGAGGGCCATAGGTCCCAAGATGAGAACTTCCCATCAGTATGAATTATGGCTGCCACTAACCACTGTTTTTCTATTGATTAATCTAGCGACTGTTTTACTGATTAGTCAATTCACGATTAATTTTCATACAGAAAATCAAACTTGATCGCTTCCTTTAAGTTACAAACTGTATGTCATTGGAAGGGTTTCGATAACAGACACTAGCTTTTCAGCACTATTCGAATGTTACTTACGCCCACAATTAGGTAAGCAGGGGTGGGTTGCCCAAAAGTGATCAATCCTAGTGAATAACAAACAAGATTAAGTACTACTTAGGAAAATAATGAGCGAGGTCTACATGCCTTTCCCAAAACCCTTCGTTATTTCAGAAATAACAAACGATCTCTAAGTAGTACTTCGCTGGCTCCTCCCCCGCCACCGCGTAAGAAAAGCACAAACTGTCGATAACAGGAACATCGATCCCACGTATTTCAATAGTGAAATGTGTTATATTATTGTAACATCTGGCATAGGCAAATGTAAGAATATTATAAAATAATTATAAAATCAATAAAAACACATCAAAGCAACCAAAAAGACATCACAATAAATTACCCTATTTGTTGAAAATGTAAAAATCTCAAAATGGGATGCTGCTTCCTTGTAAAAAAAGAGCAAAGGGGAAAGGAAGTAATATTTCTCAAAAGAAGCCTTAAAACGACTTATAGAGGAGGTAGCCAAAAATATATTTCAATATAATAATTACTGCAAAGCTGTGCAACAAAATAGACACAAAAACAGCATTTCAAAATTCAGGGGGAAATTTTAGAACTCCCAAGGACTTGTGTAGGCACCAGAATCTTCCACATGACCAAAGCACACTCTACAGCAGTGTGTGTTCTTTGGTATGTAGTGTTATACCTCTCCTCAGCCACAGTTTGGGGGTTCAACACTGGAGTTAGCTGGTAATCACTAAGAGGATGACTGGTTTCTCCGAATAACCAGCCACCAGCAAATTCATCCTTGCACCATACTTTGCCATGTAACACGTCAAAGTTGGACTAGATAGAAGCATCATGTGCACCATGATTTTCTCCAGGTCACCCGGAAACAATGTATGTAAAATGTCCTTGATTGTTGCATGTCACCTGCATGGATATTTAGTGCCAAGAATTTTTTTTGACAGGTGTAGATGTCAAAATATGACTAGGTTGAGCTTTCCATCCACTGCACCTACAATGCCAGGTATGCCTGCAGTGGCATGAAAACCAATTTTAGTACCATGCAAGGCATCACCTCCCGCAGGACATTGTATGTAGTTGTGCACACAGCAAAACAAAAATGTGATTAATGCATGCACAGATGCAGGACACAGTAGCCTTGCTGAGCCCATGTGCATTTGTAGGTCTGCAGGAACTCACCACTGGCGTACAGGCAGAGAGAAGTTGCACAGTGCAATAAGGGGAAAATTCCAGTGTGTACATCTTTTCAATTTATCCTGCACCAGACTAGGAAGGCTCATTATTTCATCGCAGGCTAGTCTGTATTTCTTTATGAATTGCACAGACTTTTCAGTCAGGTGGTCCAACAGGAAGGCATCGCCAACGGGTACTTTTTACTTCTGTAAATATTCGTCATCGCGGGGGTGGTCAGTGTGTGCTGTTTATGTTAACATGCTGTATAATCCATTTGAAATATTAAGCTGTATTATTACAGCTGCACTTACACTATGTATGTGAAATGACTCCCATTTTAATTCTACTTCCTTATATTCAAATTCTAATTGCAATTCTGCAACATTTTTTCAACCAATTTTATGAATTGCATTTAATTTTCATGGTCATTCTCAAGTCAATTCTGAATGGTTCACAACCCTGTTATGCACTGAAAATGCGTGCAGGAGTTACAACAATGAGCGCCATTTGCGCTAATTTATAGTCTACGTTACAGTTTTATATGTCTTAACTGTACATTTAACTGTACATGTTATTAATTTCAAATCCTATGACAGCAAAGAGTGATTCTGCTACTCCGTTGGGCGCAGTAATTGCTTTGTTCTGGGTATGACATTAACCTGTAAGCAGGCACTCCAACTTTCAGGTGGAAATATGGGGGTTGGTGACAGGCACTCCAGCTGCCAGAAAAGAAACTGCACCCTGTTTCTCTCCATTTGAACTAGGGTGGTGTGTCTATGGTAATGTGCCGTATCAGGAAGTGCTCCTTACCTCTGTCTCAGATTTGAAAACAGGTTCAAAAAAATGATTCATTCACAAATTGGACAGAGAGGTGTATTGTGATACCTAAAAGTCTGTAATCTGTATAAATTCAGCATATCCTTCTGTTTATTAAACTACTACTACTTTACTTTACTTTACTTTACTTTACTATTGTTCTGGTATAACAAGGAAAGAGTTAAGCACTGAAGTGGCGGTGAGGAAAGGGACAGCTCAGCAGCCACAACATCTTTTATAGGACGAGATATTGTGGTTAAACTGGATAAAAGACGCTGGTGATGTGGCGGTACTTTTTCAGTTTAAAGTCCGGTATTTTTTTGTAAATATAGTTTACATTTTTTTCGGTTCAGGAAATACTTTTTTATTTGGTGTCCGTTTTCAATTCAGTTTTAGCTTACCATAACAACACTATTCCCAACAAGCCCAGCTCTCAGAAACACAAATCGGCACCGTCAATGAATATAGAATAAGCCCAGATTCTGGCCTACAAGTTTTCTCAAACACTTATTAGATGGAAATTCAAAGGTAGCAGGCAGATAACTTTGGCTTTGATAATGAGTGTACTTAGCAGCTACATTGACAAAAGATATTAAAAAGCCATCTGTACTAATGGTCATTTAATAAACATGAATAGACAACACTAAAAGGTGGCTTTGCCTATTCTTGCTGCCCATCATATCCGGAATAGTGCAGTTTACTAACCACCTTTTTGTGAATTTGAACTAGCCTCGTAATCACATTTGATATTGAAGTAAAGCATTTGTTATAATGAACAGAAGCATTTTAGAAATCACTCATTAAAATACACTTAAAATATTGACGTTGCAGCATTTTCATCGTGACGTCATCGCCTAATCGCGGCAGCCCTCGTGGACGGCCTGACCTCACGTAGTCGTTCTTGCAGAGGATCATGCCGCTCTTGGTATAGCAGGAGGTGCCGATTTCCCCGAGCTGAGCCTGGCAGCAGGAGCATTTCAGGCAGCGGCTGTGCCAGTAGCTGTCGATGGCATAGAGCAGGAATCGGTCGGCGATCTTCACCCCGCAGCCCGCGCACCTCTTCCACGGGAAGGTCCCTGCCCCAGCATCGGGAGGCTGAGCACTGCTGCTTGGGTTGACCATGCTTTCGGAGGCTTCAGGGGTCGGAGGAAAGCTTGATCACGCTATATACTGTAATCACCACAGACATTCCATTTTACCAGTGATAATGACTATCAAAGAATATGTGCTGCATATCTGGCAGGTATGACTTAAAACTGAGGCGAAAAAGACATGAATGAAACATAGGTATCAACAGGTTGTGTATGTGTATATATATATATTTATATATATGATGACTTAAATACAATACATCACAGACCAGCCTTTTTTGGATTAAATTTCAGTTTAATATTAAGAAAGTGAGCTTTATGAGTGGTGACGTAACTCAGCAGGTGGAAATCACCAAACCTTATCTTACATTGGACGTCTGTTTTTACTTATTCTTCCCTTGTGTTGTACCCTTTGTTAATTATAGAATAGATAAAAAAGGGCTTGTCAAAATGAAATGTCTGTCAAGCCCATATCAAAATGAAAAATTTGTAACAGCAAACATATATGTGCAGCATTTCTATAAGTAAAAATCTTATTCTGGAAATAAGCATTACCTTGACTTTAAATTTTTCTCACTCTTCTCAAACAGATTTTACGGCGAACTAAGCCTTATTGTTCAGAGGTAATTAGATAAATGAGACTGTAGGACGACATTACACTGAGATACGAAGTCAGTATGCCCATTAAATCAAGCTCCAAACCAATACCTCGATTGCATCTAAAATGAGATTAGTCAAATAGCGTGTTTTAAGCAAGTGCCTTTATGAATAAGATTGGGCCTTCATCAAGTTTCATTGAAAGCTTTTATCTTGAATAGCCTTAATCACGTAATTACATATCCAGGCAATTTAGATAGTGAGTTAGTGAAACCTAAAACGAATCAAGCCGTCGCTGGTAAAACTGTCCCAATATGGACAGTGACAAACGTTTATCTGTGAACGAAAAGCTAAAGTGTGTGTAGATTCTTTTGATTAAAACGTCTAAAATTACTCTCTGCAGTTGTGTTAACACAATTAGTAAAGCTTCTAACTAGAAAGTAACTATGCCTCGGACCTATATCTTTTCCCTATGCCTTCATCGTTGCTTTTGTACGGCAGGTCCGGAATACACGGAAGCGTGAGTTTTTACAATAAAATGTGTCTGTTTACATCGATCACTCTGCAAATGCGATTATGCTTATCGTGTAGCACTGTTTACAGTATTTTGGCATAAGGATTAAACTTACCGGCTGAATGTCACGAACTGAGTTTCGTAGTAGCACGTAAACCTCCGAACTGTTTTTGGGTGGAAGCAGAAATTCTGCAGGCAAAAGATGTCCCAAAAATCGCAGCGGATTCCTGATGGCAACCAAACTGAGTCGGGGGCAGTCCACTATAGTCACAGGAGAAAATTTCACAAAGCTCTAGTCTTCAGCAGGCTACCCGGTATTGATAACTTCCAAATTTAAGTAGCGAAAGCAAATGGAGATATCAGATTGTATTTCCTATACGGTGATCCTGTTTGACTATTATTTAAATAGATAATGTGTCCTTGAAACGGAATCCATGCAAAAAGATGAATTATTTGTTTGTGTGATTTTGCTTTGTTTGCGTTTAGAAAAATGTGTCCAGTATCCTGCTCCTCTCAGTACCGTCCTTCGCAAGTGCTACTAACAGAATAAAATCCCAAATATACCATATAAGGGAGATACACGTAAATTATACTACAGCCAATCACGTCTCTTCTATTCAGTCGGAATAATTAAACCACCAATCAAATTATCTTAAAATACTTTATTCTCAGAAAAAATGCCACTCCTGTCTAATACGCCAATGTGTAGGTGGGCGCCCATTTAATTAATTTTTATAAAAACACTCTTATCAAATGAAATTGCCGTAGCACAAGAATACAGAATATAGAGTGGCATGGTGATTTCACACCCGTGCCTTTGCTTTTGTGAAGTTTGCATATTCTAGTGTTTCCTCTGACAGTTTGGAAAATGCGGTTAG
>JAODKM010000001.1:25920707-25935404 GCA_026780845.1 Petrocephalus sullivani
TTTTTTTAATCTACAATTTAACTTGATATTGCGGATTATCGGCGCCACACCCCCTTGTTCCGTTTCTCTTCTTCCCCCCCCCCCCCCCCCAAAAAAAGATTGATTTTCTCCCTTCTACTCCATCACATTCTAGCCATAAGCAGTCTTTAAATATTCATGAATTCGCCAATTGCTCACTTTGCATAAAAGCATCTGCAAAATGAACGCAATTTCTAATTATATTTATTCTTGTAGTAAGCTGTAGATTAATGTTATCCATCTTCCAGCTGGTTAGTTATTAGCCTTTTATTTAACAGTCCAAAATACAGACTTATGAATATACACACTCTAAGCATGCAGTTTTAATCATTTCTCTTTGACAGCTTTAGCAAAGCGCTAATAGCTGCTTGGGGCCACAGAAATTCTCCCTGGGAACTGATCCAAAAATCTCATACCTTTCATTTTCACAACTTTATTCTGGTTCTCTGTAGCTCTTCTAATGGACACATTGTCTGAAGTCATGTAAACTGGCAGTCAGTACAATGCTTTTCAGACTGTTTTTGTGTTATTGATTGTCAGTGTGTATATGCCATTGTACTCGTTAAGAGTGTTTAAATCACAATGACCTAAAAATGCACACCATCTAGACTGCTGTCATTGGGGCTTGGGGCGGGGCTTCTGGGGAGAGATGGTGAGGCGGCCAGGCCTTTGGTACCATCTTTTCCTTAGTATTGATGGGTTTTGCATTACTTGCCCTGTAGTAACACTTGTAGTAGCACCCACAGGCCTGACATCCATAGCTGCAGCTTGCCAGAATACATTACATTCTGCTAACTATGGGCTTTGAACTGTTTTTAATCCCTAAAGCACACATAATGAGTTTGGTTTTATTCTTTTATATGTTCAGTTCCAAATCAAACATTTTTTAATTATGTTGATTCCCTTTCCAACAACGTTTCACTAAAAACAGAACTGAATAAAACGACTCCCAAAATGACTCTTGAAACTGTTGAATCATCAACAATATCAGTTGCAAATAGCTCACATGTCTATTCTAGCCCAGTTTTAAACTGCTTGAACAGATAAACATTTGAATTTGGATTCACAATGTACAGTTTTCAGTAAATTACACTTCAGCTCTATCATAATAGGTCAAAGTGTATTTTTGCACCTCCAACAGTTTGTTGTTATTATACCTACTTATTCAATATAACATGCATTACTTTTATAAAACAGGCAATAATTTAAGAAAATGAAATACCAAGTCACTGCTATCCCATCCAGGGTGTGCTCCAGTTCCTCCTCTGCAGAACAAGCTGGTGGAAGGATGGATGGGTGGATGGATGGATGGATGGATGGAAATACCAAGGCACTCAACTGGCTCAATCCGATTCAAATATAGCTGTTAAATAAATAAAGAGTTAATGTGCTGGAGCCAACATCCGGCATTCGGCCAGCACTGATTTAACAGTTCAGAAGTCTCAGCCTGGGGTAACCAGTACCTCACCTTCTGAGCAGCACACACTAGGCAGCAGACTATGCCTTTGTAATCCTCTTTCTGAGCTATTTTATTCCTGTTGACCAGCAAGCGGCTTATGTGATTGCTTACAAGAATAGCTCAAGGCTACAGTAAAGGAAGGGGGCATACCAGATACAGACAATGGTTATTAGGTAAAATATAAGGTCCGTTTCCTGAAAAATAGTTGCTTTGGCACCCTAGTGCACGGCCCAGATCTATATACACGTCTACATACATATGTGTCTGTGAATATGCACATATACAGTTCAAAATTAGTACTGCTGTCCTCTGGTTGTCAATAAACATTACACAATGCTTTAATGGTCTGCAGGAGACTTGTTTTTGCATGTATATAAAAATGTTTAATGTACAAAGTTTACACTTACAATTAAGCAGTTGACGTATTCAAATAATAAATATAAGATAAATATTGAATTATATATAAAGCATTTCAAATAAATAAGGTTTTGACATTTAAAATATAATGGCATAGGATGTAAGCTTGGTGAGGGAGCTTATGCTGAAAACCTTATCACAGATTACCTGGGCAGAAGGCAGCATTCTAATTGGCTGAGGTGACAGGCGGAGGTTCAACTATCTTCAGCCTAGTGAACTACCAAACTTAGCAAAGCATTCACATTTTAGGGCAGCTACCCTATATACACGCAGCTTTCATTTGCCATTCAGAACAAGGTAAGGAAACTGAAAACGCACCTATAATTGCAGGTTTACAGTATTCAGAGTTACCTAGGGTCTGAGTTAAGCAGAACAGTGTGCTGACAAGGAAGAGATGAATGTTAGCATCAAATGTTCTTATTCTTAATTGTTTTAGAATACATTTTAATTATACATTTTAATATTTGGTAATGTAAATCTTAGTTTTGACATTTTTGTTTTATAGAATTATTTCTGTTGAAATTATATGAGTAGCAAAATGAACTTTCATACTACGATAAAAAAATATGATGCGTTCAATAACTTAGAACTTAGAACTCCAAATATAGTGTGGATATTTTTCTACTCATAGAAATTAGCTCATAGATTTTGGTTCCATCCCCGTTTACAATGTGAAATTAGTTGCACATTTTAGATTATATTTGATTATATTAGGTGATCTTGTATGGCTTTGATTTTCAGTTTTGTTATGTTTTAGATAATTTGAATTTAGGGTGTTTGTACTGGAATATATCTTTGTTAAATAAAAAAAGATAAAACCTGCTAAATGAAAAGACAGTTGTAAGCACGATGCTCAGAAATGGTGCAAAAGAAATATGTTGCTCATACTGTATAGATCATGTTGCCAGGGCTCAATGTGCTTGTGCAGTTAGCTGTTCCATCAGTGGATTACTTTAAATCTAATTAGACATCCAACCTTGGTACTGATCCAGGTTCTAACTGGGTCATATGTGGTTGACGGAGCAATGCAATGTGAAAAGTGATTCCCCAGCCTAATGACTTGTGATAATTTAAAATACTGCTTCAAGGGTGGATGAGCGATGTGTTCAGAGAAGCCTTTCAGCACACCACTGCTGTCTCTCACGTGAGGCCTTCGTGTTTGCAAGGAGTCTGACCATTCTCCTCTGGCCTATCTCATTAACAAGGTGTTTTCGGCCACAGAACTGCCATTGACTGGATGTTTTTTGTTCATGACATGTGAGGTTTAGACACTCTAGTGTGTAAATACCAGGCTGGCTGAGATGCTACCTCAGACACCAACAATCAACCACATTCAAACACAGATCGCATGTCTTAGCCATTATGATGTTTAGCCATACAGTACCTGACACTCCTGACCTTATCCGTGTTCTCTACATAGTCATTTGCAGTCACATTAAGTGCTGTATGGAAGAGCAGGCTGTTACCTTTAGCAAGCAGATGCCTGTAAAGAAATGTCCTCTGAGTGTAAATTAAACCTATTTTGTGGTCTGAAGTCCAGTGCTGGATTAGGTCATGAACATTAAGGTCTGGTTAATCCCATTAATTAATTTTATTTGACTCCATTAAGATATTTTCTGAGCTGAACACCAAGTATATAAACTCATTTGATATTTTCTAATATAATTATTTTGCATTAATAATAATAATCTTCAGTCTTCACTCTTTGTAGGTTGAAATGAAATGGTGCTTATATTTTATAATGTGCTGCATCAATTCATTGACTGTTTGCTGTATTTCTGCACGTTAACAGGAGATGCCAGGGCCGAGGCCTGTGGTGCTTAGTGGGCCTTCTGGAGCTGGAAAGAGCACTCTGCTGAAGAAACTCCTCAGGGACTATGAGGGCGTCTTTGGATTTAGTGTCTCACGTACGTAAGGACCTGCAGGGCCAATGCTATCAGGGTCCCTCAGGGTTGTCACGTACGTAAGGATCTGCAGGGCCAATGCTGTCAGGGTCCCTCAGGGTTGTCACGTACGTAAGGACCTGCAGGGCCAATGCTGTCAGGGTCCCTCAGGATTGTCACGTACGTAAGGATCTGCAGGGCCACTGCTGTCAGGGTCCCTCAGGATTGTCACGTACGTAAGGACCTGCAGGGCCAATGCTGTCAGGGTCCCTCAGGGTTGTCACATGCGTAAGGACCTGCAGGGCCAGTGCTGTCAGGGTCCCTCAGGGTTGTCACGTACGTAAGGACCTGCAGGGCCAATGCTGTCAGGGTCCCTCAGGGTTGTCACGTATGTAAGGATCTGCAGGGCCAATGCTGTCAGGGTCCCTCAGGATTGTCACGTACATAAGGACCTGCAGGGCCACTGCTGTCAGGGTCCCTCAGGATTGTCACGTACATAAGGACCTGCAGGGCCAATGCTGTCAGGGTCCCTATTACTGACAAGACTCTGTTTTTACCAACATGCCATAAATTTACCGACACCCTATTTTCCCCCTTTTTTAGTACTTATGGACAGTCTAATTTATTATCAGATTTACAGACAGGGTGAATTTAGTATGGGCTGTCATTAAATTTGCAAACAGTTGCCAAACCTGGGATCCACGTACCTTTGAGGTGTTGCTCCGCATTGAGATAAGTGGGTTAGGGAGATTTAAAGGATTCATTTATATTACAGTGACCCACTCCCTATCTAAATTCTATGTTCTACCTACTATTTCTGCAAGTTATTAATTTAGTTAATTATTAATTAAGTTAGTAATGATCTACTTCTACGAGAAACTACTACAATCTCAACTGTAAGTCTTTTTTGCATCAAAGACACATAATTCAGCTAAGGTTAAATTTATAATAAATTTATAATAATTTATAACAATTTTACAATTTATAATAAAAAAAAATGCATAGACTTGCCTTGATCCCATCTTTTGGTTTAAGTGCTGCCGCAATTGCTGCTTTATTAAATATTCTGGCAATTATAAAATCACATCAAGCCAGGGCTGATTTTTATGTGTAATGTACTGATTGATCTTTAAAATTTTATTATTATTATTATTATTCTTTTTATTTAGATACTACAAGAAACCCTCGACCTGGAGAGGAAGATGGCAAAGGTAGGAGTTTTGTATTGTAACAAGTTATTCTACTTCTCCAAAATGCACATATATCACGATTAGGTGAACATTTTCAATCAAAGAGTTTTGGAAGACTTCATGGTTTTTAGTCAGTTACCATCATGTCACACCATAATCACTGAAATTAACCTGTGATGTCTAGAAAATTAAACTAGTAAGACTCGTGTCTGTGAGAAAGCAATTCTATAACTGTGATGATTCCAGAACTGTATAAAAATATGAGAAGTATAATATATATATATATATATACATATAAAAAGTATACGTATACATCCTAGAGTATGTGATAGCTTATTTGTGATGTGTTGTTTGTATGACTAAGAGTAACAATGTAATGTACCAAGATCTGCATTTAGTTTTAACTGATCAGATGCGAAATTTGTGTTACATCTAGTATTACTATCCCAGGTTATCTAGCATCTGCCATTTATACTAACTGCTTAACCATTTAAGTTTGCTCAAATGAAGTACCATTAATATCCAGTAAGTTAATCAAATATCAGCACTCATATATGCAATATTAGTTAAAAGTCTAGGGTAGCATGGTGGTGCAGTGGTTTGCACTGTTGCCTCACACCTCTAGGACCATCATTCAAGTCTCCGCCCTGGTTCCATGTGTGGAGTGGAGTTTGCATGTTCTCTCTGTGTTGTTGTGGGGTTTCCTCCGGGTACTACGGTTTTCCCCCACAGTCCAAAAATATGCTGAGGCTGATTGGAGTTACCAAATTGTCCTTCGGTGTGAGTGTGCCAAGTGATGGACTGGCCCTCTGTCCTGGGTGGTTCTCCGCCTCATGCCCATAGGTTCCGGGATAGGCTCTGGAGCCCCAGTGACCCAGAAGGATAAGCGGTTTCAGAAAATGGATTAATAGTCAAAAGTCTGACTACCAGGTTTTACCATAATTATCTATTTTTAATATGTACATACTTGTCCATTAACTCAGATAATATATGTAGTTATACATATACAAGCAATGGCAGTTAATAACAGCTAAATTTTGATTTTTAAATATAGAAGGACAGTTTGTTGTTGATGTGGGTAAAAAAATGAAGGCAATGAAAAATATCTACTATTTACTTGTTGCCTTGCATTCCTGTTAACTACATCGTTATTTATGATCTACATCAATCAAACTCATGGAAAGCTGAATATTTTGACCATGGCTACAATGCCTCTGAACTAATGTCTATGTCTTATTATGAATACCTAAAATTACTAACTTCTTATTCATTATATAATGCATGCGTTATATTTGTATTGTAAAAGTATTGTATATTACGGTGTTATATGAATCCTGTCAGAGTGGAGAATCTATCCTCTAGGCTCTTTTCTACCCAGCTTTCTGTAGATGTATGTTCTAAGTACATTCGAGGGTCTATGCTTTCTCTGTATCCATGTTATATTCCCTGTATGGTCCATATTTCTTTACCCAGGCAAGTTTTATTCTGTCTACTGTCTTCTCAGCTTATAATGATTGACAGAGCTAAAGGATATATACTGTCGTCAACTTGGAGATTGTTTAACATTTCTATTGGTGAAAGATATTTGATTTTTAAACTGATTTTTATCTTACATTGTGTTGTCTCTACATATATGGTTTATACATTTGACTAGTCTTCCCTAAAGATATTTTGCATTAACAATAAATTAAAATTCCATCCCCTATAAGAGAAACTCTGAAAATGATTGCAAAACTGCTGATGGCAAAATACCACTATACATTGTATTGTTTTCATATGATTTTTACCTTTTGAGTTAAATTGGTTTATACAGGTTCATACAAAACTTCAAAATCCATTCACCACAATATGGAATCCAGACTGATTTAGTTATAAATTTGTGTTCTTTCTGATGCAGTTTTCTCAGTTTGAATTCAGGTACAGGAAATGATATTTTTAATCAGATCTCTTGGCAAATGGGTTAATTCTACCTTTTATTCTAGAATGGCATTTCTACCCATTACTGTGTTGTACACCCATTTCAAATAATATACTGTTTTTAAACAGAAATAAACCTCAGCTGGATAGTAAGTGGCTTCATTTGGGAAAAACACAATGCAGAACATTTAAGATCAGTCATTAGGTGTGTTAGACTGACTGAAAGAATGCCAGGTTGAAATTTAAGTGTAAGTTTAGCCCAGACCTTCTGCTAATTGCTATTTGATGCCCTTTGCAATGATTGTAGGCCCACTGTAAACTGCATTACTTAACAAACAGCAAGCTACATGCTAGAGATAAGCTACATTCTTTGTGCTTTTTCTTGCTGTTCTCTCCATAGGCTTGAATTGCCTCCCCCTGCTCCTTGGGCCAACATTATTGCCTGTAGCAGACGTCCTACCAGCACCATCTAAAGGTGTACATTCATTTGTCAGTGTCACGTGCCCTGCTGAATCATTAGCTTGTACAGTATACATTAAAACTTAAAGATTAAGTAGTTAAATCTGCATTTAGATGAACAGATCTTAACCTGGTTTGCTTGTTTTGTACTGTGCTTGACCATATTTTCCATTAGCATTACAATTTGCCCAGAGCCATTTGTAAGCCTACATATATATGTATGTATGTGTATATATATATATATATATATATATATATATATATATCAGGCATATCTATTAGCCTTTGAGGGCCAAAGTTTTTTTTTTTAAAGACATTTCAATTTAAAGACAAATACAGAGGAATAATTACATTAAATGAAAGAAATGTGTTGAGGTCAAGGACAGAAAACGCTTCCTGTTCTAATTGTTTTGAGGGCATATTTAGTAAAACCATGCAGATGTCTGGAGTCTATCCCAGGAAGCACAGGGTAGGGGGCACCCAGGATGGGATGCCAGTCTGTCGAAAAGCACACACTCGCAGTACCACCATAGAGACACCAGCTCTCAAGACTGCATATGGGCTGCAGAAAGTCACACAAACACATGCAAACTCCAAAAATGCGCATTACTAGGGGTGGGAAACATATCGACAAACCGGCGTGAGGCTGCAATGCAAATCACGGAACTGCCAGTTTGTCCTGTACATGCAATGCCTATACAATAACAATCTATCTTCATTAAATAATGTAATGCATGTATTTAGATCATAATTAAATATTAAAATGTGAGGCAGGTAGTAATAGTGAAAATGAACCTGATATTTATCAATTTCAGCTTATGTTAACTATTATTTCAGTTTATATTGTACAGTATTATATAGTACATTGAATTAAGTATAAGTCAGCATGCGTGACAGAATAGCATTGAACACAGCAAATCATGGACTTCATTCAGCTGCTGCTTTGGGTTAAACTTTTCCCATTACTTAAATAATACAGAGGGAATCGATATCGGAGTATATTAGTCTATATTATTAAAAAGTCTATATTGTATTCACTTGGTTTAGGGTATTCAATTACATTGGAAATCGCTTATAGTCAGGTTGACATAAGTGGTATGCAAGTACGCATTCGCCGTAAAAACTGTAAAATGCGCGTCAGTTTCTTGTTTTAACAGCGCAAATGCACATAGGCGTTAAAACAAGCATTATAAACTTTACTAATTACACTGTAATTTCTTGTCATAGCTGCATAAATAAGTACGCATTTGCACTGTTAAAACAAGAAACTGCCGCGCATTTTATGGTTTATACAGCGAATGCGTAATTGCGTACCACTTATGTAAACCCCTGCTTATAGTGATCACAGTTATGGTGGTCAGCCGTTTATATGGATCGAAAAGCGTCGGATAGAATCATTCCTGTGCATATACCGCTTATAAAATTTTCTTACAGTAATCAAGTAGTCCACTTATAGTGTTCATTTTGTTTTTTTATATGTGATAACATATGGAAAAAATTTTAACTGTGTCAAAAAAACCTTACTTTGATAGCCCTACTTTGCCTTATGATAACCCATCTGCTTCTGGCTAGCTACCTGAGGCTAATGCTGCATGCATAGAAACCATGACATGAAAAAGAAAGTAATTTTCTGTCAGTAACAAATATAGACTCATCATAGCTTATGATAAACTACCAGAAACCAACAAGATGTAGCAGTGAAAATACAATAAGCAATATTTTAGCATTTTTAATATTTGAATTATATACAGTTCAGTAATTTAATTTGAACAGTACTGTAATTTAAAAAGTATTTGAAACAGCTGTACTGTATATTGAAATAATCAATAAAATTCAGTAAATAGCGATGTTGTCCACCTTATATTCATGTAATAAATATGCTATACAAATGTCAGTTAGATGGTAATCTGCCTGAAATATAATATAATCTGCCCTAAAGAAAAAGGGAAAAAATCAGTTAAAATGATCATTTGCTTTTAAAATTGGCTATAGGATATATAAAATTGGAAACAATACCATTTTGAGATCAAGGTTATGTCATCCAACAACTTGATACGTAAATGGTACTCTTTAAAACAAGATAAAACAAAACGCTTTATTATCATTGGCCAAATTTATTTTGGAATACATACTGTACATACAGATATGTTATGCTAATGTGCATGTTTAGTTATGTAAAAAACTTTGTTGTTGTTTTTGCTGTCAGTGATTTTGTCTAGCTTTGTGATGTCCTTTGATATAAGCAGTTTTGTGGTGACTGTAGTTAGTTTCTGATGGTTGTTGTTGAGGAAGGAATCAATTTCATGACAACAACCAACAGACTTTTCCTTTTATAAATTATAAGACATAGAACATGTGAAACACAAAACAGGAAAAAATAAAAAATGTATGGCAATCACTCATGTACAAAAGTAACAGTGTATTATTGATCATCAACTAAAACTAAGCATTAAATAAAAATTGAGACTGCTATTCTCTTTCTACTTACACTAAATCACTAGTAACATCACTTTTAGTAAATAAGTCACTCGATGTTGAATTGTTTCGGTTCAGTGACATTTTTGAGTTCACAAAATGATTTTTCGGGTCTTTTCATTACCTCTTAATAGGGTCCAAAATGCAAAGTAGAATTAATAATTTCAATGACAAAAAAATAAACCAGGGGCTAATGCTGCAAAATCACCTTCAATCTACCATTATGTTTAATTGCTAGTATGATGTGAGTAAAAGTTTTGGCAGCCATAACCATAACCAATTGATGGATAAGGCTTTTAGAGCTGGGAATTGTCTGGGTTGACTGGTATGATGGGAATTGGGATTTGTGATGAGAAGATGCACATCACAAGCTTGGCAGACTGATATCACCATTCAGCACCCAGTTGCTCCAGAGACAGGCTGCCCCAGCTTTTCACAACGGTATCAGTTTCACATCTTCAGCCATTCAATATCTGTGAAATTTGAAAAAGATCCATAAAATACTTTTTGAGTTTTCATTGTAAAGAGATGAGTGGTGGTGGTGGACCTGTCCCAAAACCAAAGATATTGCCCATTGGGGAATCCAGTGAATTATTACTTATTTCTGAATGACTCACGCCCTGTCAGTGCCCCAGGGACTGGGTGACTCAGCTTTCCCAATGGAATGTTGCTTTGGATAAAAGTGCCTACTAAATAAATATAACATAATTAATTTATTTAAATCTCAGATTCTGCTACTTTAATATTATGTATTATACTACTATACAACTACCATACTACTATAACCCAAAAACGACCTCATTTTTCTCTCTTTCCAAAAATGCTTTAAATCAGACAAGGACATATTCCAAAGTCCATGGGTAGGAAAAGGGTTTCCAAGGTGTAAGTCAGTCACAAGCACAGACGTAAGAGTATTTATACTGGCATTGTATACACTGCCGTAGCGGTAATGATGTGAGAAATTATATATATATATATATATATATATATATACACACACACACACACACACAGTTGTAACATTGGTGGCTTTTGTTACATATGATTCCGGCAGTTCCTTGCTTTTCTTGTTCTTGTATTATTAACATGAATACTAGGGTGTTGTGGCCAGTTGACTTACTGTTTGTTCAGTATTCACCTAGTTTTTTTCTTTTCAATTTGTTCTTGGATGAAGATTATCATTTTGTGACCAAGGAGGTGATGCAGCAGGGAATTGACAATGGCGATTTTATAGAGGATGCAGAGTTCTCAGGAAACATGTATGGAACAAGGTAAATTGTGCATGAATCCCAGTGCTTCTCCAAAAATTAGATAATGGGCAAAACACGATGTACGACATGAGCTAGTCCCATGAAGGCTCAAGATTCACTGCTCCAGTGAAATCTTGCTGTATAACTGCCAAAAACAACTAAATACGCATTAATAATATTGATGCACAGTTTATAAGTGGACTATAGCATGTGCTTGCAATGAAACTCTGAAGCCTAATGTGTCCATGTTTTAGTGATTTTGACACCTGAGAGAATGTCTCTGCTTATGGACCATCAAAATGTGACATAACACAAAGATTCTGCAGCATCAGACACTTGCTAGCATTGATGACCTGTTGTAACAATTTTGATTTGTAATTGGCCAAGCTGGTTTTCTTTTTAAAAGTTCTTCCTTTGTTGAGAAAAAAAACACAGGTTCAGTAGTATAACTAAATGCTATTTCTTCAAACAGCAAATCTGCAATTGAAGATGTTCAGTCCCAGAACCTTATATGCATCTTGGATGTTGACATGCAAGGAGTGAAGAATATTAAGAAGACTGACCTCAACCCTATTTATGTCTCCATCCAGCCTCCATCCATGGAGATCCTTGTAAGCCTCTTATTGATGTATTAAGAAACAAAAAGTTTTTTATTGGAAATAAAATATACAGGGTAGGGACGTGCATCTCCATCACTGAGGCCGATGCAATATTCATCTCCATGCCAACAACCTGATGCATTTTGATTAAACACAATATGATTCAATGGGGTACAATATAATGCAAAGGAATATGATGCCGTGTAATTCTATATGGTACAGAATGGAAATGAGGGAGAGTGCTTGGCAAGTAGCTTCCTGAGATGGAATCTGTAAAATTACTGGACAAAATTATTTTATTGGACACATTTCTAATAAATAATGAAGGCATTGGGTCTCTGCCATGGGCGTCGCCGCCATTAAATCTGAGGGGGACATGCCCCCCTCACATTTCATAATTATTCCTTTGCCCCCCCCCCCCCCACTTAACATAAAATATTAGTTCACCCAGCACTGTTTCTATTGTAAGTCAATGCATTAATTAACCATTAACTATGCGTTACTTCATCATTAATTAATTATGACGATTCATGTATTCTTTGCAGGAACTTCATTAGTTAATCATTAACTAATTCATGTTCATGTTAGTACTTCAGTAGTCAATGAGGTACTACTATGATTTGTGGCCCCTCAACTAAAGTGTTACCAAATATTCAATATCTGAAAAGGGTTTTTCAGTGCCCCTGAATAGGTC
This sequence comes from Petrocephalus sullivani, assembly GCA_026780845.1. Lineage (NCBI taxonomy): Eukaryota > Metazoa > Chordata > Actinopteri > Osteoglossiformes > Mormyridae > Petrocephalus > Petrocephalus sullivani. The sequence goes on from JAODKM010000001.1 coordinate 25,933,069, forward strand.
ATGTGGTTCAGAAAAAGGATGTATGCATGCATGCATGAAAAAAATTAGTCAAATGTCTTCTTAGAAGTTCTTAAATTTGTTATTGTCATCTATATTGTTTTTGTTTATTTTCAAAAGGAAAAGCGTCTCAGAGACAGACAAACGGAAACAGAAGAAAGCCTAAAGCAGCGTTTGGAAGCCGCTCAGATTGACATGGAACTCAGTGAGGCTATTTTTATAATTACCAGCACAATCCTTCCTCTGTTGACACTACTAAGTTTATGTTCAAGTATTATAATGTTGTATTGTTTTTATGCTGAAACATATTTGAGATTTAGCCTATATGATTTCTGTGAATTGATTTAATTATAGCCATCTTGTAATTTTTAGGTAAGGGACCTGGAATTTTTGATGTCGTCATCATTAATGACGATATAGACGAGGCATACGAGAAGTTAAAAGAAGTTCTTATTGAGGTATGTTTGCACTCTGTATTGATTAAATAACCTCATATTTCCTTCAGTTATGACCATGAGTGAATCAATGCCCCATGAACAACAAATAAAAATAGTATCAAGTCTTAAAACGTGATTATGAGCATCAAACAACTTGCAACATTCTCTCTCTACCATAGGTTTCAATGGGCAATGATCTGAAATATTTATGCTCTTCAAAACATACTTCTAATTTGCCTCTCTAACTGTTTTACAGGAAATAACAAAAGTGCAGCAATCCCAGAAGTCATAAAAAATGGAAACCTGAACATCACAATCCACAGGCTTCACCTAGCGAAACAAGCAAAAGCCTTTAATTCCTAGCATTGTGTCAAAAGAGATTACCCATAACCCAACACAGGCTGATACAACTCTGCCCACGTCTTTACCTAGGAGGGGTTTGCCTGCTGTCAAACGAGTTTTCGGGCGTAGGGCTATACTACACACATTTAACCAAGTTTTCATTGTATGCATTTCTTAGGTATTACTGTGTAAGTGTTTTTCAATATCCATATATTAGACTAAAGTACTACTATGTAAAAAATAAAACTGATCTCTTTGCAATCAGCTTACTTACTTACTTTACACTAATAGTGAAATAACGCATAAAAGCTACTGTAGGAAAATAGTTATAGTTAGAAATGACATTGATAGTATCACAATGCTGAAGATATTCCTAAGGATGACAATCATTATAACATTATTCACAGCTTTTTATCAGTGGGTTTCCTATTTCGATGCATTTGGAAGATTACAGCAAAAATCTGCAAAAATAAATCAGCAAAACATTTCAGAACAACTAAACAAAGATATCAAAATCTCTTGAATTTTTCAGGCATGCAAAAATGAAGGTTTCAGAACCAGGTTTCATAAAAGCTATGTAGGAGAGGAGGATCTATCCTTCCAAAAAGTATGTGTCTAAAATGTTTGCCATGCCTTCTCAGACTGCAGATTCTCCCACAGGGACTCATCGACAATTCTCCTGATCCAAATGCTGATCGACCATCCTGGCCCCTGATTACATGCACCTGCATTTTACTGCATATTGTTTGTGACAAATTAAACCCTCCGAATACTCACCTTGTTCCAAAGTCTTCTCATTTTTAAGTTGTAGGCTTTTGGTTTTCTTTTATTTCTTGTTTTTGACTTTGGATTGTCCCCCATTCTTTGTTTGCACCCAGGGGTGTAGCGAGATATTCCCTGATGAAATGTCACCTTGGGCCTAGTTTTAGACATAATGTATTCGAGAGCCCCTGCAAAGTGCTGAGCCCCCAGAATCTGCCTGGGTAAGCGTGCCCCTGCTGTGCCCCTGTAAAGTGCTGAGCCCCCAGAATCTGCCAGGGTAAGCATGCCCCTGCTGTGCCCCTGTAAAGTGTTGAGCCCCCAGAATCTGCCAGGGTAAGCGTGCCCCTGCTGTGCCCCTGTAAAGTGCTGAGCCCCCAGAATCTGCCAGGGTAAGCGTGCCCCTGTAAAGTGTTGAGCCCCCAGAATCTGCCTGGGTAAGCATGCCCCTGCCGTGCCCCTGTAAAGTGTTGAGCCCCCAGAATCTGCCTGGGTAAGCGTGCCCCTGCTGTGCCCCTGTAAAGTGTTGAGCCCCCAGAATCTGCCAGGGTAAGCATGCCCCTGTTGTGCCCCTGTAAAGTGCTGAGCCCCCAGAATCTGCCAGGGTAAGCATGCCCCTGCTGTGCCCCTGTAAAGTGCTGAGCCCCCAGAATCTGCCAGGGTAAGCGTGCCCCTGCTGTGCCCCTGTAAAGTGCTGAGCCCCCAGAACCTGCCAGGGTAAGCGTGCCCCTGTAAAGTGCTGAGCCCCCAGAATCTGCCAGGGTAAGCGTGCCCCTGTAAAGTGCTGAGCCCCCAAAATCT
>JAODKM010000001.1:25961516-25978179 GCA_026780845.1 Petrocephalus sullivani
TGTCCAATGATATGTTTGCAATCTATGAGTGACGGAGGAGGGGGCCTATCAGCTTTCAGCTGGGGCCAGTGCCCCTACTGCCCTGCTCCAATATATGCCCATCATTGAAGATACAGCATGTGGGTTATTATACAGCTCAGATGAAGTTAATATTATATTTTTAAGTTTGTTGACCATGTGGATCTGCAGTATCCAAACTGATAATTATCAGTCATGATGTGTAAAACAAAAATTGCATTTCATGAAGCTGAAAATGATTATACTTTAATAAAACAATGTTGCTGCTGCCTACTGTATATGTTTGCTCTATAGAATATGCCAGAAACCTACAGTAAGAGTCAGTAGGAGAAGGATCAATATATTCAGAGCAGTAGAGGTATGTCACGGCTTTGTGGTGCATCACTGAAAGGCAGAGCAGTACAAGTCATGTTTGAAGGAGAGCATTGCTAATGCAACATTTTCACTCTTGTTTTATTAAACATAAAAAGTTTAAAGCAGCACAGAATAACACAAAGAACAATGAGATATGAGCCACAATTTAGTCATTAAATTTGAAGATATCCCATTTTTATTTGCATATTTCATGTTGGACTCTGAACTTCACAAACTGCAATAAGTCTGGAATATAATAGGAAAACAATGATTGGATATTTATCATGAGTCATTGCACTGTGGAATTAATCTGAATGAAACAGCATTAATTCCTGCAGTTTGGTAGCTAACCTTTAAACATTCCCTTACCGTCTGTGCTTCACAAACATACACAGACACAAATGCATTTTTTGTTACTATAACTATTGTCAGTTGCCTTCAGATGGTTGTATCATGACTATCTAATTAATAAAAAAAATGTTATTATCTAGCTTCTATAGCCACTTAGCAGCGATTGTGTACTGATGAAGTGGTTTTAGAAGCTGGGTGGCTGGAACTAAGCAATGAATGTCATTGTATTACATTCAGCTGACTGTAGTTGGAGTAAAGATTCACGATAATGTTATTTATTGATCTCTGAAATGGAACTGGGAGCTGGAATCTTGCTTGCCCATTAATGCATTATTGCTACTTTGCCCAGCAATGGTTGTTCCTGGGACTGCACTAAAAAAATGGAAAAAAAAATAATAATAAAATAAATAAGCAAGTACCGTCAGAGGATTGTATCTAGCTAGCTTATTAGCAGAACATGCTGCTTTAGCGTCTCCTAAATGACGAAAAGGTTTATTTAATATTTAGCGTAGTAATTATTGGTGACCAACAGGGGGCACAAACCAGGCTACAAATCATTTGATAGAGCTGATTGGTAATTCATTCGACAGATAACAGACAAATGTCTCTATACATATTTTCAATAGTCATTTCATCAATTTCAACACCTCCAATGTGAGTTATGTCACCTTAGAAGGTGAAGTTTTAGGTAGGCGTGTAACATGACTATACAGAAATAAAGGACTATACAAATAAAACAAAAATAATAAATACATATGATGAAACTTTGTGACAGAACTTACATAAAAAAATATATCCGGCCCAGAATATGGAAAATGAATTTTTAACACAAAGGTTACTTCTATACTATAAATAAAAGCACTAAATAGCATTTCCTAGTTATTTTCTAGTCATTTTTATAAAGTTCCTGCATTAGGAACGAAACACATACAAAAATTACAAGCTCTTAAAGAAACAGAACCTTTTTGGCTAAATCTGCTAATAATACTGCTGTAACATACCACTACCAGACTTAGGCTGGTTTCAATTGTGTGCTTTCAGTTGAACATCCCATTGCTACTGCTGACTTGAAGTTCTTTGTTTTTCGTTGGGGTTTTAAAGCTATTCCCATTTGGGAAGAAACCATATTAAAATATTGAGTGAACCTTAAATTCTGCCTAGATTTAGAGTGAAGCTGCCAAATAGCCTACAAAGTTCTGTATTTTATAATTATTTTACCACTTTATGTTCCAAAGTACAAATGTCACATTTAAATGAAGTAAAATGTACATATTTCACCTTTTATATGATCGCTTCCCCTGCACAATGAAATACAACATTAATAAGTTAACATTTGTTTAAAAAAATACAGTAAATGTTCTAATACAGCTTTTACAAAAGCTTACTATATCCCGTGTGTATAAATGTTCAACAGTCTTTCATTTAGAAACATTGTAAAAAACAGTGTCTATAGAAAATATTCAGCCACATAACCTTTTCCACATTTTTTAACTTTTTTTTTAACTTCAACTTCAAAATGTTAATACATTTAATCCCTTTAATCTTACCAAATATACAATGCAGCAGTTTAACAAAATTAGAGAATGTCTACTGTGAAACAACAGTGAAACGCAGGAAAAAAATGTTTATGACATGATTTGGAAAACTATTCATTGCTATAAATTAATACTTTGTAGAAATAACTTTGGCAGCAATATCACAGCAAAACTCCACTGACGGGGGTCTTTGGTGGAAAAGGATTCTTTACATGTTATCATCTTGTCAGCCGAAATCACCTCCGTGACCTCTCCAAGATACACATTCTCTGGTTTTTATAGTCAATCAATTTTTGCTGTGCCAGTGTCTCCAGGTTATTACAACAGCAGGGCAGTCTTTGGTTATTTGCTGACGTTACCTATGGACTTTGAGACTTTGGCTTCCACAGCTGTCTTTGGCCTTTAAGATGACATTTTACTATAAGAGGACAATCTGTGCAGAGTTTGGATAGTGCTGTATACATTCTTTTTCTATAAAAAAACCAAACTTGTTTAATATAAGGTAATACTCTGCCCCTGATCCAAGCCTTTTTACTAGTTTAGTTGGATAGGTTATGCAGTCATTGTGCTTTGATATTTTTATACAAATAAAGAGACTCAGTTGTTGTCACCAGCATATCAGATGGGATGAGTACAACTGTAATGAGCATTTTCAGCCTTTGCAAGTCAAGTCACTGTAGTTTCACTGTTGTTTCATAATCAGTTATTACTTTATCTTTAAAAAAGATAAAACCATTAGATTTCTGTCTATAAAAGCTTCAGTTGAGGAGGTGAATATTTCCTATAGTCACTGTGAATTATCATATATTGCATGTGCTTACATTCTCTCCTTAGGTCTATTTTTTAGGTTTCACAAAGCGCCTCCTATTTCCACCTGCACCAGAAAATGTTTGGCTGAGAATGATTATTTTAATCCAGCCAAATCATACAAGCATGGGTGCAATATCAATTGTGAAACATCTTAAATTCCCAGTAGAAGATCATGCAACAGAACTTTAGGAAAGACAAATAGTATTACTTCAAAGCTGGTGTGATTCACCTCCATGATGAGTCAAGAGATTAACTGTTAGAAGCCTTGCGAAACATGATAGGTAGGATGCGATTTAAAAAATAGAGTCTAGATATACAAAATAATACATTTAACAAGAGGTCAATGACGTCAATTTCTAGGCCTGATGTCCACAGACAAAAAAAAAAAACAAACTAAACACTCCTTTCCGAGGCTATTAAGATCCAGAAAAAATGAACATGAAGATGAATATGGTGACTGCATATGATAAAAAATGCAGACAGGAAAACTGGAAAAACAGCAGAGAGCTGGTTGCTGATTGGCTTCCTCACAAGTAAACCCGCCTCAGGTCCCCCGGAGATGTGATGGTGTTACACTGTGGGCACAGCTTCTTGGCTCCCTGTTGGAATGGTTCAGTGGATACTCAAATGAACAGAAACTAAATATCATCATTATCAGACAGCATCAGATATGTATGTGGCCCCCACACAGCTCTGCACACTATCAAATCTCTGAAACATGACAGTTCTATAAATACAGCAACATTAACGGTATTATAATACTGATATATAACACTGTCTTATAATTGAATGTCTAAATACTAATCCAAATACAAAGGCAACAAATATAAGCTGTTGTATAATGTCTGGTAATTATTACTAGATTACTAGAATTATTACTAGAATTATCCCATTTTGTCTGCTGCTTTTACAATTGCAATATATTAATAAAGTACGAAAACCATTGCACTACGTTCAAATGATATGTTATTAGATTTGTTCTGCTGTCCTTTTTATCACTATTACTATGTGTGATACTTGCACTAACGGAGCCGATCACCTCATTTTTTATGCATGTACACAATGACAATAAAGCTGGCTTTGAAATGATGTAAACAATGACTACAATCTGGTTTAATTATCTTATCTTACCAGAGTCCTTAGCCAGCATTCTTCACAGTGCACGTGCCAGCACTGAATGGAAGTCAGGGGAATTGTGTAGGCGTCCTGAATAAAAATGCAAAGATGACTGGCCTTTAATTGGGATGATCCACACTGCTGAAGGGGCTTCACAAAAGGCTCAACAATGAGAGGAATCCAGCTTAATAGGGGATTAAGCAGGCCTACTGAAACTGTAGGTCTAACATATAGCCTAAAAGCTGTACTTAAAAAATCTTCACAAAAGTCCATCTAGATTTTGTTTTCTAACAAACATGAATAAGCAATTTAATTCATTACATGAAATAAGGCTCATAGTCTCTAATTGTTTATATTGCCACTTCGCTGGCTGAAATATTACACTGAAGAAAAGCTCGACAATGTTTCTTTACAGATTTCCATTTCATACATAATTTGATTTATGTGGTTGTTGGCTCAATTCTTTGCTCTCTGTTGAGTGTGCATGTTCTCTAAATGTTCACATTGATTTCCTCTCATAGTCCAAAAAAAAAGAAGAACATTTGATTTTGGGGGATTAATGCAGCAATTACTACTACGTTATAGTTTTTACTTAAAAAGTCATCCTATGAACCTCCAAAACACGGCCATGTGGCTTCAACATCATATAGTTTAATAAAGCATATTGAACAATAACGTGAAGTTTAAATAAAATTTAGTAGTGTATCCATTTCCCCTGATATTCCACTGCAATTGGTGGTATCTTTATTATGCATAATGACACATGTTTGTAATAGTCTCTGCTTGGAAAAACTCAATAGTACTTAGTAGTAATTAGTGCATCATTTGCATTGTCAGACAACTGAACCAATAATTTTTGCACAACAAGGAAGCTGACAATTGCAGTACCACAGTTGAACACTAAGGGGAAGCAGAAATCTAAGGATGATGATGGTAAACTGCACATTGATGCACCTAAAAATCTGTTAGTGTTATTACATTGCAAAGCAAAAATGTGGTACATAAATAGCCAGTTCCTTCTTTTGGCTGTAATTCTTCCAAAAATAAGAAAAAAATATGTTAATGACTATTACTAAACAAATAATTAAAATAAATAAAACAAAGTAGCAAGTTGTGATATGCTTTCAAACAATGACTACTGACAATACTGACTGTTGCCAATAACTATGTACGATTAATGAGCACACTCACCATGCAGATGAGACACTTATATCGGTCGCCTCTTGATAGCTGTTTCTCCAGCTCCCGAATACGAGATTTCAGGGCTTCGAATGTAGTCAGTGTGGAGTTGTCATTAATCCTAGAAGGGAAGTTGAGTTTTTATCAGGCCAGTGCCTGGGATCAATTAGAGTTCCATGAACTGCTACTTTTTCGGGCCTTTTATTGTATTCTGGAATTTCATTAGTCCAAATTATATGAAATTACACCTGGATAACAATCCAGCTGCAACAAGTAAGCAAAGAAATCAAATGTGAAAAAATATTAATTTTAATTATTTTCTCATTTTCTTCCTCTGTCTGAGTAGGTTATAATATCTGCCAAGACACCCACAGGAAAGATGTGAAGGACACGATAAGAGACTTTTCCTCTATTTGCCTTTCAAGCGAAATGAAGTGAAAGTGAAATGTTGTGAATTCTTTTAGTATATTTCACTACTACTCATTTACCACAATATACTGAAATAAAATTATTCTGTGCTGTTACTTATATTTTGTTATATGCTGCTAAAAAAATACTGAATCACATAATCGCATACTGGTCATATACAGTTTTGTCAGATATCAGTATGGTTATATACCTACAGCAGCTGTATGATTTTTCAGCAAGCATATACAGAATTTTTCCTTTCAATATACTATGTAATGCAAAGTGAGCAAGTTAGATATACCAAAAATTCAACTGGAGGGATATTTTACTAAGTCATTTCGTAACAGTTCATAGGTTGGAGGCTGGAGACGTATTCATAACTTTTTGGGGACTCTCCATTCATTTCTATGGGCATAACCCTAATCCCAACTATGACAATTTTAACCCATACCCAGCCCTAACCTTAATCATAAGTAACTAAAGAAAATGCATTTTTAGTTTTTGATTGCATTCGCAAACTTCTATAAAACTGTGGATATCTTTGTGGGGACTGATAAAATGCCCCCAGAAGGTAAAAAGTTACAGATTTTTATGATACTGTGGGGACATCATAATTACAAATACACACACATACATATATTGATGTGTCATGCGTAAGTCTGTCCAGGCTAATAATGGCAGAGACTCTGAAGAGGAGAGGTCCTCTCTGTGTTTATGCTTCCCCTGACAGTGAACAGCTGGAGTGATTCATGCTCCCGGCGGGCCAAAGTGTTTAATGCCCTCACAACATGCTGAAGGAGAGAGAGAGAGAGAGAGAGAGAGAGAGAGAGGAAGCAGCCGAGACAGGCAGCAATAAATCAATGGGGGCGTCTGGCTTCTGCCGCTGCATTTAGAAACGCCATTCTGGTCATCGCTGGATACACCACGTCAAGTGCATGCACCCATGCATGGACAGACACAAACAAATTATATTTTTGGACCTCTGTGTCTGTGTTTCTTCTGTTATATTCTTTTATGTTACTGTTATACTACTGTTTTTTTGTATTTTGGCAAAGCTGACCACCGCTCATTTCACTGCTGGTTAAAGTCCGAATGTATAATTTGCAGGTTACACACAAACATCCTTGAATCCTGCATGTCCATCTTAGCAAATATGCATTTTTATTTTAAATTCCCATGCAGAATGTGACAGGAAGCACACAATGGCAAATCAATTGTTCTCGGGCCACCTGTTAATCTGTGTCCCTCTTGTGGCTGTCCTGCATAATATTTTTTAAGTGATAACTGTAGTGCAAATAATTAAGAACATAAAATGACTGACCTGAATGTAATATTATAAACTAAAATAGGTACAGAACACAGCCTGTGCTGAAATGAAATGTTTGCGTCAACTGCACTTTGAGGTCAGTTTTTTTCTGTATTACAATGAGGTTTTAGGAATTGTAATGTGTAATTCAGGACAGAGGTGGAAAGTTCAGGCCGGGATTTTGTTTCAACCAACCAGTTGAGCATAAAGACCCACATTCACAGAGTACTCAACTGGTTAATTGAAGCAAAATCTTGGTCTGGATTTCTACTTTCTGAACCTGAACTTTCCACCAGGAGATGATTATGGAAGGTAAAAATGAACACCTCCTTTTTCATATTAAAAACAAGAAAAGGCAGAAATTAAATTGACTAAGGGTAAATGTGTGTTTCTGTGAGTTAGGACTTTTTGCCAGTGATCGAAAGGTTGCTGGTTCAAATCCTGGCCGAGTGGTGATGCTGTTGGCCCCTTGAGCATTACAAGATGAATAGGCAAGATAGGTATGAAGCAGATTTCTGTAAGATGGTGCCAACAGCTTTCCAAAAACCTCCGAGCATCATACTGGCATTTATTTATGGAATGCTTTAGCATTCCTCAGTATGTCAGCAAGCTATCCCCAAACGCTTTGCCTTCAAGGTTCTTTGCTGAACAGGGCTAAGGTTAGGATTCTTCATCATAAACTGGCATTTGAGGATGTCGGCATACAAAACCGAGGCTTCCCCTAAAACGTCAGGTGCTTTTGCAGGCTTGTGACAAAATGTATTTCATGAGTGATGATGCTATAATGTCACAGCACTGACATCTCTGCTTGAAAAGAGGTTTACACTGAGCTCTGCTAACTTTGCCATATTTAAACCTTAAAAAAATCAATCCTGATATGGATATCACACATACAGCTACATATGGAGCTTACTGAAACCAAGTTGAGAACTTACACACTTACATAAACGAAAACTAATTAACTCATTTCAATATTGTGGTATAGATTGTAATACACTATAAAATCAAACCTTCTATAGGGATGCTGCAGAATTGTAATAAAATACCAGTTGCAAAATGACATTAATAAGATCTCTAAGCATCTTTTAATATCTTACTACCTAAGGATCCTTTAATATTTCAGTATGGCTGTTATGCCTCCTCTCTTTTATTATGTCCATGTTATAGTAAAAAATATAACTGCAGGAAAAAGGGGCTAAATGAAAAAAAAGTATATTTAGATCATTTTTAAATTGCTAATATTTGTATAATTGATCCATCTGCCACAAGGGGAACCTGGAGCCTGTCCCGGGCAGCACGGAGCTGATGGCTAGGGTTAGGCCCGGGGTGGGATAGCAGTCCACTGCAGAATATTTCAGTAATACTCCCAGAAGAATTTTACATGTTTCTTGCCACAAAGCAATTCAGAAATTCACAACTATAAAACAAATACTCAACAATGCAGGGCATTATCAAAATTAATTTGTGTTTGGTCAACAACAAAAACAGCGAAAGAACGGGGCTGACATTTGAAAGTACATTTCTGAATACTTTTAGCGTTTGAAAATGGTGGCTACTCTTACTTCTTGATGTCACTGTTTTTACAGGCCCTCTGTGTGGGGTCTGTGCAGGGATCCTGTGTGCTGCTGTCTCCCATACTTGTGGACGGCATTTCTGCAGAGAGAACCCTTTTAAAAGCCTCCCATAAACTCCACAGACACAGACATGGTTCACAATTTCAGAGCTGTACAAAATCACATTTGCTTAAAAATGGCAAAACAGACACAGGCACTTACCGTCGCCGGCCCGTTTAGAAAATTCAGACGTTGCTCTACTACAGGAAGTGATACCGCTAAAAGAAGACAAAAGTGAATAATTTACATTAAAAAAGGGCACAGAGGTATTTTAAGTAGTGCTAAATGAACTGTGAAAGCGCCAGTGTCCGTAGGAGAGAAACGAGGAAATGCATCATTGTCTAAATTAACGATACATTTGTGACATCTGTCATTTTTGAAGAAAGCCATAAAATTATCACATGGAAGACATAACAAAAACTCTCTCTCTCTCTCTCTCTATATATATATATATATATATACATACACACACACACACACGCACACACATACATGACTGTGCGAAAGTCCCAAGCGGCCAAAAGAAAGGCTTAAAGCTATTTGTCTGGGTAGTACATGCACATTTACTTAGAGCAAAAAACACAAAACAATATTAGAAAATAGTTAATTAATAAAATAGAAATTAATACAAAAAGTGTTCTCCAAAAGGTTGCCAAGGTGACATCTGATTGGATGGCTAGATGAACCCAAACCTATATATAAAAAAACAAATCTCTCCTACTTATTTATATATAGCGGGGATAGTTAGGACTATTCCAAGGCCCCCTGACTGACAGGGGCCCTAAAAAATTTAGAGCATAATTGGGGCCCAAATTGGGACCCCTGTATGTATATATACAATTAATGCAATGCAGTAGCCAGCCCCACACCCACTATGGACAGATCCTGAATCACTGTGTTATGTATTATGCAGCCTTTTAATGAAATGCATTTAATTATAAGCATCATTATTCTTGCATACACTGATGTATGTCCCTGCACACGTAACTTACCGGTTTTCTTTGCGTAAATGGGTTTTTAAGTCACATGAAAAGCATGACCCAGGCAATACTGAATGGCGCCAATTACTCATAGCTACAGCTGATCATGAAATGCTTTAAATGTTTGCAGGTATTTTTTTTAGCTACTTTAATTCTTCCATGCATCTTTAATCAGCTCACGTTCCTCAGGGTCATGGTGGAACTTAAGTATTACTGTTACATTAATACTAGGTTGTCAATGATTATAGATAAATGTAATTAAAACTTGGGAATTACAATTTTTTCTCTTTAATGGAATTTATATTAAAATTTATCTACACTAATATTCTAGACATACTTCAGCAAATGAATTGCTTACCAGCAACAAAATAACTATATCATAATGTCAATGAACATATTTTTAAATGAGTAATTCATTTATTTAAAGAATTACAGATGCATAGGTCACATAACCTGCAGAAATGTGTAACATTACAGGGGGAACAGTCTGAAAAATCGGCATAAGCCCAACGTGGACTAGCTACATCGGCAGAGAGCCACAGCAGTCACAAGCGGAAGCTCACTAACAAAGATAGACGGATACTTAGCGGGATAGCTGCTAAACGCCACAAAAGTAAGGCCTTCAAAATGACAAGAGAACTGAAACAATTCCTCCGTGACCCAGGCTCGACAAAAACTGCAAAAACTTCACAAAGCTGGAGTTTATGACAGGGGTGACATTCAGAAACTACTGTCTACTATCCAAGCCCAATGATCAAAGATACATAACCTGGTGTAATGAGCACAAAAAGCTGGGCTCCTGAGCAAAGGAACACAGTAATATGGCCCGATGAGTCATATTTCACAGTATTTCCTGTATCCAGACGGGTTTACAGTCGTAAAAACCTGCAATGTCTGTTGCCAACTGTTGAACGTGGTGGGCGATCTGTAGCGGGACGGGGAGCCGGGGCGGCAGGGGAGTTATTAAGTCCTACAATTTTCCCTGCATGTCTCTATAACGGGCAAGAAATATGGGGCCATTTTATAGGAGCAGGTGCACCTTATGGTGCAACCACGTCCCTGCATGGTACTCCCATACTCCCATACCAAGATAAGACAGTGCCCCCCTACACACTGATAAACAAACTCAAGATGTATTTAATTAATACTGTAATGCTTTCCATGCCCCCCCAATCACCTCAATCTAAACATTACTGAAAGTTAACTGGATGGTCTGGTGCACAGAGTGTGCAGTAGATGTCCACCTACTTCATCCCTCAAAGAACTGTGGGATTTAGGTCTTGAAAAATGGTCCAACATCCCACTATAGTTCTGGACAAGATTCAGTGAAGGAAGGAGGGACAGGTGGTCTACACCTTATTGGGTCTTCAATATTAATATACTTTATTTTTTAGGTATTTCCATCATTTACTTCACAGGCTATACAGACTGGAAGTCTTCATTCAGCCCTCTTCCATACCCTTGTCCTATATTATGTCATGGGGATCTTGAGCCTATCCTGGTAACAAAAGGGAATAACCCAGGATGGAGCCCTAACCCCTTGCAACACGGAAGTCTTGCTTTTGTTAAATGACCAGATGTCTCCAGGAACAGGGGCACTATTTAACTTCGTTTTTCTTTTCTTATTTTTTATTTTTAAAGGTACAACTAACCAAAATGTGCTAATTTCACCTGATGTGTCAATAGAATAGGCAATACAAATCTTATTGTTTCATGAAATATCCCAATTTTTTTTTTAAATAGAAAAGAGTGATAAGCAAAAATGGCCGCGTGAACTTGTACTACTGTTTACATAATTATTATTTTTTTTTAATTTTCAAATTTGCCACTGTATGAAAACTATGGCATAAATATGGGATAAAAATGAAAAGGACCAAGTAAACCTGTATATAGACCTTGAATTCAGGATGTGTATTATATTAACTGCATTGCTTCCTGGATGTGTAATATATTAACAGCATTGGTTTCCAGTTGTGTAATATATTACCTTATACTGAACAACTGAGTATTATATCTGCAGTCTGACAATATGCAGAGAATACCAGCTCAGATTCTGATGCCAATTTTCAGGATAATTGCGAACTGCTGGACCTATGGCTTCTCAAGACCCAGATCCCATTATTTTGACTCAGTAGCTCTGACAGTGAGTAGGAATAACCCGGTGTGCTTACTTCAGACTGGTCCCCTGCAGGGCTTCTCGCCTCTGAGCTTCCCCTAGCTCATCTCCTGAACATAAGATCACGTCCGTCTCACTGTATCTTGGTATAATACGGTCAGGAAACACACTGCTTGTAATATGAAAGTCTTGCTAATCGCTAATTTGATTTTAGATCAGCCCTTAAACAAATTTACACTTCTTTACAAATTTACACTTCATTACTCTTCTTGTGTAAAGATGAAAATGCACAGTAGGACTGAGCATGTGTACAAGTCTGATACAGATATAAAATTGCTCTTGGGATGACTGCTCTGAGTGCTAGCATGCTTGTAAAAATAAATCTTGACCCATTTTCTGACATGCTTACACTTTATTTCTTAGGACATGTGAAGTGTGCCCCAAAGACTGTTGTACTACCAGTATGGAGAAAAGGATACTGTGTTTTCCCATACTCCAGTGTGTCGTCCCCATCCACATCCAGGTCCACGTCACTGTCAAGGTTCTCCTTGGAGCTGTATGTAACAAATCCTACAAAGGACCAAGAGGGGATGAAAGTGGTTAGAGCAAGTATTACATATATACAGTTTAACCTTGCAAAGAAAGACATAATTGTTTAACTTAATGTTTATGGTCAAATAAACCCAATATGGGCACCAAATAAAAATATTTTTTATCAGTCAAAAGTACATAACAACAAATCATTTAAAAGACCATCACATATTGCCAGACTTCCTCCTGGTAACTATCCAGCAATGCCATCGCTTGAAGGAGAATTTATCAAGTCATTGATAAGTAGGGAAACAAGCCTTTCTTTCATCCAGAATGCACCTTCAGGGAAAATCTTTGGCTCTAAATTGTCAATAGCAGCCATTTTTTTAGAAATTTAAGAGTCGATGGTTTCAAACACTACACAAGAGGGTGTGGGTAGATTTGTTTGCTATAGGATCCCATACAGAATCAGAAAGCTTTTATTATTTTGGACAACATTGTGATTATAGACTGCACACTACACTGATACACAAAAGACGAAAACAGACAATATACAGAACCACCAACAATTTCTATATAAAAAAACAATAACATATAGGATGGTAATAAACAGGTGGGTGAGTATGGCAATAGGAACAGTACATATTGCACTAGCAAGACAAATAAGAATTTGAAAAAATATGCAAAGATGTATCATTGCACATGTGCCCTGAGGGATTCACCAGTTTGTTGGCCATTGGAAGGAATGATTAGTTATTTTATGTTATTTTATACATCAGGTAATGGATCTTTGAACACACAAATTTACTATGCAGTCAAACTCAAAAGAAACATCTTTGTGCATCTTTGGCAGGCGGGGGATAGGCATACAGAATCATGAAAGCTAACTCTAACACGTGAATGCACAGCCATCCGCTCGGTCGTCCAAGAACCACAAGTGTGACTCTCAATGTGTACAAGGGCAATATCAAACCACGCCGGAGGCTTATTACAGAAGGGCTCTCAGCTTATCTCTCTCCAACAGCAGCACCATAAAGTGCCCCTTCAATGGCTGAAACACAAATAAAATGCATCACAAACGTCAGCCCATTTACAATCACACATTTGTTTTTAGTGATCAAATAAAAGACACCTATTAAATTTTATGTGATCTCAGGGCCTGTGAGGAACATATGTTCACAATAACGGGTTCATATAAATAATCCTACTTGCTGCCCACAGTTCCGGACAATATAACGCAATATTTCAAGATGATTCTTGAATGCATAACAGGTGAAGGCAGCACCGCTGAATAGCTAGCAAAGTTGTAACATTTTATTTATTTTTTCCAAGTCTACATTATTTTTCCGCAGGTACCTGTGTTAGTGTGAGTGTCCATGCATGTGTATGCAAGAGCTATCTACATACTGTGACTCTGGAACCCAGACTGTCTTTTTTCTAATGTTAAAGAAGAAAAAAATATATAATTTTTCATCTATAAATATAAAATAATTGATATATAAGTACAAATAGATACACTTGCTTTATTATTTTTCTGTTTACTGTGACTGTCCTTGTGGTTCCCTCTTATTTGTGACCAGAAATTCTAACTTAGGGAAGAAAGAATATGAGAAAAAGATTTACTGATCCATTTACTCAGAATCTGCCAGCTACTGATTTTCAGTAAATCAATATACGCTAAACATCTGTTCTCTGGGAATAATATTTTTACCTCCAAGGCCCCTTTTCACTGTCTTTGATCAAACCAATTAAATAAATTAAAGGACTACGTTGTCTGCTTGAGAATTCTATGTGGATGCAAAATTGGTACTATATTTACATAAAAACTGTGCAACTTTTTAAATGTAAAAAAATATCGTTTCAGTATTTACTGAATTTCAGGTCAGGTAAATTTATTAGAGGAAGACAGACGGCAGCATAGTAAAGGTAACAGTATTACCCCTTTCATGAAAAGAAAAATATTATGCATGTATGACAATTGAGATTTAGCGCTATGAAATCCATTTGACAGGAATGATGGGTAATTCATTACTCACACTGTTAAAAATGTAATTGCTTTGCAGCATGTGGCATCAACTAATGCCATATACTTACATATATAGATAGCTTGTCAAGAACAGAAATACATATGAAGGATTTAATTCAATGTGCACAATGTGCATTCAGATTTAATCATGATGTGTACATCTACAGACATCTCTTGCGCTTGATAATATCTCTGTCAGGTTCCAGCCTCATCTGTTGTTTCCGTTTGGCCAGCTGGTGTCACTCTGTCCCGTTCTGCGTTCCACTAGTTTGCACTCTCCACAGTACCTAGTGTGTTCCCCAGTTTTCCAGGCTGATGAATGCACAATGAGTTGCTAAGAACTGCGAGATCCTACCATCGTGGGTTTGAGGCTGCTCAAAAGCCAGCTGTAGCTGTGTCAAAATTCAGGGGCTGCATTCAAAGACAAATGCAGCGCCACAAAGTTGTCCCATTTCAATTGAATGTGTCCTCCTTTTGCCCAGTTCAACATATCCCATGATTCATTGCACAGAGGTAATGTGGGTGTGTCCCAAGTAGGCAATGCAAGCGACGTTTCATGACTCAAGGGTAAGGACAGCAACAGCTGGTGATGGCCAGACCGTCCCATTTGACAATGCTTTCTGTTCAACCTCAGAAGAATGCAGCCTATAAAGGCTATGCACTTTTAGACCACATCCTTCATCCTTCTAACATTATGTTTTCCCCCTTGTAAGATATATTGTGTTTATGTATTTTTGTCATTGTTTTGGATTTTAGTTCTTAGTTATCTCTACTTATATTTAGTTTTGTGGTTATGTTCAGATTTACTTATGTTCATAGTCTCAACTAGAGTCTGAAATCCTTACAGTTTGTTAATTAATGTCATCTGTTCCATTTGCTCCTAGGCGCAAGGCTCTTTTTTGGCACCTATGCGGTGGAATGAACTCCTCCTAGATGTCCGAATAGCTGAGTCGCTGGGAGCCTTCAAATGATGTCTAAAGACCTATTACAGAAGAACTTGGTTTAGCACTTCTTGTATTATACTCTTATTATTTATTATTTAAACAAGCAAACAAATAAACAAACAAACAAACAAATAAATAAACTTATTTCCCAAGAGTTTTCAGACATGGTATTCTTAGCCTGGGTTCTACTGAAAAAGCAAATATCAGAATGTATTCACTGTTGGAGACAGTGTAAGTCACTATGTAAGTCACTCGGGCTAAGGGAGTCTGCCAAATGCTGTAAATGTAATGTAAATGTAGTGTGTCATTACTAATAACCCACACTAGTCCCTCGTCATGCCTTGTTATCTGCGTGTTTATGTGCCTACCCTTGCTCTGTTGCTCTGTGGGTCATTGCGTTTGTTCCTGTTTTACTGTATGTGCTGCATTGTTTTTGATCCTGGTGTTTCCTCAAACTTGTGTTTTCTGAACCCTTTCGTTAAAACTTTCCTTGTGTTTATTTATAGCCCCTTTAGTCCTTGTTTATTCTCCCACAGGATGACACTCCTTTGGTCATGGGTGACTTCAGTGTGGCCACTGGCACTGACAGGTCTGGCTATGCTCAAACTCATAAAGTACACCTGGAAGTTGGGTCGGATTGAGATCGGATCAGGTTCACACCATAAATGAATCACTGCAGAAATCTTTTGGGAGTGGACCGAGACCAAGTCTTCTGAAGGGTCTCGGTCCGGTTCTTTTGGTCCGCACCCAAGTGCGATTGCTGTGTTCACACCTGCTCAAATGAATCTCACCAAAGGGGAAACGAACCAGAGTCTATTTTAAGAAGAAATGCGGGCATGAAAACACCCTGAATAAGAGTGAGGTTCATGGGAGGCTACCTTAAAGGAAATATATAAAAAAAAAATCATTCCTACCATTCTCAGGCCTAGATGCTCATGATCAGTGTAGCGATGAGACAGAAATTTACCTTTTTGCTAAATACACTCAGCACTCAGCATTATGTTTGGAGAAATAAATAAAACCTCACCCAAACTGTGAAGCAGGGTGAAAGGAGTATTATTCTGTGGGGTCGTGTAGTGTTTCGGGGGTATACCTCTAAATCTTCGTTCCAGAACTGAAGGGACCCTTAACCTCTTCTGCCTGCACCAGTCATATTCCTCTAAGTGTATATTATTCTCTCCAGAGATATGCATGGATTCATCTTCACTTCTGCAAACACCCTCCTTCTGTGGGGTGGAAAACAGACTTCATTCAGAACTAAGGGGTGGTCAACCATTAAACATGAGATGTCCAAATTTTATGTGACATAAACGCGTAATAAAAACACAACATTACAATTTATGGAAACAACAAAATTCTCTATTAATACATTATTT
>JAODKM010000001.1:26009645-26060390 GCA_026780845.1 Petrocephalus sullivani
CCCTAACTCGAAAACTCCCTAAGTCGAATTTTTTTTTTGGTCCCGTTGAGTTCGACTTAGCGAGGTCCGACTGTATATAAACTGCATAGTTACATGGTCTAACACTGAGGACATTGTGATTGGTCGTATATACTCAGGAGCGTGACCTGGCACTCTGCAGAGAAAGAGCAGGTTCTGACACCACATCAACCCTACGGCTGACCACAGCTCTCTCACTGTTCTGCTGACTTCTGCTGCTCCAAAATGGTCAACGTGCTTAAAAATCAACCTAAAGTATCAACCAAAGGCCTGGCTCACAATCTCCGACCTAGTTCACCCAAAGGTGTTCCTCACAGCCAGTCAAGTTCTCCCATGCCACACTCACCCAACCATGCCTTTATGGACCTTGCTTTGTGCAGTGGGGCACAATCTTGCTGGAACAGAAAAGCCCCAAACTCTTCCCACAAAGTTGAAAGCATAGAATCACCCAAAATGTCTTGGTATACTGAAGCATTAAGAGTTCCCTTCACTGGAACTAAGGGGCCTAACCCAAGCTCTAAAACACAACCCCACACAATTATCCTTCCACCATCGTACCTACAGTTGGCATTGTGCAGTCAGGCAGGTAATGTTCTCCTGGCATCCGCCAAACCCAGACTCAGTCAGAGGTGTGTGATTTGTCACTCCACAGAACGTTTCCACTGCTCCAGAGTCCAGTGGCAGTGTGCTTTACACCACTCCATCCGACGCTTGGCATTGCACTGGGTGATGAGAGCATGCAGCTGCTCAGCCATGGAAGCCCATTCCATGGAGCTTCCAGCATCAATTTTGTGCTGGGGTTAATACCAGTGGAAGACCAGAACTCTGCAGATATTGAGTCAACAGAGCGTTGGTGACTTTTATGCATATACAGCATTCGGTGACCCTGCTCTGTTACTTTACGTTGTCTGCCAGTGGTCTGAGTTTATATTGTTCCTAAATGCTTCCACATTGCAGTAATACCACTTACAGCTGTCTGTGTGTGTGTGTGTGTGGATTATGTTAATATTACATTGTGGGGACCAAATGTCCACACAATGTAATAGAAACCTGTTATTTTGATGTTTCTGGGAGCTTTTTTTTTTGGTCCCCAGAAGGAAAAACTCAATTTTATAAAAATCTGCAATAAAAAAATTTACTTGCCGCAATTCTTTATTTATTTGGTGGTTCCTTATGGTTAAACTATAAGCTAAAAATGGACAGTGCCAACTGTCCATTATGTGTGTGTGTCTGTGTGTGCATCTGTCTGTGTGCACGTGTTTTGCATATAACTTGTTTGTTCTTTTTTCATAGATTTTCATATATTGCACGATGTACTGTTAATGTTAAATTTGTTGAAACATTCACACACTGAAAAATGAGGGACCATACAATGGTAACACCCTCCAGCTTAAGTACATTTACTGGAAATACAAAGTGGAAGAAAACCAGAAAATCTGCCCCTATATAATCAACTAGTTATTGTAGAACCAGTGTAATATTTCCAGCTCCCAGAAGGACCAGTCCTTCTGAAACCCTGCACCAAAGTAGACTGGACAAGATGAAATGTCTCGTACAGCTGACTCTGGCTTGTGTGCTTCTCTAAAGGTATTGCGCCTTTTTCATTTATATTTGGTTTATTAGTAAGGGCTTATTCATCATTCTGGAAACAAGCTGTCTTAGAGCGGCAGTGAAAAGAGAGCAGGTGTAAATAGGTTCACTCAACAAAGATTAAAAACTTAACTAGATTTGGTGCTGTTGAAATGACTGCATTGTATTCTCCGGACAGTCCTATCATTTGGTCTGACAAACTAAGCCAGACTCGTCCCACAATCACCAACTTGTACAATTTCTAGAATTACAGGATGATCGCCTGAAAATGTGAAAGCCAATAAATGTGTTTTTACCTGAATACTGTGAGTCTAAAATTGTAGGTCTAAAAGTATACTTATTCATCTACTGCACATTCAAGTTATACAACAACTTATACTTACCAATTAGGTGGTTATTTGTATTTTTTTTTATCCATGTTTTAAAATGTTGCATATATTATTTATATGTTTATATCTTTAAATATTTATATTCTATGTATTCCTCTTTTGCACTATGACTAAAATTGATAAATGATATAATATGATAAAATGATATAATGGCGAAAACTGTAACAGATGCGATAATGGTATATCGTGAGGTATGGAGGCGTACACACGATGTACATGTAATTCATTTACATTTTGTAATGTGAGGGGGTGAGGGAAAAAAGAGAACTGTGTGCGGGCAACCCTATTGTAAAATAACGAAAACAGGTCACACTTTGCTTTTGATTTACTTTAATGAACGTCTCCGCATTAAGCTAAACCCAAAGCAAAGTGCAACCTGGTTTCGTTATTTTCATAGATTCTCTGTTGTGGTCAGCACTCTTATACACTACGACACGAACATGTGGCAAAGTCGCTGATAAGTTTGACTCCGCGCTCAGCTGCATTGTTGACAACTTTCACTGAGTGAATTAATGTTTTGGCTGTGTAGAGATTGTCACCAAATACCGCTGGACCACTGGCATATTCATCTCATGACAGGCTTGCTTTGTGCTGAAAAGAGAAAAGTACAGTTTGGTTGCTTTGAAGAACTTTATTATTTTTGGACAGCCTTAGATATGCGGGTACAGAAAATGGATAGGGCTTTCCTCAGTCCGGATGTGTTGGCAAATGTCTTTCTAAAGAAACAAACACAGATTTTAAAATCAGAAACCTAAACAATGGAGGATTGAAATGGGGTTTTGTGGGCATCAGAAGGGCCATAATTCATACAAAGGGCCCAAACTTTAGTCAATGATATGTTTTTAATAACCGAGGGACTGGGAAGGGGGCACTCCAGGAGCCAGACAGCTTTCAGCATGTGGCCAGTGCCTCTTTGGAGTTAAAGCAAGGCTGTCTTCTTGTTCCCTATGATGTGTGTTAGTCTCTTTTGCTTTTGGACCCCAAATAATCTGCCGAAAGCCATGAAGCTGAAGGAATTGCAAGCCAGATCAGTCAGAACTTTGCGTATGATATGATAGTAATGGCTTCGTACATAAGGTTTTCTTGAATTGTCAGTTTTGAAATGATTGTTCTCTTGATCAACCGGGTGCTTTTTCCTCTGACTCATGTCAGACCTTCATATAGGTACGACTGTCAAATGGCACTTAGACCCACTGCATTTTTATAAGGTTATATGGCTTTTACCATCTGCATCCAGTGTTGTGTTTAAAATCTGTATCATTTAGAATCTGCATTCCTGAAGAAAGTCTGATTAAATAACACGCAAAAAGTGTTTTACTTTATTGGCCAGAGCGGCACTTGATTAGCAACAATCCAGGGTTTGGAGCCTCTTTCAGAACCGCTGCACTTCAGTGATATCTTGCACAAACTTCCCTGTTCATGTGAAACCACTGACTGAGCACTGACCTCTTTTTTCAGAAATTTGATTGTGGCAGGATTTACTTAAAAAAACTTACAGCTACTTACTGTACAGTGAATGTCAGCTCTGATGACAGTATCCCCAACTGTATTCCAACTTTGGTGGTTCCTTATGGTTAAACTATAAGCTAACATTAGATAAGCATCTACCTTTGATAACACAATATTCACATGTAAACATGTCAGTCTCTATTACTAAAATCTTTACACTACATCCATTAGCTGCTATTTTCCACTGCCCAGGGAGCAGTGCTTGGGGACGGTACCTTGCTCAGGGTACCTCAGTGGTACTTGAACTAGTAATCTGTCAATTACTTGGTTGTGTCCCTAACCAGCATACCACTTGCCTCCCCCATGCCTAGCCATATGCAGGGCTTGACTGAAGCCCTGACTTTGGGGTCCCCCTCATCCTCACGGTACACTTTGCCACCTTGGGGGGGCACACAACACAATAGAAATGATAACAATCCGAAGGGGGAGGCAGCTTACTTTAACAAAAAGAAAAAACGATATGGCAGATGAAAACTGATGACTTACGACAGGTGACAGCGCAAAGAAAGATATGAAGGACAGACTGACCTTTTCCAAATGTTATGTCAGCAGGATTTGGTGTCACGCTATGACAAAATGTCTAGAGTATTAAGTGCATTGTCCTCGATATGTGGTGCAAGCTAGCATCCTGTCCAGGGTGTCTTCTGCTTCTTGAGACAGGCTCTAGACTCAGTGGGACCAAATTGTCGGGGTACCTACTGGTTGTGAGTTCAAAACTGGTTTGACCACTTTTACTTTCTGTTGGTTCCTGTTGCATTTACTATGTTCCACATTGGCTTTGGTTTCTTGTGTTTTGGGTTTTGCTTTGTACTTTTTGTGAGAATGTATTATTTGTCTTTGATTGCTGTAAATCAATCAATACATTATTGATGCAAAGTTTGTTGAAATATTCTTAATTTCCTCTGCTTTCATTTGCTATGCAATCGTAATGTTCATCATAGAGAGTTAAATTAATCCTCTGAAGAATTTTGGGGGGCACAGTCATCAGGAAACGGTAACTTCCTTCATCAGGGAACTGTAACACCCTTTGGCTGTTTGTATGACGTGTACCAGATACTGTACACAAAGCAGAGAAAACCAGCAAACCTGTCCCTGTACCAACAAATAGTTACTGTACTATAGTATAATCAGTGTAATATCTCCAGCTCCCAGAAGGACCCGTCCTCACACAACATCAGAAACCCTGCACCAAAGTGAACTGGCCAAGATGAAATGTCTCGTGCAGCTGACTCTGGCTTGTGTACTATTCTCTAAAGGTATTGTGCCTTTTTCATTTATATTTGGTTTATTTAGCAGGTCCTTCCGGCCAAAGCAATGGACAAGTCAAACAAGTAGCACAATTTATACCCACAGATATTTGCTATCAGTAAGAGCTTATTCATCATTCTGAAAACAAGCTGTCTCTGAGCAGCAGTGAAAAGTGCGCAGGTGTAAATAGGTTCACTCAACAAAAACTAACATTTAAAACAGTGATCTCAATCAGTGTTGCTGCTTTCATTAACTAGATCTCAACCGATATTTTGCTTGGCTGAAGAGCATCATTTTTTTCATTGAACTGCAGTTTTGAATGATTTCTTAATTATGAATATTACTGACATATTAATGTGCTGTCTTTTAGCATATACACTCAGGTGCTATGACTGTTTAGATGAACCATGTTATGCGACTGAAAAACCTTGCCCATCACCATATGACAGATGTGGAACAGCAAACTACTTTGTGAGTAAGTAAAATGTAAAAACTTAAGTTATTTTTTATGTGTACAGATATCAGTTATGTACAGCTATTTTTTCTATTGTCAAATCAAATTTATGATTGCAGTATTTTTAGATATACATTTAAAGAGAACATGCAATAATGTAAATATAAAAACCTACATTTTTACATTTGTCAAAATGCATTTTTTTCATTCTCTTTTTTTCCAGATCAGAATGGTAAATTTCATAGAGTGGTGCGGTCAAAGGCCTGCATGGAACCTAGTTTATGTTCCTCTAGTTCTTATAACCTTGGTTTTCAAAGGATTGTGTACCACCCCTAGTGCTGCGACAGTGACCTATGCAATGGTGAAGACCACAATGGTAATTATGAGGAACTACAGCTCCCAGGGACAACGTCCGTCTTTCATGTAGTGAAAATGCTCTGGTTGGCTGGAAGTTCCTCAAAGAAGTTCTTCAAAGAAGTAGCAAGAGGAAGAGCAAATAAGGAACTCCACCGAGAGGGAGATAACAGGAGGGCGCATCACACATACATTGACACCACTCTCTTTAGTAGTCTTCACACATTACCTTTGTTGTTCCAACACTTAGTTTTTCTCCTCTTTATTGCAGTGTCTATTGTCCACTCCCCGAATGGACTGAAGTGTTTTACCTGTATAGATGATGACTGCACGCACACTGTTGACTGTTGGGGAAATGAAGATTTTTGCATGTCAGCTACAAGTAAGAATTCCATGCTATGTATTTGCGCATTTGGAGCAGGCAGTCCCCGACCCGCGAGTACCGCCGGGGTACCCTGAGCAAGGTACCGTCCCCGGGCGCTCAGGTAGCTGCCCCCCCACATGGGTTAAATGCAGAGAACACGTTGCGTGCTGTGGTGCATCAAAAATGACGATTAATCACCTTCACTTGTAGAATTTTGTATTCGTATTTTAGTGGTGAAGTTAAAAAAATATATGGGTATATCGGATGGTTCCTGTAAATACAGGGGGGACTGTTTATAGCTTTAGGTTTTTGTTGGAGTTTATGGCTTTAGGTTTTGAGGTTTAGCACGCTTTAACAGAGATCATATCACTTAAACATAAGTGATATGATAAATGGTATTGTATGGTTCTAACATATAATACCAATTAGGGTCTAATGAATGGGACAGATCATTTATATCATACAATGTTCTGGGCTTATTTATATTCTTTGTGGGCATCTACCTAAACCTACGCATTTTATTCATGCCTCCAAATACACTCTTTTTTGGCTTGTAAGCTACTTTTAAAATGACCAGGTCAAAATGATCTACCTACACTAAAAAAATGCTAAACATATTTTTTATATTTGTATACTGAGTATACTTTATATATACAGTATATGTTGGCGAACCTTGCATTACTGCATGAACCCTTAGAGCACGATACAATTCAATGCATTTATGGTTCCTTACTTGGTCCGGCTCACCCACTCATGTTTTAATAACCCCTTTTTTAGTAGATATAAATTAGGAGGCAAGCTGGGTCATTTTGCTCGCCAGAGTTCTGCATTAGCTTGCAATACAATATGCACAATACGCGTTTTCTGCCGGGTGACGCATTAGAACAGAAGGGATCTAAGTAGATGTTATGGTAACCTAATGTAACGAAGTTTCAAGGAACAGCAGCGCCACCTGTTACATCAATTAACTGGCCAAATTTTTTTTGAATGTCGCACGGTCTACCCGCACTACCTTTGTGATCTACTGGTCAATTGTGATCGACAAATTGGGCAACCCTGCTCTACTATATAAATAGTTTTACATAAAAGATTAATTTCAGTCAACTCCGGGATAAAGATCCAGTTCTGTTTCTAACGGTAATAACCTTTCTCCTTTTGTTTCAGATAAGTATTTGGAGAAATCACGCAGCATAAAGGGATGTGTGTCTGAGAGCTTCTGTCCGTCCAGAGACTTCAGGATTGATATGGGCCCTTTGTTTTTCATGATTATGAAATGCTGCAAAGGTGAGCTGTGTAACAGCGGGCAGAGCAGCAGCAGCCGACGCGCGGAACACAGCCTCCCCCCCTGCCCTGATGGTGTTCCTCACCTCCGTCACCCTCCTCCACTGAACCAGCACTACGCCTCCTCTCCCTCCCTTTGCTTTCCATGCCCCCCCACAGCATGTTTCCTGTTCAGCAGGAATAGAGTCACTCACATTGTAGCGCATTGCACATTGACCTTTTCCTGTTCATGCTATAATGGATTAAACAGATAATAAATTCTGGAATGTATGTGAGTGGGGTGTGTGTGTGTGTGTGTGCCTTGCTATGGGTTGTTGCCTCATTCCCAGCCTGTTGTTTCGGGGTTTGGTTTATAAAGCGATGTCTAGGGCCACTCTTACAGACTAAGAATGACATGCTTGTGAAATATGTTTGCATATCTGAAGCGCACGTATGGTGTAACTCAGTCAGCAGCTTTGGTCGCTAAATTCTTTGCCCTGGCAGCACAAATGAAAATAGAACCCACAATGGATCATTTGTCTCAGAATTCATCATTCTCCCTGAGTTCTTCTCATATTCTCCATTCCAATTAATACCAGTTCCCTGTAGTGTGCACAGATAAAATAAATAATGACACAATAGATCCCTGTGAGGATTATGATGGAAAGCTTTGTGTGACCCAAGAATCCATATAACTATTTTGTCTGGAGCTTGAGCTGGAAGGCCTCCCTTTGGCCAACAGGTCTATGGGAACAGGGCAAACAAGCTATCATGCAACAATGATCCCCAGTGAAAGTGCACCATGCTCAGAGAAAGGCTATTGGGACAAACACTCTGAAATTTGCTGGCAAGCGCGAAGTGGCAAAGTCACCCACTAAAACCTGGCCATGCTCAATCCAGAATGGCTACATAGAGCCACCTCATGGGCTCAGCACTTGTAAGATGTAAGGCTGGGATGAGGGGTACCGCCATTTGGGCAGTAAGCCTGATTGGATTGGACCCAGGCAGATACAACCTCAGCACTGGATGCTGGTTATGGGATCGTAGAATGTTGCCTCTCAGTGGGGAAGGTGGTTTACCTCAATGCATAGCATGGGTTCTAAAATGACAGGCCTCAGGTGGGTGTACACAAGTCCCAGGCTGAGGTCTGTGCATTTTTTCTTGGTGGACAAGAGTTCCGTAGACTAGTAGCAGGGGGTCCACAGAAATGTACTGTTAATTGAGTAAATATTAATACATATTTTTAAACAATGTTAAAAAAAAGTATTCAAGGGTGACCCTTGAACCCGGCCATGTAGGAGAGCTAAATGAAAGGGTACTGCTTACAAACTCTGGGGTCATACTTCCATGGTCATGTGGAGAAGGATGGGCTGTGACTGGGAAGAATAACCTCCTGGATCAAACCTTGAGTGATACTGGATTTCTGTGCAAGCCTTGGATTGTCTACGTTCAGAAAAATGTGTACATGGCACTAGAGTGTCCTAAGGCAAAGGTCAAAGACTGTGGCTGCATGTTTTGGACAGGGGCAGAGATATCACCTGATCCACACTTGGTGGTGAGCTGTGTTTAGGATATGAGGAGTAAGTCAGATGGAACGGGACGACCCAGACGAGCAGCCAGGGTTTGCTGAGAATGTCTAGTTGAACCTTTGGCACAAGGTGAATTCAACTCACACCCCCGGAAACAAAAAAAGCCAGAACACCTGTGGTGAGGGAAGCTGTCAGGCTGAAGAAGGAGGCCTGCAGGGACATGCTCCGGCAAAGGCGGTTGCGGAGGTGAGAGCTTGTGCATGGGAGGATTTTAGAGAGACCGTGTGACTGTGATCCTCTGAGAATAGCGCCTGTCTACTGAACTGCCCACCTGCCTGCCTGCTCCATGCACCTGCCCACCGGTGTTGTCCTGCCATCTTCCTGAATTTACATCGTACTAAATTACATAAACTTGTCCTGCCTAGTGCTGACCGGAGCGGGATGGGCTTCCCCTTGTGTCTGATTCCTTCCTGGCTTTCTTGATCCCTCTGTGGTTGTTTTTGTTTGCCAATTTCGCCTCAGGCTTACTCCCTGGGGACCTCAAACCCCGGACTCTGCAAAGTGCTTTGCCGTAATGTTCCTTGTTAAAAGCACCATATATCTAAAATGGAACTGAACTGGATTGAACTGAAGTGAATTATGGGGGAGGTTAGTAAAACCTCTTCACGATACCTTGCTGATGAGGTTTTTACAAAGTTTAAAAGGGGTAAATTCCTGTCCTTGTTTCACATTTGACTACATAGTATCTCACGGATTATTTTACTGCATAATAATCAATTCATTATTCTGCCGAGACTACACAGGTTAGTGGGTTCCTTACAGCCATGGGCATTACCGCCATTAAATCTTAGGGGGGCATTCAAAATGCTCCTGGCACCCCTGCTTACAGCGACATAGAAAGAGAATTGTCGACTATGAAATTAGTATTCAGGAAAGGCCAGGGAACAAGAGAGGTCATTGCCAAATCACGATGGATTAAAAAAACAAAAGAATCTGGAAATACCAGAATGCCACAGCTCCAGGCAATTCTCGGGTTGGCCACCAGAGGGCTGCAATCCTAATACGTTTATGTCCTTGTTTGCCAAAAGGTTTCCAAATGATCAAGCCTGATCAGCTCCTCTTTGTCCCACTGATTTCACCCATGTCCTCTTCCGTTCCCCATCTAAGCTCCCCTTGCTCTGTGCTTGGTCTTGAACCAGCTCAAGCTGTCAAGTTCCTCTAAAACTTGGTAAATGTTGTTACCTTTTTGCACCATTTGATCTCACCTAACAAGACTGTGTTTGTGTGAATATTTTTCTAGGCTGTATACCTTTCTGTGTTCCCTCTCTATAATAGTGCTCAGCCTAGAACAGTGTCACTATACCAATTCTAGTAGTGACCCTTAATTGGGTTACTGATTGGTTGAAGAAACAACACCATCCTTTGATATGCTGATAACACCACACTTACACTCAAAAAGAAGGAGAGGTTAAAGACCACTGTGAAAAGACAGGGCTGCGACTAGATGTTAGGAAAGGAAGGTTATAAACCGCTTTGCATCCTGGGAGCTATCATCCATAACAATTAGAGGTGCGGGCATACTGTGCATATAGTGTCAGCAGAACCTCCCCATTTCAGCGACAGCGGCCACATTCAGCACCGGTGCTGTGGAGAGGTGGCCTCATGCTCTGACCTTAACCATCCATGAAACCAGGATCTCCTGCCCAAGGAAGAGGCCGAACCAACCAGCAAGCATCAGCTAGCTGCTAGCCTGAAGTTCGCCATGCACTAAGGCACTACGGAGTGTCGCCATTGTTACTAGCCCTATTGTGTGTTCGGTATGAGCCCAGCCCTATCTGCCGTGCCTCCGCATAACCCCAACCCCACCCTTAGCAAAGTCTGAGGCCTTCTCCTTTCCTGTGACCTCACACTGCTTCTCTGGGGCTGCCACTTCTGAAGCTTTCTCTTATTTGCGTGTGATTGTGCTGAAACCCTGCTGATCTGTTACCTTATAAGCCTATCTAAATATCATTACTGAGTCTGGATAGCTTCTTTGTACAATATTACATTACCATTACTGCCTATGATAGCATACTTTTAGCACAAACGGGGCCATACTCAAATCATAATAACAAATAACAAATGGTATTGTCTTTTGCTATTGGTTAGTTTCATCACTGACTGCAAGATGTCACTTAGCACTGCTTCTGAAGGCGAGGTTCCAGCCCTATCACCACCTAGTGGCCATTTATGATTTAGCAGCACAGACAGAATCTACTTTTAAAAGGTCATGCTTTATGCAACGAGCATAGAACCACAACAGATCTCATTCTCCATAAATCTATTTCATTTTCTTTCATGATGTAGTGGACATTATAGTTTCAGTTCAATTTCTGATCTTTTGAAACCCGCCATTTAAATTTTTTTTCACTTGTAGTTTTTGATCATTTTCTTTAACAACGCCAACATTGGCTGCGATTGAAGCTCTAGCCAAAAAGTGTAACAGTTTGTTGATCAAGCAGAATCTTTAAAACACCATCTAAAGTGGTTTTTTAGGCACACAATGTGCTACCCGCCGTTTTGGCGGAGATCCAGGTTGCCAGGACACGCCGCTTTTGAGCAGACAGCACATGTTCTCCAAGAGGCTCCAGGTTTTTCTTGGGAAGAGGCCACAGTCTCTGCTGTCATGGGTGCCAGTGGTGTAGCATAGATAGTCCTTTTCTGGATTCACTGATAAATGGTGCAGACACAATTTTGAAATAGCTATTCATATCCAACTAACAAATTAAGCCAAAAAGTACATTTTAAGAATTAGGTACATGAACTTGACGATATGAACAAATATAATCAAGCTTTTGGTTTCGCTCTGGCCTGTAAAAACCGCGGTATCGAACCCGTCTTTTCCCCCCGCCGCCTTTTGGTCTGACATGTTTTGAGATCTTCCCGCAGTCCCTCCCCCCTCCCCCACAGTCCACGAAGCTCAGACTCTTGGCATCTGATAAGTTGCTACAGAGAAAGTTCTGCAGAGACGGGTCTGTCCTGCTGTGTGGATTTGGACAAACACATGCCTGTTCTACCCCGGTGGCCTATGAAATTAGAAAATCAGTCAGTGTGCCGCCGAGGCGTGTGGGATCAGGTGATAAATCCGGGGATTTCTGCATGCGAATGTGTGTGAATCGTGTTTGTGTGTCAGTGTGCTCTGTCTGCGTCTGCTCATGTCTGTCATGGATGTTTACTTTGGGCTAGGAAAAACCCCTTTTAAAAAAATGTCAGTATTGTCTATACAATTCAAAAATATTTTTCACCTCCACATATCATTTATTAAATTTAACAGCATGTAAGTATTTTAAGACATAGTTTTCTTCGTAATTCAAAAATTAAGGAAAATCTGAATATTCACCCCTTTTGAATTAACAACGTAAACCTGTCTACGCTTATCGAGCATCTAGACTCTGCTCAGTGTTACCCGCTAAAACAGACTACAAGACACCCATAAATAATGCTTTTCATAACAAAGTACAGATGAAATCAATCAGTATGAGGATGCCTTACTTTTGGAATTCAGATATTTTGATAGGAATACCTTGCTCTGAGTTTTTAACACTCTCGACTTAAACTTCTGTTTTGCAGAGTCAGCTTAGGTGTGATATGTTTGACACAGACCGATATCCTTACTCAAGTCATTCCACCAGCTCCAGGCAGCTCAGAAATATTTTCAGACTAAGACTATTTTTGACTTGTCAACGTCCAGAATTGAATACAAACATCTGTCCGTAGCAGAAGAGACTACTGCAACTCCCCAGTGGCAGGAGTCACAAATGTCACCCTCTTTGCCCAAAAGCAAATTCAATCAACTGCTACTGAAAAAACTATAACCAGAAGCTGAAAATCACAAAAGGGGGTCATACTTTAAAATAACTCATACCAAAATTAAAGGTCACATCCTTATTGGTATATCATGCCTGATTAATAATCATGTTCACACTCTCCAGTTACACAAGACGTAGGCTTCCTTGTAATTCTAACCAAGAAAGGAACTGCTAGCATCAAGGACTTCAGGTCAAAGACTTAAGTTTATGGTGCAATCTGACAGTTAATGTTACAGACACCCCCTCATGTTATCATAGTCTTAATCTTAATCTAGTTTGCCTTAAAATGCCCTGAGGCTGTTACTGAACATATTACTGCATGTCGTCATACATCAGTCATACCCACATTTTTTTCCCTCTGGGTGCTATGCATTGCCAGATGCATGCATCGAGAATATCCATGAATCGATATTCAGAGACAGGTGAGTAACCTGACATTTACAGCATCCTGACACAGCAGAAAGGCTCACGGTATGGTTCCATCAGTGATGGCAAGCTGTCCATGTCCTAAAGCAGCATCCCCAGACTGTTACATCATCACCAATCCTGACCCGAGGTAGGAGGCTCTTACTCTGAAATGCTGTGTTTGGTTTATGGCAGACATAACACGGCATATGTTGTTCAAAAAGTTCCACTTAAACTCATCACCCCACTGAAAATTCTGCCTAGAGTATTTACAGTTCATGTAAATCTCACATTTTTCTTACTGGCCAAAACGTTCTCCATTGGGTGAGTTTGACTCTGATTACGGTATGGATAAGATCAATCTATCCATCCACCAGAACCATGTAAAGGGTTGTGGTTTGTTTCTGTTTCAGGAGCCTGAGAAATAGGTTTTTATCCCATTCCAGACCGATAAGCTTCAACAACTCTCCAGAGGTGTTCATGAATTTCTTTTGAGCAAAGAATGACATTTACTTAGTAACCAATTTTGGTTGGTGAAAGTTGGACGGAGATGACAAAAAAAAACATCCAAACTTGTACTTATTTTTTAATTTTTTTTATTTTTTATAGCCTTATTTTTAGCTCCAATATGTTCTGCTTCTTCCACTATGTTTTATGTGTCCCTACTCTAATTACCCATAGTCCCGGCTTTAATCCAGTGCCTTGTGGTGATAGGTTCCAGATCACCATTGACCACACTTTGATGGGCTAATTGAACTAATAAATCAAAGTATTTGCTAATTATAACTGGACGATCGCTTTCTCTGCTATGAGTAGTAGAAATCTATCTCCTTCACATTCTTCAGTTTCTCTCCCAGTCAGATTCCTGTACAGTCTGATTGCCTGAGATTCTCTGTCATCCCTCATCGATTTTTCAAATCGAAAAAGAGAACGCAGAAGTGTGCTACACCCTACAGGAACAAATCAAATCTATTAAAGGGATCCCTACACAGATGGCTCAATGGAAAAGCCCTTTTTAAATAAAGGAAAGGTACAGATTAGTAATCAAAATGGAAAACACACAAAATCTGCTTGTGGAAAGGCCAGCAAAATGGCAGAAAAAAGATATTAACTTATTCATTTATTAAAAATAAAGATGGCATTTCGAGCTATTCCAAATCTGAAAGGTGGACTTTAAATAGAACAGTACTGTACATGTCAGTATATCAAAAATAATTGTTAAAATTCTGTTTTTTCACAGATTATCAAATGTTTTATTAGTATATCTGAGGTTAAATTCCTTACTCAGAGGTAAATCAGCAAGTCCCCTGTCAGCAGCCATAACCATTAACACCAATCAATGCTACAATGTAATGCTCTAAATGATCTCAGATTGGCTTCGTCTTCATGTATCTATGCCAAGCCTCCGTGCTAAAATTTGCTGGACCACAATGTAATGCTCTAAATGATCTCAAATTGGCTTCGTCTTCATGTATCTATGCCAAGCCTCTGTGCTAAAATTAGCTGGACATATATTTCTCCAAGGTGTATGTATGTATGTTTGTATGCATGTATGTATGTATCTTTGTATCTATCTATCTATCTATTTATCTATCTATCTATCCCTCCATCCATCCATCATTTTAGCATTACTTGCTAATGAGCATTGTTCTCTGTTATAAGTGGCCCACTCTCCCCAGCCACATCACAGAAACGTTTTCTTATCAGTGCATAATGCAGCCAGTACCCAGTGTACTAAAGCGGAACGTAATGTAATGTAAGGTGATCAAAGGGCACCCGTTTTCAAGTTCTCCCAACTTGAATCCCCTGCACTGCAGAGTGTTGGCTATTACGTGCTGAGTCCGTATCCCAGAAGTCTGAGCTCTGTAGGTCGTGACGGAACCTAGTAATACCTCTGGCTGCTTCCTTCCTCAGCCTTGACCATGAGACAGGTTTGTTCATCGGTGCCAGACTCTTCATCAATTACGGAGCTTCGCAAAGGCACATGATGTTTGTTATATTTTTTTTAGAAGCTCATACCTGCACTTACCAGCCTAATGTAAAGGTGAGCTAACTAGATCTACATCTAGAAGGGTTATTGCTTCAGAGTGGGTCCATTCTTTTTCTGCTAGATCTCATTGTCATTAATGGTTCCAAGGCCCACACCTAGCACTAATATAGAAATAAGTCCTAGGAACTATGACTGAGCATCTCTGCTGATAGCATCCCTTAGAGGAAGCCCTTCCTGGCCATTAATCCTCGCATGACACTGTTGAGGGACATCAGCGCTTGTACATCCTGTGTAAATCACAACGTGAAAATGACTAACCATGCTAATTTTAGAAGAACTGCTTGACTCCTCCCAGACCCCAGAAGACAGTTGTTACTGGATACACTCCTGCTTCAGTATCAATATGAAACTTATTCATAGGATATGCATGTAACACAGTATTCTCACGAGCCTGACATCTTGTCCAACTCTGTGCCACAATTACAATCAATGGAAGAAAATGTATTTCATTGAAATGACAAAATCCCACAGAATAAATAAAGCTTAAATGATCAAGAGTTGGGAAACGGGGAGAATGAACTAGATTAGGAACATCATCCAATCATACACTTAAATCAATATTGTGATAATGTTCCTATAAGATCACATATATATAAAAAAACACAGAAAGTAACCTATAAGAGAAGTATTACATTTACAACAAAATAATCTAAAGTATGGGTGCTGTAAGGATTTATCAAAACAGCAGTAGCTGTTATACCTGCAGCTGGAAAGTGTAGAAAAAAACACTAGCAGAATCAGTAGTCAGACTTTTATAATTTCCAAGTTAATCACCGATTTCAAATTAATAATTGAATAACTACTACAACTGCTGTTTGTATGTTTGGCTTCTTAATTCATTTAAAGAATTCAAAAAGATATTAAAATTCCACATTATATGGCAATATCAATAAAGAGAATTTGACCATTTCACTTTTATTACCAGTAAATCTGGCAAAATGAATCGCAACCTTTTGCCTTGTTAAAAAGACAAATCAAATAATCAGAGTTTATCAGAAAGTGTTTTATCAAAAATTACTCAGGCAGAACATTTTTGAGAAGGAATGTTGTCTGAAGAGATGGCACAGGACTCCCCGCTCACTGGAAAGGGAATGGAGCTGAACATCACTAGAAGCTCCAGCTTTCACTAATCAGAATTCTGGGCATGCTGGTGAACTGTCTGATCAGTGCTCTCAAGAAGTACTGCAAGACTGTTGGCCCCACAGGAATCTCTGATCCCGGATCCTTTAGGGTCGGTGCTGCTTTCCACCCTAGGGTGGAACGTTCTAGCCGGCTCTAATGAGACTGGGTTCACAAACTCACTCTGGTACATCAGGCGGTACATGCTGAACCCCCTCTGAGCAAGAAACGTTTCGCAGCTAGCCCCTTGCATTCCTTCTGATCAGAGACCCATCCTTTCCTCTTCTCCTCTCCTCTTGCCAATTTGTCTTCTATCCCAGGACACACAAAGTCCACTTAGATGTGAGAAACATTATTTCATATGAATACAGTTGGTGTAACACTCATGTTTGTTCTCAATGGAAAGGTGTCATTGTGGCTGATACAATGGTCTCAGTCTTAAAGCAGCACATTACTATAAAGATTTGGAAAGTTAAGGTAATCTTGCCATGTTGGAGGGCTTGGCACCCTTGGTGTATAAAGAAACTTAACAACCCTATTGTTAAAATTCCTGCTGGTAGTAAATCCTGGGATCTGGCTGCCCAGTGACCCATTGCCATATAAGCAAGAAAATAACAGTTGTAATTTCTGTTCAATGATTTGTCTATTCATTCAAGCTTAATTAATCAGACATGTTGACTATTGTCTTACAGTCTTAGAGTTTAATTAGTTAGTCATGCTGAAATTGTATCGGTGCCTGAGTTGAACTGATCAAACAAGGTATTGGTTTACAGCCTCTGAGATGAATTAGTGAGACGCGCTGAAACTGTATCAGTCCTTGAATTGAGTCGATCAGACATGTTGACTAACCATGCAACCTCTATACAAATCAGCTGGATATACAGCAATTATGCACTAAACATGTTTATATAGTTTGTAGTCACCCTGTAGTTCCTGACCCAAGACAAGGCTGGTTTCACATCGTGTTCATGGATATCGCTTAATCGGCTGAGTGCCAATCCTATGGGGCGTCATGCGGGCTTAGGAAAAGTAAGTGATTGCTATCAGAACAATGCCAAAGCCAAATGAAGTAGAGATCATAGATAAATATTCTAAAATATCTCCTAAAATAAACCAAATAAATACATTTGACTGGATTTATAGGGTAAATAGGCACGAGAAGTTTATCAATCCAAAAGAAAAAAAGAACAAATAAAAACATGAGACCACATGTAGAGGTATTTTACCTAGGGTCTTTAAGGATTGACAGCCATAACAAAATACTATTGCACATATGCACAAAAAGTGTATCCTGTGGACATACACAAACCCAGAACAGCATTTGGCATTCGAGTGCTTTGCAGATTTAGCAAACAGAAGAAGGAAGTCTTCCCATGGTGCAGGGGCCATTGTGAATTTTGGTTTTTCACTCCACCTACTCTATTCCAAGTTCAATGTTTACATGAATGACTGAACCATGATCTCTGAGGACAAGGGGTATGCCATTTTATAAAACGGCAAAGATCCAACAATCCTTCTCTAGCCACTGTAAATTCTTTTGAATTTACGATTTTACATTTTTCCCATCTTGCTTTCTTTGAACTGAGATCAGATGGAATCATTTTGGCACCATCGTGTGGCCTGATCACTGATGCCACCCTTTGACGTGGTCCTCCTGTTTTTGGAGCAGACGTCTTTCCAGGAATTTCATAGCAGTACTTAGGGTCAGGTATACCGAGGGACTTTTAGCACAGCTGGAGTGCATATAGCCAATAAGCCATAATCTCCTGATTATGTATCCTACACAGTATAACCATAGCTACTGCAATGCTAGCACCAAAAGTACAAAACATAATATATATCCCCTTTTGTGAAGAAGATTGTTCTGTACATTAATTATGAAAACAATATTATTTGATAATTATATCTTTATATCCGGGCCCGGGTTGGGGGGGGCACCCAATCACAAGGCTGGCCTCAATATAGTTTTTTTTTTTATATGTAATTCCCCCCCCCACAAAAAATAATCTTCCTGGCCCACCCTGTTACCGAGAGCTGGAGCCGGGCCTGTTTATTTCTGTATCTTTGTGGAGATTCTCCATTCATTTCTATGGGTAACCCTATACAACCCTAACCCTCCTACCAACATTTTTATGTCGTATTCCCAGATCTTTATGGGGACCTGAAAAATGTCCCCACAATGACAAAATAACAGGTTTCTATCACATTGTGGAGGACATTTAGTCCCCACAATGTAATATAAACATAATACACACACACGCATATACTGTGGAAAGCGGGTCGATGGGTTAAGATGGGAGTAAGGCATTGTTGTCAAATGTTTTAGGTCTCCAGGCACTAAGATAATGTGTATGCGTGTGTGTTTATTCTTTAGCACGTACTCTGAGATTCCTCGTGGCACCTTGTGTATGCGTGTGCCTAACACTTGGCAGCAGCAATAGGTTCAGCCGCAGGTGATTGGGTCACACTGAAGCAAGTGGGCTAGCAAAGCGAGGCAGCAGGAAACCTGCAGTCAGGCCTGGGTCCGGCAAGATAATTATGGCTGGTTGCGGTTAAGAAGAGAGGCACAGGACTACAAAACGGAACCAGAGTTACCAGAAATGCTTGTCGCTTAAAAGAGAGCCTTGTCATATTATTATATAATATTATTATTATTTTTCATTATTGGAAAGTAATGCAAAAGGTTTTGTATGCATAAGAAATGTATAAGCTTACGATAATGAGAGTTGCAGTAGTGTTGAATTACATGGGTGCAGTTTAAGCAGAGGATAGGTTCTGTGACAAACCCCAGAATGGAGAAGCAGGGGTCACGAATTACATAATGTGCTATGAGAAGAAAAGCACGCTGAGAAGGGGGCACGTGGTGATCAAGGGGGGGGGGGTACTTAGGGGCAACTAGCATGCTTTAGGCCACCAAATATAAGACATGTGCCTCTTGGGCCAGCAACCTTCTGATTTGGGCAAGTGTTAACCATTCACTGTTAGTGATATGCTTTTTGAGGAAGCTTGAGAAAGGTATATAAGCTGCTGTATTTGTATGTGAGTGTGTCACCACTGTGGGACAGGGACTCTCTCACTTTTGCCTTTCTTCTGCCTATTAAAGAAACCTTACCTTACAAAGTCTCAACCTTGAATCATTTTCCAGAACTTCTACGACGTTTTTTTCCGAAAGGGACATGGGTCAGTCGATTAGCAACAGTGAATTTTTAACTTCCACAATATATAGGTGAGAGTGAAGCTATAGATTGGAGTGCAGGTGTAATACGGTACCCCTGGAGCACTTTGAAGGGCCCAGTTGACTTTAGCCAAGCATATAATTCAAAACCTGAAGCCTAACCCTAAGCCTAAGCCTAACCCTGAAGTACAGTACTTAGTGCAAATGCTGGCAGAGTATGCCAGAAACAGGCAAAGAAAAATAATCAATAGTAAAGCAAGCAATATGTCGAGTAAAAAATAAGTTATCCTACACCACAGTGTCACGGCAGGACTTGGCAATGCTCCCAATCCTGTCCTAAAGTGGTCCAAAAGCTATCAAGGAAGCTGTCTCACTGAGGTGTATCTCAACATCTACGGGACATGGGAGTGAAGGGATGTGGCTCGAACCTGAAGGAGTTGTGCTCTGGTGGAGATCTGTGATGCTGAGTCTGAACTGGCATCACAGGCTTCCACAAGTGCGGGGATCCACACCTCGTCCCCTTCCCACAAACAGACAGCAGTGCACCTAGCATCACACAGCTCTGCGCTTTCAACACTTTTTCTGAGACTGAGAACGCTGCTGGCAAAATGCAGCGTCCTCATTTTTCCTGGCATGTAAATGTGGAAGAATGTTTGGTTATGTATGAACTTTCACTCACGGCGATACCCCCCCCCCCCCTCCGCGGAATAAGGAAACCATAGCAGACATGAAAGACCTCAGCAGCTGTGCATTTCTGAAGTGTTGACTGAAGAATGATTGAGCACACAGTGAGAATGATATATGGAGTTAGCAGAAGCCTCGACAGCTGTACCACATGCTTGACAGAGCTGGCATGAAGATATGGGGTTGAACTCTTTGGTACATTGACATTCTTTGAGGAAATGTTTTGTATGCACAATACCTTCATGGCCTTTGTAAGACAAAGTCACCATATGCTGGAAGATGAAACTGTGATCCTCTGAACATGAAATAGTGCTTCAAAGAAAGATCATGGTTAAGCTCGTACTAAGAAGAAGATCAAGTTCAATAGTCTTCACTGGAAGAGGAACTCCTTCGGGGAAGTCAATCGAGGATATCAACGGGAGATATTTCGGCAAGGGAGACAGCAGTCAAGGCCACAGAGATCCACACCATAATCATTTTATCGTAAGAAGATAGACAGGCAGTTTCAATGAAAAGCTCAATGAACTGAGCTCAATGAAAATCTCCCAGGCCACTGTGGTAAATTTCATTTTCACAATGCAGAGCTCAGAATACATGCAAAATGCATCTCTTGGCAGATAACAGGGTGCTCAGAGCTGACAAAGTCATATGCATGTCCGGATCAATTTAGCCAAAGCCTGTGAGTAACAGTGCTGTTACATTGTGCATCTTCTCTCTATATAACACCCTGTCTCATGCAGATCTAAAGTCATTATTTGGCTCATAAATGTAGCAATGACATGAACATGGACATTTACTTTTCCATGGCTTATATGGCTATGGAAGTTAGATACATTTACTTGGAATAATAGGCTGATGTTAACTTGATGTTTTACAAAACTCAAGTGAAGTGCAGTAACAAAGTATTTGTATTTTGCTACTTTAGACCTCCGACTTTACCACCATTATGCAAATAGACCAAGGTGTTTATTTGATGCACAAATATGAGGCAGAGATTTTGAATAACTGTACAAAAACACTGACAAGTAGATCACAGAACCTGGGAAGAATTATATTGAAACAAATTTGCAGATAAGTAGTGAAATTTCTGATATAGCTGTTCCAAAACGCAAGTGGTGTCATCTTTCAAGAAAACTTCAGGTAAACAAATACGACACAGTAATTTTAACATGTACACAAGTCACCCACTACACAGCCAGAGGCTACACAAGCATTCAGCTAAAATTACAGTAGTAGCTGTGTTGTGGGGGACTTTTCACATGCCACATCAGCAGTGCTTGCTGTGCAAATTTTCATAACAGCATGTTCAGGCAATTCTATTACTGGTCAGGTCTTCACTGCCATGTAGCAGCAACGGCAGGTCAATGACATGCATTAGAAAGGTGCTGAAGATGATGGCGATGATGATACAGCTGATACAGCTGGCCTGGGAATTGCTTGTTTTAGAGGTTAATGCCAACATCTCCCTCAGCAGGTAAGGTTACCCTACAACATCTGCACAAGGGCCTCCTAATTCCCTTACACAGCTTGTTCACTTGCTAGAAAAATCTATGTTGCAATAATGCTAAAACTTTCTAACTGACTCTGACAGCAGTTTCTCACATATGCAGCGCCCGTTATGTTCTCTAAGCCACTGTTTCCCAGTTTGGTCCTTGGGGACTCACAGACGGCACACATTTTTGCTCCCTCCCTGCTCCCTGCCAGACAGTTCACATTTTTGCTCCCTCCCAGCTCCCTGCCAGATTGTCCACATATTTGCTCCCTCCTAGCTCCCTGCCAGACAGTCCACATTTTTGCTCCCTCCCTGCTCCCTGCCAGACAATCCACATTTTTGCTCCCTCCCAGCTCCCTGCCAGACAGTCCACATTTTTGCTCCCTCCCAGCTCCCTGCCAGACAGTCCTGAAGAAAAAACGTGGACTGTCTGCGGGTCCCCGAAGACACCCATGGCCTCATACTCTTTACAAACTCATGCATACCAGCTAAAATCCATAATGTAATGAATTATGCTTCCAGATAGGCCTTGGGCTTATTTTCTTAATGTGCCTACTCTATCCCTATGTTTACTTTCCCATAGCTTATAAGGCTAAGGAAGTTAGATACGTTTATTGAAATAATAGGCTGATTGTCATGTCCCGTCCGTTCGATCCCTCTGTGTGCCACGCCCCCTCATTAACCCCGTGAGAATCCTCCTGTTTCCGGCTGTTTCTCGTTCGGTGTTAATGCTTTGGTGTATTTAGTCCGTCTGGTTTTTGTGTCCCGTGTTCGGTCATTGTAGTTTGTTGTGGCTTGTTCTCGTTGTTACCCCTTTTTGTTAATAAATGCCCCTTGGAAGGGCTATAACGCCTGCAGCCGCAGTCATGGGTCGTTCCTCCCGTCGCCGCAACCGTGACACTGATATTATGGTTGAAATGTTGACAGGTAATCAGTAAATTGCCTAACAGATAAAAGGCTGAGAGGCATTAAACACATGCTATACAAATATATGAGGTAACATACATAACAGTCATATGCATCTTAGCAGTGTCTGTAAAATAATAGGATAATTCATACATAAATAACCTGTGTTCCCACATAATACTGTAACATTTTGCCTCTGGCATACATGAATAGTGTCTGGCTATAAAGGTTAGAATTCCATACTGGTGGTCAGAAGGTCACCATTTTGAATCCCACTGCTGGCAGAGTGATGTCACCATTGGGCACTTGAGCAAGGTCCTTAACCCCAGTTGCTCCAGGGAGTAGCTGACCCCGTTTTCTACATATATTGCTTTGGATATTTGCTAAAATAAATGTAATATAAATAAATCCTGATAGCTATGTGGCAGTTTGAGGATTCTCCCTTCACCGTGTTCCAATACAGACCCTGGAATAGGAGACAATCTGAGAAAGTAGGGTGAGTCAGCCCCAGGAGCAATTTGGGCCGGAGGTCTTTTCTCAGGGGGGTTGAAGAAGGTTGAAATCACACTACTGATTCTGGGACTTGAAACATTCCATTCACTGCATCCAAACCCCCATTTTTCCAAAGATGCATCCTTGGAGCCAGATTGGAACGATAAGGATGTCCCCTTGCATGCCGCTACAGTCTGCCAAGCCTACCCTGATTCCATATTATTCAGCTTTTAAAGATTCTGTCTGTGTACTTATTAATTTGCTCGTACCATGCTTACTTATCTACAGCATGTGTGCTGTCTTTGCACCTCGTGTCTTTTGCACTATACGCAGAATCGTCGCTGTTCTGCACACCATGCTGCTGCACTCACAAGAATTTCCTCCTGGGATACTTAGAGTCCTAATCTGATTTAGATTTTAAGAAGAATGCTAGTTTTTCTTGTTAGAGTGCTCGGATAAACACCGTCTCGGTTTTGTTTGTGCATTTTTACCAGGTCATACCGGAGGCCACATTTTGTAGATGTGAGTGTGCACCTGTGCAAACTCTGTCTTTGCATACGTTTTAAAATAAACCACAAGGCTTTCATTGCTTGAAAAGTATCCAGGCATTAATGAGACCATTGCATCCGGAGCAGCCAGGCACAACAGCATTGTGGATGAAGACAGCTGAAGAACTCCCTGCACCCCACAACACCTGACACAGACGCATTACCGCAGAAA
Source organism: Petrocephalus sullivani (assembly GCA_026780845.1). Taxonomy (NCBI): domain Eukaryota; kingdom Metazoa; phylum Chordata; class Actinopteri; order Osteoglossiformes; family Mormyridae; genus Petrocephalus; species Petrocephalus sullivani. Next base: position 26,033,252 of record JAODKM010000001.1, read on the forward strand.
GAAAAATACATCCATTTCATATGGATTGGTAGGGAACAGAATACCATAACGACATAAGAAGCAGAAAATGGGCTTTTGAGAACCAGAGCAAGCCTGTAATAGCCAGGGTTCCTTAATTTTTTTCCTCTTTTCCTCACCAGTATAATATAATAAGTACTGACTATAGTTAGAAAAAGAAGCTACAGCATTAATGCCTGGACATGCCAAGCCAACTCCTCATATGTACAATATAACAGGGAGCCCCGGCGCTTTAGCCCCCCCAATCCCCTTTAAAATGCATTATAAATTAAATTGCAGTCATAAAACACATTTAAAAATTCAATTCCGTAAAAGCAAGACGTCCACTCATCTCATTTTAATTCCGAGATAAAACCTAAAGAACTCACTAGCGGGGATCTGGGCTGAATTGTTTACACTGTTTCCAATTTGTTCAGCGAGTTCTGTGACCGTGTCAAAAATGTCACGGTAATTTAAGAGACAAATAAAGGTAGCTGAACAAAGGGCTAACAGCCTACAGGGAAAAGCCATTATCACACAAGCCGCCGCCGGCCTGCTGTGTGCTAGAGCGCTACACAGAATCAACAGCGATTTTTATGCTACGAGATACCTGCATAACAACGCTGCTCTGCGACCCCCTGGCTGAAAGTGGGGAAAACACAAGTGCCTTAAAAAATAAAAGTAAACCCTAGCATAAACAAGGTGCTCGTTATCCATTCGGCACTGACAATAGCAAAGAATCATCATGCACAGCTATCGACCTATAATCTGCCAGGTAGGAGAGGGCTGGCCAAGATTCATTCTCACGGTCAGATCCCTTTGGGTTGGGTGGTGAGTGGTGACTGGCTATACAGGTTAGGAGGCTGTGTCTGTGATCAGGAGGTCTCCAATTCAAATCCTAGTTTCAGCAGTGATTTTACTGCTGGGCCATTCAGTAAAGCCCTTAACTCCCAATTGCTTCCTGGACTGACTGACCCTGCAAAAAAAATGACCCTTTATTTGCACAACTACACGTATATTGGAATGCTTCTCTTCAGCCACCCCATCTTGCTCCCCATAACACAAAGAGAGAAACATTCAGATGAGGGTAAATTTTGGCGTAACAGCACAGGGTCAGCCAGAATGCAGCACCCCCAGAGCTGAACATTAAGATTTATTAATTTAGGGACACCAGATGGCACGTGGCATCACGAGGAGAGCACAACTCCAAACACAGAGCGGGGCAGGGATGCAAACTCACAACCCAGGGGTAATGAAGAAACACTGCCACCCAGTGAGCCGCTAAAGACTTAAAGAATTTTACATCACATTGAAAGCCCCATAACTCAAGAGATCAGGATAAGTGGCTGGAAGATGGATGGATGGATTACTTTAAAGGATTTATAAATGCCTTTGTAAAACTCTAGCACGATGTTATACGCTTCTTACGAGTAGTAGTCCCACATCAATGTTTTTTACAGCATATTATGATGTGGTGAGAGATGATCTCGATCTCAGACAGCAACACCGAAGCTCAGAGAAAGACAGAAAAATCGTATGTTACCCTATAACCATTTTCACCTACTGTATTACATTCTGATTGGCTAATGTGCTTTGAAGCTCCAGTCAGGAGTGATCCAGCCTAAATTTCAAGACAAAATAAAGAGATATATCCCTTGTGTTTGTTTGACTCTTTCACCCTGCCTCCTCTGTCTGTAGTGTCACTGCCCTCTTCATCCCTGTTAAATTATGCATAGCGCATCCCACAGTATGCATGATTAAGTTTTAATTTTAGCAAATTGCCCATGGACAGTAAATCACATGGCTGCTGGGATATTTATCTGAACAAAAGACACCTCATTACATCACTAATTGGTGCAGGTGGGGGGTGGGGGCTCGTCTTGCCCTTTGAAATTAGGACCTTGACTTCCCTCAAGGCGCTCTGCTCTATCCTCCCACTGGAAACATCCAGGGATCTTTACCTCTTTAAATCTTCCGTGTTATTCAGACTATAAGGAGAAACTTGGGTAAATACCGCAATAGCTGTTGTAGTAATTGTGATTAATATTCATTAGTATTTGTAGCCATAGTAATGTGAATCCAGAGAGCAACTGGGAAAGTGTGCATGCACTGTGGGTTGCTCATTTTAACGATGGTGGAACAGTGTCTATGCTTTCTGCAGGAAGAACATCCAAACTTATTTGCTCTATGCAATTAATCTTAGCGTGTCTTTGGATTGTGGGGGGAACCTGAAGTACCTGGAGGAACCTGGTTCAGTCCCATGGAGGGATGACATCGTGAATATAGCTTACGACCTGCAGCATCGTAGGTGCAGCCTTCAATCTGCCACCGTAAAAGGGCCGCCGTGGAGAACTGATTCACTGATGGACTTTGGCTTTGCCCTCGACCACAGTTTACACCTTGGTCTTAACAAGCAAGCCCATTATTTCTTTATCAATAATGTTAGCATGCCCAGGGGGGTTGGGCAGCCAGATGACTTTGGACCCCCAGACGTTTCTTTTCTCCCCCCTTTTTGGTTCCTCTCCTCCATTATCAATTGGCTTTCTTTCTTTCATTTCATTGTCTTTCATTTTCGCTGTTCTATTCTGTTTTGTTTTGCATTATGCTTTCTTTAATAAATGGTAATGTATCCCAACGCACCCATGTAAAGTGCCTTGGGAGAACTCTGTTGTGAATGGCGCTATATAAAAGTAAATTGAATTGAAAGAAGCCCCGTAATGACATGTGGTGAACATGCGAACTACATACATGTAGAGCCAGGGCAGGGCCTTTAACGCCACTCCTAGAGGAGTGAAGTAATAGTGCAAACCCCTGTGTCACCTGCAAAACACACATGCAAAGTAATAAAAATAACAAAATGTTTCATTATAAAACTCCTTGGATTTAAAGATCAACTGCTATATAACTTCCTGCTTCACTTATGCATCCAACAAGAAAATCATCACACACCCCAAAACAAACAATTTTCTGGTATTTTTAGCTGTTTTTGGAATATTAGACATGCAAGAAATGGGTGTAAAATATATTGGAAATATTTGTCTGGAAGCATTTGCATCACAAACGTACGCATCATGCATAACTTTAGAAAGTTGCTCAGAGAAAACAGTGTCAGGTTCTATGTTTTTTCAGAGGTCATTGTGTTTGAAAAGCCATGGAGTTACAGGAGACAAAATGAAATTGTGCTTCTGAAATTCTCAGTTTCAAGTTGCAATCAATTACAGAGCAATGTGCAGTTTATTCAGTGTTAACAGGGCAAAAAGGAGGCTGTGAGCAAGCAATGTATATTGCAATGTAACCTCTGCATGGGATGATATTATGCTTTTCTTAAGGCCACCCCAAAAAAGACAGAAATGGCATAAAGATAGCGGAAATCCTTAAAGAGCAACTTATAACCAGCTTTTTCCTATGATATAAAAATGTATAAAGCTAGCATCTCCTGCTAAATCTTCTGAGGAGCTGCTTGCTTGTGCACATGTGTGATATCCCTAGGCAAAACAGGGAGATGCGTTTTATGTTTAAAAAGGATCACACCGGATGTCAAGCATTATCTGCCACATAGATAAGGAAATCTCCTCTTTCGTTCTGAAAAGTGCTCTGAAAGCATCATAGACACACACACACACTCTGCTCTGCAACATAAAAAAAATGGCTCCGAAATATTTCCTATTCACATCCCAAGATTTTTTCTGCTCGTTTTTTTTTTCTTCTATTCCCGTTGTCAGAACTCTTCGTGATGTCTTTCCAAATATTCCGTTAATGTTCGCATCTCAGGAGTCTGACGGCGCTCCAAAGTCCTCATCTTCTTCCCTGTAAGTACTGCAGATCGTGTTTAAGATGCGTTTTGCATCATCGTGTCGCTGAAACATCAGGCCTCATTTCCGATTCAGTTTCCCCACTCACTCTGCGACATGTACTTTGAATTCCTTCCACCCTGTGACACTGACTGCACCATTTCGACAAAGCATAACATATGTCTAATACGTACAGCCCTCTGCTTAACAACTGCAGTACGTTTCCTCAAATGCCAAATAGTACTATTTGTCAACATAAGCTTCAGGATTTGTTTACAGGGGTTCTACTTTGCCCTTAGAATAAAAGTAAAAACCTGGAGCCCTCACTTGTCCAATTAAACAACTAAAGCCATAACAAGTATATAAAGTTGTATGGGTTGTTTTTTATAACTGAGTGCAAAAGGATCTTCCTGAAGCGTCCCTAAACTACTGTGGCATTCACTATTTTTATGGCTTAACAAGCATGCATTTAAATTTACAGAATTATGTGAAGGTCATTGTTAGACTGCATAGTTTGCAACATGTGAGTCGCATTTCTGTCATCCAATTATCCATCCATCCATCCATCCATCCATGCCCCCATGGTCAGGGTACCAATTTTAGGCAGCATAGGCCTCAAGGCTGGAGTACACCCTGGACAGGAAGTGTTCATATCGATCCATTGAAATATATATTTTAAGTATGCAAAAGCATACAGAAATTTGCTTTGGCCTTGTTGCAACATGGAGAGATGCAGCATGTTCCTTCTAAGGGAAATTCAATGTGTTTTTACACTTTTGCAGGACAAGCTTGAAAATATTTCATACATTTTGGAAATTGGTCACGATCTGATAACTGGAAGAGGGATGGTCATGAGCCAATCAGAAAACCACACAGCACCATGCGAGTTAGGTATGTGAATGGGTGGGAGCGCCGAGGGTGCCTGAGAACATGCCCCTTTTGGCCGAGTTATTGAAAATGCCCCCATTTTATGATTAAATGCCCCTTTTTAATAACTAACAATCACACAAAATTTAACACCCCCCCCCCATACACACACACACAGACATATAACTACATACGTTATATAAATAAGAGAAATTGAAGAATAAAAACAGCATTACTTTCTACTGCAAGATGATTTTAACCAATTTGACAGCAGACAGATATGAAAATAGACTTTTAGGTGAAGCTGTCATATGCGATACAGTTGTGTGAAGACAGTCACAATTCATCACCGTAATTCAATCTGTCCACATAGTTAAAAAAATTTTACTTGATAAATTGTGATCTATAACAAAAAAAAAATTATGTAATTTTATAAAGTTTTTCCGTAGGAAAAATGAGAAGTCACAAAGATTCAGAAAAATATCCCTAGTTGACATTTTGCTTGTCACTACGTCTTTGAAAGCCAATGGACCAATGGTGGAAATATTGAATATGATATTTTAAAAAATAGCATTTAGATGTGAAAAGCAGCCCCAATATTTTTGTGCATCTGTACTATTAGTGGAACTAACATGGACTCAAGCAATCAGACATACTGCTTTCCTTTAGAGTTATTATAAGCCTGAATGTCACCTCAAAGGCAAATAAACCCAAGATGACGACCCCTGCGGCTGGCCATCCTCCACCAGACGTGCCCCCCTCACCGCAGCCCCGAATAGCCGTGCACACACCTGTCCCCCGACTACAGGGCTCAGAGAGCTCCACCGCAAAAACCTTCCCAGCTACAAGCAAAGCTACATCGAAAAGCTGCTCAGATCAAGATACAAATGTTAACCCTGAGAAAACCTGCTTCTGCTTAAGGTATTTCCCTCTACTGTCTCTCAGCAAACAGGCGACTATTTACAGCTGTCCACAACGCCGAGACGCCAAAAATGATTGACATTACTATTACATTGTTAGGAAAGAAAATCATATTCTTAAACTCCCACATTTTTGACAAATGCTACTGCTTTCTGAAGGAAAATATGAAGCCAGACACATTTTCATTTCAGAAGAATGCTGTGCTATTCAAATTTGAATTGTTTAAAGGCATGCTTATAGCACACAATATAGTAAATTATTAGTAGTAATTAGTAAATAGTTTAAAACAGCGATGGAATGCAAAAAAGTAGTATTAACCCTGTGGAATCCACGGGGTACCTTACATTCCACCCACTCATCAATGTGAAAATTTTACTTTTGTTTTTGCACCGTGTACGGTACAGTGGGCTGTAAAGCAATATATATATATATATATATATATATAACTTAACTTTACTTTCATGAGTGGGTTGAATGCAAGACAGAAATAAAATGTAGGGTCACATATGACCCCATGGGTTCCCCAGGAGTAAGCTGAGATAGAGTTTGAAGATTGAGTTTTTGACGTTCTCAACACGATAATATGTCACTTCTGATCATGCAGGGATCTCATTCCAACAGCAGTGGGGGTGGGGAGGTTGTTGGCAGATAATTAGGTGTATGAGGAGGTATAATTCTGGGTGGTAGGGACTAAACGCCTAGCTGTTACTGTTCATAGCTGTCTGGTTAGGGTGCATGGGCTGATGATGACAGTCACTGACCCTCTAACAGATATTGAATTTAAATATGAGCCCACTGCAGTGCGAAAAAATGGCTGATTAAAATGCATGATTGAATCAATATTTGTGCCGAGAGATAGCTTACAAAGGCAAATAGATGGTGCATAGTGCTAAATAATGAATGTGGGTGTAAGGATTTGGCCAGACAGGGATGTGGAGACAGAAGAAAGGGCTATACTTAATACTGTGTCAAGAGAGTAGACATATTATGTGTTTGAATTACATTTAAGCTGTACTATTATTATAAATACAGTCATACCTTACGGTCACACCAATGCCTCACGTCATCAATTTCTTCCGAGAGCCTCGTCGTAAACCGATTTGTGATGTAACCCGAAAATAATGCCTTAAAAATGCCTGAGAAGGACTAATAAATAGACATAGTCATTTCCATTGACGTAAATGCACCATTAATCCATAATAAAAGTCAGTGTTCACTTTGCAGTCGTAAAAGGCAATGTTCACCTGATATTGAGAAAACAAAATAGAAATTACTGTATTAAAAGTGGCTACAGTAAGTAATTCATACAGTGCTTCATCAAAATAAATTCCGTAATTTACATTACAGACAGGCAATGTGAGGTCAAGTTTTACATATACCAAAATGACGTATACTGGGGTATTTTTTGTAATTATTGATATATTTTCATAATACATTATGCATTTATTGCTAGAATTCAAATAAAACATCTTTTTAGAATGAATAATTAGCAAATATAAATTTTTGTTCCTCTATAGTAACTGCAAATAAAAAGAAACAAAAAATTGTTTTATTGTTTCAAAATCTTTTCAAACCCTTTCTAAATCAGGACTAGAACTGACACTTCTTTCCCCTACATCTATTGCAGGACACAGCATAAAATGTAACTTTTATTGATGATTTAGTGGACGCTTTTTTCCAATTTCCATTTAAGATTCATGCAGGAAACCTTTGTGTTTCAAAAGTACAAATATTACCCTATTTAAACCAAACCGAATGTTGATTTTTTTTAAATTAGACAGGAATTTTAAGCTGCTTGTCACAGAAGACTACTTCTCCAAATTGCAAGAAGATTAGATTAGAGCCAGTCAAAGTAGCATGGATGGATATATCTGATCTGCAAGGTAGACAGACTGTTTGCAAGCGGCTCACTCCTAAATCTCATTCTTTGCATGTGCCTCACATGTAAGCGGTGGCCATTTGTTAGCTCATCTTAAAAGCACCGGATCAAAAAGCAGGTTTTAAAGGAGAATTACTGGGCTGAGATTGAGCCATGCCCTTTCACAGCCTGGGCCCATGGGTGGGGGGGCCGGTGCCACATTCCTCAGGGCTAATTTAAATGCTTTTGGACTTTAATTCTTGCAAGATTACAAGCAAGAACATATATAGAACATTACTTTTTTTGTTCTAAGACAATATATATTTTATATATCAAGAGTACTCAATAGGACCAAAACACTAGGCAATCAATCTACCACCCCCAAATAAACACAAAATCTACAGAGGGGAATCCCCGAAAATTTCATTGTGGCTGGTAGACCTTGGCTTTGTGTCTTTAATGGAATTTGGACCTTAAGGAAAAATAATTGCGCAAAACAAGGTTATTTATAATATAGAGTAATATATAATATCGTTTTCATTTTCTTTTTCCTTCAGTTGTGGATTTTATTCACATTTCTCAAACCAGTTTCAATAAACAAGCAGCTTAGCTTGCAGATGGAGAACAACCTCAAAGAATACAGACTGCAAAAGCACAATTCTAACAGCCAACCTTTCTTCAGCTTATATTAACAGAAAAATAACGTACTGATGGAAATGCGTTGGTGTGTCTCAGTGGCCAGCGCAGCTGATTGGTCCTTTCTATGTGTTACTAACCCTTTTCATGAGTACACGCTTGAATTTTAATTCCAACGTAGTCAGTATTATATACTGTGATGAGTATGATGATTATGATGATTGTTATTGCAATTATTATTATTGTTATTTTAAATCTGCGACTCAGCCATGTTCATCTACCATTACTGCTCTATTTTCCCTATAATGTTTCCACGGAGCCACATGTGTAGATCCTGCACTCCCTGTTCTGTTTTAGTCCTGCTCTCACTACAAGAGGTCCCAAAGTTTTCAAAGGTTTTCACAAAAACAAACTTCCCTTGTACCATGTGCTCTGTAAGAAAGTAAATGTTTAAACAGATGTCGGAGTGATGTTCTTCTAAATTGGTACTGCTTAAGTCTGCCTTTCACTAATAAATCTGCCGGTAAAGATCAACAAACACGGCGAAAAGACACAAATTAAGGAAAAGCTGGAGAAACTCATGGTTGAGTAGAGGCAGCTAGAGATGAGACTGGGAACAGGATTAAGAAAATAATCTTACTTAGAACACGTTTCAGTAGACAAATTTAAAATAACTGTGACTCACAAGAAGAAAGGGGAAACAGACAGAATCCAGCCACATATCGGAGTCCAAAAACCCAGCACTATTACCAAGAGACAAGCTAATAATCAGCCCAGACGAGACGAGTCCCCCTTAAAGGGCAATTTACAAGTAGTCAACGGTTTGTAGATGCTCTCATCAAAAGCAGTGCCAGGGGTCCCCTTTATGTTGTCTGATTTAAGTTTGCTGCAAAGTAAGCTGGGTATTGCATTTTTAAATTAAATGTCATTGTCTCAACCTTCCTTTTACTAATATATTTTATTCCCTCAGTATCACTCCATTTCGTGATCTGATATAAGACATTGGCAGAAATGTATTTATTTTGAGGATTGCAGAGGATTTTCAGAGGGGATGTGCCATATAGGTTGAACCTCAAACTGTACAGTCTACCCTGCCACATCAGGGAGGTCGGGGGGCAGCAGGAAAAACCGCGTCACATTTTTTCTCTCCTTGCTTCCCTTGGCAAGTGGAGCGAATCGAAAATATATGAGAAAAGTAAGATACAAAGATCACAGAGAGATACTGTATCACGCGAGAGGCTTCTGTAAACACACTTGGCATCCTCCAAACCAGCCCAGTACATATTTTATGCAGTTATGAGTTACAAAACTTGTGTGTGTCATCTGCAGCTTTCACAAAATTCCTAAAAACTCCCAAAAAATTCCCATTTAATTTTTCTATGTCAACCCTGTGAAATATCGAAAACACGTTGGAGAAAGTCATGATGCAGAAGGGTGGACAGTAGTACATAGAGCTCATCCATTGATTAGACAGATACACAAAAATAATGGCTGAAAATGGTTCTTGTCTCTGGTTTAACGACTGAAATAATGAGAAGTGTGACCAATTGATACCATTTTCATGTTTACTTTTTGCACACAAAAAAATAATCTAATAAAACATGTGAGTACTATGGCTGCATTTACATAGTGGTGTGTTTACTGGATTGGAAAATTAAAAAAATAAAAGATTGAAGGAGAGAACCAGAGTCTAGTGTATAATGCAAGCAAATGAAATGATAAGGCACTTTTGTTCGGACTTGACCACCAAAAAAACTATGAGGCTTTATATATGAATAACTTATGAATTTCATTCATCAATCATATCTGTTTATCCTGGAATGCTTTAGGGTTTTACAGCTCCCAGATGGGGCAGCATGTGACTCAGCAGGTCAGGACCCTATGCCAGAGTTCAGAAGGTTCACTCTTGGTCCCTTGAGCAAGGCCTTTAACTCTGCTTGCTCCAGGGATTATCTTATCTGGCTATCTGAAACATAGGTGTATTTTGATGAATGTGTCTGTTAAATAAATGTAATGTAAATGTAACAATGGGATAACAAAGTAAGAAGACTTACGTTGTTCACTGCAGTCCTCGGGGCTGGATGACATTTCACGGTCAGACAGTTGGCCCGAAATGGAAAATATCTTCTTCCTGGTTTCTTCTGTAGCCTTCAGGGAGCCTGGTGAGCTAGACGGTACCTGACCAGCCAAAAAGTCGTATTCTTTCCCTTCTGAATCTGTGTAGTACAAGAGGGCCGAGGTCTCTGCTTCCAGGCATCCCTTGAGACGCTTGGCTGGGGTGAAGGCGGATTGGTATCCCAAACCGTCACGCTCTTCCGGGGATGGCGCAAAGGGTCGGAAGGCACCCACCGCACTATGACTGAGCATGCCTATGGGTGTGCACTCAGCATTAGCCGGAGCAAAGTGCGGATGGAGGTGCAGGAGTGAGGGCGGGAAATCCCGGGCTGGAAAACTAGTGGATACTGTGGCTTGTCGGTTATACATAGAAGCAAAAGTGTAGGAGCCATTAGTAAAGGGAATATGCACATCCTTGTCCATAGAGACAGGGGCACCAAAAGCCCGGGGGTGCGGGCAGGGAATGGATGGGTCACGACCGGCCTCGGCCGTGGATGCCAGCACCATGAGGGCCGGCGAGGCTAACGGGCTCGGCATGTAGGAGGACCGCTCCATTTTGAAAGTACCGCGGTGTAGGTCCATTGGGGCTTATTGCTGGGAGAAGAAGGGAGCCAAGTGTAGGGCTGGGGATTGGGGGCTGTGTAGGAACAGTGCGGAGTGCGATTGCTGCGATTGCTGGCACGGAAACTGCTTACTGTCGGGTCATTTTCAGTCAGGTACCTGCCAAGAGAAAAACCTGGCTTAGCATAGCTCTTGAAATCAATTAGTTCTGAGGACTTTTTCTAGATCTCTTATTTTGGAACCATAATAGCCACTTATAGATAGAATAAAGTAATATTACTGAGGCAGTACAGCAGCACTCCCTGTACTGAAAGGCCACTACTCAATCTCACTGCAAGGAATTTAATGAAAGCTTTCCTTGCATAAAAAGGCAAATTAAATGTCAAACTTATATATTGTGACGAGGATTATGATTATGATGATGTAAATGTAAAATTTCATGTAAAACAGTAGCAAAAAAAGGTCCAATACATTCTCTACAGCTACTTAATTACATTATGTATTAGAGGGATATCTATGAAGTTCCAGGTAGGTCCTTTTAGCTTCCTGAACAGCCGAGGGGGTTGATGCCTTGCGTATTCAGATGTGTCTTCCTGCACACCACTGTTGCACTCAGGTGATATTTTTGCACTTGTGGCCTTCCTGTTAGCTTTAATGAGTCTCGCCATTCTTCTCTGACCCTGACACTGAATGGATCTTTTAGTGCATTATTTTCTAGGCACTAGTGTATGAAAATTGCAGGGAAGTGACTGTTACTGAGATGCTGGAATGAGCATCAATGGCACCAGCAATCACACCACGTTCGATGTCACATTCATTTTTGTCATTCTAAGGGTCGAGCAAGAACTGAAACCCCATGACTTAATGGCTAAATCAACCACATGATTGGATGACTGGAGGCGCAGGCTGTTTCTGTTAATGGCCAGGTGTACCTAGTAAAGTGGCCACTGACTGTACATAAGAAATCATCAAGTTTAATAATGTTAGTGTAGGAAAAATGCTGCATTATGCTTATTAAGTTGAGCATTATGCTTATTATGTTGAATTGCTAATTAGTTAATTTCATTCCATAACTGAAAACCCATGTTCATTACAGGTCAGCAGTAAATGGAAAGGTTCGGTGGAACCTGACAAATGACAATAACTCACTATATTAAATAACTTTTCGAAAACAAAGAATTCTATTTTAATGAGTCTGTCTTTTGGGAAGAAATCAGAAATTACTAGAAGCAGTGAAAACGTCACATTACTTTGATAAATGAAATATACCAGAAAAAGTAATTTATGTGATATGTTATACATTGTTATATAACTTATAAATGCATAATGCGTAAAATGCGTTTATTTCAAAACCCAGTGAATGAAAAAATGCTACTCTATGACTTTAGGTTACAGTAAGCTTCATTATTTTGAGGTTTCTGAGCCAGATGAACAAGTTGCATTTCAGTTGTTATCCATGACCCTTTGATTTACTCGGAGTGTTTCCTGTTTAATGAGATTACTGGCCATGTGTATGGCTGTACAAAATATTTAGTATTTACCACTTGTCAATTACAAAGTCTTCAGACATACGCAGCAACATGCTGACAAACATATGCATATAACGTTTCCGTAAACCTTATCCTCACTGCATTTACATTTAAATTCAGATCAATGCCCAAGTGAACCTTAGAGAAAATTGAAGAGTTGAGGAATCCTATCAAGTCTGATGTATACTGATGCATGCCGGGCCTGATCATACTGCTATTGATTTGTGGGCATTCAGTACAGATCTTGCAATAAACTCTGCCTCATTTCTTGGCAAAGAAAATGTGGATCAGACTGAGATTGGAAATAACTAAATGCACAGCAAGCATCACCAGATGTTGGTGTCCAATCTTTTCCTTATAGTTACACTATCAGTGCCTGAAGTGGGCCGGTACTCACCGGTACTCACCGGTACTCATGCAGTACTGGCACCTCTTTGTTTTTCTCTTCAGAGTACTGGGAATATTTCTTGTGTTCCAACACAAAATAACAAGGTGAGTACTGGAACCTTTTTGTCCCCCCTTCAAGCTTTTAATGTGGGGGAAAAAGCCCACTTCAAATGCTTGACCCACTGATTTGGATCACATGAAATCATAAAATGCATAAATATTAGTAATGAGTAATATTTGTTTATGTAAGCGCATACTGCATCTTTAAAAGTCCTGGCTTGGATACACACACACATTTTTGTGTGGGCAACCAGCCCCCCTCGTGCCTTTTTCGCAGTAACTTTTAAAATTTACAGTGCTGTCCAAAACATAGTACTCCCATTGTGTACAGCAGTACAGGGGAATAATTTAGCTGGTTTGTATATTATATGAAAGGTATTGACAGAAAATGACAAAGTAATTTGACATGTAAAGTGTACAGTACAGTACTGTTTGTTTAGAAAATAGTAGTTAATAGACCTTGTGTGTTATTGTTCTAGCTAGCAGACTGTTATGGGTTATTATTATTATTCTCTAATTTTTACTTTCGCGGGGATCTAACACATTTCTATTGATTTCTATTTCTATTGGCCTGCAATATTCCATGTGTCTGAATTTATTAAATGTCTTCCTTATTGATATCTTTACTATAGAGCACTTCCATGTGTTACTGCTTTCTCTGTTTGATCTTCATTATGCCAGTTATTTTCCCCATGATGTCCGACAGTTAAGGAGGAGCATCTTTGTAATTGTTACAGAACCAGCAGAAACAGCTCTCATTCTTCCTTCTTCCATAAGTTGTAATACTGATATTTTTTCTTCCTGGAAGCTACAGTATTTGTATCTTTCTTGATTTTGGTCTTTAATTTTCGTTTTCTACTGTGCCTTCTGTCATCCACATTGATTTCTCTGGCTCTTTAATTTTGATGAAATTTCTGGCAGATACCTCTTGAATGACTTCTATGGATTCCATGCACATTTTCTCTTGTTCTTAACCAATTGCATCCAAGCTCTCAAGTAGATTTCTAATGTTTTCCTTGAAAGGAATGAATATATTGAGAGTCAAACGGTCAGTTTCAGATGTTCAGGTTATGTTTTATTTCCATGAACTGCATCTGGTGATGACAAGGTGTAGTAGTTATCACCATATGAAGTTCATAGAATTAACTGGTGGCTATACATAACATATTAGTCTATGGATTTGCAGAAGCTGATAAGTTAGTCTCCAGCTTGTTTTTGTTTCAATTGTATCTTCTCCTTCATGACTGTCTTACAGTTCATAATGAGTTCATAATCACCTGTAATGTCTATTGATGGCATATCCTGTCTATTTCAGCCTAACTTGGTAATTTGATTTCCTCTTTCTTTATGTCATAGCCTAACTGTGATACTAAATTGCATTGATATTAGTTTGTCTAGCATCATATTTACATTTTACTTTTTTAGCTGATGCTTTTGCCTAAAGCGTCATACAAGCAAGGCAAACAGCACATTACGAGCAGAGGCTACACAACGACTTCTAACAAAGCAAGAACCTAATAAGACTATTCTAAGACCAGAAGTGCAACATAAGGAAGGCTAGTGGAGGAGTTCATGGAATAGATGGGTCTTGTGCTGTTTCTGGAACGTGGCCAGGGATTCTAATGACTGGACATGGTTTTGCAACTCATTCTACCAAGGAACCAAGAAATCACACAAGAGAATCATCTGGAGTAACATTTCTGTGCTGTATGGAGATCCAAGTGAAGTCGGTTTCCTGACCAAAGGGGGTGGATCATGAGGAGCCTTTTGATGAAGAAGGGTGACTGTGGATTTATGGAAGTGTAAGCCACCACCAAGGACTTGAACTTGATGTGTGTGCCAATAAGTAACCAGTGAAGAGAAGTGCTGCAACGTTTCGAAGTATTGCATCAAGTTACGGTCTTTCCAGTGTCCTTCCTGAATATGAATACGACACCATTTCTTCATTGTTGTCCATTGAATGATGTGTTTGCCAAACTAAAACTGTCCTAGTCCAATGCATTTAACACTAATGCCTGAGATGTCAATTTGTAAGCGATTCATTTCCATCTTTACCACATCCACTTCTCCCCGGTTCATGTTCCTTACATTCCATGTCCCAATAGCGATCATTTCTTTGCAGTTTGGGGTTTTCTTTTCCAGCACAGCAACATTAGCGATCTGATTTCCGAGTGTTATCGATCCAACTGCATCATAAACACAAATATTCTTAGCTGTTCCTAGGTAGCATATTGAGTACCCTCGAATGTGAGGGGCCAATCTTCCAGGACAATGCGTAATTATTAATTTCGGTGTGTCCATCCCTAAGTTTTTCATGGTAATGTACAAAAATAGTACAAGTGAGGTGTGGTTCAGAAGGTTAGGATACTGAACCCATGATTGGAAGGCTGCCGGATCCAATCATTGGTCGGAAGAGTGATTTCACATTTCAGCCCCTCACCCGGATTGCTTTAGGGACAGGCAGACCCTGCTGTCCCCACTGCATGCCACTTTGGGGGAAAAGTATCTGCTAGATACATGTAACGTTTACCATTTCCTTCTTCTACACTGTTTGAAATAGTGTCTTTGCCGCTGTCACCCCTGTGATCATCTGCTAGCAGCTTCCCTAAGTCAGAATGACTTACAACACATTGTACTCCTGAACCGATTTAGTTTCCCAGAATCTGCATCTGGACCACAATGGATTACACAATGTAATCCAGACCACGCAATCGGCTCCCTCCCATATTTGGCAAATTCTAACGAGTGGGACCCCTCCCCTCTATGGGCCTTGGTTTTGAGTAGCTGATGAAATTTGGACCTCCAGGAAAAATAATTGATTACCCCTGGTTTAAACTGTAAATAGAATAACAGAATAACAGAAAGATTTGGAGGAAAATAAATTGTATGAATATTAAGTGAAATGCACATTATTCAGCATATGTTTGCTGTCTTCACCTATTTTCAATTTCAAGTATAAGAGCATATTGTTTAATTGAAAATAAAGTAGGTTGGATTCTGGCGTTAGGCAGTATAGAGCTGATATAGGATATTCCCTGATGAGGCCAAAAAGAAGCTTAAAAAGAATGAGTGGTCTTATGTTATAATAATTTCCTCACTCTGCAGCGGCTTTGTAGTGCAGAACTGGATTAGCAGGACAAAACAAGCACTTCTTGAATGATCAAATAAAGACGGAGTGCACAGTACAGTAGACAGGCACTACGGGTAATGAAGAGAAAACACCAGCAGCTCCTGTTTCAAAGAGAAATGAATTATAAAACACTCAAATGCAAACACATTAGGGCCACTTTATTAGGTACACCTGCTCATTGGCGAAAACTGCTCCTCCAAACACTGAATCGCATGCCTGAAAGTGAATGCATAGAGCATGAAGGCACATCATTGTGATTTTGAACATGGTGTGATTGCTGCTGCCTTGTGTGGTGGTTCCCATATCCCAGAAACAGCCACCTCCTGGGATTTTTGCACATTACATTGTCTAGAGTTTATAGGGAATGGCATGGTAAACAAGAAAAATCCAGGCAGGGGCAGTTCTGTGGCTGAAAACACCTTGTTAATGAGAGAGGTCAGTGGAGAATGGCCAGACTCGTTAAAGCTAACAGGAAGGCCTGAAGTGCAAAAATAACAGCTCAGTGTAACAGTGATGTGTAGAATGTCTTCTCTGGAAATGCATGTAAACCCTTGGGGTTGGATCCAGATGACAAAAGGGGGTCCTACCCAGTACTACATAGGGGTACTTAATAAATAACAAATGCATAGGTATAAATGGATACATATACACATATGTACACATCTATATTATATGTACGTATAAAAATTATGGTTATATATTTCAATTCATTACATTACCAAATGTCTCATTATTACAAAACAGTTGTTTTCTCTGAAAACGAAAAGTGATCAATCATTTACTTCATTAAGAATGTCTTCCAAATTTGTGGTGTTTAAGTTGACCTTAAACCAAGCAATAGTAATGAGGCAAAAGTGTGTCAGTATGGATAAACTTCTAACATATTTTTCAGCTACCTGACCAGCTTTAAAAAACACCAAAATATAAAATGTACAAAATGTCCGTGACACACAAAGATTTGCTGAAAGCTGTGATAGTATATTATATGGATTATAAATATATACAAGCATTTAATAAATCAACCAACCAACCAACCTATCTATCTATCTGCTGCACAAATTTCCCGCATTTCTAATAATACATATAGTACAGTTATAGAAAGATAAGTACTTCCCCTTTTGTTAATTTCCAAATAAGAATAAAAATTCAAATACCAGTATTTTTTCCCTTTCACTTTTCCCCTCTTGTACATATGATATATTCTTGTACATATGATATATAACTTTCCAGCTTAGAATTTACAGTCAATAGATTTACTGTAAATAGTTCATAAAACAGTGCAACAGCTACTCTTAAAAAAATGAGTTTTAAGTTTTGACGTATAGAGAGAACTCGGTGGGCAGTATTCCATGGCTGCAGGTTCGAATCGCCCATCCCGCATGTGTGGAGTGTGTTCTCCCTGCATGCTTGGGATTCCTACAGGTACAGGTACTTTGATTTCACCCCACATGCTGAAAACCTGCCATTCAGTGAGCTGGTGTCACTAATCTGCCAGTGGCGCCCCGCCGCTCCGTTAGCTTGTGCTTTGTACTTCCTGCCATAGGATACATTCTCAGGAAGTGCTGGACACTCTGGATGGGATGCCAGCCTAATCACACCATCTGGGCAATACAGACTAAGTGAGAATGAACTGCCAAACTAAATACAGTATGTGCAATGATACAGTATATGTAAGACTGCTTTATTAAATTAGTACATAGTGGGTTGTTCGCATATCACGTACAAATTTGGAATATCATTTTATAAGTGATTTGTTTTATTTATGGCTAAACAATGAAATTTGCAAATTGAACAATTGCAAATTTTTGCCTGTCTATGTTAATGTTCTAACAAATAGTAGTGGCAGAACACACAGATTATTTATGGATCAGGCTGCTTTGACACCCTTGAGCGAAGTACCGACATGTTTCCAATAAAATATTCAGCTGTGTGAATGTGTTAAATCCAGAAAGCTGTTCTGCCCTCATCCACTAACCCAAGTTTAACTTTGGCATCTGGTTGAACTGTCATTGCTAATTCTTTGTTTACTACATGTCTTGTGCCTACACAGGGCAATCACCTCTTGTCCAATAATTGTCTACTAGCGTTAACTGCTTTCTTCAGCCTGTTCAGTGCTTTTAAATTCCAAAGCTGAATACAAATCCTGATTACAATAACCCAAGCTATTGATCTGGGTTCTCGAATAGACAGTACTTTCAATTCACTTCATACAGTACCTCAGGTAGGATACATAGGTAACAAGAACAGTTGGCATATGCATGAAAAGGACAGACAGGAGTAAAATCATCCAAAAACTACAGAAAATGTAACATTATGGTTCTCCTTTCACTTTCACTTTGTTAATCTGTGTCAGACTACTGCATTCAATCCTGAAATCTACAGACTGGAAAAATTCGATTGACGATTATTTAAATGACTAGGCTTGTTTATAACTCTAACTATGGTTATAATTTTTAAAAATAATTATAATTGAAAGCACAAAATTTTACACAGGCATCTTACAAACAGTGACATTTCTAATAATAACCATGGTGGTAATTTATATTCAAGCTTTTTAAGAAATAAATAATGAAGTCAATACACTATAAGTCTGTGTTTATACATAATATGTTCATCAACAAATCATGTTCCTGATAAAAAAGTATAAAATTTTTAAACTGAAGGTCAAGCAAATTTTAAATCTGAATCTGGTTTAATATTTCTTGGAATTCATTTGGATAACTGGTAAATGGCTTAAAAATGTTAGTTCCATAATCATGAGTAATAATAATAAATGCATACATAAATATATTGCTATATAAATCAAGAATAACAACTGGTGGCACAAGAGAACTTTTACAGTTTTCCTCGATTGCTTTGGAGCATTCCTCGAATGGCAATTAACACTTGCAAAACAACAAATGTAATCCCCACACCACAATGTCACTTCTGCTCAGCAGAACATCATCTCTCATTGCTTCACACAAATTTCCAAATGCTTCAGTTCATATATGCAAATGTTTCTTTACATTTATCACCTGGCATAATTTTCAATTGCTTTAGTCAAAATAGATTATATAGTTTCCCACTATAATACTTTTACACCCAAAACTATATATGTCAGTGATCATTATGTTCGCCACCACGTGCAAAACAGCTCGCCAAACTGTCAAAACGACTCAAAAATATATTCCAGAAATTGCAGTGATATGGCGTTGTTGCATCTTTGGCTCACACAGCACATGATTTTGCTGCCGTTTCGTTGTTCTTGTACAGTGCTGTGTGACGTTTTTTGCTATTGTACTCTATCTCTTGAGATCTGAAAACTACATGCGAGTGCTTCCTCTTGCCAGTATGAGCCTTGCAATGTTGGTGTCTTTGACATCAACTATCAGTTGATAACTATCAGTTTGCTAAAGAAGAATGATCAGTCAGTGACAACGAGAAAGTGGGAACTGACTATCATTCAGAATTGTGGAGCTCTGGAGCATATTTATACTGACATACTGACAGTATCTCTAAGCATTTTCACTCTCATGGTTAAAACGATGCTGAAGGTACTTTTCATTTTAGTGGCACTAACTAATTCAGTGGTGGAGCTATTTGCACTTGAAACATGCGTTGATTGTTTTGGGTGAGTTGTGGTCTTTTGCAGTGTGACCATATCATCATGCTATATGCATGACTTGTTATGAGAAATGCTCTTATAGTCATGAGAATGTTAAGTTTCATGAGAGGTGCCAAAGCAATCAAGAAAAACTGTAAGTGAATACTTACAAGTACTCTTTAGAAAATGTTCCTATAAAAGTTACTAAAAATGTTACATATTAGTGATGATTAAGTAACTAAGTAATAAAAAACCAATGTAAGTACTCGTTGATGGAATATTAAAAATAATTAAAAAACAAAAACAATCAAATTTCAATACATGAATACATAAACATAAATTTATTTAAACATTATAATGCCATTTTAGTATTAATTAGTTCATTAGTAGGCAATAGGTTATTGGTGGGTGAACATTTAATTGATATTTGAAAGACTAAAATCAGACGGTACTCTAAATTATAGTATTAATTGGCGCATAAGCTACAAAACTAAACTAAAAATCTTTAACCTCTGTAATCTAAATGAATGTAAGAATTAATCTATATTTAAATGGTACTTGGCGTCATTTGGAAGACTTGGAAAAATCATTGCCTGCTGTTTAAAGTAGTTCATAAGACCTGATAAAATGAAATAAAATCAACTCTCTGCGAGATGTCTGCCGTTTTATTTACGGAAAAACCCCAGTGATTTAAATAACTACATAAAACAGCGTCTCGAAATATTTTACTCTATTTCTAGTCCTACTACAGAGACTTTGACATCAGGAATTTCCAGAAAAGTGTACAGATTGTAAATTAGGTCGGGACACAAACCGTCTCTCACTTGCGCAAAGTTAACCCACAACTTAAAAAAAGAAAATAAAAGATTGATTAGCTATAAGATATTAGGTAAAGATCGTCACTACAGACTTGAATATCAGTTACCGAGAAGCTAAAACAGCGCAAAATTATAAATCCGATCCGCTCAGGCAGGACAGAATCACAATCAAATGACAGAAATCTAGTCTAAAAAAGTGCATCTAAACGGCAAATTAATTGAACGTACTGCGTGTAGGTCAACGTGAAAGTTTTCAAATGAATAAAGACCGAAAGAAAGGCAATAGTTTTAAAGGTTTAAAATAAATACTTACGTTTATTATACTTACAGATGTGGGATGTGTAAAAAATCCCGTGTTATTGTCCCCGGCGGCACTTCAGCGCTTGGGAGCGGTGTAATGGCACCGCATGAGAGGATGCGAGGGGATGCGCTGCCGGTGATCCGGGCGGTCCCCGCTTTGTGGGGATGGCATCAGCTGCGCGGATGCATGATAAGCAATCACTGTGGTGAGTTTCCAAAAAAAAAAAAAAAAAAGCGGGGGGAAGAAGAGAAAGAAAGGGGTTGAATGCGAGATCAAGTGGCGCTCACGACCGTAAGGTGCTGCCACTCAGCGCCGGATTGGCTCGCTGACTCCCCGGGGGAGCCGCCGAAGCTGCGGGGAGGCTCGTCTCATTTATTTCTCCTTGTTTTACCGTCGAGGATGGCCCGGCGGGAGAAGTCCACTGCAAAACAACCGAGCCGCATAAAATAGGACGAGTGAAATATGTTCGGATCAACTTAATTTTATTATTAATTAAAAAAAAAAAAAGAAATACAAACTTTGATTAACCGGCCAGCCACACCAACAATATAACACGCACTTGCCTAAGACGAGGTGTCATGCGAATTTTTTTGTAATTCGTATGCCTCCAATTCACAATGGAGTGGTTTAGAGTGATTTTTTTAATGTTTTCTACATAAACTACTGTCAACGGTTGTAAAAAAATATTTAACTTATCATACTCAACAACAACTATTTCAGTTCATTATATTACACTTTTCATATAAACAGTCGATTCTTTTAAGTGTGTATTTGGGAGTTATTTTAAAACATAGGTAATATTACTATAATTAAATCGTTGTGGCCGAAATGCTGTACTTTCAGAAGCACCCGTATTTATGAGTTAATTGGGAAATGTGATGGATGCTGGTATCTGAACAGTTATTTGGCACAGGCCTGTTTGTGTTCCTCTCTATGTAATTCCTCCTATCTCCAATTCTGCAAGTAATGCGATGTGTGAAAATAAACTAGGCTTAAGTGCTGTACACAAAAGGCGTTTTCCCACCCCGGAACCAGGGCTTTTCCCTCAGGAACCAGGGACTTCTGTTGCGTTCCCACTCAGGAACTCAGGCCGATTGTAGTTCCTGGGAGGTACAATAGTTCGGGAACCCCTTTTTATGCTGCCTTCACCGGCTATCATAATTTTGGCAAATATGAGTTGCCAACTTGGAAGTTGATGAATGCCACCTCAACTCATACTTTCGAGTGGGAAATTTGTAAATAATTTTGATATCCAAGTCCTCCAGTTGGGATGGCCTTTCGACAACAGAAGAGGACACTTTCAGTTGTGGGTGGCATGTAATTGTTTATTTTTATAAATGCAGCTATCATTAGCTGTTGCTTGTGTACGTGTGTAATCTGAGTACACTTTACTTGATACAGAACAATACTATTCACCGTTCTGTCCATAGCGCGGTGCAAAGTTATCAACAGGTGAGCATTTTTTTTCCATTTCGCTCCGACAACAGAGCACTTAAATATGCTTATATCTGTAGCTTATATCGATAAACTTGCTTTTTGGTGGATCTCAAGCACCGCCGTTAATCTGGAAGTTACCCCAAAGTGTGGGGAAAAGAGATAGAAAATTGAGCAGATGGAATTCTTTTTGTACATCTGTCGCATCTAATGCATTAATGGATAACTTTTTGTTTAAACAATATACTTTTGTGTCAGTGCCTATTTACGGAATAACATTACATCGTTGTTGTGGAAAAAGAAAGGTCTATCATCTGGTGAGATTTAAAAATGAATTTCAGCTCATACAATTAAAACGTAAATAAAAGGCTGTTTCCCCTGTTGAGTGTTGAGTTTCACCTACGAGATTTTTGTCTCCCATCCGTGTTTAGCATATTGGTTACAGATCATATTGTCCAGTTGGAAAGCGACAAACAAAAGTGGCCAAGAGCTAAAAAGTTCCTGGTCAAAACGGCCGAGGTGTCCCGTCCTGCCCGTTCAGTCCTCCTGTGTGCCACACCTCCTCATTACCCTCGTGTGAATTCCTGCGTTTCCCAGCTGTTTCTTGTTTTGTATTAGTGATCCTGTATATTTAGTCATCGTTCAAGTTCGTTTCCCCAGTCCGGTCATTGACGTTGTTATGCTGTCCTGTTCCGTTCCCTGCTCATATCAAGAATAAATCTTCGTTCACCTTACCTTTTGGTTTCCCGACTATGCTTCCCTGCTCTGCACCCGGCACAGGTCATGACACGAGGAGCCCAGATCCTGGAACTAGGTTCCTGAACTTTGGGGGGGGGGAAGCGCCTGATGTCCTGATTGCATAACATCATCATGTTTTGTTTGCAAAATAGAAAGTAATTTGTATTTACAAGACCATTTCAGGATGTTGAGGACCGAAAGTTCCTGTCTTGTCTTAGAACCTAAGTTAAAAATAACAGCAAGAGTCAACTGATTATGCAGCTGTAACAATGCATTTGCTGTTCTTACTAATACAGCCTGGAAACTTTGTCCAAGTCCTTCAGCTGAGACCAGGGCTTGAGCAGTCTTAGTAAACAATTGTCATTGGCAGTTCTGGTATTACTGATTAAGTCGGCCAGGCTATCATGCCGGACCCCATTTGCAATTATACGATTCTTATATCTGTTGCTGCCAGCTCTCCTGCATTTTCCTCTTACCATTAGTGTTCAAAGAATCTGTACACTTGGAAGAGAGTGTATGTTTTTGCCAGAAAGGTATCTGGGCTGATTTTAGGGGAAATAGGGGGATCAGCTTAGAATGATAAAGAATTGTAAAAAACTAGAGAGATAATAATGGTAATAATAATAATATAAGATTTCCATAATGTCTGTGCTTGTAGCAGTAGACTCTTATCTTTATGATAGGCAATTTAAAGTCAATGACAGTTTGTAGGAACACAACTTACAGGATACTTAAAGAAATATCTGACCCTTTTTAGGTCTTGTTTTGTTTGTCACAAAAATTCAAACAATTGTATTAGCACACAAAGACAGAAGAGAAATGTGTAGTCCTCTGTCATGCAAAATTTCTTCCGGCTGCAAAATTCCTACCCCCCAGTGACGTATCTCTCAGCTGATAGGCTGAGAGATGTTAGCTGTTAGCTGTTTTTGCATGACACCTCCTTAATTAGGCCTACTTTCAAAACAAGAGGCATAATTGATTCTGTTGTTAATTGCTGTAATAAATTTTCTGTAACATGGGATGTTGTTATGCACAAAATAATACAAAAACACATTTCAAACATCAGTCTCCATGTGACATTACAGTATACTCTTTATGTTTACCACATATAATAATTTACCAATTTAATCAGCAAAGGCAAGTGGTTCAGAAACATGACTTCGCAAGTCTAATGTAATATCACAGGGATCATCCAGGCTTTCCTCCAAGTATGACCACAGATTTTCATCCTCATTACATCTAATGCCCCGTACAAAGCATTAGGGGAAAAATACACCATACCCATCCCTTGTAATCATAGTAGTGAATGGATCAAGTACAAACATCAGAACCTTAGGATAGTGGTAATAAACCTTCAACCCCCATGCAGGAAAAAAGCATCTTAATGAGGTTATGGAAGGGGTAATATGATGGGAAAAGTTCCATACCCACGTGTTAGTGGGCAGTAAAATAGAGCCATAAAAGCAGGCATTGTTCCAAACTGCTATATAATTTGGCACGTTAGCCTCATCAGTCATATTATCTGGCAGTCGTAAAGACAGCCGTGCCTTTGGAGTGTAAAAGAAATAATACATTTAATTCACCTATTCAGTGACTCATTTTTCTGTCTGTAAAATTGTGTTTGACTTTTGTAGCTTGCGCAGAGGCAAGTGTCTTAGTCAAGCTGAAGGATTCCCATAAAACAGGTTTCATTACCATAAGATCTGACCGGTTGCAAATGCAATCAAGCGCAACCAAACCGTGACACTCATGCTGCCAGGTTTCCTCCCCGATGATCCCTGTGTCCTTAGGACAAAATACTGCGGGAAGCAGGTAACTGTCAGGACTGGAGATGCTTATTCGATGGAACGTTCTGGAACGCGGGATGCAGGACATGGACTCAAGAGCCAATGGTTGGGCTGGTGGGGTGATAACGGGCATATGGCTACTGAACATAAGCTCTGTGTGATTCTGTAATTGTTCAAAATGAATTGATGGGTAATTAAAGAGGATTAAATATTCTGCACCAATTAGTAAACACGAAAAATACATTCAAACATCTTGTCCAGAGTCTGGAGCCTATCCCAGAAGCAACAGGTGCAAGACAGAGAATAACCTGGGATGGGGGGTATTAACCCATTTCAGGGCACACACACATACACACACCATTCACAATTTGGTAACTCCAATTCTTCTTAGCAAGTTTCTCCCCCCGGTGACAGTGGTGTGGAAAACATACATCCAAGTTCCCTATGTCAGCATTTAACACAGCCACAAAAGTTGGAAAAAACCTTTATGCTTATGACAAGTTATGTCAGCTGTCATGAAGGGCTTATGTTGGTGTCATGTAGCTGTCATAGAACACCCAGTAAAGTGTTACGAAACATACAAACTCCTCCCACAGTGAGCCAGGGTGGGGACTTGAACACCAGACCCAGCAGCTGTGAAGCAGCAATGCTAATCCGCAAACCACTGCACCGCCCTTCAAAATGCAACACTACAGAAATAATGATGGGAACCAAGTAGTAATCTGTTACTATGCTTAATTGCATCTGTTACCAGATATTTTTCTTCTTGCTGACATTTGAAAATTTTGTTTGACTTTTATGTAAATTAAAAGGATAAACATTGTACAATGGTTATTTCATTGGCTCCCAGGTAGGCTGAGCTCACATTCGCTATTTTTCCTTCACTCTCTGGTGCAACTCCTCCAATAGCATCTTTTTTGGGTTGAGGTCAGGTGACACAGAGGGCAGGTCATATACCGCAGCACTCTATCACGCTCCTTCTTTGCGTCGTATAGGCTACTGCTTGGGGGTGTGTTTTGGGGTCATTTTCCTGTTGAAAAACACATGATGCCCCAATATCTACTAACCTCGGGTGGGTTTCCCGAAAGCATTATAGTGTTAAATAGTTCGTTAACGAGTACTTGAGATTGATCGTTAATTCCCCGCCTTTCCCGAAACCCTTCGTAGCAAAGTAGTTCGTTATTTCGCCCGTAGATTTACGAGTGATCCGACCCACTCGTTATTTTCTCAGTAGTTCGTTATTTGAACTTTTGCCTGCTGTCCTGTCACAGAGACGCAGAGATCGGCCAAAATAGATCACAAAAACACTCTGGCGGTCTACTTTGGCCAACGTAATACTGCCGATGATATAATTAACGGTCAAGTTAAATGTACAGTTAAGACAAATACAAAACTATATATAGTCAGCACAGATCGTAGGCAATACGTCGCATAAACGGCGGATGGTCGCAGTCACATCGCGTACCAGTACGAAACATCGCGTTTTATTCGCGAAAACGTCGGACCGTCGCGGTGTTAAAAAGCGTTGCTCGTCAAAACGTTGGATCATCGCATTAAAGTCGAAGGTCGCTTGTTGGTAGGGAAAACTACGCATCACATCGGATCTTAAAAAAGGGGGTTGTGTGCCTCTGGAGGTATAATATTACTGAGCTAATATAGTAAATCATTTTTTTCACTAAATAATAATAATTATTATTATTATATAATAAGAACAAAAGTAATATATTTATATTATATAGAAATATGTATTATATTTATATATAATAAATGATAACGTTTGTATAATAACAAATTAAAATAATAATGATCTTTTATATATTAATATTACTTGTAATATTATAGGGTAGGGTATGACTTACGTATCAAGATAAATGGGGATTCAGTTGTATTTCAACTTACGATATATTAACGCATGTATTTTACGATTCCTCAGGTAACAGTGTTATAAAAATGTTTCAGTGCAGACCCGAAGTTGAGAACGCACGTGAAACTCGCTTTCGTCGGGCAGCCTTTGTGGTGTGGGGTGGGAGGGGGCTCAATGAATGCCAATAAACGAGAGCACATCCGGGTATTCCCTCAGTACTTGACTCACGATTGGTTCCTGACTGATACGAATTATGGCGCGTAACCGGCAGATTTGAAAAACACTGGTAAATGTTGTATAAATTGTCTATATTATATGAAATGATTTCTGAGCAGATTTCATGTAGAAAATCAGCCTTTTTACCATTACACGCAGTAACCTGACAGGATTTCTCAGAGAATTACACGTAATACCCCGGAACTCTGATTAAGTAGCAGAGTGGTACAGAGATGGTCTCTCATGGCGGCCTCCCCACACGGAAAAGACAAAGCGGCTTCGGTGTGTCTGAGCAAAGGAGACGTCATGAATGCGCAGGATGGACACAGCGCCGGGCCCGGGGCCTTTGGGAACAAGGTACGCCAGTTTAACTCGTAAAGAATACAGTAATAAAGTGTGAAATGTTTTTGTGAATGTAAGCTTACTAAAACTTACCAGGGTACATATTCTTGCTCTTAATCTGTTCTAATTTGTTTGGCCCAGCAAAAAATGTAACATTAAGAAAAATTAGTTATTAGTTGTTACTAGTAGAAAAATACTCCA
>JAODKM010000001.1:26066032-26081931 GCA_026780845.1 Petrocephalus sullivani
CGTGGGGGCTGGGGGTGGGGGTATGTGTGTATGTGCCCCTGTTAAGGGGGGGCATCCCATCCACGGGGTCCCCTGGTTTGGGCACACTCCCCCCCCCCCCCCCCAATAACCCAATACTGGATAACTGGTTGGAAGATGGATGGCTGGGTGATTGAAAAAGAAGAGCTGCAGTGGCAACAGGGAGGGAGTCAGTCAGCTACTGCATTACTCTGCTGCAGAACCTCGTCTCTTCTGTTCAGTGCAATTAAGTGAGTGCCAGGTCAACGCAGATCAGCCCGGCAGGCATTTAAAGGCCTCTTGCCCGGACTGCTCTAAGCTGCATGTGACGTTATCATCTCATTGAGACACAAGGCAGGCAGCACGTCGGACCAACTGGTCACAAACCATTATTACTTACTCCATTTTAATTACTGGTGATTGGACGATAAAAAAATTCTTTCCCTTCTGTCTTTAAATATAATCACAGGCCATTTAATATTTTTTAATCAAATGAGGCACAAATAAATTTATGGGTATACGGTGAAGGGACTTATGCTAATATAATAGAATTTCAATTGTATTTGAGTTAATTAAAAGAAGATAATTCATTAAAACTATCAAATGATTGAAATCATTGATAATTCATTTAAATTGTTAAATTTCCTAAAGAACACAAAACTGACATTCACAACCCAAGCTCTCTAATTATTGAATAACATTTTTGTGTTTGTGTGCAATTTAGTAAAGTATGATAAAAACGTATTTGATTTGCCTTTTGTCTGTCAGTATAAAACCTTGTGTTGAAGGGTTTTAAAATTCAATAATGGTTCAAGGACTGTAATTTAACACACGGTGACAATGATTGTGGTTTACAGGTCCTAGCAGGAAAATTCAGAGCTCCTTCAGAAACTCATTTTCTTTCTTGGAAATATCTCTATTTCACCACCTGCTGAAACCTTCAGGAGTCGGTCCCCAATAAGTCTCCTAATGATCACTTTCTGAAGTACCTGGCTGTGCGCCCAAAGTGTCAGGGGGCAGGTTAACACTTCTGTTAGTGGCTCAATGCTTTTACTTAGTTAATTAGCCTATATTAACCACCATCACAATTCTGTGGCTTAACCAAAATGAAGTCACCTAACCTCTCACTGATCATCTCAAGAGAAACCAAACATGAAAGTCCCATCTACCCATCCTCCAAATGTTGATCCTTTTTCATATTGTCGGCAGGCCTGGAGTCCATTTATGGACAACATAGGGGTCAAAGCAGGAGTACACACTATGTATGACAGGATGCTAGTCCATCACAGGGCATTTATTTATACAGACAATTTATAAGTACTGTTTAACCCAGTCACATGTCTTTTCAAACACCAAGGCTGAAGGTGAGGTAAACAGGCAACCCACTTAGTCTCAGAGAAATTAAGTAATTGTATTTAATGCAGGAAACGCAGGTGTTGAGTAACATGGTCAATGTTAGTATGTTATTGGCATGTTATTGGCATGGCTGCCACAATCACAATTGAAGAACAAATTTCCAAAACTCTCTCAAACCATTTATTGTTGTTTTTGAGACCACTAATGACCCAAAGTCAGACTTCCTCATCATATGTTACAGTACTGGGAACCAAAACTCTTCCTCATCATATGTTATTTTGTTACATTTCCAAAACAAAGTCCACAGAAATTGTCTGAAAAACATATCCCATGGACTGAATGAGTTTTGGAAATTTGCTCTTCAGGTGGTATTCAAATAACTGATTATAGAGTTGGTGTCCTTGGTGATGTTTCTTTGAGTTAAACCATAGCTGAAGCTTGAAGTGATTGTGGAAAGCTTTATTGTTGGTCATACACAGATAAGGTGAGGGTAACTCAGCGAGGAGAACACTGGGAGCAGAAACACTGACTAAATGAACAATCAGTAATGAAAAACCCCATGAAGTGCACCACATTATGTTAATGATGTGACTGACTGGGATAATGGCCTTTGGTGGGGGGATGACAGACAAGGTGATAAGGCGATATACTAGGATTTATTTGTGACTTTGCAGGAGGATTAAGAGGATAGATAATTGAACCTTTTTTCAACTTAGAAATTCGTCCCTCATTTAGTTCTTTTAATATTCAAATAGTTAAGCATGTGTATTGACCTTAACAATTAATATCCATCCTTCCAACTTTATCCAGTATATGAGGAGAGGGGTTACCATTTCTCAAATATAAAGTAATGTTGTTTTAGGAGGAAGTTTGAACATGGAAGTATTTCTAGTGATTCTTTAATTATATGGGTAAAAAGGTAAAAGTCTGAATATATTTGGGGAAAGGAACAATTAAAAAATCTAATGGAAACTTAATTACAGAATTCTGTTCTTCAGCCAAGCATGCACTTGAAATTATTTGTTGAAACCTGTTGCCTTTTCCTGTTTCAAGGCAAGGGGACAATGGAGGAAGTTTCACCACATAATGTAAAGGAGGAAAAGAAAACATCTAAGACAAACGAGGAGATGTTGTTTTGGCAAGGATTGAAGAAACGGAAAAAAAAAAACAAGTCTCACCACAGGCAATTGGGACTGTCAAAAAGCTGCTTGTGTCCAAGCTCACTAGGTCAGAAAAAGAAACATGTTCCCTTATAAATAACCAGTGAGAACAAGGATCGAGTGAGAGGAAGCTGACAGGAGCCTGTGCAGTCACCTCACCGCGCCGTCAGACCTTACAAAGACGAGCGATGCTCCAATCCCACCACACAGTTGAATCATATTACTCCAAGAATGTGGTGCAGAGAACATGCTTGGTAGCCTTTAAATAAACAAGCCATTAACCCATTAAAAAGCAACAGCCAAATGATGAATTTATGACGCGCAAAGTATAAGAGCTTCAGACCATCAATAATAGAAGTAACAGCTAGAGTTGTAACAGCTAGAGTTTGAGCGTATAGCTCTCACAGATGCATAAAGCAATGCAGTGAAAATGCTCGCTGCCCCAGTGCTGTGGTTCACAGTCCTTACACTAATAACCCTACATCTCAAGTGGGGTTAAAAAGTCATCCTGCAATTGTGGCCACTTCAAGGTCACAGCTAGTTCTGTATCTGAACAAAGTGGATGAACCTCTTTAGGGCAATTCTCAAAAGTGCTTTAAAGTTAGTGCTGTTTCAGAGAGTTACTTTAGATAGAAGTGTCCAGCAAAGCAATCGTCTCCATGAAAGTGGTTCTTGTGTTAAAAAGACTCAACCAACACTTGTGCTTTTGAGGACTTTGGATGCATTTTTTTTTTCTTCATTTCAGCTCAGTTCTTTCTTATCAATGAAAAACTTAACAATTATTAGGAACTTGTGTGTCCTTGTCAGCTGCTTTGATATGGTTATGTTATATCTACAATTATTTCAGAAAGTATTCAGACCCTGTCACTTTATGTTGCTGCTATATGCTAAAACCATTTAAATTATTTTACACTCTACACTCAATAGTATGATGATCAAGTGAAAACAGGATTTTCAAAATTTTTCTGGAATCTCGATCACCCCTCTTACCAAGGCCCTTTTCCCGCAGCTATTCAGTTTTCAAGCTCTAGGAAGGGTCTTGGTTGTTCCAGACTTCTTCCATTCAGGAATTATGGAAGCCACTGGGCTTAGGGAACCTTCAATTTTTTAGCCTTCCCCAGATGTTTGCTTCAACTCAGTCTCGTCTCTGAGCTCTGCAGGTAATTCCATTGCACTGATGGCTTGTTTTTTTCTGAAATTCAGTCAACTGTAGAGCTTTATATACTGTAGACAATTGTGTGCCTTTCCAAAAGTTGAATTAACCATAGGTGGACCCCCAGCAAGGTGCAGAAACATTTCAAAGATGACCAATAGAACTGGGATGCAGCTGAGCTAAATATCAAGTGGCATAAGATAAGATGATTATAGCATAAGGCAGCAGCATAAAATTTGTGAAAAATCTGAATACTTTCTAAATGCACTGTATATAACTGCTAATTATTCCCTGTTTTCAGTGTGTAGCTGGACTAGACCTTTAAACTAGAACTGCTTGGGTGCACAGTGTTTTTTTTTTTTAACAATGTTTGCCGTGTTACCACAGCAGGAGATTTTTGTTAAGGATTATTGAAATTCTTAAAAATTCTTAAAAATCCACATTTGTCTTGTTTTAAGACAGTAAGAGTAAATAAAGACCTTCACCTGAAAATATCCTCTACTAGCTTCCACCCTCCAAGTTCCCCTGAATGCTCCTGGTATTGCACTGTGTCTTCTGACTGAATAGCTGTCTTACTATTAGACCCTTGCTTTACTTGGACGATGTTGAGTAGCTCATGGTCCTGTACTACTTACATTTGTTACTGGGCATTTATTGGAAGCCCAGCCTAGCTGCACTGATGCCCAGTCAACTCCTTGACAGCCATGCGTCTGTAATATGCTATTTGCCTCACTTGTATGTTGCTACACAGGTTTGACAACCTTGCAACCCTAATGAAGATGGATGGATGGGTGGATGGATGCTACATGTGTGTACCAGTAAAATACATAGGTAACTTTAGGTGCCTCTCCGTCAAACACAAGAAGCATGCTTTCATAATATGTTTAACCTTTCAACGTGCCTAGTACAGTTTCCATTTTGTTAAAACTGACAAATTAAAAGACCCTGCCATCTAACAAACATGTTATCGGGTTTCTCCACATTCCCACCGTGAACATTTGGTTCAGTCAGGTTTGATTAATATTTTTCCTCGTTTATCCTTTATCCTTTAGGTATATCTTAATCAACAAAAATGTGTTGCATGCCCCTGGGGCCACTTTCCTGTCATAGCATGACAGCTAAAATAGCATCTAGTTAGGACAAGGAAGATGTGTGGAGCAATGTAACAAGATCTAAGCTGATTGGAGGCGAGGTGAAAAAATGCTCTAATTAAGACAGGGTGTTTTAATATTCACATGTTTTGAGGTTTTAAGTGGAAAGCATAATGTCTGAACTGGAGAAGAGCCACATCAAAATATAAGGCTTTATCATTTGGGAATGTCCAGGCAGGGTGGCGATACAGTCTAATTTTTTTTTTCTGGCAGTAATTATTATAGTATCTGTCTGTGATTTTGAAATGTTTATTGGATGGGCAGGTTTCTGCTAAATGAGCAGAGAGACAACCTCAAGGGCTGGATGAAGCTGTCAGTGTCAGAGCCAATCTGCGTTTGCCTGTAACAGAGGGTTATTACAACACCAGTCCGCCTACAGTGAAGGATTGTCCTGCTGTCTCTCCCAGGGGTTCGACATGCCTGCTCCATGAAGAATAATTCTCAACATGCATTTGAAGTCAATCAATCTGAAACTGCAAAATTATCCAGTTTATCTATTTATTATCTAGTGTATAGATAGATAGATAGATAGATAGATAGAAATGGCAGGGTCCTTGTATAGTTTTCTATTTATCTTTGTATATATTTTGTATAATTTGCTATCACAGTTTCCAGCAAATCATTGTGTATCAAGGATGTTTTCGACCTGTTTTTTTTAGAAATGGTATATAAATTGAAAATTATGTAAAAAAAAAAATACTAACAGACTTGTGTCTAACTACTTAATGTTCATTTTTTCCAAAACACCACACATTTGGGAGGTGTCCTTAATGAAATGAAGCATAATAGTAGTTCTACAACTTCAGAAAGAATAATTTGTTTTTTAATAATGCCAGATATGTGACACCACAGTAAATGGTAAAATATAACCATAATATTACTGGATACATGAAATGTAAATGTGCAGATATGTATATAGATAAAGGCTGCTGTAGCCTGTCTTGTACAGTGGAGCTGTATTGTCCATGCAATCTGCTTGTACGACTTTGCCACATTCTCTCTCTGGATGGTGAACAGTCTTAGAGGTTCCCTGGTATGCTGGAAACCACCCACCAGCTCCTTTGTCTTACTGATGTCCAGCTGCAGGTGGTTCTCCCCACACCACAAGACAAAGTCCTCCAGCAGCTTCCTGTACTCTGACTCATCTCCATTGTGGATGCAGCCCACACTAGAGGAGTCGTCAGAGTAACTCCTGCAGGAGGCATGCGCTGGTGTTGCGCTTGAAGTCCATGGTGTACAGGGTGAATAGGAAGGGAGACAGGATGGTTCCCTGGGGTGCCTAAGTGTCGCTCACCACTGACTCCAATGAACAGCACTGTAGCCTCATGAACTTCCATCTGCCTGTATTGTAATCCATGATCTGAGACACTGTGGGGGCATTCACCTGCATCATCCTGAGCTTGCTGTCAGGCCAGAAAAGCAGAATGATGTTGAAGGCACTAGAAAAGTCGAAGAATATAATCCGTACTATAGTGCTGGTCTTTCTTGGTGGGAAGAGACTCAGTAAAGAATGTACATCAGAGCACCATCCATACTTTTTACCTGGTAGGCAAACTACAGCTGGTCCGTATGGCCTGTGACCAGGGGATGGAGCAGGTTCAGCACCAGTCTCTCAAAGATCTTCACAATGAAAGTCAAATTCGCTGAAGAACAGATTCACCTCATTAGCCCTCTCCAAGCTTCCCTGTACCTCAGGTCAGCAGGTAAATGTAGCTCATGTAGCTCCAAACATCCCTCTCATTGTTCTGCTGAACTTTGAAATGTCACCCCAAAGGCCATTATTAATCTTAATATCAATTTATTTGGTAACACCTTGTATTAAGTGCACCTTCAAAATACCTTTATAATGCATTCTTAGAACAGTCAGCGCCCCATCCAAATGCTTTCATAGAACATTCATAAGCAGCATCTATGTGTACGTTAACATCCTAAAATTCCTTAACAGCTTTAACATACATTAATAAGAAACATTATATTATTATACAATTACAATTTTTGTTATTGTCGGCAGTTATGTCTTTTTCATTGATAGTATTATGACTGCAGTGATTTTAATTTAAATTTAAGACATTGTTTGACATTGGTAAACATCAAGGTATACTTACATGCTGCTTATAAATGTTCTATGATTATATTAACTGCACCCATTATGAAGGTGCGTTACCTTTTATTCTTATTCACCCAAGCACTATAGCGCCTCTTTTATGTATCATGCGTTATAATTCAAAAATATATCAGGTAGAAATGCCCTGGTTTCATCTAACCTCTCCTATTTACTGTACCTGTTAACTTCTTGTAAATAATATAAACTGCTGTGGGAAAAGGCTGAATTTATCTTAGAATTTCTCATCAAACACTTGTTCTTTCTTAATTCCACTTCTTAGCCATATTCGTTGTCTTTTCATCATTGTTGAGAGGTAGTAAACTCATGGATATCATAGGTTAAAATGCACCAAGCCCTATATACACTGACCTTTAAAGATTGTAATAATGTCATCGTTTTAGATTAAATAATGAAAAAATGCATATGAAAAATATGGTATCACTACAAATTAAATAGCACACTCTTCACACTAAACAAAATGTTTCTTAAAATTACTTGAAAGCAAAAGCTACTTAAACCCTCTTAAACACAACAGAATCCATTACCATCTTAACTGAAACCCCATACATCGTGCCTAAAACCATGGCAAATTTAGTTTTTCATACACATATACAGTGGATAGCTTTTTTTAGCCAAATATTTGTCACTGTCTGGATTGACCCGATGGAAGTCAATGGAGATAGTGCTCATCCAATCAATGGTAGTCCCGCCCCTCGCACAAGATAATCCCATTCTCATTGGTTACGAAAGCTTTTTTCACCCATTATTTTTTTTCAAGAAGCAGCCAAAGAACTTCAGTCTGGGCTGTGAATGCATATCCAAATTGTGACAGTATTCGTTATGCCCCATGATGTATTATCTAAACAATTATAGATTCCAGAGAGCCCCAGGAGATGCCCCAAGTGCTCAGAGCTTCAGCGTGTCCCCAAGCACCAAATCAAATAAGAGGTAGAGCCCTGTGGTGAAATGGATCCTTACATCCCTGCACTGCTACCCCAGGGGCAGTGATTCACTCTTAACACAGGTATTGGGATTGTAATCATCACCTCTAGCATTGGCCTAACCCAGTTATTGTCATTTATAGTTTGGAGAAGAATCAGGAGCTTGCAAAGAAAATAAGATCCTATGATTCAAAACCACAAATTTTTATAAATTTCACAGACAACCCAAAATGTTGTTTTTTTTTTGAGATTACAAAGTTAAGAAAGTACCATCAATAGCAGTATGACTTTCACACTGGGGCGGTGCTATGCTGTATGTAGCAGAGGTGTTTTGGTTTAATCATGAGTACTCACAGCATCATCAAAACAAATGCTTGTCCATAAAATGGACCTAATCATTTGCAGCATGATTATAAAGTCATTTGGAAAATACAGTATGTATGTGGCATGTTTAGTGGTTTATGTTACTTTACATTAAGTATTCAAAAAGAACCAAAGACGAGGGAAGTTATAGACTCAAGTGAGCAGCACAGTACCAAGAGTCAGTCCTGGGCAGTGTGGTAGATGCTTATACTTGTAGTATTTTAAGCCATCGCCATATAAGATCAATGGCATGGTTATTTTTCTCACTGACTGTATTTTCATGATATTACCTAGTTGGACCAATCCATAACAGCGGTCATAAAACCCATTTGGATACTCTCAGGCAACCATGACTCGTGTGAAACAAAGAACTGGTTATTGATTTTTATGTGTATTATCATAGTTTGGCTAGCCTGTACAACATAGCATCTGATTTAAGGCCATTAAATTAACTTCTGTCTACAGATTTATGACTGTAGAGGTACACTGGATATCAGGATGTTCTCACACCTCCACTATTGTGGGGTTTGATTCCTCAACCCTAACTCTGAGTAAGAAGTCTTCGTTTTTTCTCTGCGTTCCTTCATACTTTCCCTGGGCACTCCAGCTCTCTTCCAGAGTCCTAATATGTGCAGATAACTGTACTAAATTCTCTAAATTATCCAGTGTTTGACTGCCAGTGAACTCAGATAACCTGGCACGCCATCCCGTGTGTCCTCTGCGTCATACCTTGTGCTTCCTCAGATCTAAGGAGTATATAAGTGGAAAATAAATGGATGGATGGGTGGATGGATGGATGGATGGATGAAGTTTATGGTGCAAATCAAGTACTTACCCATTGTACTTAAATACAGAAATTTGTATTTTGGCAAGTGGATCAATATACATATTGCTCTAAGAAAATATATTACCGATAACTCTTCCGTCCATCCATCCAGTTCCCGCGATAGGGCTGTGGGCATCCTGGGACCGATCCCAGGCTGTATGATGCACAAAAATGGGAATATAAATGATACACTAATTACAGTGCTTACAACAATTATTTAAACAATTGAAATACTCTCTCTCTCTAATACATAATATATCTGTCTAATGTAACATATATATATACACAATGTAATATATGTATATACACACATACATATGTGTGCACAATGACAGACTTGGACGTATACTCTCTCGCTCTCTCTCTCTCTCTCTATATATATATATATATATATATATATATATATATACACACACACACATACACGCTTGGATAAAGACTTAAAATCATAGTTTTACACCAACATGAAGACCATTTAAACATCATTTTTCTTTGACTGCCTAAGACTTTTGCAGAGTATTTTTTTTTCTGGAATGAGTGAGAGAAGGAATACGAGATTTTTTTTTATGTTCAGTTGGTTATTGGGTTTCTCGCCGGACTCACAGAAATGTTCTGTGCTGCGTGGCGGCCCTGGCTACTGGACCAACTGGACCATAAAGGGTACTTTGTTTCTCTAAAGCTGCA
This sequence comes from Petrocephalus sullivani, assembly GCA_026780845.1. Classification (NCBI taxonomy): domain Eukaryota; kingdom Metazoa; phylum Chordata; class Actinopteri; order Osteoglossiformes; family Mormyridae; genus Petrocephalus; species Petrocephalus sullivani. The sequence continues at coordinate 26,075,768 of JAODKM010000001.1, forward strand.
GCAAGATTACATGGTGTCTGCGGATCAATAGTCAATCAGCTTCTGTGGTGGCTCTAAAGCAGGGTGTAATGGCGCATCGAACCTCAGCGGTCACACGCATGGGGCACCACATCTTATTCCTAAAAGAACCAGTGAACATTACCAAATTATCTTCATGCTGAACTGTCGGGTTCAAAATGCCATCTGCATGCCGATGAAAATATCCATGCTGTCACAACAATATCCCACAACTGGTTCTTTTTGTATTATCTCTATATATTATATATAACATTTATATATCTCATTAAATCCAATTCTTAAACTCAGAAGTGACAGATTTATTGATCTAATGCATGTTATAAAAATTTCAAAATCATAATGATGTCCTTTGAGATGCTAAAATGAACCACAAGTGATCTAGACAGTAGGATGATCCTCAGTGACCCCCCTGGTGAACGGCTCGGACAATATATCTTCCTTCAGCTCAGCCATAAACCCTCAGGAAGTGAGGGGTCCGGAGTACTAGGCCTTACTCTATAAGACTGGCCTATCAGCCATGCTGTATATGTGCCAGTGCTCCAGTGAGCAATCCACATTGTTCGTCACTGGCCTCCGGTGATCTGCCAGCTGAGTGGCCTTGATGGATGGATCCATTTACCAACCAGACACCAAGATGAACATCATGCCCAGAAAGGACCGGGAAAGGGGGTCAAATGGCCCCATCCCGTCTCACCGCGTCTCACCCCCACGTTACACAAATCGCCTGGTATCCTCAACACCCCCATCAATTACAGCACAATATTTATTCATGCACTTATGCTCCGCTTGCTTTACCAGCACTAGTAAGCAGATGAGGAGACGAGATGGGGGATTTGATTTCTAGCGTCTAAATTGTACTCTGAGGAATATTTCATGCGTGTGCACTCAGTGGGAATGATCTAATCTTAATTATTAGCAAGCATTAAAACACTGTGTACTTTCTTTTACACTATCTGCAAATAACATAGACGACTGTGAAGGACATTTTCACAGAAAATTGCTAAAAATGGTCATTCTCACACATACGTTGATGAATTTAGGAGCTGTCAGATGAGGAATGACTTGTGTAACTTTTCTGTAATTAACGATTCCGCACAGCGAACTTCTGCGTCCACTAATCCAAAAACCCTTTAGCGTTCGAGAAAATCTTTATCATGACTACCTGGTAAACATATCAGGGAAGACTTTGACGTATGCTAAAATCCTCCTTAATCCCTGTTAATTTAAGCAGCATGTGGGCAGCCAGTTCAATTCATTATTCTGCCTGTTTTGTTTATTTGTCAGGGATTGGACTGACTCGGTCTTCCAAGGTCTTTTCTGGCACAGTTATATTGGTCAGTTCCAGGAAGGTCCTATTCGTAATCAGGAATGTTCCTCTTCCAAATTAACTCCCATCAGCTGAATGAAACTCCTGACATTGATCGGAACCTCTTATTCACTAACACCCTGCACCTCTAGCCTTAGGCCATCGTTTCAACACCTTTGACATTTAACTAAACCTAGCAGATCTGCCAGGGTATAGAGTGAGTTGAGAGCGATTGTCTGTATCTGCATGTATTCAGGGGAAGAGATGGAAAGCGCAATCCAGGTATTATAAGAGACTAAATAGGTCTGGTTATCAGGACACCCTCATGTTCACCTCATCAGTGGTGTAATAATTTGTGGAAAAAGTCCCTGGAACAGAAAATGAATATAAAGTAAAAATGCTTGTAGATTATAGGAGAACTGGTACCTTTGGGCATCTCCAGAAAGGATGAGTGTAGGATAGAGACTGAGAAACAGTGAATATGTTCCTCTACCTAGCACTTTGCACAGCGTATAACCCTTCTTTAATGGTTCCAATACCTCATTTAATTTCACAGAAAGTCAGCATGCAGGTTAACAGTTAGCCATTGGCTATAAGAATTCGGCATTTGCGTTCCTAAATGGACTGGGAGAAGTGGGTTAATCACTTACCTGGGGTGAGTGGCTCGGAAGAGATTTCACCAGTAGCAATTTGCGGTCAATATATTAAGGCAGTGCTTTCGTTTGGTGGAGCTTTCAGGCCATCAAGTAAAGAAGTTAACTTCAGCCATAGCAAAAGGCACCCTGAAAATACTTCACAGCAAGACATCTCCCACGGTTTCTTTTATTGAGTTGGGGAGAGGCCTCAGACTATGGCTATGAAGCGCTATGCACATTTCCCTTTGATCTGCTACGTTTGTTAATGAATAAATCAAGGATCACGGAACACATCTGAACAAGGTGGGGGCAGTGCATAAATTTGGGGGGAGGGCATAAAGTCATGTCCACTTTGTACATTATTTTTTTGGGTTTTATTAATAAGGTTTTATTGGTTTACGTTAAAGTATTTGTACGTAATTCTTTGTGATTGTTAGTCACTGCAGTCTTAATGATGCTTCAAAATTGCACCTCCAGTCCCACGGTCCATCGGTTGAATGTCGTGTATTATTTTTTTCCAGCTGGTAGAAGATGGACATGCATCTCATCAGTGAAGCCCTTTCAAACCTTCACTTTACTTAACATTTTATTTCAGGAAAGAACTATTCCCATATTTATAAATGCTACAGATGATTACATTTTATCTGTAAGGTTTGGAGTATGCTTGTGTATTAAAATCAGCTGGCAGATAAATCGGTCTGAGATCTATGATTGGCAATATGTTTACATCAACTTTTCCATTTCAAGTTTTATAAGTTTTCACGATCAGATTTAAAACACTTCCCCTAACTAAAATGACCCTAAATATCTAGTTTTCTTGATATATCAATTAAAGCAGATTAGGGGGAAGGTCTTATCAAAGACAGGAAGTACAAGATAATGGATTTCACAAAATCCCTTCCCTGTCAAAGACTTTAAAAAGGCTACAAAATGTAGTACCAGCTATTTTCTCCTGTTTTTCATCGTGACATTGGGATCCTCCGATGATCTATTGTAGCAAACCCACGAAAGAGACGCGGAAAAGTCATTTCCGATCTGATAGGCGCTGCGGTGTTTTATCACCATTAGTAATCCCTTTGCCTTGCATTGATCGCATCTGCTTGTCACCTTGGTGTGTGCGTACGTCCGCCACGTTCCACGGATCTGATAGGCGATGACTGATCCCTTTGGTGGCAGGCAGGCTGAATGGAAAACAGGGGAAAAACAGAACACTAAGCTAAAAAAGGCATAGAGAAGCAGTTATACCCGAAGCTTTATCTGTTACTCACATTTTATCAAGACGGCACAAGTATGTTGGTAATACTAATATGATTATGGCACAAACATGACAAGTAAATTATTTTAGTTTTAGATGTTTTGGTGTAATATAAATGATTGCTATCTCAACAATGAGGAATTTCTCTGTATAAAGATTTGGATCACTGTTTTATTAAGCAGGGAACATAATAGTCTTAAACATCTTGTTCAAGTATTGCTTTCACTTTTAATGTATTTGTATGTGTATGTATGTATATATATGACTAGTTAAAACCCTAAAGAAATCATTACTAAAAATGCTTTGTTGAATGACTAACTCATGCATTTTGACAAACTGCCTTTTCATAAAACTGGCGGAAGGAGGCATGACCTTTGACCACAGCCACACAAAAAACTCGTTTCTTTAATTCTTTCTTTAATCTGTTGTCTTTTTCATGAAGAACCTGTCCCCTATCTAGTAAAGATATAGTAAAGACGATGCTATCTGTAAATGCGGAGCTATTTAAAAAAAAAAAAAAAAAAAAAAAAAAAACAGCTATCCTTTACGGAGTTGAGGTGAGCCCAGAAGAAAGGCAATGAGAGCCAAATGTAGCCTTTAATCCTGCAGCTCAAAGAAATCTAAATGAAATGGATGTTTATTTGAAACTTGGGGCAATGACACAAAACAGTAATAAAAAGACACCCTGCGGAAAACAGCTGGAAAGCCATCTCAGATATAAGCCATCTCAGATATAAGCCATCTCAGAAACGCAAAGAAGCACCGGAAACATCCCCAGTCCCCCTATTCCGAGCCTGAACAATAGTGTTTCGCTGTAATTTCACCAGTATTATTAATAGTGACTATAATGCATTACCCTATGAATACGATTGTCTAACTGATTGTGATGTATAGTTTTTCATTAAGGTTCCGCTGCCCTTGAAATACAGCATGTGGAAAGATCTATTTATTCCTGTATTCATAAAAACCACCCCCCCCCCCATCTGATTGCAATAACAGGGCTGTACGATACTGATGAAGAACTATGTGGGGAAGCGGTTAGCATACAGCAGCCCTGTCGTCGTCGCTGTCACGCTAGCAGACAGCGCGCGCTGGCCGCGGCGTCCATCCCCAACAGCCACTTAATAACCATTTGGGAGACGGCAGGCATGTAATAATCCCATGGTGCCTCTCAAGGGTCAGAGCCTCATATTTGTATATGCAAGGGCCGCACGGCACTAGGAGAAGGGGGCAGCTCCATTGGAATTATAACGAGCTGAGTCATTTAGAGGATGTGGGCAAAGGTCGTTTAATTTTTGCAGGGATCCCACTCAATTAGATTGTGCACTATTGCACAACGCACCTGCGCCCAGGCTAACTAGCCGGGGACTCACACTATGGCCATTCGCACAGGCCTCAGTTATTCTATGCTTAAATTTAAGCAGTTTATCAGATAATACAGTATAGGAAGGTGAAATGCACACTTAAATCAAGTAAAATTTCATGACTATTTACTCCGTTAGAAAATGGTTTGTTTTAAGTGCACTGATGGGTAATTTCGCGCTGCCTTGCTAATTTGGGTGCTACCCAGGTTCGTCTAGGCTCTCCTGCTTCGCCTGAAGTGGCACTTGATTGAAGGGTCACTGCTGTTAGAGGTAGGGCCCCTTCAGCTGATGAAAACAGGAAAAGGGAAAAACAATTAAAAGACAGCTACACCTTTTATTATTATTTCGTGCAAAGAGAAAACATGACATTTTTTACAACTTTCCCCGTTTAACATTTAATGTTCTTTCCCTGAATAATTCCATAGCCATTTATTCAGTATAGAATTGTGCTGAGCCTGAAAGACCTTGGATGGGATTTAGATTGCATAAAGCCCCAGTAAATTAATTTTGTGTTGTAAATTAGATTATTTAATGGCAAGCATACCATTTATTTAAAGTCTTTGCATTAGGTGTCTGAAATTTTTAGCCCTCTCTAATGATGCTTTCCCTATGAATCATTACTGTATTATTTAGTTTTATTTATCTACCATAAGACATACATATCAAAAGTGAATTATAATACAGAATTCACCTCTTCCATATGGTGCTTTCTGCTGGTACTGGAGCAGAAAACTATCACCTCTAAACTACCATTTTCTGCTTTAGGTGCATCAAATTATTATAGTACAATATTCAAATAGTATTCAATATTCAAATTCACAAATGTGCTATATATATATATATATATATAGCACATTTGTGTGTATTTCTTTACATGTTATTGCTTAAGGTTTTTATATTTGTACAATTCTCCATTTTGAAAAATGCATGCCAGAGGAAGCAGTGTGTACTGCAAATATGCACTTACTACACAGATAAACAGCTTTGAACATTTGTTTTGACTGCCTAAGACTTTTGCACAGTTCTGTATAAACACTCACTGGCCACTTTTATTAGGCACACCTTGCTGGTACTACAACCCCAACTCCAATGAAGTTGGGACATTGTGCAAATTGTAAATAAAAACAGAATGCAATTATATGGAAATCTCATAAACCCATATTTTATTCACAACAGAACATAGAAAAGATATCAAATGTTTACCCTGAGAAAACGTATCATTTTATTGAAAAGTTATGGTCATTTTGAATGTCGTGGCAGCAACACGTCCCAAAAAAGTATGGACATGGCCATGTGTACCACTGTGTGGCATCCCCTTTTCTTTTAACAACAGTCTGTAAATGTCTGGAGACTGAGGAGATCAGTTGCTTGAGTTTTCGGAGATGAATGTTGTCCCATTCTTGTCTGATACAGGATTCTAGTTTTTCAACTGTGCTTGGTCTTTTGTGTCGTATCCTTCATTTTATGATGCACCAAATGTTCTCAGTGGGAGAAAGATCTGGACTGCTAGCAGGCCAGTTCAGTACCCGGACCCTTCTTCTACGAAGCCATGATGTTGTAATTGATGCAGTGTGTGGTTTGCCATT
>JAODKM010000001.1:26082031-26107341 GCA_026780845.1 Petrocephalus sullivani
GTTTCACCCGCGAAGATTCGACTGTGAGATCGGTGGTCGAATCAGGCTCCGCATATCGATGCATCGAATCTTCGACTCTTCGGGGACAGCCCTACTATTTTGTAATAATTGTATCTTGCTATTTCTATTGTTGTTTTCTTTTATTTGACATTATATTTTATTATTTAAGTTTTATCTTGCATACTGTTTTGTTTCCCTTCATACTGCATACTTCCTTCAGTACAATCCCAAAGGCAGGTGGAAAAGCATTTCACTGCACACATGTACCACATATGATTGCACATGTGGCAAATATAACTTGAAACATGAACCTGAGTTTGGTGATTGTAGGTCAGTCAGTAAGGCCTTAAGCACAGGAATGCGTTAGATATCAAATTGCGTTTTCAAAATATGAAAATTTGCAAAGGGAAAAAAAAAACGGATGACAGCATGTAAACGTAACTGGTGAAAGACACGTTGTGTGAATGTGTTGGGAGGATTCAGTGATTCCACGTGTCCACTGCTGTACATGCTGAACACAAATATTATTCATTAACAATAATCTGCCATAATAACACTGATGTATAGCCCCTGAGCGAGGAGCCGCTGGTTCATATCTCAGGCTATAAAACACAAGGACAGCTTAAATATGGACCTGCTGGTCTGGGGCTCACAGGTAATCTGTCTTTCTCCCTGGACCTCTCTCCTCGGAAAGCACAGGTGGTGTACACCTCCCTCTGCAAATGAACACATTTACTGCTACAGCCCGCTCTCTGATGGCTCTATGATTCGCGTTGGGTCGATAGTGGGTGGTTCTTGGCCACGGAGCCAGCATCTGAGGCCGTCATCGCCGCACGGGGCGGGTTCGGTGGATCCGTTGGCAGCCGTGCAGGAGATTAGGGTGCGTTTGCTTGCACATAGCCTTAATGCATAGACATATGTGATAAAAACAGATACAATGATCACTTCTTTAGGCCCATGGGATTTAAACGACACAAAGCATAAGAAAAACTCAGGAAATATATAAAATCTGCCACACTAATAATGTTAAATATGTTTCAGTTATATTTGGATGTTTATGTTAATGTTAACTATTCTGTTCTTTGTTGTTATATGTCACTTCCACAGGGAGGTATGCCAACAAGCATTTCATTGTACTTATACAAGTAATAGTAAAGCTTTTGAAACCTTGAAAAAAACTTTTCTGCTCTTCAGGCATAACTCATAACTTAAATCTCAGCCCTGAGTTTTAAACATTTACATTTACAGTATTTGGCAGACACCCTTAGCCAGAGCGACTTACATAAGTGCTTAAAGACTCCATTAGTGAATACTAACAAAACAAAACAAAGAAAAACATACAACAAAAGTAAGCATGATTGAAAATGGAAGTAGAGGTATGTAAATGGAATATAAACCTGTTGGGAACAATGTCGAGGGGTATAATATGTGTAATCAATTTCCACTGGGGGCACGGCCAGCTGTGACTGGCTTTCCACTCTCTGACTGCACCCATTAGTCTGAGTCGGGGAGCTGGAGCGCAAGACTGACCTCGGCGAATCTCTTCCTCCCACACCTGTCAGGCACATCCGCGCTGCATAGACACCTAAACCGGCATCATATTATAGCCTGAAAAATAATCCCCAGGCACGTTGTAAATTTCAATAACTGCAAAACCATAGACTACGATTTAATATAACTGCAAATTTTAGAATCACAAATAATTTAGCAATTAAATTAATAACCGATGTCTTTGTTTCAGAGGCTAATGGAAAATTTCAGACTGAAATGCACTGCTATTTGGGACAGTGACCCTTAATTTCCTTGAAAGGTAATTGAAGGGTCATCTCATCTGCACTGACTGACTATTAATGGATAAGATAAAGCATTTCCCACCTAAAATGATTTGGTGGTTGTTCTAGACCAGCTTAGCATGTGATTATTTGAGAGAATAGATAAATAAAGCTAATACGATGCCATATCCATTATCCAGCAGTAAAGGCTATTAGCCACCGCTAATACCCAGCAATGTGATTGCAGTCACATTTTATGTGCCAATAGGTTTTGCTTAACAGGAATAGCTCTGGCAGGTGATTTGCCTGTATCCTCCGAATAACCTAAAAACTAATCACTGGGAATGATAGCAACAGATATTTACAGTGCTGTTAGCAATATTAGTATAGATGGTTACATTCAATTGTTTTCTTATGTCGTTTACAATCAAGGTTTGTGTTTTGTATACAGTATCAGAAATCCATATTCTCTCAGATGGAAGTTGGATGATGGGCTCAGATTATACAAGAGGGCTGAATAGGTCTGAGCATGTTCCAGCATCAGGACAAAACAGAAGGTTATTTTATCCATCCATCCATCTTCTACCCGTTTATCCTGGTCAGGGTCACATGGGGCCCGTCCCAGGCAGCGGAGGGCACAGGGCTGGGGTACACCCTGGATGGGATGCCAGGCCATCACAGGAAAGGTTATTTTATATTTGTGGTAATTTGACATAGGTCCTGCCAGAGCTTGTGGGCCACCTAGACGCTAAAGGGCAGCAAAGACAAATAACAGCCCTGTGCTGGATGCACTGCGGGGGGGCAAGGTCAGTGAGGAGGGTGAAGCACCGCCACAGGAGGTGGTACCAGAAAGTGGGGGCTGCCCAGATGAAAACCAAGCTCTCCTTCTTAATGCTGCTCTACCTTGGCTCCCTGCAGAAAGCCTGTAGCTAATGTGCAGCACCAAGTGCTCCCCCTCTTCCATCTCCTGCAGCTTTTCCCAAACCCCTATCTGATGTGTTTCTCTGGGATAAAGGGGCTAGAGAAGGCAAGGGACATCAACAGGGGGCCACCGCAGAGCACCAACTTAATAGCAATGAAAGCGAAATGGACCGCAAGTGACTAGGGGTAACATTAGAGGGAAAATACATGTAGCAATTAAAGAACTCCAGACACAATAGCAGCAATTTGTTGGGTTACGGATCGGCTGCAGTTGTTGTATCTACCCCCCAAGTGTTGTATGAGATGACTAGGTATGAGAGAAAACATACATGAAAATTCCGACTGTGGGTAGCCATGCCCTGCACCAGCCATTATCATACTTATCTGGGTGATACGAGTAATTGGTGATGTCGTTCTCATCCTGGATTTTCATTTAAGACTTCAGGTACATCTGACAGCACAGATTCCAGCTCTGTCCAGGCTTTCGGAATGTTAATGTGACAAACATGAAGCACATTACTTCATTAAAATTACATATAACTCGGAGTATATATCCCCCACCTGCTATAGTGATCTAGCAGCTAACAGTGATGCAGTGATGCAGTTTTGGGTTAATAATATGAGCTGCTTTTCCCACGGTGTGAAGGAACATCTTCTGGATACTTCACTGTGCCCTGTTTATTGATGCTCCCAGGCCTAGAGCAGATGCTGCTTCAGTAGCGTCCCCTAGTGAATGGAATGTTACTAAAAGGTAGCATTTCTCAATCCAGTTCTCAGGGACCCCCAGACAGTCCATATTTTTGCATCAATCCCAGCTCCCATCACACCTATAACAAGTATTCGGTATACTTGATGGTTTGATTTGCTCTTGATTGTCTGGTTCATGTGTATTGGGAGCTGGGAGGGAGCAAAAATGTGCAATGTCTGGGGGTTCCTGAGGACTGGCTTGAAAAATACTGCTCTAGAAAGACCTGGACTCACCCCAGTTCTCTTTAATGAGGTCCACAATGCCCTATGAAACTGAAACAAGGAAAAAGAGACACAAACAAACAGCAGATAGCAAAGGATCAACCAGAGTGTCACATTTTCTGGAACATGTGCAAATGAACTTCAATCTCCAGTCTTGAATGTTTGTGGGTTAGCGGATTAAATAACGTTCATGCCCAACAATGTATAGAGTACTTTAGGTGTTTGTCACATAAAGAGCATGCCTTGATCCACCAGAAAAGCTAGGATAGCCAAAACGTTGCATTCCATAGCTCAAAATCACTAACACAACGTAGTGCCCCCATGAGTTTCAGTCCTAAAACCAGATTGGATCCATCCTGTTTCATTTAAATGGGACTTCCATCTATAGGAGGGTGTTTTGGCAACAGTTGCCAGAGAAATCACTAACTGGCAATCCCTTGAATACCTACATCTACCTGTAAACGAGGCCATTAACCTCAGCCGCATGTCAGCCTCCATAAGCATCCTGCCATTGGACTGTGATGCACTGCCAGGAAGAACATTATCCAGCAGCTCCTTGGCACCAGTAATCTAAGTTATTTCCTTAGTTATTAATAATTGCTAAGTGGCTGTATGTCACTGGCCTCTTGGTAAATACCAAGTGTCCATTTATCTTCAGTATTTGTAACAAGCAGGACAGTATGGGGATTTTATTTGGGTTCATGGTTAACAGGAGTAGAGGAACAAACTGGGATGGTGGCTTTGGCTGCAGTGAAGGGAAACATGCAGAAGGTTTACGATGGGGGAGCCAGGTCTGAGTGAACGGCGGGCTTCAGACAAAACTGAAACATGGATTTTTCTACCACAGGTGACATTCAGCTTAAAGAAAATACTCAGTACGAAAAGTCTTGGAAAATCCCTAACTTTGTGTTCACAATTTTCAATCCTTCTCTAGGGGTGATTCTACAATTCTTTTATGGTGGGCGGGGGCATAAGAGGGCCCAACCTTCTCATTAACAAATGGAATGTTTTGAGTCGGTGAGCGACGGGGAGGGGGCTCTCTGAGGGCCAATCAGCTTTCAGCTAGGCCATTGCCCCTGTGGCCCTGCCTCTGTATAAACACCTGCCTTTTCCCCATGACTAAAAGGTCAAAGACGTGTGTCTGCGTTATCTTCTGCGCCTCCCTGTTGTATCCTTTTCCCCACCACTTCTCTCCATTTATCCCCTGGCTGCACATGTAGATGACAGGATATCATTATTTACACATTAGCAAGAATATATCACTCCTCTGATAGTAATTTTTTCCCCATTTATTAATTGTTCGATATTTTGCTTTTTTATTAGCAAAAGACATTCCTCAAGACCAGAAAAGCAAATCAGTGATAGGACGAAAGCTCCTCTGAAAGGTATTCTCACGCAAGGTGGATAAAAGATGTGCAGTTATACAAGTAGGGAAAAAATACTGCGGGTTGGTACAATGCGAAAATAAGGACAGGAGGGATGGTTGGTTGAGTTAGATAGGAGGATAATGTAACAAGAACAAGACTGTCCACAAAGACCATGGGAAAGTGGGGTGGAGAATAAAAACAGAGGGGAATGTGAAAGATTGGCTCTTACCTGTGCTCTGTCAAGGGAGAAATTATACATCTATTGGGGTTTTTTCTTCAAACGACATCCCCCATAGATCAAGCTTTTGGATTTACGAGCCGATTCCCAACAATGAAATATTGACAACGCGAATCAATTTGACCTGTTTTCAGCTGCCATCCAAGCCTTGTAGCTAAAAGACCACAACTCAAATATTTATTTCCTCTCACAGCTTAATGCACAACATACCTACTGATTCTGATTTATCAACCCATAAACACGTTATTGATTTTAAATATTTTTAATTATTCATTGTTATGCATTGAGACATGAAAATAGATTATTGTTTTTAATAGCATTTTGTCTTCAGTCAGTTTCACCGTTCTATTAAGAGAAATGCTGATTTGGGGCCATTCTTTAAATGTGATAATTTTTTTTCTTATTCAAAACTTTTCTTTGTCCTTAACCAGGCACACAATACATAGTAAAATGAAACGATGGGTTGACTTGTTTATGCAGAAACCGCCACAGATTGTTGTTTAACACAAAGCTTTAAGTAATGCTTATGGGAAAAACTAAAACAAACAACATTTAGGCATCATTTCCACCACAGAGAGACATGCATCCATCCATCCATCTTTTAACCACTTATCTAGGTCCGGAGTTTGCAGACAAACATAATATAAATAATTCCATATTTAGGTGGGTACCCCTCCTGCGGGATGGAGGCTCAATAATGCTGCAAAATGTCATACCATCATTTCAGGCATTTTCCAGCCCCGGGTGATGCTACTGTGAGACCAGAGTACCGCTCACTAAGGTGGACTGCCTACATTATTATTTAAGTATTTAGCATTCCTTTCTCTCCCTCTCGATACTTGTACTTTATAATATATAAAAACAGTCCAGGATCATACTTATGGCTAGCATGTTTTGTTAGCACAGAGCTCTGAGTACGCTTCTATATTCGTTTTACGTTGGTTGAAACATCGCAGCGCATAGACAGTGTCGTGTGAATGTTATTATGGGTGACCTCGGTTTAGACAGTGGGATGACCACCCCCCAGAAAGGGCCATCCATCACGCCAGACAAGACAGCCATGTTCTTCTCAAGTCCCTGTAAGTACATTCTTCTACATCTTCACAGTTCTGCTTCGCTTACTTGAAAATCTTAGGTTGTGTCTAAAACAACCTTACTCCTAGAAGGGAAAAAAAGTTAAGTCTAGTTATTAGACCCTGACAACAGAAATGTAGTTTAGAGAAACGGTTTTGCTCCAGTGGGCTAGGATGTTTCTGTCATTTAGTGGCATAAAGCCCTCAGATAGGCTTTGGGCTCTCATTGCACTTTGACGTTTAAGGGCAGCAGAATAAACTGCAGTATCTTGAGATGCAGACAGAGGCATAAGGATGAAGGTGCTGGGGCAGGCGGGCGGGACACAGCTGGCACTCTGGCTGAGGCCAAAAAAAGACTGTGCCTGATCGAAGAATAAAAAAAAAATGAAAAAATTACTTTAAAAGAGAACATGGAAAAAAAAACTACTTATCTGCTCATAAAATGTCTTGGTGAAATATTTCCCAGAGAAGTTTTTAAGAAAATCAGAATAACAAAAATTTGAAGAAAAAAATCTGTAATAATTCATTCATTTTCCATACCTGTTTGTCCTATGCAGGGTCACATGGGTCCAGAGCCTTCCCCGGGAAAAAGCAGTCACACGGTATGGAACAACCCAGGACTGGGCACCAACCCATCATAGATCACACAGACCTACAGACAATTTGGTAACTGCAATTCACCTCAGCATGTTCTTCAACTGAGGGGGGGGGGGGGGACACTGGAGAATCCAGAGTAAATCCCACAATGACATGGGGGAGAACATGCACACAGTGATTGCAAAGACTCAAACCCTGGTCCCAGAGGTGTGAGGCAACCATACTAACAGATTTCAAATGGAAATGACCTTTAGGGAAAATCTGCTTTTTGGATAAGAAAAGCTTGCAACGCCACCCTATGTCCATGGAGCCTCACCTCCCTGCCATAGCCTGTCTGGGCTGGAGCCCCTCAAAATATCCTCGCAAAGTTCGCTGCATGAGAAGCAGCCTTCATGGACAGAGGGACTTGCAAAGTCCATTCAGACCAATCACTGACTTCCATGTTCAAACTTTCTATTATTCTTTCAGCCATCCTCTTGTGTCTTTATAATCCTCTGCTTTAAGTCCAGCTCAGCAGAGAGGAACATTCATCTCAATATATGTCAGAGTAGATGTCAGTGGCCCTCGTCCAATCCCCATGTAAAGCAGGAGGTACATACATCGCGCCACTCCATCAACACACCGCTGAGCACCAAGCGCACCGGCACGAGGCCCAAAGCCTGCCTGAGCACGCCCTACTGAACAGAGCCTAACGAAACCCTCTATTTTTATCTTGGCACAGCAAGACAAAATAAAGTACAGTAAGTATGGAATAAGTTCAGATTTTTTTAAAGGATTGCAAACAGGTCATTTAGGGAACCAATTTTGCTTTGTACTGTTTGTTTTGGTCAATTTGGATTACGAATACAGTGCTTTGCTGCTTATTGGAGACTTATCGGTTGACTTGTCTGTATTAAGGTAAACAAACATTGTATTGCTAGTCATTCATCAAACAAAATTTGCATACAAATAGATTCCTAATTAGGACAAATGGTATAACTGACTTATCAGTAGGAATATTGTTTAAACTGGTCTTTTTGCAGTGGCCAAGTCAAATACGAGAAGAGAAAGTGAGCATTTTAATAAAGCTCATTAGAGATTTTTTTTATTAATTAGAAAAAATTTGAATGCGGCCCCTTGCATTTGAATGTGATGTGAGACCACAATAGTACAACTACTCCTTGTTTAGTGGTCGAGTTCCATTCCAGCAATCAGGTCACGAAATGGTCACGCAAATCATGGGGACCTAGATGTGACCACAATTTTGCTTACGACTTCACTTCAGTTCATCATACTCAGTTTCTTTTAACCTTCACGAATTGGACGCTTTTAACAACATTTTCTACATTACACTTCAAAGACGTCTCTCACCCTGGCATGCATTGTTGTCAGGTGTACAGAATTTGGTCACAAATATGCACATTGATTGGAAAATTAATTACCTTGAAATTTGCGAATGGTCGCTAACTGAGGTAGTGGCTAAATGAGAAATGGTTATAACTCGTTGGAAGCACATTAAGTAAGATTATTAAACTGCATAGCTGTTGGGTTTATACATAACTGAGAATATAAATAAGGCACCCAATGGAGTGACAGACGATGGATGGAGAGAAGGAACCAGAGTCAAGGCCAATGCCTCAGGAGAATTGGGTTGCTATGCCCTCTGGCAGCTTTGTGAAATTGATGTGCTGAAGTGTTTCCCCACACAGCAGAATCCTTATAATACAGCGTGTAATACAGAGCTTTCCAGTAGCAACACGCGCAGCAGTCCAGCACACAGACTAAAAAGCAGAAACGATCTTTTATTAAACCATAGAGTAAATTTGAAAAGATGTCAGAATCCATAAACGGTACAGAAAATGTAATGGGAGGGGTTGAAGGGGGGCGGAGGACAACCTGGCTGGGGGGAACATGACCTTCACGGGGAAATCAAAGACAGCTGATATGCCGAACTGCCAACAAGTGTCAACAAGCTGCTGTAGAAAATGGAGCTGTAAGTCTTGACTGGGCAGAGTAAATTGCAAACCAACCCAGCCTCCACCTCCATGAGGAAGTGTCATGTCCTAAAGTAAAGCATCGGCGGTTTAATGTCACAGAGCTAAAATAAACAAAGTGCTCATCGGGCGGCCGCAGACTGTAAAGACAGGGATGCCGTCGCCAAGGCTGATTCGCCTCGGAGAGCCACTTAGGGCGTCTGCCCGCATTTCAATTAAACGGGGGGACAGCTGTACTGGCGTGTCCCGATTAGTCTCGCGTGGCAATTTACAGATCATCCGGCTTCATTTCAGGTACCGTGGCGACGAGGAAGGGGTAATTGAATGGAATGTCAGTCAGTTCTGCATTGTGGTGGCCGCAGCTTTAAGCAGAGGAAGCTTCAGACAGGAACTGAGGAACCTGGATTTACCAGCAAATAAAGGGTAGAATTTCAGGGACCGCCATGAGATTGCGGTTTGCCTGTAGATAAGTACGAGTTCCTGCACAGCATGATAAACAGCGCTTCCTAAATTTAGCTAGTCAATGTTCTTTCCGTCTATTCACCCCTGACCCAAGCAGTGATTCTTTATCCAGATCAAAGTTTCTTGGCTTTCTTCAGAGATGATGAACTGGAGACGGACTCCCTTCGTTTTCTCTGCAGAGAAGAGCAGATATAAAGACAATGAGCAGAAGTTAACAGGTTTAAACGGGAGAATATCCAAATCATCTTTATTTGGCCTGCACTATGCATGCAAAGGAGTTGTCTTCAGGTCCCTCTGGTGCTGCATACAAAGAGGGTACACAGTAACTCTATATAGCTAGATGACATGAAACATGCAGAGCCATGCAAAGAATGAAAACGGCTACATGGAGGAATGGGGTGGCTACCAAAAAAATATTCCTGTATAAAGACAAACTGCAAGGAATGAATACAGACTGTCCACAACTTACAGCGGGATTCTATTCAGATGGAAGACGTACGTCGAAATGGGCGTATGTTGGAACGGGATAATTGTAATCTGACTTTTAGGTGTGAGACAAACTGGAGATGGGTGGGAGGTTCGGATGTTTGTGCTGCCATACTGTACAGTACTTCCCATAGCAACCATTGCACAATAATAATCGTGATTATTAATAATAGCCGTCATTATCACCACCATTATTATTTTATTATTGTTATTATTTGCATATCAGACTGATACCAATGTGATATAGTGGACGATAGCATGACTAGGAGATACTTAGCAATAATTAAGTTGAAAGGCTCAAAATGCAGAATCCAAATACCACCAAACATGGGAAAGCATCAGTATGTGATTTGTTAACCAGTGTTTCACTTGCGTAATGCATAGGATCAGCAGTCTACACGGTGTGAACGTGGCACACGGAGCACGATAAAGGAGAAATAACAGCTTTCATCTTCACAGGGGGCCAGTTTGTGCTTTTCACCTAATATATGGCTGTGATGGGACCTTCAGGGCAAAGCAGTGAGCAATAAATGCTGCCCACACCCAGCCTGTTCCCAAGGCTCACTGGACTGCAAAGCTGTTCACTAGTGATTTCCGAAACCTCGCCGTATCATATTGTTCTCTTCTCTGATTATATTCATGCATCACATTTTATTTATATAAATACTACTTTGGGCAAGAATAAGGAGGATCGGGAGGCCTGATTTTCCCAGTGCAAGATGACTATAATAATAATAATAATAATAATAATACTAATAAAAGTGGTGTACAGGCAGGGTGACCGACAGGATGCGGGCCTGTAATGGGCAGCATGCTCTGTACTCACAGAGTTGGGCGTGAGCGGTGCTCCCACCACATCGATGAGCTGCTCTTTGGCCTCGGCCTTCAGGTCCTCGCACCCGGGGCCGGCAGAGCCCTCTGCGCCGGGCCCCTCGCCAAGGTGGGTGCCCTCGCCGCCGGCCTTGAGCAGGGCCTCATAGCGATGCCGCAGCATCTGCTGCTCGTACTCGCAGTTGGCATGTGCCTGCTTCAGCTCGTAGACCAGCACCAGGTCGCTGCGCAACTCGTTGAACATCTGCACAATCTCCTCGGTGGGCATGGGGTTCAGATCTGCATGGCGGGGGAATGAGAGCTGTTTGCTGGAGGACAATCGATCAATAAGACGTACCGAAATACTACAATAGGAATATTAAAAGTATTAATATTGTATATTCTCTACTAAAAAAAAAAAGTTTGATATACATTCTCTGTATGCCTCAAACTATAAGCTGAAAATTGTGTCCTTGGCTTTCAAAGTAACACATTCCAAGTAAGTTTAAGAAAAACCACAATATCAATTAATGAATTTCATATCTAGGTCCTCCCTCCACCCAGCAAAAACAATCTACCGTACTGGACTTTTTCCAAACTCCCTTGGCTTGTGACTGCCACCCATAAAACTTCCTCGATTTTCAGACGGAGCAGCAGACCTGAACCCCACCCCACCCTGACTAGTGCCTTCAAGAACCTTCGTGTACCTCAACCCGCTGATGGTACCATTTTCAAAATAAATGGGGATAATTGTTCAGGGAGTTGTGAGGCTTTTTCTCAAAATGAACTGACAGCCACTGGAATACTAATACTAACAATGGAAACTAACAACAGGGTCGAGCACAGAGTGTGCACTTTAGCTGTGTACGAGTAAAACTGAAGCAGACGTGAGCTAACAGGTGACAGTTCTGACTTTTCCCTACACCATTACCAGGAGGAGTCTGGCAGCTGTGAAATCTGAGGCAGACTTTGTTCTTCTGCACTCACCGACTCCCTGCTCCGTTAAGATCTGCTCGATGGCTTTAATCTTCTTCTGTCCCACTGAGCTCGGGAGCTTCATCTGAAATGGAGAGAAAAAAATGCCACAAAGCTGAAATACCCATGCACATGAAAAATGGGGTCAGATTGTTAGCAGCAGAGTTCTATACAAACTCATTTTATAATGCTACTTTTCAAATATGTACAAGTAAGGCATTGAAGGTTCTCTTTATGTGCCTAATAACGTCTTGTGTGTTTTCTCTCAAGAGTTGTGGCGCTTATCAGAAACACTGCCATGATAATTAGCCAATCATTAATAAAAGAATTAATCAAGGTCCTAATAATACTCGGAGTATCCACAAATGGTCAAAAACCCCACTATCTTCTGTCAGCATTTCATGGACAGGTGCAACGCACAATGTTATGTATTGTTCAATAACAATTACAATGAATTTTAAGTGCTTTTAATTACAGAGGTCCAGCCAATTCTGAAGTTTTAAATAAAAAAATGTAATAAATTTTAATTAAAAAAATTTAAAAAGGTAAAAAAAGAAAAAAAAAAAAAAAAAAAATTGCTGTAAAGTACAAAATGGACTGAACATGCCCAGATTCAATCCTAACTCACTGAGCGTTTAAACAATCAACATAAGCAGGGAAATAAGCAATAAAAAAATTGGTTTATTCACTGAATCTGAAAATTAGTGGAAGGAGAATTAATCTTGTACTTAAGCCTGATGTCATCAGCCTGTTTGTTAAGTTGAATCCAACAGATTATCAGAGAGATCTGAGCAAGATCCCTCATTTACTCAAAATGTATTTTCGTTTCGCACTGAGAGTAATCTGCCCCTGTCACTCTTAGCCACTTGCTTTGAGTTGTATTGTAAAGATTAGTCAGACAGCACACACAAAGCATTTTGTTAATGAGAGCAAAGTAACATCTTTTCAATACAGCTATTCTAATTCTGCACTATAGATTTGTTTTATGGTGGCATGGTGGCTCAGTGTTTGGCTCCAAACCCCCCTATCACTGACCATGATTAGCAGGTAAAAGATGGATGGCTGCATGGACGAATGGATGGATGTTTATTTGAATTTTCATTAAGTGCCAAGATAACCGTCTATAACAAATGACCAATTTACTGTGTCCCACAAAAAATGTGACCGTAAAATATGATTACATAAGAATTCCAGGGCTATTACAGACAAAAGGTTGTAAAACTATAAGACAATTACACTTGGATATGATAAATTAGCATGGTAGTAACAAGTATACTATACATTATAAATAAAATTACACTGAAAAGCAAAAATGACCTTTTCTTGAGGAATATTTTTCTTGAGAGGGAGCATTACTTACTCTTTGGCTGCGAAGCGTGACACCAGCGGATTTGAAGTCAGGGAACTTGATGCCTGCAGTCTCTGGTAGAGCCTACCACAGGAACCACAGGAAGCACAGGAACCACAGGAACCACAGGAAGCACAGGAAGCACAGGAAGCACAGGAACCACAGGAACAAGACCAAGGGGGTTAGACTGGCAAGCCCACACAGACTGCCTACACTTTCATAACACAGTACAGTGACCACAAGACACTGTGCACATCCCAATGTACTTGTACCAAACTTTTGTCCACCACACCCTGGAAATCAATAGCAGAAATGCAAGTATGTTACATTCAAACTAACTTCTTAAATTTTGACAGCCATCGAACATTTTTCACCATCTGACTGGCATACTGTACAAATTTAAACAAACAATAAGCTTACAGAAATAAATTAAACTCCTAAACTGATAATGCCTAATGTTTTTTTAGTGAAGTAGGCCAGATTTAATATTTTCCATACAGTAAAAAAAGTTTTAGAAAGGAAGAGTCAAGTTTCTCATTTTCTGGCTTATTGTCTAGCTTCCCATAAATCAGAAAATTACTTTCAAAATAAAAACTTGCTTTCTAGTGGTCAAATACAAATAAATATCTTCCCATCATAATAATAACAGCTAAATCAATTAGGAGGGCAATGCCTTGTCCATTTATGCCAAAAACAAGCTGATGTCCCAACAATGAATAGCTGTTATATTCCTATAATACCCAACCTACTGTTTGAACTAAATCCACCATGTCAGGCAATATTTTCATAACAGATGGTACCAGACCAATATTTAATTGACTTTTGGATACTGGCCCCTTTTAAGATACTTGAACATCTCGTAGTGATGTGACGACGATCTCTGACCAATTAAAAAGGACCAGATGAACACTGCCAGAGTTACTACTTGCTGGACTCCTGCACCAGCTTATTAGATCAAACTTGCCTCCTCTATCTTTATACCTCACACCATCTCCCATTTCCCTGGCACATGAAACATCACACCCACATGGAGTATAGGAAAACAACATCTAAAGGTGTGCATGGCTGGTAAACAAACACCTTCTCCTCGTACAAACGAGCCAGCCTGACAGGTGCTCAGGAGAAACCCAGATCAGCTGGAGGAGAGGACTGCTTTGAGGCAAGTTAGGAGAACCACACGTCGGGAAAACTCCACACTCTTACAAAATATGGACATTATTATTTTTGCTTTTCCCTGTAGTTCATGGGGATGTGTAACCAGTCTATGCCTCAATCTGGCAATTTAATTAGTAGATAGAATTTCACAAATCCAGGCTTCTCTAATCAAATTAGACGTTGTATGTAAATTATGTTGCATGAGTGGGAGATGAGATTTTTCCAATTGCTATGTTTTTGACCTGCCCCTTGTTAAACATTTCTGTCCCCAATAGCAGGCCTGGCTCTGCTATTCCATGACAGCTTGTCTCTCGTGCTGAAAATAATGAAAATGGACTTTCCTTGTAAATATGTCATGGATGGGGCAGTTAGAAGGAGGCAGGCAAGACATTGTTAACCAGTTCCATTATAAAGTAGTATAATTACAATCATATAAAATTAGGGTTGTTGAATACTTATTGGAAAATGTTAGAGACATTCAAGAAAACAGGTAACTCAAATTATTCAGAGATGCCCACGCAAATGGAGCATCCAAGTGTATAAGCCATCTGCATGCTCAGAGCTCTTTAACTTGCTTGATTTCAACGAGCTGAACGAGCTATTCTAAACTGGAAATGAGTGAGTGAAACGGGTCACAGTTGGCAAAATTACCACCAAAGTGTTATATCAAAATACATTTATATATTTAAATTACATTACTCTATACTGGGTAGAACACTGTGGATTAACAAAACTAAACTCACTAAATCTGTGGCAATATGACTACTGCTGAACTACAGGCTTTAAAGATGGACTTATGTTTGGCTTACCGAGAGACACTCTGTTCATCTACAGAATATCAGAATACAGTTTTATGTTTTTGCCCAATATTACAACAGAATGGGTATTCTTTCACTGAGAAACGTAAATGCAAAAATAGAAAAATAGAAGCCTACGCTAAATTCCTCAGAGCAAATCCCTCTCCTATTTAAATCCATCTTCCCCGTTAAATGTTGGTACAAATCTGGGTGTCAGGAGTCACTGGTGATGCACAGAGTGGGCCTAACAGTAATGGTGCCTGCATGGGGGCTGTGGGGGGGCAGCCCGCATCATTTCCCCAGGTGAGCTGCATGTTGCATCACCTACATGGGCAGCACTGGGAAAACACACAGCAGCTCACCGGCTTCTCCGTCTCCCGCTTCTGGGGAAGCTTCTTCTTCGTGGCCTTCCGCTCCGCCCGCCGCATCTCTGTGGTCGTGTCCGCAGCCGTGATGAGCTTCTGCAGGTCCTGGGCTTTCTTCTCTCTCTCCTTCTTCCGTGTCTCGATCTTACGGAGCTCCTGGATCAAATACTCCTCTTCTGCCACCTGCGGATCAAGCCGAGGTTCACGGTCGGGCAGGACTCGACTATGAGGGCCAGTCATATTTCTTTCTTAATTAGATAGAACAACATATGATGCCATTTTCCGTCGCTAGAGAACTCATGTCCTGTGGTGCGTTATTAATTACGCTAAAAACAGTGTCTGCACAAATACACCGCGAGCTCATTTTAAAATATTGGGAAACGTCAATTTAATTGTACATTTGAGAATTTTTATCTGAAACCAACCTTTAAGCAATTCATTCATTCATTCATTCATTCATTCATTTATTTATCTTCTATAACGCTTGGTCCTACAAAAGGGTGAAAGGGGTCCGGAACCAATGCCAGAAACAAGGGGCATTAGGTAGGGGGGTATAACGGGGCACCAACCCACTGCAGCCCAACCACACCATACACACCTACGGAGCACCCAGGGGAAACCCCGCGACAGCATTTTAAATAAAATTTTTATTTCGAGATTCCTTCCAGAACCACTCAATTATTTAATTGCAGCTAATGAAGACCTTATCCATAAAGATAACCCAGAGTGCACATGGAAAGCCTGGATCTGAAAGCCACTGCGATACATGATTGTGACTTGGAAGAAATATCAGTTCATTCTACAGGTTACTGGCAGGCGGATGTTTCGGAGGATCAGCGAGATGGATAGAGAATATAAGAGTTGGGAAAAAACTACAGAAAAAACTGCTCTGAATAGACTAGCAACTATTTGACAGTGTAACTGCTTTAAATTATTTTATATAAGGGGAAAAACTGCTATACATAAATAACAATGATATGTATCTGCTGTGACCCTCTTATGTCAGTCTGAATTGTGGGTGGATCTACGGAGACGGTTAATGACGGCTGACAGACGCTGCTGAAATACCGTGGGAGGGCAGAGATAAGGCGAGTGACAGGCTGCGCCAGTGAATCACGTCGCTAAGCTGTCGGCTCACTTGCCAGACGTCTGACTTAAGTGGTTACTGTCTGTCCTGAGCAAGAGATGCTCTCCGTGGCGCGTGAATGACATGAAAGATGATTAATCATTCAAAAATAAAGTGCGGCTACACTTTGCAAAGGTTAAGACTTCAGAACATAAAGTACTAATATGGTAGCTTTTAAAAAGCTTTTGATACCATTCCAGTTACTGAATTGATTCATTTAAACAGATCACCTGCGTTTTTTACACGTCATTTGAATTTCGATTTCTTTAAGGTATACAAATATTTTAATTAAATAATTATTGATATTAAAATATGAAGCGAAGGGGTACATATTCATGACTATCTAAATGTATTCAATATATACTGTTCTCATTTCTAGCAATGACTTTTGCAGGGGCTAAATTATACGGAAGTACTGCCATCTAGTGGTCAAATAAAGTAACTACCTACACTATTTAAGGTTCGTTGAAATTTTATAGACTTAAATATGAATTCATAGTGTTTGATGACAATCAAAAGCATTGAAAATCATTACTTAAACTGCCTTATCAATGGAATATAATTCAATTCTGCATTTTATGACTGGCTTGTAGGACCACCTTTAGCAGAAATAAGTGATTTCTGTATGAACTCATCAGACTGCCATCACACTGGGAATTTTGATCCACCTTTATATTATTTCAGTTCGCTGATGTTTGAGGAAATCCGTGTATGTACGGAGCTCAGGGGTTCTGGTATTACTAAAATTTTATTAAAATATGTTTACGAAATACGGCTGGACCAGAGACAGACAGACAACAGCAATGGTGACAGCACTTAAGATGAGCCTGAGAACACAATATGGCAGGAGCTCACCTGTTCCGGTGTGCGGTTGAACAGTCTTTCTAGCTGCTCCTTTCTACGTCTCTCGTGTCCAGCATCAAACACATAGATTTTGGGTTCACACCCGGTGGCAGCGCGGATCTTTGACAGCTTGGCACAGATGTTGTAGTAACGCTCCTTCAGGTCTTCCACTGACCGCTTCTGAACACGCAAACACAGTCAGCATTAGACACACATTCACAGACGAGCCACATTCGTGATGAGATGCTTTTGGTGGGCACTCTGAAAACCCAAACAAAACATTTCCAGAGAAATGTGCATACAGTGAAAACAACTGCCATCAGTGGGTCTCAAAGAGGGCAAGATGGCATCATTGAAAACTATACAGTTTTCCCATGAACACTATTCTACTACTCCGTTAAGCTCATCCAAAGGATTACAGGTGTGGCAACTAAGCAACGTGCAAACTAACGGAGAGCTCCACAGCAGAAGAGCACTGTTTGGACACAGCATTGCCATGAAGTGCCAAGTAAGCTTGGAATCTCTAGTGACTGATGCAAAAGTACCTCCTACAGACAGTCACAATCCAGCTGTAATGCTTTTTCTGCTGCTGCAACCTTCGCTTTATCTATTCCCTTGCCCAGAGATGAGCACGACAGTGGCTCATCTCTGACACCTACAGTGGAAGTACTGAGTAACGACTCCAAATGCACCAACGCCCGGAATGGTCACACTAACCCTGAACTGCTGGTGGTCATAGCGGTCATGGATTACGATGAAACGCAGATCGAAGCTCTTGCAGAGGTCGAACAGATGATCCGTCTCCGCTTTGGTCCATCCATCATCGTGAAGGTACATGAGATACTCCTGTTCCGAGTACACGGGCACCTGAACAGTCTGGGAGCAGAGGGAGACAAGAGACAGAGTGAGTCTCGATTTATCCAGGAAAACGAATAACGAACGACAAGTGGCTCCATCCGGAAATTCATATTTCAGAAACAGTGATGTGAAAAAGAGTGTTAGGGTGCCCCAATTCCAGTCCTGGAGGGCCAGAATCCAACACCGTTAGCAGATTCTGCTGTTCACGCATATCATAATCAGCTAACAACCATGTTTGGTATATGTGGCTGAGGAAGGCAATCTGCACACTGAACCTCCAGGACCAGAACTGGGGAATGCTGCTCTATGATTTTATATATCAGGGCATAAATGATTGCCTGGTCCTCACCAACTCCTAAAACTAGATAAATTTAGCCTGACCAAGTCAAAGTCCAATGAATGATTGCTTGAGTGATTGCATATCCTTGATACATAAAACCATGAAAATGAAAGAGGGTGGACCATCATTCTATTTTCCATTTGCACTAGTGTGACACACCACAGCACGCAACAATGAAAAGTGTCCTCTGCATTTAACCCATGTGACATCTTGACACAGCAGGGGGCAGCTGATTCAGCCCCCAGGGAGCAGTGCTTGGGGATGGTACCTTGCTCAGCATACCTCAGCGGTACTTGCGGGTCCGGGACTCGAACCGGCAATCTTTCCACTACACAGTTGCGTCCCTAACCACTACACCACCTGCCTTCCCCTTGAGGGGGCACAAGTAACTTAGTAACTCAGTAACTGCTTAAATACAAATCATGAACAAATATAGCAACTGCATGAAATACATGAACTGTTACAATTGATTAATAATGAACAAAAATTGGATGAGTACGTAATTCACTTAGTTTATGGTTAATCAATTAATTTAACAGATTAATTTAATAGATTAAGTAAGACAGTACTACTACATTATTTTCCCCTTTAAAAAGCGTGTCACCGAATATTCTTTCATAATATTGTATTTTTTTTGGCAATGGGAAAAAACATTACGTTTCACACTATACTATCAACACTGGCTAGAAAATCTTTACCATAAAACAAGACATATACGGGAAGGGTACAACAAGCACAATGAAAATGGTTTAAAAAAAGGCATGCTGTCACTTTCTCCTGATTTTTTAATGGTTTTTAAACCTTAACACCCAGGCAATAATGAATAATTCTAACCCAGGAGTGGTATGTAAACCCTTCCAGTCTGACATGCAACAGTGATTAAACTGTTACTGTGCACTCCAACTCCAAGCAGACAAAAAAGGGACTGAAAATGTGACCTTATTAAAGCGGGCAAAGGGGTAGTCCTTGCCCTCCTCTGTCAGGCGTCTCCAGTGGTGAAATATAGCGCCATCTCTCCTGGCGGGATTAGTGAAAGGCATCCACTTCCAGGGACGGACTCTCTTACAGCCAAGCTTGGCCTTGACTGTCCGATAGCCCTGCGTGGTGTCACTAGGCAACAGCGGAGGAGCATCTCTGCTGGGTGCAGAAATATTTTTGGGGCGGGGAAATGAATAAACAGTGAGTATCAGGAAAATATTCAGAAAAGCAACTCAATGCAAAAACAAAGTACACTCACTTTTTATCTGAATATAGGAGAGCATAAACCTCTCTGTGCATCCCCTCAGGCCTCTTGAACGTCAACGTCTCTGTCGACTTCTTTGACTTTTTCTAGAGACATTAAAATATAGATTACGCTTAAAGAAAACTTTGAGCACATAACTTAATATGTAAACATACAAACAATTGAAATAATTGAAAGATCACACACTTATCTTGTTATTATGAGACATTTTAGTCAAGGTTTCAAAATCTATCGAGTGGTTGGGTGCATAGTGCTTATCTTAATTCAAAATGCCAATACCAATATAATAGTAGATACAGAAGTAGCACACACAACGTGAGAAGAGTGTATATCAGCCAAACAGGACCTATGATTCCTTTCATTATTCATAATTCATATATATATTAAGGTTTTTAGGGCAAACCAGTTTACCTGAAAGTGATAAAAGCACCATGCGCCATCGTATGCAGGCGTAAATCTTACCTTATCGGAGTTGATGATGTCCTTCTTACTGATGGGTCCCGCATCATTGTCACCCCCTCCCAGTTCCAGAATATCCCGCACATCTGCGCCGGTCGCCATCGTGTGCTGAAGGGAACCGTGCAGTAAGTGAGAAGCAGAAAGGAGCGCCGACACAAACCGCAAAGGCAGCCTCAGCCGACAGCTCGCCTTCAACAGAAACACCCCGACATCCCACCAACTACTAAGTGCTGCCAATTAACCACGTCCCAGTCTGGGCTCGCTTGATAGCTTGTGCACTGGCCGTCACGTTTTTGCTTTCGTTAATTGGCGGGTTTTTAAGGAGGCTAACGGGGAATAAGGCGCACTTTCCGACGGCGAAGTCACCGCGGCCGGCCGGTTAGCATGGCGGCTAGCGGCCGCACGGAGGGACGAACTACCGCCGGTACACGCCTCGCTCCGACAGAAACCGCCTTAATCAAAAGGACTCATGCACATCTGTACCACATGTGTGACTCCTTCCTGAAATGAGGAGGAATTAGACGTTCGTTCGTAACGAAAGCGCTGCATAAGGCACGGGAGCTAGCAGGCTAACGCGCGCGGACCGACCGGCGCCGGTTCGTGCGCGCGCGGTACCTGCCAGTGACGCCAAAGAGCGCGCGCGGTACCTGCCTATATACATGTCTATATATACGTCTTTATATATTTACATGTTTGCCGGCCGGCTGCCGTCCCTCCCCACAGATGAATGAGCGAAGCGCTTAGCCTTCGCTACTCCATTCGCCTTCAGAATAAAGCCGCTTTCGGTCTGTATTTATGTTCCTCTGAGAATGGGTTCCGGGGGAAAAAAAATCTCTCGCTTACAAAAACACAAAAGTAATGGTTATGGATGTATGAGTCCGACGTGTAACGTTAGCCAGCGATCTGCCTGCTTCGGGTCCCGGTGGCTAATATGCTAATTTAGCGTAGCGCTGGTTTGTCTACGGACAACGTCTACGGCAGAGCGCGTGGCCGCAAACGTCTTCCGGTCTTAGGATTTCAAAATACATGTTAGTATCTGCGCTTACCTTTGTAACTATCATATTGACTCGATGTAAAATCTCTAAAATCTCTTTACGATTTGGATTTTAAGAGAACACACTGATTAAGTTCTGTTAAAACGGACCTAAGAGTATGCCCGCTTTAGCAAATTTACTAAGTAACACATTACTTGACGGTCACAAACAATATTGTAGTGTGTTATTACTTATGTATTAGTTAACCACAAACTATAACTACTTCATTATTATTGATTCCTGACAAATGTTTTCAAGCAGTTACTGCATTATATCTATTAATTCTGTAATCCCTAGTGAACTACTGAAGGAACAAGACTAACAAGTGAAATACCGATGCCATGTATGTTCATCATTAATGAATCGTGATGTATCTTTTATCTTAAGTAACGACATTAGTTTTTCATGATTTGTACTTCAGTAGTAACTATGTTATTACTAAGTATGTGCTACCAGCATACTATCAGGCAAAACAGGTATTTTTTATTTTACAAAAGCGCACTCTAATCTACCATATAATGGAATATATAATGGAAGGGACTATGAAACACATGAACTCAAAAAATGATTTGTATAAAAGTGATCAAGTTGTGATTATTATATTAAAAAATCGCATTCATTGACAAATTCGGGAATGTAATGGTACTGATCCTATTCTAAGAAGCACTGGATGCGCGTAAAGGCTGAATAAAATTACACTAATTTAAGATCATTTGATTAGAATTTTCTTCTTCGTTAGGACCGACGATTGACTTTTATTATGGTAGAAAAATGCCGGAAGTTGTCAGCGGAAAGAGAAAACCGGATATCTAGCCTGCTCGGATTACGGACTTCTGGGAGATATGTCGAAGCAGTTGGAAATTATTATCGCGCCCTCTCTTGACATGTATTATTAGACATTAGGCACAATAATTAATAATATTAACAACCAGAAAACAAATATTATTATATAATTTAACAGTAATTAATAATATGAAGTTTTTAGAAAGTATTTGTACTTTGTACAGAAATCCATATTCATATTTGTGTACTCTTGGATTGAGTAACCTCATCTCCTAAAGTGGGGGTTCAAATCCCATGTCTGCTCTGTATGTGAATGCAGTTTATATGTTCTCTCCATGTGTTGTGGGATTTCTCTGTGTACTAGATTCCTCACGTGATCTATAGACGTGCAGTTAGGCTAGCAGGCATCTCTAAATTTATCGATTACTTACATTATTGCATTATTGAATAACTCTAGCTGGGTTTGCCCATTTTCCTTCACCACCGGACCAGAATAATCATTCTAGACACACCCGCTGGTAATTTATATAACATGAATGCCTTACGTCTAGCAGGCGTCTCTAAATTTACCGATTACTTGCACAGTGCAGTTTCCTGAGAACCTGCAGAAAAGCTGAAAGGCTTGGGTTTTCATAACCCTGAACTAAACTATGAAAGTTGTAATTTTTTAAACAAATGATTAAGAAGAGGAACAAAAGTTATTTTATGTCTTTATATCGCGTGCACTTAATAAATGCTATTAAATGTTGCTTATCCAGATCTGCTGTTTTATTATCAATGAAACAATGATTAAACCTAGGGTAATCAACCTGCTCCATGAATTGCCACAATATTGGGGTCGAGGGATTTGTACGCCTAGAACATAAGAACTATACATTCGGCCCATCGAGCTTGTCTGGGGAGAACTTAACTCAGAGTTGTTAAAATTTTTTCTAGCTCTGATTTAAAGGAACCCAAGGTTTTAGCCTGCACTACACTAACAGGAAGACTATTCCATACTCCAACAACTCGCTGTGTAAACAAGTGCTTCCTCAAATCCATCTTAAAATGTTCTCCCGCCTCTGATCCTAGGAGTTATGGGGGCAATTGCCCCAGGTAGGGTCTCACAAGGCAAATGGGTGCTGTGTGAGCAGCTGGACAAAGTGCAATTTCACATTTAGCCCAAATGGATGTTAAGACAAAGGGCTTGCAGGCTAACATGATAATATATATATAGTTTTGGATGTAAAATTATTACTGTAGGAAACACAATCCATTTTTACCCAGAAGACTAAAGCAACTGAAATAATGGATTTTGTATAAAATCATTTGCATACATGTACTAAAACATTTGCAATTTGTACAAAGCAGTGCGAAACGATGTTCTTCTTTTGACAAGGAACATTATTGTTTTGTAAATATTAGTTGTCATTTGAGAAATGCGCCAAAGCAGTCAAAGCAAGAGAGAACTGAAAACAGAAGCGGGTGTAGGCTTATGTTGTATGCAAATTATAGCTAAATCCATGCAGTTACCCGGCTCAGTGGAACGTTTTTTGTAGTTTCAGAAATGCGAGTAAAATGTATTTAACCAGCCATGATACATAAGTTGTTTTCGCTAGGATAAAAAGAATATACAGCAAACAGCGCGGCATCTGTTCCCCATAAATACTACGAGAACGGGACTGAGCCGCATTCCTGCGTCATAGCAACGCAAGAGCGTCTGTAGCAACGGCGAATAACTCGAGCTGGGTTTGCGCATTTCCCTTCACCGCCGGACCAGAATTTTAATCATTCTAAACATACCCGCTGGTAATTTATATAACATGAATGCCTTACGTCTATGATGAGGTTTCTTAACCTAATTTTTCAGCAACAGATTAATTGTATGCAATTGTATGCATCTTGTTCGCGTACTCGCTGGCGACGGCATATTACAGTATTTTTCAGCAGTTAGTTTCCTGCAAATGTACTTCGGAAAGTGGTAATGTGAGTAGGAATACAACGTATCCACAAGATATACATGTATTCTCTAGTTAGTAACGCGCACCGGTTCACCCCTCCAAAATTAATCTGAAGATAACAGAAAATGTTTAGTTATTCAACCAACAACTGAGTAAGCAATTAACCACTCTAACAAAGTGTAGTATTTAGCTACTATAATGATAAGCCTAACGAAATGAACAGTAATTAGAAATCCACAATATGGCAGGTAGCTTTAGCCCTGTATTTTTTCTTCGTATTTGGTAAAGGCGATGTGCAGCAGAAAACGGCCGGCGGGCATGGAGCGGCTGGCGGGGTTCCTCCGCCAGTGGGACCGCGGCAGCCCGGCGCTCCGGACCCGCATGCTGCAGGCGTTCGTGACCCGCAGCCTGGGGGAGACCGGCCCGGAGCTGGAGCTGCGCTTCTCCCAAGCGGCCAGCCTCTTTCTGGCCAGACTCACGGCGTGGATTAGGCTGGAGTATCCTTAAGTAACCCCGCTGCCGGCTCAATATTTACAAATGCGTTTTGTGTAACGCACAATTATCGTATAGATGGATTTAGTCGGTAAATGACATTAAAACATATTAAGAATAAATGACAAACTAATTTGTCTTCGATGCCAGTGATGTATAATTTACGTCTTTTTAAAAAAATATTTTGAAATAATTTGTATAAGTATTAGTAGTAATCGCCGATTTAACGAGCCAGCGTCATTAAAAGAATAATACATAAAACTTAACAGGAGGAAAACGCAAAAGATTGGAAATTTGAATGCATATGGCCGCCCAAATATTAAGTTTAGAACATCTGGTTTAAGGTCATAATGACTGGCATAAAATATGTTGGAAATTACATTCCTTTACAGGAATTTCTCAAGCTACATGTTTGGGACATGTTTAGGGCTGCAGCTCAGAGCTGTGGGTGTCTTTCTTTCGGCCTCAAACAGGTGATTGAGAAATCCTATAACGTCTGCAAAATGCTTCGTTTCAAAGGTGAAATCCCTTTTAAGTTGCCCTCTTCTTTTTCTTCATTCCCCCCCCCCCCCCCAACAGTCACCGTTACCTCACCGAGT
This sequence comes from Petrocephalus sullivani, assembly GCA_026780845.1. Classification (NCBI taxonomy): domain Eukaryota; kingdom Metazoa; phylum Chordata; class Actinopteri; order Osteoglossiformes; family Mormyridae; genus Petrocephalus; species Petrocephalus sullivani. The sequence continues at coordinate 26,107,057 of JAODKM010000001.1, forward strand.
TTATTGAAGTGGGAGGGGTCCTCACTCTCTTGGAAATCTTAAATCAGAATCAGATAAGAGACGAGGATAAGACGGAAGCCCTCCGTCTATTGCAGACCATTTCCAACGCCGGACGGAAGTACAAAGAGTTCATTTGTGAAAACTTCGGTACTAGCAAATATTTTTTTGGAAAGCCTTGCAAAAACCGTTATAATCCAGAAGGTGTCATCAGGGGCGTTTCAAGGATTTTCATTTAAGGGGGGCTCAGCCCCCATAGATGTTTAACACATATTTGGCTTGTTCAGA
>JAODKM010000001.1:26108155-26140702 GCA_026780845.1 Petrocephalus sullivani
TATCGAAAAACACACACCTTGGCTTAATCCTCGCTCTGTGATGCCGCAGTCTGTGATGCTTCAGTTGAAGACCGCGCCGAAAGGGCGGGCGGAGCCGAAGTCTGCCGCACTTTTCATATGAAATTTTAAAGGGGACGTGGCCGATTACAAATTTGTGTAAAGTTTACGGAGAATTTTTAGGGGGGCTGAGTACAAATGTCCTAGCGACGCCCATGGGTGTCACTAATCACTTCCATATTGTCTTTTCTAACCTTAATCCAGACCGGCAGCATTTCTTTGACGTAATGATATTCCCTTGCTCAACGGTGTAGGAGAAGGCTTGTTATGGGTGGAGACGATGCACAAATTAATAATTTAAATACAAAGGTGTGCGGGGGGTGTGAATGAATCCAAATAAAAAATTGGGGAGTGGTGTTGGAGCTGTTCATTCGCACCTGCCCCCCACACCCCAAATTACATGTGATTTTTAAGGAGTCCGAGCCATCGTGGGATGTCTGGCCAAGTCAACATCGGTGGACACCAAAGAGACCGCCAGTGTCCTGCTGGAAACCCTGGCTCATGGCAATTACAAATACCAGCAGCAGGTCTACAAAGGCCTAGTTGCCTTGCTGAAGTGCACTTCCCCCAAAGCCCAGCAGCTTGCTCTGCAGAACCTCCGCGTTGTACATGTAGGTTCATCCCTCTCCTGATTGAGGCTGATCCATCTTTTCCATTTTCACTGTATTTCTGTATCTGATTATTCTTTTTTCCTGATCATTTTGCACAGAAAATTGCAAATTCTGCTCATGCTGACATTGTAGAGCCTTTATTGAACATGCTGAAGTCATTGGACCTGGAAGTACAATATGAAGGTAAGTTAACGGAAATAATTGCAGGGAGTTTTATGAAAAATTGAATGTATCGGCCAATAAGCTTTCCAAACTCTTTTATTACACAAGGCAAGCAATTGCTGTATGAAGTGATAGCACACTCCTGTGCCATAGCTAGTCACATACCAGAAGGAATTTTGAGTACTGTAATGTTTAAATTCTTAAGGTCATGCAACTTTATTTTACTTCAATCCAGTTTATCTTAGAAAATGTATAGTCATTTAATAATGTATGTGTAAACTTTTTTTTGCTGATAATTTATAGTTTTAGCAGTTGATGTCTGTAGCTGTCATGTATCATTATAATTGAAGGATGAGCAGTGTAGTAACTATTGACTATTTTATTATCTTTTGATGTAGCTAAACCCACAGCAGATAGATTATATATACAGAAATTAGCTTGTGGGTAGCTTGTCAGATAATAAACGTTCACCTTTTTACATCTTTGTTTCTTTCAGCTATAGAATTAATCAGAGATTTAATGGCATATGATGAAGTTAAGGCGGCTCTTCTGAACGGTCTGGTCGTTTTGTTGAAACCAGTGAAAAAAGAAACCCATCAATATCAAATCCTTGCAGGTCGATATTTTTGCCTATTTTCTTCCTAAAACTGTACTTCTGGAGGATAGATACAGAAATTAATTTAAATGGATTATACATAATGTCTTAATTTCACTTAGATCCTGAAAGAATCAACATGACGCCATCGTTGCCCATTTTCCTTCAGCAGGCCGCTGCGGCAAAAGCCATAAGGTGAGTCAGACTCGGCTCCCTACTTTGCTCGCTATGTGCTGGTGCATCAAACCATTCGGTGATGCTTTACATTAAATGCACCTTCATAATGCATTTATAGGCCATTAATAAGCAGATTGTAAGTATATTTACAGGCTTCTTATTAATGTTATGCGAATGCATTATAAAGGTGCATTTACAGTTCTATGAATGCATTATAAATGAGAAAAAAATCATTCTGCTTAAGTCACTCTCTGTGGAACCAGAGCCTGATTGAATTAGAAATCGTTGTGATTAGTTAAGAAATTACCCCCCATTCATGTAAGGTAAGAAATAAGTCAATTGTTTAAATATCACTGCACAGGATCCTGTCGCAGGACAGCAGTCAGCTGTCACATGATCTGCTTCAGCATGATGTAATGCATCTTCTGCTGTATGCTATGGGTAACAGGGAGCATGCGGATTCCCAGAAGCAGGCCTCCCTGGCTCTGAAGGTATCGCCCTGCTCTCCTTCCTCTGCATCTTACCTTCTGCATCCTCAAAGCTAACTTGAGTGGACCATCTGTGTCTGTGGCATAATTATAGTAGTAATTCTTTTCCCTATGTTGTTGAACTGCTATATAAAATATGTTTTATTTTTATTTTTTAACCATAGCAATTTGTCCATACCCATCCACTCCTGGAGGAGTATGTAGAAGCAGCAATGGGGACCACATTGTTTGACTTATTCATGGTGAGTGTAATGTGTAAGTTAGAATAACCCTGTATGGGATAAGTGGTTAGAAAATGGATGGATGGATGTCAAGTCATTTTATTTGTAAAACAGATTTAAAAACACTAGGTGTTTACCAAAGTGATGTATAACACAGTAAATAGACACGATACACAAAATCCTACCATAAAATTTGTAAAAGCAAAACCAATAATCACAATCGCTATATGCAGAATCTAGAAATAATATCAAATCTGATGATGAGATGCAACACTGCCATTGAGTAAAAATAAATCTTTAATCTGGATTTAAAAACTGTAATTGGTGGACCTGATCTAATCTGAATTGGAAGAATATTCCAAATGGTCAGAACTGCATGATCACTCTTAGATTATAACTGAGGCCGTGGGACTGATTCAGATCTTGAATCTTGAATCGTGACTGACCACACTAACTGCAAAGGCACTGTCACCCTTAGATTATAACCCAGACCGTGGGACGGACTACAGTAACTGCAAAGACACTGTCACCCATAGATTATAACCGAGACCATGAGACTGGCCACAGTAACTGCAAAAGCACTGTCACCCTTAGATTATAACCGAGACCATGGGACTGGCCACAGTAACTGCAAAGGCACTGGCACCCTTAGATTATAACCGAGACCGTGGGACTGGCCACAGTAACTGCAAAGGCACTGGCACCCTTAGATTATAACCGAGACCATGGGACTGACCACAGTAACTGCAAAGGCACGGTCACCCTTAGATTATAACCGAGACCGTGGACTGACCACAGTAACTGCAAAAGCACTGTCACCCTTAGATTATAACCGAGACCGTGGGACTGACCACAGTAACTGCAAAAGCACTGTCACCCTTAGATTATAACCGAGACCATGGGACTGGCCACAGTAACTGCAAAGGCACTGGCACCCTTAGATTATAACCGAGACCGTGGGACTGGCCACAGTAACTGCAAAGGCACTGGCACCCTTAGATTATAACCGAGACCATGGGACTGACCACAGTAACTGCAAAGGCACGGTCACCCTTAGATTATAACCGAGACCGTGGGACTGACCACAGTAACTGCAAAGGCACCGTCGCCCTTAGATTATAACCGAGACCGTGGGACTGACCACACGAACTGCAAAGGCACGGTCACCCTTAGATTATAACCAAGACTGTGGGACAGACCGCAGTTTATAAACGAGACCATGAGACTGACAGCAGTAATTGCAAAGGCACTGTCACCCTTTGATTATAACCCAGACCGTGAGACTGACCGCAGTAACTGCTAAGGCACCGTCACCCTTAGATTATAACCGAGACCGCGGGACTGACCACAGTCACTGCAAAGGCACTGTCACCCTTAGATTATAACCGAGACCGTGAGACTGACCACAGTAACTGCAAAGGCACCATCACCCTCAGATTATAACCGAGACCGTGGGACTGACCACAGTAATTGCAAAGTCACTGTCACCCTTAGATTATAACCGAGACCGTTGGACTGACCACAGTAACTGCGAAGGCACTGTCACCCTCAGATTATAACCGAGACCGCGGGACTGACCACAGTAACTGCGAAGGCACTGTCACCCTTAGATTATAACCAAGACCGTGGGACTGACCACAGTAACTGCGAAGGCACTGTCACCCTTAGATTATAACCGAGACCGTGGGACTGACCACAGTAACTGCGAAGGCACTGTCACCCTTAGATTATAACCGAGACCATGGGACTGACCACAGTAACTGAGAAGGCACTGTCACCCTTAGATTATAACCGAGACCGTGGACTGACCACAGTAACTGCAAAGGCAGGCTTTACTGAGAGGCTATTTATGACTTTGGGTGGACCGAATAAAACTACTTCAGTTTTGCTCTCATTTATAAGCAGGATTATGAGCCATCCAAGTTCTGATATCAAAAAGGCAGTCATATGTGCGCTATTAAAAAGCCTACAAATGCCTTTATAAACCTTTATATAAACATTAATTATACATTTATACACAAATGTGTAAATGTGGCTTGTCAACAATTAAATCAACTATTGAATTAAATGAAACAATTAAATCAACTCACTCTGCCACTCTGAGTTTGTAATTGTTCTAATTGTCCCTAAAATGAATTTCACTTTTTATCTTAGAATAATCCTGAGGTTTTGTACATGAACATGAATGACATTCAAGCAGATATACTGGTCTCAAACAAAGTGAACATTTCTGAAGGTAAGAAGTCTGAAATGTTTGAAAATTGCATAGATGTTGAAAGTGATAACTACTAACTCTGCATGTTGTTCCTTTCAGTTCTTGGAGAGTGTGCATGCTGACTGAGCCTCCTTATGCACTGTACTGGTTTTGTCAGTATGAACACAACCAACACTTTGAGTTTTTGTAATTCTGGCAATTTTTGTAATCCTTTACTTATGTAAATGAGACGTGCCACTCAAACCGCAGAGTGTGACTCAGTGGGTTAAGCCTCTGTGCATGTAATGGGAAGATGTGGCTGCCCTTCACAGCCAAGCTTGGCTCTCATGGAGAACAAGGCTGGGGGAGGTGAGAAGGCAGTTTCACCACGGGGACTAATAAAGGTATCAATTATTATTATAACTGCTTATCCCAACCCACACAACACAAGCAGAACAAGCACACACACAAAGAGGGCCGCAGGGGTTCGAACATCCCCCCAGGGACACCAGGCAACACAGTTACACATTAAGCCACTAAAGGCTCAGAAGGATGCTATTCGTAGGTAATTAAAGTGATTTGCAGACGTCCCGAATTTAAATATATATAGCAGACGGCTCAGACAATCTGGTTTACCATAATGCCAAAAAAGCACAAAACAAGTGAAGTTAGTTGGAGGGTCAGTAGATTTATTTCTTTTTATCTTTTGATAATTGAATAAGGTGACCCAAAAAGTCACCTTAATTCCGTCAGGAAGATCAACAGCAATATTAAAGCTGTTATTAATAAAGCAGTATGACATATAAAACTGGATGAACTCCTGCTGAGTCTCCATGACCAGGCAGAAAGAGTGACGGTCTGTCCTCATCCCACCCCAGTCCCCTGTGGTGCTAGGCATCGTCTCAACCAGAGGATACTTTACATTCTCCCTGGGGAAACTCAAGTGAAGCATTACAGACACAATATATTTCCCCATATTTTGTTTACACTGGAAATCAATACTGGGCATAGTTTATCATGTGACTTTTATAAAACATTTTACATTTTATTTAGACCCTAGAAAGAAGTCCTCTTAAATATTATTGCGATTACAACAAGGCTGTAGAAATCTAAAGCATACAAAATGTCCAGACACTGGGCAAATCCCTATCATAATGTCAAGTTCATTAAACATTCAAGTGAGGACAACATTAAATCAGAAAATAAAGCTTACCCAGCCACCTTTAAAATGATAGCAATTTATTTACAGTCATAGCATTGTTTGTAATACTAAATTAACACCATCTTACAAGTTTTACCCTAAGGTTTGTTTAGATTAAATATAAAAAAATTAAAACAAGAGTGTTAAATGTTCAGAATAGGTAATAAAATAGGTAGAGCTGAATTTTACCTTGAAAGCTGAAAAACCTGGGGCTTTGACAGTTACTTATCATTCTATTTAACAAACAATCCAAAACTGCAACTGTAGTATATCAACTAAATGAGTTTAGGAAACAGGTTTTTAAAGTATAATACCCTTTGGGTTAGTGAAGCTGATGTGTATTTGCCTCACTATTTACCCTGCAAATTAGGTCAAATTTGTGGACATTTATCATCTGCTTTCCCCCCACAAATACTTTAATAAACTCATTAAACTATGAGTCTGATAACTCATTTAAATAACTTGCTCTACTGGTATGAAAAATATCAATATACTCTAATGGTATGGAAATGAACAACTGTGAACAATTCTTGATATTTGCATTGAACATTTTGGTAACACTTTATATGAAGCCCATATTCATAAAGCCTAATGACTGTTCTTATAATTCACTGTAACACCTTAATAAAGTGTCATAAACACAGCTGTAAGTTTTTATAAAAGGCATAACACATTATAGCCATTTGTATTATGCACTATGAATGCTCTATGACGCTCTCATCTATAATGCACTATAGATACCTTTATAATGCAGTACAAAGCATCCTTAATGCTTATACTGGCCATTATAATGCATTATAAAGGTATCTATAGTACATTATAGATGAGACCTTCATAGAGCATTCATAATGCGTAATACACAAGGCTATGGTGTGTTATGACTTTTTATAAATATGTATAGCCATGTTTGTAATGCTTTATGAATGCATTATTATTTGTTTTGAATGTATTTATAAATAACTAACGACATGGCTTTAAGTAAAGTGTTACCCATGTCTTCTTAAGACATTGACATACCTACATGCACATCACTGGAAAAGACAAGCTCTACCCTTACGCATGACCAGATGTTGGTGTAAGCGGTTGGTGTCTCACAATCATTACTCACCCTGTATAAAACTGCATGCATGCATATACAATCTTCTTGAGGTAACCATAAAAATAAATAGTAATTTCTGGAAGCACTCATTTCAAATGATGCACTTTTGACCTTTAACACTATACTTATGACCACGATCACATATGTTGATGGCTGTAATTGTGCAAGAAAAGAGTGAAGTTTCAGGTCTTAGAAGCAACTCCATGCATTTTTGAGTAACATCTCCCCTTGAAAAGCAGTGTGCATCTTCATGTAAAATTCATGACTTACATCCTGCACAATTCAGTAAATGGCTTTTGATTTTTGGTGTCAGATAGTTCAAACATGTCAGGATTGACGTTATTCAGTTTCTAAAGTGCCTTTGAGAGGGATGTTATGTACGTTTACAGCGAATGTGCTGGAATGATATCCTCAGATGAAGTTTGTGAATCGTCCCTGTCTCATCTCCTCCTTCTGCATGTGCTGATAACATGACTGCAAAAGAGAACAAAGTCATACATGCATTATGCCTCTTATGTCACTCTGCATTGCTTATACTGTAGTTTACATTGTGTGTCATTAAAGAAATATATCATAAATACTTTAGTTGTTTGATTGGTACCGACATAAACTAGAATATGACAGAATTGCGACTATGGATTAACTTTATTGTTTAACAACACAATAAATTTAAAGAGTGTGGCATTTCACTAACAATAAGCCAAACAATATAACATCAATGAAAAGGTACTAAGGACACTGAAAATCAAACCCTTTAAATTAAACTTCTAATTTAAATTTACACAAAAATATAAAAGCAAAACTGAATGAACCATGTGCTTCAGCGTATTGAATGTATTAGATGTATTTCAAATAAAGAATTACAGCTGACTTTGTGTGTATTAGATGTATATCCAATAAAGAATTACAGCTGACTTTGTGTATGTTTTGTCTACATTGTAGATGCACTAATAAGTGGTAGTTAACCCTTTGACGTTATAAAGATACGAGCACTTAGCTATACCTCGAAAGCCGTCAGCAGGAAGTCAGGGAGCCCCCCCTCCATCTGTGGGGCCATCATATCACGAATGAAATGCAGTTCTGCCCCCAGGTGCTGAATCCTGTAAGTTTTAAATTATCTGACATTTTTGCCAAAATCACAAAATTCTGAATTTGCCTAAGAAAATGATACATTATAGGTCTATATTAGGTTCATCCACATTAGCAGGAACATATTATTGAATAGATCTTCTTAGGACGCCTGTGTGTTAATAGTTACCTTGCTCTAGAAACAACATAGATCAGCAGAGGTAGGAGGTCATCCAATGGCAGTTTGTATTCCCTGTTAAGTATCCGGTTCACTGTTCTCTCAATTTCATCCAGAGTGTGAAAAAGATTGTCTAGTTTCTCTTGGGGGTCAGCTGTTGTACTTTACCAGGAATCAAAAGACAGAAAAATGCATTACAAAATGTAGTGTGCATTTAAGTTATGCTCAGAAGTGTTGAAGAAAATGATACCACTAGTCAGTTAGGGTGGAAGTAGTGGGCAAGCAATCATCATTTCTTCATCAAACATCATCATTAACTCAAAAAATAAAGTAACCATTGGGAATGCACGTTCAAGCAGAAACATGACAGACCAACCACCACTGGTTTGCAAGCCAGGCTTTTCACTGTTAAAAAAAAAAGAACATGCGTGCAAACATAGCAAACCAATTTACCTGATCTTCTGAACACATTCAATAGCAGAGAGGAAGCACTGATCTTGGACAAGGGAATACCTCTAAAAGGATAGCAAAGAAAAGATTCCACTTAGCGTCAGGAACTCAGATTGAATGAAATTCCACATGTATTCACTGTTTTTAAGTATAATGAGAAAACAGTAAAACAGTTCTTCCTAAACACTTGTAGAATTTGAGATAAAAAAAACACATACACATTATAAAATTCTATAAATAAAAATATCTAATAAAATGCTAGATATTTTGGTGTCTATAGATGTAAACACCTATATAATAATAACAAAAGATAATTGATCAAAGTCCCTTTGATGAAATTCCCTTCTCACCTCCCCCAACTTTGCTCTTCATGTGAGCAAGCTTGGCCATGAAGGGCAACCAGCTCATGTGGTACCCAGGGAGTTGGGGGTTAAGGGCCTTGCTCAAGGAGCTACAGATGTGCCAAGGCTGGGCTTGAACCGACAGCCTTCTGATTACAGGCACAGAAGCTTAACCCACTGAGCCACACTCTGCCAAACTACATTAATCCCTGCCTATATATTCAGGGTGGAGCCTATCCTGGATGTGCCGGTGCAAAGAAAGGAACATCCCAGGATGGGGAGCAAACCTACCGCAGGGCACACTCACACACCATTCATACACGCACATGCACGTCTAGGGGGCAATTTGGTCACTCCAATTCACCTTTGCATGTCTTTGTACTGTGGGGGGAAAATCCCGGAGAGAACCCCACAACAGCAAGGGGTGAACATGCAAACTCCACACACATAGAACCATACACTTATACCTTATGTGAAAACTTTAGTTCTTATACTTTGGGGTTTAACAACCTCATTTTAGATTAGTAAAAGCAACAGGACCGGTGTGTGGCTCAGCAGGGTAGGTGGTCAGAAGGTCGTTGGTTCATATGTTGCAGTTGGGAGAGTTTCATTGCTAGGCCCTTAAAGCCTATTGCTTCAGTGACTGTATGTACTGCTTTCTCTGCTGTATGCTGCTTTGAATAAAAGTGTTTGCTAAATTAATTGATGTACTGGGATGATCCTTATTTGCAATAATATTTTGTAAGATATTTGAATTTTATAATTACAAAATTACTTTGAGAATAGCCAATAGTTTCATGATAAATACATCCTTTCAAGATGTTCATTTATTGATTTTGCGTGTCTGTTTTTTTTCATAACTCTAAAGCATAGATAAAGAATTGATAATGCAGATGTGATTGAATACTTCACATTTTTAAGTATTACATGCTCTTTCAAAATGCCATATCACAATGGCAAATTTTTGTCAGACTGTGGGGAGCTCAGTTTATTTACCTGATTTGAAGTCAGATGTAGATCTTTCAGTGGCCATAAATGTCTATAGGGAAGAGGTATGTGAATATGAGTGAGCGCAATAATGTAGGTATAGATACCATGCTTTACAAGAAATTATTTAACTGATTACTAATACGTGCTCTCCAGCCAAAATGTCGTACTACCCAGGCACATAGTACATCACAAGTACACAACATAACCCAGACAATAACCGTGACTTAGGCGATGTCCAAAGCCTGAAACAAGTGTACTGATTTGACTAAGAATATTAATTCACAGCAGCAGAGGGACCTTTCTGTCACCAGTAATATGTGTTGAGGAAATGCTGTACAGTAATGCTAGCTGAATATGGGACTGGTAAAATCTCTGCAGAATTTCCTTGCCACTGTTGCCTCTGGTATACGTGCTGGGGGCTTTACGCAGGGATAATGTAAAGCGCTTTGAGACAATGTAATATTGCGAAAATGTGCTCTTCAGCTCTTCAAATAAAAGTGCATTGAACTGAACTGAAAACCCCCAGCATTCCACGGGTTGGGGACCAAGGGTTGCGAAACCCTAGACTAAAACTTGGTAATGACCAAAATTTAGGTTTATCACTACTGTCAAGATGGGATAAGTGACTTGAAATTATAGAAAGTTACATTTTCTTTGATGAAATTAGAGGCAAAAACCTAAATGGGACATATATGATAATGTCTTTTAATATGCATTACGTATGCCCATGTAAAGTAACAGAGCACAGTCCCTGAGTGCTGAGGCGCATAGTACATAAAAGTCGCCAGTGTGTTCTTGACTCAGTAACTGCCAAGTTCCAAACTTCCTCTGGCATTAACCCCAGCACAAAAACTGTGCACTGGGAGCTTCGTGGAATGGGCTTCCATGGCCGAGCAGCTGCATGCAAGCCTCATATTGCCAAGCGCAATGCAAAGTGTTGGTTGGAGTGGGCCAAAGCATACTTCCACTGGACTCTGGAGCAGTGATTCAGTGTTCTGTGGAGTGACGAATTACACTTCTCTATCTGGCAGTGATGGACAAGTCTGGGTTTGGCAGCTGCCAGGGGAATGTTACCTGCCTGACTGCATTGTGCCAAGTGTGTAGTTTGGTGGAGGAGGGATAATGGTATGGGGTTGTCTTTCAGGGGTTGGGCTAGACCCTTTAGTTCCAGTGAAGGGAACTCTTAATGCTTCAGCATACCAAAACATTTTGGACAATTCTATGCATCTAACTTTGTGGGAACAGTGTGGTCTAGATCACCACCAGGCAATCACCCAGCATGGCCCGAGTGCTGTGACTAAGGCTCCCTCACAATGCAGGTAATGTGCCTCATTTGGCAATTGCTCATTTGGCACAAAGTCAGTGGTACTGAAGGGTTCTCCAAAGAGACACAGTACCAATGGAGTCCAGTCTTTGTCTCAGGTCACTGGATAGTGTCCATGTCTCACAGTCATACAGCAAGACAGGGAGCACCAGGACTCTACAGACTAGGACCTTCATCCTTTTACTGGGAGCAATACCTGTGTTTTTTAAAACTGACCTTGCTTTAAGTGCCCTCCAGAATAAAGGTGTCAATTTGTCGGTGTATTATGGTGTAGCAGAGTGGCTGAGTACAAAGGATGAAATCAAGTCTATATTTTAAGGAACCAAGGAGCCAGAAAATTGAGGTTTCAGAGGTCATACTCAGATTCCAACCTCGACAAGTATCCGTAAGACACCTGTACAGCTCCGCCTCTGCTCATATGGACTGAACTTCATGTTTTAAAATCCATCACTCAGTGGATGAACCAGTGCTGACTCCAGAACAAACTGATGGTCGAGCCCAAGATTTACATGTATAGTGTCACCCGGATGCCACCGGGGGTGTGGTGACGGTAAAGGTTGCCATAGTGATGACGACGGTAAAATTTGCCGAAGGGTGTAGGATGGAGTGGCGAAGGTAAAAGTTGTTGAGCAGCAGCACACCAAAGAAAAAAAGTCACGATGTCGGAGCTTTCACAGTATGTCATAATTATTCTTTTTGGTCTTTCAAAAAGAAAGACAGAGAGCAGCGTCACAGCTAGCGCTAATTTCATTGGTTGGCACAGTCTCACGGTACTGGAAAGAAGACACCAATCCCAGAGCGCCACAAGCCGCCATGCAGTATCCCAGTTTGACGAGCTAAAGGAGGAGGGTCCTTACTGAGCGTAAGTGTTCCACTCGAGCTACAACTCTACCAAAAACAATGTACAGTAGATGCTCAGTGAGTGTCTCAGAGGAAATGAGGATGGCCTGGTTCTCCCTTCCCTAGCCGAGCTACTCAAAATATATACAGGTAGCTCTCAACTTACGTAAAACTTACCCATTCAATTCCAGACTTACGCAAAAAAATATCCAAGATACATAGAGTTTACAGAAGCACTAACGCAAAAATGCCTTGTATGCAGTTTTCCATTTCATTAAAGGTCAGTGACATCTTTATGTGTGACTTAGTTATGCAAATTTAAAAACATAAACAAATACCAAATAATCCCAAAGGACTGTTACAGTTAGCTTTCATCTCACTAGCAGATTGCCCCTTTTGTATTACCTTCTTGAATAGTAAACCAGAAAAAAAAGACTGTGCAGACTCTTTGATCACACGTAATGATAGCAATGCTGACCGTTGCACATCGAGAAACTCCATGAGCTTTGTGTCGGACAGCAGGTTCAGGTGCAGGATGCCCTGCCAGTAGCGGGCGTCGTCCTCCTCGTGATACAGCATGTAAAGCATGGACAGCTCGGGGTAGAATGCGGGTAGGATGACGGGCAGCACCAGAGAGCAGAAGTCCATCTCATTCTGGCTATAAACAAAAGCCAATTCATCATTAGTCTACAGACCACAACTAGAGCATTTAATTCAATTCTTGAGTCTTGACCCGACCTAATATTTAGCTAAAGTGAAACTAGCACATATATCAGGTTTAATACGACTTTAATAGACCTTAATAAAATCATACAAGGGCAGAGCCAGCCCAATCCTTTTCAGGGCCCTAAGCAGAATTTGATTGGCCTGTTATCATTTGTCATTTGCCTTTCCATTTTGAGAGGCTGATGAGATAGGTGCCCCCTGGTGGCCACGGGGCCCTAAACAGCCGCTTAGTTTGCTTATGCCTTGGGCCGGACCTGTACAAAGGCTTGCTCAGATTTAATTACCGAGCCATATCAGTTTTCGAGACATGCAATGGTATGCAAATTAATACCTAGTTATTTTCAAATATACCATACAATCATCCCAGAACCAGTGTGCCACAAATATGTGACAGTATTACATATAAAAGTATCTGAGAACACACCACTATAGCATTAACATATTTTTTGCCTTATTTTTGGCCTGTTGCCAATACATTTGCCATTTTAGGTGAATGTTTGAGTAAAATTAAAAAGACTTCAGATTTTCAATTTACCTTGATTCTACACGTTCAGAGGTTTTGGTGAAAAGATGAGGAACATAATCCCTAAAACACAAAAGAGAATATTTAAAAATAAATATTTTAAACACTTTCATTGTATTTACATAATTTCAAATATATATGGTCATATATATATTTTTTTTTTAAGAAAAGGCTTACCAATTAAGTTAACCCATTAAGCGCATTGCAGAATACACCACAGATGAATGTGACCCCTTTGTGTGAATGTGTGTCATACTAGAATATGAGACTCATACTAGAATATGAGACTCACATAATGATCTCCTGGATCTTCTCTGCGTGGTATTTGACCTCATTTTGGGCCATCTCCAGTAAATGCTTGTTGGCCCCAATCCCAGAGTAGGCTGCCTGGAAGACCAGGATTTGTATTTGAAGCAGTTTCCCCAAGGGGTGTCTTGGAGACTGTAGGGACTGGGAAGAAAAACAGAGACTTTCATAAAAATTAAATCAATGTTTTAGAAAATTGTGCAGCAATATCAGAAATGTAATAATATTTTAATAAAAAAAAATCAAATTCAATTAATCATATGCAGATAGTAATTTGTTCAGTAGATGCAAGTACGTAAATTGTTACCTTTTCTAAAAACTGCTGAAGTTGATCTTTACTCTGTTGTAGTCTCAGTTCCTTTATGAATTCACTGTTTGTCACAGCCTTCCTGTTAAGAGTGACATGAGATTAAGGCCTCAGTGTAACCAGTAACGCTGCCAGTTTTTATCCAACTACCCTGGATTCCTCCCATCTCTGTCACTCGCCAATTCATAACACATCACTGGCCCCTCTGTATGAATTGCAGCTCCTCTTACTCCCCCTTCCTTACAAAATCCTACTTTGTGACCTTGCACAGGAGAGCCGCACTTACCCACTACAGGAGTGGTGCTCAGCGCAGCTCTGAGAGGCCACTCCCCCAGAGGTGGCCTTCCGGAGGGACCTGCCGCTCTCCGTGTGGAATCCCAGGTAAGCCTCCTCCATTTTCTCGGTGCAGTCAGAGCGCAGGTACTCTATGAAGGGGGTAAAGACACCTGGCCATTGCCCCAGAACAAGGAAATCTTGTCCTAGCTGCCTGGGAGGAAATATTCGAAAGGGTCCTTTGTTTCTCTCCATGACCAAGGCGAGATGGGTTAGCAGGTGAGGGAAACATTTTAAGAATCTACAGGGATCCAGAGATCCAGGATTCTGCTTGGAGCTATAATAAAAAGCACATTCATTTATATTTGCGTTTCATTTGTGTTTCTTGGTGGCTGCAAGGATTGCAGGGTTACTAACTGTTTACAGTGAATATGACAATGAAAGGCTATTCAGATTTTGTGAGTACATTTCCTCCAGGTAGGTATTCCAGTTTCCTCCAACAGTCCAATGACATGTCTTGAAATTGCCCATAGGGGTCAGTGCATATCAGTGTGTGTCCTGTGCTGAATTACATTCAAGATGTGCCCAGTGCTTCCTGGGATAGTCTTCAGGCTTACCCATACCCGTCAATCGGTATAGAAATTGGATTGATGGTATAAACA
Source organism: Petrocephalus sullivani (assembly GCA_026780845.1). Taxonomy (NCBI): domain Eukaryota; kingdom Metazoa; phylum Chordata; class Actinopteri; order Osteoglossiformes; family Mormyridae; genus Petrocephalus; species Petrocephalus sullivani. The sequence continues at coordinate 26,122,949 of JAODKM010000001.1, forward strand.
AATATACATAGCATTATATTCAGCGTATGCCTGTATATATCTGTAATGTAACATTCTTATTGGTCGAAAAGGGCAGAGGTGAAGCAGCTAGACAGACTGCATGACTTACAGATGCGTGGCTGCATAGGACATCTCAGTATTGTTAGTTGTGTTCATAACTCCATTTGCTTGCAGACCGTTCCCAAACGTGCTGCTGAAAGTGCCTTCAATTGTGATGCCATCTGGAAAAGTCATCCTTCCCTAAGGACAAGGACGCACACAAAGCATTATTAACTATGTGGGCTTTACGTCATCATTTATAAAAACACAGAGTGCCAAAAGACTACTTCCTGTCAAATGTAAAATAGAACGCTTACAGTTAAATATAAAATTAGAAATAAGTGACGTAGAAGAATGCAAATTCAGTTGTGACTTAGAAAAGAAGTACATGCTGAAGTTTGTGTTATTGGTTATTTAAAAAGTCATTTATAAATTAATGCAATAGGAAAGGAACATTGTCCTGAGTTAAACATTCTTAACATTCTTGCGCACAGACATTCTGAGCTCACTATCACATTATTTCGGTTGCTATAGCTAGAAGAAGAAATCGCACTGACTCTGAAAGGGTGATAATTGCTGGGACATATTTGACTGGAGTTTTAGTCACAAATATGCCTCAACTTGAACATAACAGTCATTCTTCACTTAGTGACACACTCCCTAAGGCACTTATGAGCTCGTGTGCTGGTATCCCATATCAAAGGATCTTCACAGCTGTGTTACACAAAGCTATTGAAAACTGTTAAATATGCTGTCCTATAAAATGCACTTCCTGTTTTAATCAGGGACAAATTACATGTAGCTTAATTATGTATGTTCTAACCTTAGATTAGCTGTGCAACATGACAACAACATTTTAACAGGTACATTTATTTTGTTTAGTAGAAGCTTTTGGCTAAAGCAGGGGTGGGCAATCTTATCCGCAAAGGGCCGGTGTGTATGCAGGTTTTTGGGATAACCTTTAGGTCAGCTCGTCAAACCCAGGTGTGAGGACTCGCCTGCCAATCAGTCCTCTAATTAGTAACCTAATTAGGGAGTTGTAGCAAAACCCGCACACACAGCGGCCCTTTCTGGATAAGATTGCCCACCCCTGGTCTAAAGAGACATACAGTGACAGTTCTGCTTATTCATCCTCCACAAATCCGCAAACCCCCTTTAACTAAACTGCTTCTGCAATGAACACTGGGCTTCTAATTCATTAATAAAACTTAAAAAGTCTATCCACTGATACAACCTCTTTCACAGTCCTGATAAATATGAATCAATAAATATGATCACATTTGAAAATTTACCCAAGTATCTGCCCGTTAACGGATCGGAACCTCACTACACTGCATTTAAGTTTCAATAAATAATATTATAGAATACTGTATAATTTACTTGACAGCTTAGAGAGAAATTGATATGGAAAAAAATGTCACCTTTCCTTTAAGCTGCAAGTCTTCAGTAAACTCTCCTTCATAAAGTGAGTTATCCTCAGACAGCAAGACACCTTTGCCCTTGCAAAAATATACAAAAATGGTAATATGTGAAAAATGTACGCAAAAAGCACAGAAATAACACATAGCTTTTCCCTTTTAGCTATTAAAACGTGCCTGTTTTAGGTTCGTAGCAGTAAAATTTCATAACAGTGCAAAACAACATTGCTTTACCCAGGCATTAACTTTACGCAAGTTTTATTTTGTTCGCCAGGCTATTATTAATGTGTCGTATAAATGTAAAAATACGTGTTGACCCCTTTACACTTCCGTGTAAGGCGTATGCTCACTGTTAGCCTGCCCCCCTGGAAGGTGCCTTCGTAGCAGAGTCCTGACTGCATCACGACAATGCCTTTGCCCTCTCTTTGGTCTTCCTGCCACATGCCGATATAGCGATCGCCTCTGAAAAGAAAACGCAATAAATCAATTAACAAATAAAGAACATGTACTGCTAGCTATTTAAGACATTTTTTTCGGCATACACCTCCCGTTATTTAATATTTATTTACTTTGCATACAATATTCTGTTTGTGTACTGTGTCTTGTTGCATTACATGTACTGTCTTTGCACTTTTTCATTGTTTTGCACTACATATTTGTATCTCAGCACTTCATATACAACACTGTATGTAACAGAATTTCCCTGTGGAAGTATTAACCTACCTTATCTTTCATGAAAAAATACAATAAAAGGCATTTAGTCACCACATAATATGACTTTCTGTACATTTTACCTCGAATGTGAAATACACAAGTAAATGACTTGTTATTACAAAATTAATATGTAAGCTTACTTACCTGTCGTCTGTCTCCATGATGCCATATCCATGTCTCCTGTCATTCTCCCAGTGCCCGACATATCGGAAGAAGCTGCTCTCCCCCCGGGAGCTTTCTAAAATTCCAAATCCGTGTCGAAGGTCGCCCCTGAAATAGCCCCTATATATGGTGTTGTTGCTGTACCTTCAAAAGGCCATGAGAATATGTTAAGCAGAGCAGGTATTAAGCAAAGATAGAGAGCAGGTCTTCTACATCTTAAATACTACACTGATGTACATAACGTTTACATATACTGTGTTAAGGTGGTATTAATGAAAGGCTGCACTATACACACAATTTTCATTGAGAACATTGTAACTCATTACTGTACGGAGTCACTTACTCACAGATTCCATATCTCTGCATTTTCCCTTCAATCCAGTGACATTTGTAACAGTTGTATCCTCCGGACTGAGGATCTAAAAATACTCCAAACCTGTATGGAAGACAGAATTTGAAAAAAAAAAAAACTCCAGTTTGTATAGAAAGATGCTCAAACTTGGAGAGCTCTGCCATCCATCATTCATAGTCACTAATCCAGTTAAGAGATATGATGGCCCTCAGGAAACACAGCACCAATGGAGAAGGGGTGTGGCTCCATTGGTTAACCATCAGCGGCTGTGATAAGAAGGTCACTTGTGATCTTCTCAGAGCAAGGCCCTTTACTCCAGTGCCTAGGTACCCAACAATCGTGTGGCCAGTCACATGCCTGGTCCTGAATATATTAGCGTATAGCTTACAGTTTACAGGGTAACTGGTTTAAATCTTGCTGGTGGCAGAGTGATATCGATATTAGGCCCCAGAGTAAGGCCTTCATCACAATTGCTCCAGGAAGTAGACTAAAAGAAGCTTCTGGGTAAGTAAAACACCAGAGGGAAGCCCCTGGATGCCAGTCTACTGCAGTGCATAAAATGACTCACAGTCACAAATTCTATAGGTAAAAAGTGCTTGTTTTTAGACCATAATAAGAAAGTTAAAGTATAAAGTTATTAATAGAAAGATACTGAAGCAAGCCCGTGTAAGCATGACTTATCATCCAAACGCTACAGACATTCAGCTGGACTCTAAGCCACAACCTTAGAGGTCTGTGGTCACAATGCTAAAATACAGAGAATATTAAAAATTCATACTTATATACAACTAGAGAGTGCTGGATACAGATTTGGTAAAGACCTGAGATCCGAGAAACCAAGGTGGCATTATAAGAAGATTGAACATTAAATAGAGAGTATTCTGGTCATAATGCCATAATTTCAATTCTGGATTGTCTTGGATTGTCTTGTTTTAATCTAAACTGAAACTGAAAATAAAGAGATACAGAGTTGCAATACAACGTATTGGTTGGCCCTCAACCCTAGGCAGCGTGTTACATTCATTCGTCGCGCGACATTCGTGTTACATTCATATAAATATTATATATATATATATATATATATAGGTGTGTGTGTGTGTGTATATATTTCCACACACACACATACATGCATACATACATTCGCACACACACACATCATAGATATATATATATATACAGGGTGGCTAAAAATAAAATGTCCCACCAGACAAACCGCAATTTCTGCATAACCGCTTGAGATTTTTTGACCAAATTCTGTTTTGGAAATAAGTTATCAATATTGGCGCCGTTCTTGTGGGTATATTAAAACATACTACCAGCATGCATTGGTTAATCCGTTTCTTCAAAAGAAGACTTTGAGCCTGCGTGAAAGCTGGGTGCGGACACTTTGAACATGCTTTGAAATAGGCTGTTTATTAGGCCATTTGGTATTATATATTATATACATTTGGATTATGTAGTAAAAAGTGTTGTTATTTGACATTTGACAATTGTGGGTGCCTGTCAATTTCTCAACATGTCATTTTTACAACATAGAATAGTTAAACAGTTGTTACTTTAGAATCAATTAAAATTTGCCAATTAAATTTACAGGAATAGTTGTGTCTCCCGTGTAAAATCTGAAAATTTCACAGTGATACTTTTACTGGTTGCAGAGAAATCGCATTTTGTCTGGTGAGACTTTTTTTTTGAGCCACCCTGTATATGTGTGTGTATATATATATATATATATATATATATATAACTTTACGTCAGTGAGCTGATATAGACATATATTGTACTCTGATAGCTGTGCATGGTTCTTACCCATGTTCAAGGCCATTTATGAAGTCTCCAGTGAAATTGCGTTCATCTTCCCATTTTAGTGTCCCTCTATAATGAAACAGACTGTGTTATATGCGAATGCACGCTCAGTGGCCACTTTATGAGGTGCCACTGTCTGCTACTGGACAGGACCTCCATATGTCTGCAGCCTACAGCCAGAATTCCATGAAGCAAAGATTCAACAAGGTGGCAGATGTTTTTTCAATTGCAGAATTCCTGTTGGTTTAAATGTGCTTGGCCATTCCCCTGTTTCATACATTAATATTCATAATTCATTAATTTACAGTAAGTCCAACCCCCTGCTCAACCACCAGCATTCTACCACCAACCCGCCCTCCCCTCCTGCCCCTGATTGACGCTGGTACCTTGTGAAAACCTTGGGCTTGGCCATCTGATTTGTTCTGATGCTGACACTTCAGTGGTGCAAAATATTAATTCAGCAGTCCATATTTTGAACTATACTAAAACTATGTAAGTTTACTTCCCCAGAGCTTCACTGAAACGCTACTCACTGTTTATGAGACTTCATGCACGCTACTCGGCATGCAACGATCAGTCTACGGAGTGTTTCCCTGGGATGTTAAGAATCTGCCAGAACTCACTTGCCGTGTGGTTTCCCCTGTTTCCAGTCGCCTTCATAGATGGCGTTTTTCAGCTTCCCCTCATTTTTGAATGTGTAAGCAGCCAGGCGACAGACAGGTGGGTTAGCAGGCCGTTGCCCTTTGCTCCCTTTGCCCCACAGCGGAAAGTCCCGCTTCTTGGCCAAACACTGGCGGACAGCCTGATTGAGCTTCCAGTACCACATCACCTAGAATGAAGACAGCCAGGCAGAAATCATGAGCAGGCCTATCCTGCATTCAAACATCCAGCTAAGACAAGCATTGCTGTATACTGACTGCCACCTTGATTTACTCTCACTCTGTGTCAACCAGTCCCAAATCAACCCCCCCCCCCCCCTCCCACTTCTTGGGCTCTCTGAATGCATGTCAGCAGCATCACTTGGGGGGTTCCTCAAGGCCCATAAGTTGAGTCCATTTATAATTAGGCCAGGTACATGCCTTATTACCTAATGACGGTCTAATGGGGGGCACTTCTGGGGAAGCACTACGTGTATGGCCTATTGCAATGAAAAAATAATGAATGAAGGGGTCCTTAGTCCTTGGTTGGATATGTTATCACGCATTTTCATTGTAGCATCCTGGGTTTTACTGGCTGTGTTTTCCTGTTAAAGTTGGAGTCAGAAGATTGTAGCTGGATATCATAACTTTCTGCTTTGGCATCTCCTAAATAAGGAAGATATTTCTTTTGTATTACGTGTAGTAACTAAAGTTTAATAGTTATGTTAATTGTATAACTCTTACACTGACAGTGTATAACTGTGGATTTATATTTATAAATTTATGTGGTCGAATGATCAAAGGAATTAGTCACCAATGACCCATGACCTTTAACCCAAAAGGTAATCTCTGCAATATATGATTATCAAACTGAAGTCCATTTATGTATGAGAAACTGCTTTTCACTCAGATCATATTACCCGATTATGTGGTTCCAGGGTGTGGAAGATTAGCTGGTCCTCAGGAGTGATGACCTTCAAAGTTTTGCTAGAAAAATACAACAATATAAAAATTCTGAACATAATTTAAATGATCATATTGGGACCAATACATAAAAAATGGTATTGAAACAAATTTTAATTTCAGTAACTAAAGACAACAGCCACCTCTCTAATTAAAACATATACTGACTGTAACACCTTAACATCAAGTTGCTCCACGGAGATTGTAATGTACTGTAAGTCACTCTGGATAAGGGTGTCAGCTAAATGCCATAAATGTAAATCTGTAATTGTTAATCAGAGAAGTGCAGTAGGCTAAAGTTCTCATCTAAACATGGTAAATATATTGTGTATTACCTACCTTTCTGAAATATCCATATCTATTGGCTCAACCCAAACTGTAGTCAGATCATAGCAGCGAACATCAGATCCCTAGAATATATTAAAAGACGTCAGCAGATGCACCTGCGTCTCTGAGAGTTCAGGTATGTCTGAATCAGACAGGTATAAACAGGAAGACAGCACTGTCTGCTAAACAGTTCAATGACATATCCTGATGTCATCACATTTGACAAACTGGAGCAGATGAAGTCTGCATGGGTATCAGACTAATAGTGATTTGTAGAAGGAAATCAGAGAAGCAGACATGCCTGGTAACAGTCGGTACCTACATACTGCATTTCTTTGAATCCCAGGTATCACAAATTGACATTAAGGCTAGCTATATTTAAACACTGCTGTATCAATAACATAAACATTGCATGTCGCAAAGCGCAGCATCGACGTGCAGCCTTGTGAAGAAGAAGTCTGACCTGTAGGTGGATTAAAGCATCATTGCAGAGAAGAACACGATCATGACCAAACCGTCCTGCGGATAAGGATATGGGGGCATTTTTACTGTCCTCCTGTAAACGACGTTCTGCAGTACATAAGGTATCCTGGCAAAAAAATAAAGTGCAATTAAAATTATAATGCTGATACTACAGATTAGTTGATCAAAGGGGACATTTTTAATCACAGTTTGTTGATCAAAAATTGGTTATTTTTATTTTTTTTATTTTGTTTAATTTTATTATTTTTGAATTTTTGTTTATTTATTATTTGAAATTTGAAAAGGTTTGGAAATAAAAAAAAAACTTTTTGATTGTTGAATTATTCTGTAGAAATAAGCAAAATTGAAATACCGTCAGTTTCTGGCCTAGGGATTTCCATAGGTCTTTTGTGACAGTAGCTTCATCAAGAACTTGACTGATGTAGCTTTTGAGGTCCATAAATCCCCGTAGAGACTCATCCAATCGTTCGTCACCTGCAATCTAGCATAAACGTCATAAAAATGCAAATGTTAACAGCACTTCAACAGCGAAATCTACATTTCTGTAAACTTGTAAAGCTCAAACACATCTCACTTAGAGCTCATATGGAGAAAGAAACGTTTGTTTCTTTCAGGTTGGATTTATTTATGTATCACCTCAATCAGGGCTCGTTGGAGTTTCTGTAGCGCAGAATGAAATAAGATTGATTCAGAGAGAGAACCAATTAGATTGTAGAAAAATCATTAATTTTTTATTCTGCCCTCAGAACATGTTTGTGTAAGTAAAACTCCCATGAGCACAATCGGATATTTGTGCTTATTAGCTTCTATTTTCTATCTTCAGACTTAATAACCTGATATCACCATAAATATTGAGAAAATGCTATTGGCCACTCAGTCTCTCCACATATCTAGATATAATAGAAATATACCCATCCATCTTTCTCTATGCTAGTCAGAGTGAGGAGGGGGCCTGCAGACTATCCCAGGCAGAGGTCGAAAGTTCAGCTCCAGAAACTAGAAATGCAAACCAAGGTTTTGTTTCAACAAAAATGAGTTATAGAGTTGTAAAAGAGTATTAAGTATAAATCTGTGACTGTATCTTGTTATACTCAACTGGTTGGGAAAAAACCCTTGGCCTGGACTTTCTGAACCTGAGTTTTCCCACCTCTAAACCCAGGTAGTATTAAGCACAAGGCTGGGGGCCTTTTTGGACGGGAGGGCAGCTCGCCGCAGAGTAGATACCCATACTATTTACATACGCTACACAGGGTGTTCCATACTCTGTGCAACCTGTGATAGCCGCAGGCTCACCAGCACATTGTATTGTGTAAGCATTACAGGAAAGCACAGGTATGTATACTGTAAGCAGGTCCTTTGGCACCTGCCGTCCATCCGCGGTGAGCAGAGTGAGGATGCGAGTGTACTGGCTGATCTGCTCCCGGAGACGCTCGTGCAGAATCCTGTAGAGGTTCACCGACACCGAGCTCTCGCATTTCTGCGCATTGATGAATCTCCTGAGGTTCACCTTGTTCTCCTTCCAATATGTACTGCATCAGAGTGACATGTATGCAAAGAGGGAAAAGGACATCGGAGCTCAATGAGCCTTCTCTGGTGCCATTAAGCTTATCCTTTCTTGGAGACCAGTAACACAGCCAAGCAATGTTGATTGTTAATGTATGTGTCCTGGAAAGTAACATATAATTATAATTGTTTATTAGATTGGGTGCTTTCCTAAATATATATGTGTGTAGAATGCACATCATGCAAAGGTATACTGTATAGTAAATACATAGATTAACTTTTTTTGCTTATAGATGGGAATTCTTTTACCTTGTCTTTTTGCCGATATAGTCAAAGCCTCCAATTACCACAAAATTTGTGAAGGATGAGAAGTATCTGAAAAGAGAGAATTCCATTAATATTTCTGCACATTCCTGAACAATTCCCACCATAAATAAAACATCTTCAAATATTGGACAAGGAGGAACCAAGGTCTACATTGCAAGCACTTTCTTCAGCCATGTACATTGCTGAGCCTTTTAATATAGAATCTTTCATGAAGTCATAACTACAATACATTCACTTTGGAAGAGGAGAAATAGAAAAAAAGTTATTATGTAACTGCACAGCGTAAGAAAGGGTCTACGCCTTTAAAAATTTGACAGTAAATGCGTTTAATTCGATACCCTGTGAAGCTAATGATATTAAACTGTTAGTAAAGTGAAGTGCTCCAAAAGGTTCCTACCATACTGAATTAATTTTATTTCATTACAGTCGAGGTTAAGCTTACTTCCTCGTCTTCTGTCTATGCTATTTATATTGAGCTAAGCAGCAACCAGCACTTCTCAGATACAATATAATGTGAACACTCTTCCTTATTAAATCTGTCAAAATCAATGCAGGTGTGTAGATTTTGAAATGAAAAAGAAAAACAATAAAATGCATATTGGTTGTTTTTTTATTTGCTGGGACTTGATGATTTCTTTCAACAGACTTCCTTTTTTTGTTTTGGACCTTGTGTAATTTATTATGTGTTTGTGCATTTATTTATATGTTTTCTGGATTGTATGCATACGTCCTGTTGCCTTGAAAATCCATCCATCAATTTTCCAGCAGTTTGTCTTGTACAGAATCATCCCAGTTGATATAGTTTAAAAAACTTTTTGTGGTCACAAATGATGTGCAATATCATGCTGGAAAAACATTCATCCAGGGAGATTGTAATTCCCTGTAATTGTGTAATGTAAGTCACTCTGGATAAGGGTGTCAGCTATATGCCCTAAATAGATGGAATTAAATATTAATTATGGATAGGCAGACAGATGGATGAAAAACAGAAGACTTAATGATTAAGGAATAATGTGAGTCCTGAGGCTACACCAGTTGAGATTCACTGATATAGGGCAGAGGAACAGCCCAGAGGGTAGAATAGAATAGAAGTTCAATGGAAGTTCAGGTCATTGATGGGCGGGGGAAACCCCCACGGTGAGAGAATGCAAAGCCCACCAACAAAGTAGGGGTGGGAACCAAAGACTCAAAAGCACTGAAGTACTGAGCCATTATTGTAGCATAAACATTTAAAAGTATAGGTTTAGCAGAAAAGATGCGTGGAAGTAGCCAAAAGGAGGAGTGCAATCAAAGTAGTGTTACTACACTACAGCCCTCTACTTGACAAGCAGGATGGAAGTTGGATGGATGGACTTTCACCATTTTAGTTATCTCTCTCCATTAAGTCATTTTAATTAACAACAGTCTTCCGGGCTCTGTAAAATCATATAAACAAATCACTCCTAATAAAGGCATTACATACATCGATGTTTTATAATAATGAACTCAGTAGCAAGGGTAGTTACTGTGTGTAGAGCTGCTGGATGGCTTCCATGTGGCCGATGATGTACACGTCCCTACTGCTCTGAACGTTGCCCTGGCTGGTGAGTAGCTGGAGCTGCTTACACTTCACTTCTGTATAATCCCACAGAGCTTGAAACTTCTCATTCAGCTGAAGCAGCTGAGTCATCTGCATCTGCCTTTTACTTTCCACTGCATCTGTAAGACAACGTGATGTATCCAGCAATACAGTACACATCTCGAAAAAGCTAAGCAACACTGATTTACACACAATAGGCAACAAAAGTATGTCATCAATGGACATACAAATGGGTTTCTAATTTAATCATTGGTTTTGTGTTCATCACTTACTTTGATTGAGTAGATGCTGGAGAACAGTGATATTCACGTCACTGAGGTACTCCAGAAAAGCTCTGTCAGTCTTCACTAGATCCTGGCCTACCCTGATCCATTTGTCCTGCCATAACAGACAATAGCTTTTATCAGTAACTGAAAGCATAGTCAGAAAATATTGTGCAGCAGTATGTCACATGGGTTAAATGCAGAGGACATATTTCATTGTTGGGTGCTGCGGTGCGTCAACAATGACAATTAATCACCTTTCACCTTGATGGATAAAATTTCCAGAATGTCCTAAAAAGATTCAGCGATGTTTCAGGCTCAAGGGGTGTTTGATTTCATCCTAGTTTTGATAAAGTCACTCTGGAATGTGTATAGCAATGTGTACAGGGTCCATATCACGTTGGAATATTGGGTGCAGCTGGTGCTAGGCAGTCGCTATTGATTGAGCAAATTACTGATTAATCTGCTGATTGATTAAATAGTGTGTGTGTGTGTGTATATATATATATTTAAAATAAATATAAAACCTAATATTTATACATAACATATTGCAATTGACACAAGGCAGGAACCAACCCTGGATGGGGCACCAGCTGCTTATTTAAGTACTACAATATTTTCTGCAAAAATTTCAAATATCGCAATGTGAAACTTTTTCTAGTATCGTTCAATCCTCAACACATAATATGTTCACAAACAAATATTTTACATAGTTATGATGCACCATAAGTTGATGTGGATAAGTGACGGGCCTGACCTTGAGATCTAGGAATTGTAGAAAGTAAATTAAGAAGAGACACAGCTTCTAACTATAGCTAACGGCTCATTATCGTGCGAGTCCTACAAACCTGAAAGTCTTCTGAATGTCAGCATTTTCCTTCACGCTTAATGTCACGTGCTTCTAAACAAGTGAGGCTTTCAGTTTTTATTTTGACCCTCATCCACCATGCTCCATTTATTCCTTTATGCCTCCATATTTCCAAGTAACTGGAAGGCAAACTATAATCGGCACTTTTCAAAAATTGAATAATCAAGTTTAAGTCGAGTAATCGCAACAGCTCTCTCTGGTGCTATAAAAAGGAATCAGAGCAGTCATTGGATCGAATGTCCTAAAGGTTCCCCACCAAGTTTAACGGGCAAAAACAGACGTGTTATGAAGGCCTGCTTTGGATTTACTAAATTCAAACTCATTGCTCATAGGTCCAGGGTATGTACTCCTTACCCCAGCTTATGAATGTTTCCCATTCAACTTAATATGACTTGTAGCCATATTTGTAATTGTGATTTCGTTACTTAAAAGTTGAAGTGGCATTTCCATGATTGTGCCTAGCCCTACGGAGTTGTGTACAATTTTTAATGATATTTACCTTCATTTGCACGAGTGACATGTTTATGCCAGGTGTGAGTGTTGACAGGGAAGAGATTTCATCTGAAAGATTTGCAGCGATGAAGCCCATGAGGCACGAGGCTCAGCAAGAGGAGCGAGAATCTCAGCCGTCTTCATGGGTCAGTATTGACTGTGCCTAGAAACACACAGAAAGTGATTCTCACAATCAGTATCCTTTCAGCTTCTCAACACTGAAGGAATTTATCAGAATATGATCAATATTCCCCAAAATCCAAATCCAACATTTTTTTCATATAGACTCCCTGATTCCTGCTAGTGTACCTGCATAACCGAGCATTCAAGTCTATATACTCAAGTTTGCCTACTAATCTGTCTGCGTAATCTTGCATACTGGTTCACCTGCATAACAGACTTTTTATAAAACTATTTCCTCTTGCGTGAACACTTCAACCTACATGTTATGGACTATATCATCTTCCCAATCTCATATTTTCATCCAAAACACATCCAAAAAAACACTTTGTAAAACAGAGACCTTTTGCTATAACATCACTTAATAATCAGCATTAATGCCATGTGTACAGTCAATACATTCATTCATTCTTCATACACACTTATGCTGGGCCATGCAGGACTGCATCTTATCCTGGAAGCCGTGTGCACCATGCAGGGAATAACTCAGGACAGGGCGCCAGCTCATCGCAGGGCACACTCACACACCATTCGCCCACACACCATTCACTCACACACCATTCGCCCAATCACATTCATAACTACGGACAATTTGGCAACTCCAGTTCACTGTAGCATGTTTTTGGGCTCTAGAGAACTGGGAGGAAACCCCATAACGACACTGGGAAAACACGCAAACGCCACACACGGAGCTCGGCAGAGCCTCGATTCCTGTTGCCCAGAGGTGTGAAGCAACAGTGTTAGCCACAGCACCACCGACCCCCTCCCCATCAAAGCAAAAACATTCCGAAATTGTGCAAAACACAGCCACATTTTCTACTTCCATGTTTTGAAATAATGATTTAAATCTGTTTTTTTTTTTTTAAACAGGTAGGTGGACCAGACAGCTTGCTCTCCAACTTAAGTAATACATAAAATCCACAAGAGCTGAACCATTGCTTACATATGCTCCCACCTAATGCACACAGAATAACCTTACTTAAAATAAATCCCTAAGTAATGAAAGGTATGTATATGCGTGCAATCTCCAAGCCCTTCCATTTCACAATCACTTTTAAGCATATCTTATGGCGTAACCACTCCCCACGATACCAGACAACCAAACAATGCCAGTATTGTCTTTTTTATTTGCTTCTAAAAATACACGGTCATGATATATTATTGGCTAATCTGCTTAAGTTTTCTTCCCAGCACATGCCGGTGTACTATTTTCTTAAATTCAAAACAGAATTTGTCTTAGCTAATTTACTTAGACATTTGCATTATTGTTCATGCAACTAACTTTATTACATGTAACTAACGTTATAGAAGTCTTCTAAATATGAAATGGAGAAAGTTGATGTCTTGCACACAACAGAACGTAGCAGAGCAGAATGTACAAAACTGTAAGTGCCTTTTTGGTCGTGGAGATTATCAGATATCAGCAGCTCAGTAAATGCAAAGTGACAGCAAGTGACCCTTTTGGTAAGATCTTCCATTTTAATGGCCCACTTGTGTAAACTGATTACAGCTGTGGCAATAAGCAAATGAAGTATTCCAAAATTCCAACCAAATCAGACAATGATTCTTTTTTTGCATAACAATCTAATTTTTTTCTCAAGCTTATTTGGCCTTTAACACAACTATTAATGTAATGACTTGGTGCAAAGGCATAAAGGTGTAGTTAGTAAACAGCACCATCTGTCATCTGAACGTCAAATCCTGCACTCCATCAAGATCAAGGTAGAAATCAGTATGTTTTTGTGAGCATCATTAATATCAACACTGTCACTTTTCTGGCCTAATATTCCTAAATGTAAGATTCATTGCTTAACTCAAAGCAGCACAGCCTGAAAAACCAACTCTTCAAATTTCCCACAAACGCCAAAGACTATCCGCTTATTTTTATCTGATTGAGCAAGGTGCTTGACTAACAAAACAAAAAAACAATAATAATAATAATAATTATACATGGGTAACACTATATGATGAGGCAGAAATACTTGAGTAATAACTCAGTTACTACTGAAATAAAAATCATCAACAAATATATTTAAGTAAAAACTTAAAAAAGATGCACCACAATTCATTAACGATTAACAAGCATGAGATCAGTACTTCACTCATGTTATTCATAACTTGTTCCTTCAGTAGTTCCTTGTTCTTTCAGTAGTAGTGTTTTACCAAAATGAAAGCAAAATCACAGCTCTGAGCATTTGTCTGTCTGATGTTATCACAAGAATTCTGTTTGTTAATTCAAGTGACATTCATTTCACTGTATCCAAAGTCACTGTGCCCACTGTTTGTATGAGGGACACTTTCAACTTTAAGGGGTTAAATCTAAGCAAGTGTAAAGGAAACACCAATGAGCATATACTCCCCAGTGTCATAAAATGTTAAAAAGTAATGTTGCATGTATTTCCAATAACATGCTAGTTATCTTAATAGAAATTATCGCAATAAGCACCTTACATTTTGAGCCTTTGTGGTGATATTAAGTTTCCAAAAAACATCAGTTTTCCGTTCTTATGGTTAAAGATGAGACACATACAGTAAATGCTGATGTAAACCTTTGCCGTCCGGTGCTAGTAGTGATTGCTCTCTTGATAATGGTAGATGTCAGTTTCATCAGAAAGAAGTGAGGAACTCTCCAATCTCCAATGAGGGTGTTTTAAAAGCAACAGCCAATGCATTTCAACTTCAAATTTAATTTAAAATTAATTAAGTCATTTAGCAGCTGGACCATTCTATACATGTACGTCTACACATGTCCTGTGTGTTTGCCTGTTGTATACAGTCTTCAATCTATTTAGATTAAACACTTAGGATCATATGATTTGTTTCCTATTCCAGAAGGAAATTCATGTAATGAATTTCACTGAGGAAGGAAACCCACATGTGAGCAAGACCATGAGATCCCTGCACACAGATAGGCAGCTGGGGCTGGAGGTAAGTCCAAGGAGGAAAATGGCAGCATATCAAACCAAGGAAAGAGGTGGGGCATCTGTTTTTATGGGTGTTTCTGCACATGCTATTGTCCCCGATCCTTAGTCTTTTGTACAGAAAGGAAATGGAAAGAACATGTGTGTGATGTAGCCAGCGATCAGTATCAGAAAAAGCAGCTTTACACTGCATACTGTATATTCAAGAGTTTTATTGTTGGATATAAACAGATAATTTAAAGGACACGTGTGTGATTTAGCTATGCTCCTGAGCGAGTCGCCTTTGATGAGTCGCATCAAATAACAGATGCTCAGCGTCAGGAAAAAACAGCAGTTTTTTTTTTTTGAGAAAGTCCAGTCAACCAGTTCCTCAAACACTGAAATCACTCTGCCAATCATGGCATTTAAAGCAGCGATCTTCCAATCACCTAGCAGAGGCCCCAAGTCACACACCACCCAGTCTCGCCCAGTGTTATACAGTATACTCAAAGGTTTATTAGCAGATACAAACAGATGTCCTTCCAGAAATCACCAAATACTTAAACCATTCATGAATATAGACAAGTAATTAATAATTCATAATATAAAATTATGAATAATCATATTGGAGCTGAAACATTAGTAATGTAATCCCTTTAGAAACTGTGCTGTAGTTTGCATGCACTACAGTACATTTATTTATCTTTCATATTATTATCTCATATTAGCAAGATTTTCAGAGCATTTATCCACCTAGTGCTGTGTGAGGTGTGACATTTGCACTGCAAAGCCAGGAAATGTGTACTCATAACAAACGGCCATAAAGAAAACAGTGCTGCAGGGAAAGCAAATGTTTTACTAGCACTTTAAAGCTCTGCACACCAATCATCTATTAAAAGGTCCCTCTCACGATTCCGACTGTGGATAGCCGCAATGCACGGAATGCGTGGCCCCGGGAACCATAGAAATGCACCAGTGAAATCAGATCTTTTATCTTTTTCATTTTAAACTCATGTGTAGCAAACATTTTTCCATAGCATGCCTGGCATACATTTCCCATGCGGTCACTGCGGACTGAATCAGCAAAGGGCCCAGCTTATTGCTTCTGTCTTTTTAAGCTAACTGATACTGCTTATGAGCATAACACGGTGGAGTAATGCAATTCTGGCATGGTCACATGGGTGTGTTGTGATACAGTACACCATCTCTTTTTGAAAAAATAATGTCAAATAGGGAAAAAGAAAGAAAGAATGAAAGAAAGAAATAAAGAAAGAAAAGAAAAAGCCAACAATGGAGGAGAGAAAAAAAAACTGTGGTCGGGGGCAAAGCCAAAGTCCATCAATAGTCAATTCTCCACGCCAGCCTGGCAAAGTGTTCTGTGGAGGGATAAGTATCAGGGCCCTTCCTGTGAGATTATGTAGCCAAACTGAACTTGCTCGCAGACGTTTTGACTTTCACACTCACTCAATTTGATTCACATTTATGCAAATTGTTTGACCCAGACAACTCTAACAGGGTTGAAATGTGGCAAACTGACTGTTGGAAAGATTGTGTCCTGTGAGGATGCAAAGGGGAAAGTCACTAACCTGTTCTGTACAACCACCCATTCTGCTGCTAATATTTGTCGCAGGAGATTGTGTGACTGTGTGCATAATTATGTACCTCTGTAAGCGATGGGTGTGACTTAATTAGACAATTCCTCTAATTAATACGAGCGCCCACATACTTTTGACCACATGTCACTATATTGCAAATACAGATCCTACAGTATTTACACAATTTACAGTAACTTGTGACTTTAGTTTCATTTTTATTTCACAAATTTTTAAAACATAATGCATGTCCATATCTTCCAATCACTTTCCCAGTACAGGAGAGCATGAAACCTAAGCAGGGAGGATCGAGCCTAGTGTATTAGATTTCCTGACCCAGATACCACAGGATGCTCACACACTATGGGTAACTCACAGATGCTGGTCACCTGACTACATCTCTGCATTGCATATGAAAGCCCACATACTATGATCAATGCCCTCTTTTTCTACAATATACAAGAGCTGATCTCTTAACACAACCTTCACGTCATGCATGCACATAAAACGAAACGGAAAACGACACCATGCCGTTCATTGTTACACTCTGTTCCGCGATTCCCTGCCCTGTCCCACGCTGTCTAACCATGTCCCATCTCGTCTTACCGCTTCGGCCTTGCCCAGACTTCGTAGTTCAGTTTTATACTGTTCTGTCACATACCCCACGCGCTAACAGCTAATATTACAATACAAGTTTTAACATTTGAAAAGGCAAAAGCCATAGTATCCAAAGGAAACACATGAGTCACGTGGGGGACATACAATCAAAGATCTGAGGTTCCAACCCAGTGAGGTACAGCACTAAAGCACGTCCCGGTCCACTGACTGTTGAGGCATTTAAATTAAATTACAAGGAAATATGTCTTTTAAAACTGGGCATAATGCTGGAAATGTGTTATCCCACTATTTTTTATAACCGTCAATCTAATGTGGAGTCACAGTGAGCCTTGAGTCTGTTCCAGAAAGCTTAGTACACAATGCAGGAGACTCTACAACCTTGTAGAAGTACACAACATAGTATGGTCTGAAGGAACAGTACTCTCACTGTTCTACTGATAATTATGCACCATTACCACTGATAGTAAAATACCAGAGTAAGGCAGGACAATACATGATTTAAGACCTGTCATATGATTATAATTATCTGTTAA
>JAODKM010000001.1:26140802-26157204 GCA_026780845.1 Petrocephalus sullivani
ATTTAAACAATGGGCACTAAATGTTAGCCTGAAACAAAACTGCTTCTGTCCCACTCGTTACAAAGAATACATGCTTTCCTGCTCCTCTACTTTACCTGAATATTTCACCGGTCAGATTTTGTCGGCACTCCATCCTGTCCGTGTAAGGTGTTTACTTGTCTCCCGTCTAACCGAACTAAATGGCCTGCTGCCCAGCTGAATCGAGGAAGTCAGGTGCCCAGCTGACAGCGTATCCCAAGGTGCTTTGCACGCATTCTTCGTTGGCATGGCAACAACAGGCTAAACATTCTCAGCTGCTGCTGCTATTCGCCCATGTCTTCCCTGTCGTTGGAAGTTTACTCCCATTTCCTGAACATTTTTAATGCTTTCTAAATGAATATACTCGCCTAACGTGACACCTAAAAGCCAAGTATAGTTCCCTGCATGCAGACTCACTTCCCCTTTTCACTTCACACTTGGTCAGACATTAAACAACAATAAAAAAGTAAGAAAAGTAAGAAACACACCAGAGCTAGATAAAGCAAAGCAGAATTGTGTTGTACCTGATTACTCGTATAACACTGAAGTGAAAATATTGGTTAATGGAAATAATACTGCTTCAAGGATTAATCGTCTCACTTTTTCAACTTACTTACATATTTACTTATATTTTATTGCATTTTTGTGCATTCTTTACTGCATTGCCTTGACTGTTGTTGGTTTTCTGTCTATGGTGTTCCAGTTCTGGGATTCCCATTTTTCTTGAGGACTAACCACAGACAGAAGGATTCCATACCACCTGCAGCATATGTGTAGTTATGTGCGTTTGCACTCCCCTTTGTCTGCCCCCTAAACCACCACCCATTACCCACATACATTTAGTTCGTTTACATTTCACTTACAGAAACCAACATTTTTTTCCTTCACTTGCTGAAGAAGCCTGCCGGTTTCAGGGTGCATCAGTGGTTCAAACCCCAGCAATGTTTGGTGCGTGCATGCGTCCTTTTGGAGTGCTGACTCCTCTGAAGGTGTCTGGAAGCTTTATTTTGCAGACACAAGCGATGGCTTAGAGCAGGGATGGGCAATCTTATCCGTGAAGGGCTGGTGTGTATGCAGGTTTATGAAGTTCCTCCTCCCCTATCTTTCACCAACTCAAAACATATCATTGGCTAATGATACGGTTGCCCCCTCTGTATAAATTATGGGGTCTCATGCCCTCCACCACCTTTAAAAAAATTATAGAATCAGTGCAGTTTCCCCAATATCAGTTTCTAATTTTTTTCTTAGCGTTAACTGAAAATAAGCTGCAGCCAGTGTAGCATGGCAGCGGTGTCCTGCTCACCCCACTTGTAAGAATCCTTCCAGTGTCTGCTTAGCATTTGGCCCAACAGAAAAGCTTGAACTCTGGTTTCCTTCCTCATAACCATTGGGCAACAATCACCTCTCCTCAATTTTCCCCCCAAAAGTCCCCCCAATGCGATAAAAACCTGCTGTTTCCATATTGTGACGACCATTCTTTTGGTCCCCACAGGGGGAAACTCGATTTAAAAAACAAAAAATGTCAAAAGTCTTGCATTTAGTTTGATTACTTATGGTTATAGTTGGGGCTGGGTATGAGTTAAGCTTGTCATAGTTAGTATTAGGATTATGTCCACAAAGATATAGATACCTAGTCTTGGTTGTGTCTGTGTCTGTTCATTAGTGCTATACCACAGACCACAGACTGGCACCCAGTCAAGGGTGTACCCAGCCTTATGCCATGTGCTTCCCAAAATAGCGTGCAAGTTAACCCTGACTGAGAATAGCTTGGAAAACACTCCCTACCCTCCTCTAATCCAGCATTACTTGTATATTCTCCTCTTTCCCTACCTGTGGTGAGGGGATATCAGAGTTGCTGAGCAAACTGTTGGTCACTTCCAAGCTGTATTTAGCATAGCTGCTTAGTTATAATACATTTGCATGCTGCTTGTTGTCAGTGTAATATGCTGTTGCATTTCTGCCATGTACCCTGCTCAGGGTTGTATGGGCCCTGAGGCTATCCTAAGCAGATAACACCCAAGGCAACTGAGAGACACTTAACTGCATGTCTTTGGACTGTTCGAGGCAACGCATGAGACACAAAGAGAACATGCAAACTCCTCACACACTAAGAAGGTGGATTCTGAACCCTCCCCCACCCCAAACCCTTGACTTGTGAAGCAACAGCGCCCCCAACTGAGCCTCTCGGCCATCCTCCACTTACACTTCTTAATAATGACCTCTTGTTATTATTTCGTGATGATGTTACTGACAGTCTTCAAGATTCATGAGTTTGTTACATGCGAGAGAGAGTCAGTTACATTATAGAGTTACATTCAGGGAGTCAGTTACATTGCATAATGAAAATCTCTGCATATGGTTCTGGCCACCAGTAACACAAACACAAATCCAAATGATGAGTGATTCAATAACACAATAACTGCAAGTACAATTATGACAAGACATACATAAACACAGTGCAATGTGAACATATAATGCAAATATTGTCAGTGTTGCACAGGGTTAGCAGAAGTCTATTTGCAACATTGTCCATTGTGCATGTGTCTGTGCGTGTGTGTGTGACTAATCAGTCAGACTTATTATGTTGACAGTTTAAAAGAAAGTGCAGAAGTAACAAAGGTTACACCCCTTGGTGGGACTACTGAGCTATGGCTGGCATAAAGCAGTGCATACAGATGTTAAATCATGTGATACCAGTCAGAAGTTTTGACACGCCTGCTATTTTACCTATGCTATTCACCATATAGCTGCAGAACAGGCCTCGGGGCAATGAAATAATACAAATCAAATATTGCAACAACCAAAATAAGTATTCAACAACTCAAACATTTATTACATTTTAAACTCTTCAAACTAGCCTCTGGCTTCAGGGACAGCACTGCAGTCTCTTGGCATTCTTTCAACCAGCTTCTAGAAGTCGCCACCGGGAATGCTGCTCCAACAGGCCTGAAGGAGTTTCCAGAAATTCTGGCCACAAGTTGGCGACCTCGCTTTTACGCTTCAGTCCAACGCATCCCAAACCAGCTCTGTAGGGTTTATGTCAGGGGATTTTGGGCCAAGTAACCTGTCTCGGCACTCCATCTACTCCGATCCTTGTTTGCAAGCTAATCCTTGCCTAACCTGAAAGTGTGCTTAGGGGCATTGTCTTATTGAAAAACAAATGACAGTCCAACTATGCAGTTACCAGAAAGGATGGCGTGTCATTGCAAAATGCTGTGGTAGACATGCTGGTTCATATTAGAGACAAACACGCCAGCAACTAACAGAGTTTTTGCTATTTTTTTTTATTTATTGGCCATCATTTCTGAAGGTATTGGCTGATGTTCCTCTTTGCATGTCTGCAAGTTCAGCTTCTCTTACCATATTATGGATTATTGCAAAACAAAATGATTGTGTACTTACAAATAGGTTTCCTGGTATCCGCTCTACCATGACATAAATGATTTTCTCAGATGAATAGACTAGGAAAGGTGGTTTTCAGGATTAAGGCAGCTAAGGTAGTTCTTACAGATATTACTTATTCCTATACTAGACATATTTTCCTCATTTTTTAAATAGCTTGCAGGTAGAGTAAGCAACAATAATATTCAGTATTCAGTATTGTCACCTCAATGTACAATCCAGTGTGTGTGCTAAGAACTATATAGAACACCGGAAGGAAAATGAAAACAGTAAAATGATATTTACCACTATTAATGACCTTAACGTAAAATACAAATTTCTGCCTGAATCACCTATCATGCACCCTGTTCCTTGATAATGTGGTTTTTGAACACAGTTTAAAGTTCATGATAAAATAAATATTTATATAAATATTTATTTATATTTATATAAAAGAACAAGATGCCGATATTTTTTATGAGTCGTTAAAGCCTCCATCAACGCTGTTACTGGCTGTATACTTTGTTATATAGAATGTATTATATATATATATATACACACACACACACATAATTTGTTATATAGAGTATATTATAGGTAGCACATCCTTAAAACTTACTAATGTTCAGCAAACACTCAATTACGCTAGTTAGCGGCATTTTCTATTCATCAGGTATCAGTCCTTATCCCTTTTAAGCATGTCCCTTCCACCTTGGTGAAGAACTAGTGATAGATCTTATGGGTCTTGGGGGCTGTCAAGGGCAGCCATATGAGCTGGTCTGTTACCCTTATCACTGATATTATCAAGCAACATGCTGCATCTGAACATAATTGCATTTCACATACCACACCTGGCCAGTCACTGCTTCATCTCCACCTGAAGCTGGCCAGGTTTCAACGCATCAGTACCTGGTTCTGTTTCCACTACCAATAATAGTGCTTGAGCAGATAGAGGATAGGCAGTCCTTCCCCCATGACTGGCAAGTACATGCATTCATTTATAGCTTAGAGCTTTATATGTGCCACACATTTTCTTTCTCATGCACTGGTACAACAGTAGCAATACCTTTTTGCATCAGTATCTTTTTGAAATGCTTTGCAGCTTGTTGCTAATACCACAGGAATTGAACTTATAGTACAGTTTCTATAGCTGTGCACTACATAACTCTCGGTTTTTAAGCACAGGCAGCCGAAAAAGACCAAACAACAAAGGCAACATTGGTTATTATGCTGCTGTATCATTGAATCCACATGCTTCTCGATTCAATTTCATTCAATTTATTTTTATAAAGTGCCTTTCACAACAGAGTTGTCCCAAGCCACTTTACATGGGTGTGTTGGGATACACTACCATATTTTTAGAAAGCATAATGCAAAACAAAACCGAGTAGTACAGAGAGAATACAACACAAAGAAAAGAAAAAAGCCAACTGACAACGGAGGAGAGAAACCAAAAACTCCCAAGTAGGGAGAAAAAATACCTCCAGGGGTCCAAGCATCTAAGTGAAAATCTTGATTCCAAATAGATTTAATCTTTTCAGTCTAATTAAATCTAATTAGCCTTTAAACAGTGTGTCGGTGCTGCGGATCTTTCAAGCTCAGGTAAGCTGAATTGTCCACCACACAAAATACAGCCAGCCAATGGCAGGCCAAGGGCTCATTGTTGATGAAGAGGTGGGTGGAGGAGGAAAAGTAACTTTGCAAAGAACACTGATAATAGTAGTAGACAGGCCTTGTACCAAGCTATTGCCAGTACAATGGGATAACTCATAGGCACACAGTCACTTTAGGAAGATCATAATCTGTACAGTTGTATCGTCATCTGGGATTTCATTGCAAACCCACCGGTCTCTTGAAGCCTACTGTAGTTGAGCCATTCAGTTCCCACAATTGTTAATTTTTATTTTTATTGACTACTCAAGAAATACTTTACAGGTATTCTATTAACATAGTATTCCTCCGCTTCCTGGGCTCTCGGTATTACTTGGTTTGGCTGTGGCAAGAGATCCTTCCCCATTCGCAAGTTCTGCTCTCAGTAGTCATAGTGATGATTCCGTATTCTGGCAGTTAATTAACCAATTGTGCTTCCTACAGGCCTGCTTTTTCCCTGCACGCAGCTGAACTGGCCTATGTGACATGGAAGAGAACCCAATCGCACTCCGCAATCACGATTATACATTAGCTAATGTATCGACATATACCCTGAAAGTGTCATATAATTTAAAAATAATACATGAATGATGTCATTTATACAAAAACACTTAACCCAAAATGCATGAAAGGATGGTAAAAGTAAAATTGGAGATGTTTCGCTTTTTTCTCCTGAGGCAATTCTACCTCCAGCCTTTCTTTGTTTTTTACTGCTATTCAATGCGGCAAACCGTCCAATTGTTCTAGAAGAGAGGGCCAGTAATGGCCACTGAATTGGTTAATTAATAGGCTCTCGACGAAAGGGCAGGCTCTGAGCTGGGGGGGGGGGGGGGGGGATCCAAGCCATGCTTCTGTCCCCATGGAAGAAGAAGGGGGGCGAGGATTGCGACAGATGCAAGGTTACTGCTCGGCCCCCGGTAATAAATCTCCAGCTTCATTGTGGGTGCATCTCTCAGCAGAGCGAGTGAGGAGGTTACACAGAGCGCTGAGACAAGAGAACATGCTGAGGCACCGGCCCCCTTCTCCACCTCCTGTGTTTCTACATTCACTGGCAATGCTACTATCACTCTACTCATCTACTGTAATCACTCAAGTTCTGGATCCTGAGGTAAGAGAATAGACTAACTGTTCATTAAGGGCTAAGATAACATTGAGATGTTACAGATGCTGAATTGCGTTGGTGCAGTCCTTTATTCGGCTTTTTATTGCCTTGTGTACTGAATACCGCCTTTTAAAACACCTTCTTCCTTTCTGGTGTATTTTTTTTATAATGCTGTTTGACAACTTATGTGTCTTGCATATTTATTCGTCTTTACCGATTCTTTTTATGCATTTAGCTAACACATAAAGGAATCATCGCCTCTTGGTAGAGAAATATTATTTGGAACTACCAAATACTAAAGAAAATAATTCATGTTGTTCAATATTGTGTAAGGCTGTCATAATATAAGATTACATTTTAATTAAATATTGGGAATTGTGTTTTTGCTTATGAATAAGCAGGTCTGTTGATTACAAAGCCATTTATGTGCTCAAATGACAAAGATGCAGCGAACAGTACATTAAACCACCATTCAGGTCTTAAAGGCATATATACCGTTCCACACGCTCCACCGCTACAGCACTAATGTTAACATAAGCAGGATGTTCTTTTCACAATAAAAGAAAATTTAATTTGAAATAGTTGTTTTCAATTCAACGATTTTCATAAACTTGACAACGTATGCTTACTAAAACAATGTATTCTTCATTTCAGTATTTTGATTAGCTTTTATTTGTAATCATATACAATATATATGCAGATATAAAAACAACAGTTATAAAACAGACTATAAATCAAGACGGCAAAGTTTGTAATGCAGTCGCAATATGGCATCTAATTAGGTACATCTAGCACCCACTTATATCTTCTGAATCGTTTCAAGGGTTGATGAATTGTGCATTCAGAGAAGCCCGCTGGCACAACATTGCCATACCAAGTTGTTATTGTCTCACGTGTGGCCTTCCTGTCTGGCCATTCTCCGTGGGCCTCTCTCATTAAAAAGGATTGTCTAGCTATTGACCGGATGATATTTGTTCATCATACCATTCAACAAAAAACAAAGGTATAGTGTTATTTGAGGATTCCATAAACAGGAAGTGCTGTAATCTAGCTTTACATTAAAAGGGTACAATTATGTAGGCCTACTTTGTTATGAAGGGTACAATTACATTTCTGGTGGGATTCTCAGGATGTCAACAAAATCCAGCATATCTGTAAGAATTCAGGTTTTCAGTACATATTGACCCATTTTCCCACAACATTTTACGACAAATTAAATTACAAAGTTGGCATTGCACCCTCTGCATTCATCCTAACATACACCACCTGGCTTAATGTCATTCTCCTGCAATACACAATCAAATAATGCCACTATAATGTAGGACAATTGATTATTTTACTGTGGGGATACATTTTCTGTAACAGAACAGATCTAGCTAGCTACTCTCACCACTCTGATTGAGTTATTCTTGGACCACAATTTATGAAGCAATTGAATATCGTGGCCCAGAAGTCACTGGATATGACAGGTTTCTTTTTTTCCATTGTTATCTGCATCTGTGATATCCTTCAAATCAATTCCTCCTGCATGCAACCCAAACTGCCTCGGACACTGTGTATACACTTATACAATAAAATACTACATATTAGTACTGGTCGGCCCATCATCAATAATATTCTGCATTACCCGAATTAAGCCATAATCTGACAGATAATAGTACATTGTACTTACACTGCATAGCAATGCTACAATCAGTTTTGAATTTTCCTTAAATATTTATGAATGAGAATTAATGATTCATTTATCTATTCATCTTCCAACCATTTATAAGAGGGTCATGGGGAAAAAATCTATAGATTGTAGATATAGATAGATTGAATATTATTTATAATAAACATTTTTTTTCATATACCTACTCTAGCTAATAGAATATTGATATTATTTTATACATTATTTTCATATATTTTTATATGTATTATTTTTAACAACTGACATTATTTTGCTTTTTTCTTCCAGTTTTTTACAACACGGCCAACGAAGAAGAAGACGGAGCCCGTGACATCAGAGACTGTTGTGTTTTGGGGTCTGCGTTTGTGGCAAGTCATTGGTGTCTTTTCAATATTCGTACTTTCAATCAGTAAGTGCTTTTTCTAACAAACAATCACTATTTTTTTTTTAATGGCAGAATGATGCAGGGGATAGTACTGTTACCTCACACTTCCAGGTTGGGAGGTCTCTTAGTGGGGTTTGCATATTCTCCCTGTGTTGTGTGGGCATCATCCAGATACTTAAGTGCAGACGTGCACCATGCATTATTCTGCCCTCTAGTGGATAAGCAGTTGAAAATGGGACAGATGTTGTTCAGGTAAGGGGTACGTGCTGATGTTCAGATGGAGCTGAACAGCGTGAAGTTTTTCAGGTGGCTCGAGTGCCAATCCTGCCACCAACCCCCAAATATTTCCCTGAAGTTGGAGGATGTTGTTCAGGGAGGTTCACTTATTTCCATTATAAGAATAGACAATTTAAACATAATCATATTATTATTTTAGTTTATTAAAAGCTGGTAAGCATTTTCATCGGCAAGGCATGCAACTGTATTATGATATAAGAAGAATGGCTGTCAGTGGTTCAGTAGACAGCATGGCTGTCCACATCCCCAAGGTCAATCTCAATCAACATGACTATGACTGCATGATCCATTAGTGACCCAAAGACACCTCAGACAGTGCGAGAATTAAGTGAAGATGGAAAATGAAGAGTGACTCAAACTAATGATTTGGCCTTCCAGTTTGCAAACATTGATCCGATAGAACTTAAATGGGTTAAAGAGGCCAGACGAGTCAAAGCATGGTGACCCATAAGCGACCTACAACTCCGCAGGAGAGACGTGTGACTTTCTGCTGAAACACATTAGCCGAAGGCCTCATGTTTGCGAAACTGTTATCAGGCCAACTGCTGCCTCATTTGTCAATAAACAGCAGAATATCCTTGGTGGTTTTATGTTAGCTTTTAATACTAAAAGAATTTTCCCAGCCGCAGAATTGTGGTACAATATTTCTTATTGTCTTATTGTAATTGTTATTGTCTCTGCTGCTCTTATCTGTACTGCCGTAACGAAGCAAATTTCCCACTTGTGGGACTAATAAAGGATTATCTTATCTTATCTTATCTTATCTTACTGACACCGAAACAAGCTCTGACCGACCAGCAGAAATGGTTATATTCTTCGAATGACATGGACAAATCTTTACGTGAATAGCATACCAATACTTAATAATAATAATAATAATAATAATAATAATGATATGTTTTATTTATATAGTGCCTTTCAAACACCCAAGGACACTTCACAATCATTAAAAAAAAATGCTTAATATGTTAAAAAATGCTCTTCTGATTGAAAAAGTGTTTGAGGTTTCCCATACTTTTTTCAAATATGGCTCAATCAATCTTACCAGCTCAAAATGAGACACACCACAAACATATCTGCATCGCAATAAGCCCACAAGACTAATTATGGAAATATAATATATAATATATGTATATAACTCTTATAACTTGGTATATAACTTGGTCTAACTAAGTTTATGTCGTTGCTTAAGCTTCTGTATGTTTCTGTTTTTCTTCACTAAGTAATAACACTGTGCTGCATCTTCAAGTGTCGCATACCAAGGACCAAAAAGGAGATTGAGGCCCGACATGCCAAGCGGCAGGCAGCGAAGAAATATGCCAACACTCTAGAATCCGTGCCACCTCTCAGCGAGGTCACTGAGGCTCCAGGCGGTAACTAATATGCTTTATAATTTATCTCTACTAAAAACCATATTTCTATATTTGATATGAAGAATGGATTTATTGTGATTGTCATTCTATATTCCGAATAAACTGAAACAGGATGTCATCGTGCCATGAAATTATATTCTCATTACATTACATTAAATGTACAAACATGGCTGTAATGTAATTACGCAATTAAACATGCAATGCACCAGTTTATCATTTAAAACTACTTGTAGTGTATTTTTAAATGTTAGAGTATTTAAGAGCACTAGAAAAGGCACCCTGGAATTCTTTGCTCTTCCCCTGAGACTGACCCTCTCTTTTACCTGCTGGTCCAAGGTACAGTGGACAGTAGCCCACTGCAGACAGTCTCCGGAGATGTGCAGGCCCGCAGCGGCAACCAGCTCCCTGTAGTTAGAGAGGAAGAAGAAGCAATTCCCGCCAGCTAAGACGAAGCGCAAAGCCCTGTGCTCTGCTGCCACTGTAGTGATCCTCCTCTCGAGCAAGCCTACTGGAGTCTTTTACGAAGGGCTGTATGTACACATAAGCATAAAATAAAAATAAAGTTTACTCATGATAATATGCTGAAAAACTACTATTTATATAAAGCAGTATCTTAAATTTTACATCTGTGAATAAACTAGGAGTACAGAAGTGAAGAAGAAATGGGATTATACCACCAGTTTAAATTAAGATACATTGTACCCTATGTATTTGCTTGTACGGCTTGTATTTTCTTTCGTGATTTTTTTAAATAAAACAGTTTGTTCTCCCAGTATGATTATTTTACTGACTTTTGCCTTGAGTGTCATGCTTTGCTGCTCCTGCTTACCTCTGTCTCGGCCAAGCTGTCTGTTTAAAAGCACAGAAAATGGAAGAATACGCAAGTATTAAATTTGCTGCAATCATCCACTGCACACGTGTGACATTCTTTCCTGGTTATATGATAAAGGCATATACAATACAGAGCCCGTGCGCGGATTTAGCTGCAGACATTCAAATGTACGGACCATTCACTGATTTTAGCAAAGAAATTGTCAGGACAAATGACAACAGCACCAGTCAGGAATACGTAAGGGTTTGAAAATAATAAAGAGCGTCTAGCTTTCATTTTAAGGATGCGGGCAAAGAAGCTTGCCTTGGTTATTTCGGGATGCTGTCATAAATAGAGAAGAAAAATTATGCCTTGCAACCCACGGTAGACGGTATAATCACGTGCTGCAACCACAGCCGGGTTTCACCCAGTGAGATAAGGGCATTGGTCTCATCCTCCCCAAAGCTATTCTTTATTCTTTTTTTTTATTATTTTACACTACGACACACGAACACAGATTCATCAACGTCAAAGCTGCGCTGATGGAAAAACTAACCAATCACAGCTTTTGTTTCTGTTCGGGCAGAGATGTGGACCAATGAAATGGCCCATGAGGTTTCGTGGGCGGGCTCTGTCGGGAAGCATTATTTCCATGGAAACGACGATGGCGGGTCGTAAAGGCGACGCCATGGGACACCCCAGGACCTGGGAAGCGTTTTACTGAGGAAAGGCGGGACATCCTACCTTTTCTGCCGACCACTGACGGAGGGGGGTTTAGTGAAGTCTCTATCTAAGCTGACTATTTATTCTTCATTTCAGTATTTTAATTGGTTTTTTAAAATGACCAAAGTCGTGGAGGAAGTGTCTGCATCCTTAGTAAGAGAATATCTCAGCCGGAAGGTAACAACTTTTAACTAGTCTCTTACGGTGTGTGAAATAAAGGTTAACTAACTGCTCTCTTAACCGGGGAACACTTAGCTCTTGGTAATACGAAAAAAGGCTATATGCAGGCCATGTCACCGTCGGTTAACAGCATGCCCGAAACGGCAGAAAACGATGCTGGTCAGCTTTTCATCTATCATATGCATGGAAATAGACAAATTTAATATGTATTTATTTATTTATTGTATGGGCTTGGACAAGCATGCAGAACTCATGTTTATGCAATTACTGTCTGCGAGTGTCTGAGAAAGATATTTTAAGGTATCTTTTGCTTAGAATAGGTGTTATTATTATTATTATTATCATTATTGTTATTATTATTATTATTATTATCATTATTGTTATTATTATTATTATTATTATTATCATTATTGTTATTATTATTATTATTATTATTATTATTATTATTATTATTATTATTTATTTTACCTGGTTGACACAAAAAAGGAAATTTTCTAAATGGTGAAGGATACATGATGCTTTTGAAGGGTCTTAAGCGGACCCTAACCTGCATGGATGAAGAACTTCCCCGGGCCGCTTCCAGCATAAATAACAGGGCGGATCTTCGCCACATTCTACACCTTGAAGCCCTTTATAAGAAGAATAAGGTAATAACAACAGCTGGATAGTGATAAAGTATATTGATCTGTGAGCAGATTCAGATAATCTTGTCATTATATTGTTATCCGGATGTACTGAATGTTTCAGTGGTGAAAAAAAAAACATTTGACCTCTGAATTTTTAATTGGCAGAACCATTATTTGATGCCTTATTCTTTTTTTGATTCAGTTACAGGAATTTCCTCTAAAATCAATGTTGGAAATTATTGTGAAAGAACATATGAATAATAATGGAGATAATTCAGTGAATTGCTGCAGTGATGAACAGGTGTTTTTGAAAAAACTTAATCCTGCTGTGATGTCAAACAGCAAAGTGAAAGACGCTTCTGGTGATGAAAAAAACAAACAGAGAACAGGGTAAGATAAAAATAAAGATAAAATGGCATCATTACTCTGGTGAAAGGACATTGCTTATATTGTGTACAATGTATTATATGATTTATAAGCAAAAGATGCACAATAGAATAATTGTTTCACTTATGTTGTCCATCATCATATATAGTTTAAACATTTTAATTATATTAATAATGTAATACTGTATGAATTTGTAGAGATATTTTAATCAGTTCATGTTTTTTTTTTCCCTGATAAAAAGGTCAGCATGTTATTTGAATTGGTGCTGATTGTTTTTCGTCCTTTTCGTATTGCTTAGGGAGAATCCTAATTTCCCACAGCATAAAGGACTTTTAACGCTAACGTCTGAGACTTGCCAAGAAAATCTTTCTCTGAGTTTCACATCTGAAAGCGATCAAACACACCACCCAGTGCCGTTCACTCAAGAAAGCTGCTACAGTAGCTGTAAGACCGCACCGTACTTAAAGAACGACACCACAGAGGTGCGTAAAAGCAGGACCAGCCGCAGCATGCGAGGGATGATGGCAGGCCCGACTGCCAGCTACGCACAGGTAAGCGGCGTGAACACTTCGGAATATGAAACTCTGTTTGTCCATGTTATGTAAACTCGTACGTTAGTGACCCGCCCCCCCCCCCCCCATTAGGAATGTCACAAAAAAAGAGAGACTCGCAAGATTTGCGGTTCCAGTGTTCCTGGGACGAAAGATGAAGGCAGAAGATCTGATATAATGATGCTGAGTGCTCAGTCAGATGGTACAGAAAGGAGGGAGAATTTAGGCCAGCTAGCTTTGGGAGCAGAACGTCGAAAACAAGAGAGCCTTCAAGAAAACTTAAAGCCTCCCGTTCTCCCGGGTGACACCACGGACACCAGTGGCAGTTTTTTGGACAATTTTGAAAAGTTAAAGATGGATGACAAAATCGGGGACAGAAGAGACAGACCAAAAGCGAAGAGACGCCAGGATAAAAAGTGAGTCTCCAGTATATTTAATGTTGCAGGATA
This sequence comes from Petrocephalus sullivani, assembly GCA_026780845.1. Classification (NCBI taxonomy): domain Eukaryota; kingdom Metazoa; phylum Chordata; class Actinopteri; order Osteoglossiformes; family Mormyridae; genus Petrocephalus; species Petrocephalus sullivani. The sequence continues at coordinate 26,154,405 of JAODKM010000001.1, forward strand.
GTTGATAAAAAAATTTTTCTTTTGTTTTGAACTTTAATTTGAACAGAATTCCTTAAATGGTTAAAATTTTGTGGGAGAATCAACATAACTTACAAAATAACATTTTTAGGAAACTAAATTTTTTATCATTACTTGAAGATAGACTAGGCTAAATAAAGCATGTAGTATTCTGCAATGAAATCTTTTCTCTTTTCTTTTACCAGTCTCATGGCGGTCAGTCTTCAACTCCAAGCTGATATAACACTGGGTATTCGATGCATTTTTTTTATTTATCCTTGTGAATAGCTATACACTGATCATTTTAGGATAATTCCTATATGCCATCACTAGTCAGACCTATTCATACCTTGACACAAGTGTAATATTTTATGTATTGTCAATTTCCTAATAAGGCAAATGAACAAGAAAATGAATCCTCATCCTGCTGCCCGTGTAGAAAGTAAATTGAGTTATGTCTCTAAAGGATGTTTTTATCTTAAATACTAAAATATCATGTCATATTACTGTCCCATATCCTGTGCTTTTGCAGATGACTTTAATTACGAAGAAGAAGACCTTCACAATCTCTCCATTGGACCTGTCGTTTCTCCTGGTCCTTGCACAAAGGCTGACTTACATCCCATTGATCAGAAGATGGCTATCGTAAGTGCTGTGATTATACATTTTCAATGGATAAAGTTAAATGACCTTTCGCTTATAGAGCATGCATGTGTTTATAAATGCGGGTGCATTTTTCTGTTGCTCCACTGCAGACCTTAAAGGAGCTTCTTTTTGGTTCCAAGATGAGCTGTTTTAATGAAGAATGGAAAGCTCAGAGTTTCACATTTTCAGATCTACCTGATCTGCGGTACGGGATTGTACAGAAAAAAGTGAGTCATTCATTTCGGAATGTTGTCTTTTTAAGGTTCACTTTTCATTGTTTTCACCCATGTTTGTGCTGATTATGATGATTTTTTCCCTCAGTGTGAACTAGTGGAATTGCAACAGATGTTTAAGCATAATTAATGCAAGCCTAACCCAGAGCTCGAGTTAATGGGCAAAGAGTTATCCATCTTAATTTTTAAGATTTCTGACCATTCTCGCTAAATACAGTTCAATGATATGTCTTGTCTTTTAGGAAATATTTTTTATTAGTTAATGTCAATTTTTTTCTTCTAAACACCAATTAAAAATCTGTCTTATAAAGAATGATATATTAATGCATAGTGACTAATTCTAATATAAAAAAGTAAAAAAAAATGCACTCTATCATTATAGGTTAATACAGTTCAATTATATGTCTTGTCTTTTAGGAAATAATTTTTATTAATGTTTAATTTTTTCTTCTAGATGATACAGATGATATATTAATGCATAGTGCCTAATTCTAAAATTAAAAAGTAAATAAATGCATCCTGTAATTATAGTTTTTTTCCTGTAAATGTCAAATTTAGAATTTTTAACATATGTTAAGCATAACACAACTTGTAGAAAGGTCTACTCTTTCCTTGGAATAGTGACCAAAATATGTCCAGTTGGGAAAAAAACATTGCCTGTAATGATGAATCCTGACCTGTTGTTGTCTTCTTATGGGAGGAACAGGGTATGGAGAAAGCCATATGTAATACTGGTCAGCATTGCAGGCTGGTGTGGCATGTTTTCATGACACACATCAGAATTGCAACACTTAAATGTCACTGGATATGTGAATATCATTCGCTACTCTTCATGCCAACTGTGCACCCATCAGGATTTTTTCAGCAGGATAATGGCTGATGCTTCACAAATAAAAATCAGCCTAGGGGTCCAAAACCAGCCAGCTTAGTAAATCCTCAGAAGTCATTGGAAATGCCATGGACTACTCGGCTCAGTCCCCGATATGGGTGTTATAAGGGCAAAAATTGATGTAGTGCGCCCCCTAATGTTCCATACAGTCATGGCCATGCCCATTCTGTGTTCTTATTTTCTGCTGGAATTGAATGCAAGTCTAGCATGTTCATAGTATACCGTGTGTGTGTGTGTATATTACATCTATTACATAAATACTTATATATGTGTGTGTGTATATTGTGTGTGTGTATACACACACATATACATATATAGTACTATATATATAATATTTTTTGTCGTTATGATGTATATTTAATTATTATTTTTATTTTATTATTAATGATTTAATCATGAATACTGCAGAATACACACTTAAAGGTAGAATCCATCAACATTAGATATTAGTATATTGTTTCACAAGCTTACTGCTGTTTAAAAGCGAGCATTTCAGCAGTATCCTGGTGCAGAATTTTGACAGTTTGAATTTTTCTGTCTGTACTTAATTGGATTTGCAGCTTTGTGTTCAGAGTATCCCTGGGACCCTGACCATGATAAGCAGCTGTAAGATGGATGGGTGAATGTAATATTTATTTTAAATCATTTATGGTGCATAGGGAGTACACCCTCTTTTTTCCCTAATATATTCATCCATAATAGGTCACCCTACAGCTCATATGCAGCCTATAGCTGTAGCAGCTGAGAATATATTCTGTCACTAATATAAATATTCTAGTCTGTATTAATTATGCCAGCCCAATCTGTATATTGTTAGTATATATGCTTAGCGTAGTACAGCAGTTGTTCAACGGTGGGTAAAATTCTAAATTATTTTATTTATAATTTTAGGATTCACTTTCACTAACCTTTATGAATGGGTTTGAAGGAGCTGACCTTTTGAAAGGGTTTACCATACCCTAGTAACACACAGTATTTACACTGGGGTGCTGCGTATGTAGCCATAATTAATCACTGTGTGCGCAAGCATTCAAAC
>JAODKM010000001.1:26157304-26170604 GCA_026780845.1 Petrocephalus sullivani
CAAACATGTTTAGATGCCACAACAGTCTTCCACCGTTTTAATGGAAGTGGTGAGGAACCTTAAGCGCACCCATGCTTCTCAGCACCTTCACCACTAGCTATCTCGAATTACGTCAGAAGAGCCACCATGATAATGTAGAGAGGAATGCTTGTCTTTTCTAATTGATTTATACGCAGGTTGGTATTTAAGCAGGTCCGCATATTGCTGGAAGTCCTGCGATTCAGTGAAGGAAAGCTTCCAGTGTGCCCCTTTCTTTTCCAGGGTGGTCCTTGTGGAGTGCTGGCCTCCGTTCAGGCCTGTGTCCTGCAGAAGCTTTTGTTTGGGAACGCGAACAATGACTTAGACTATCAGTAAGTGTGCGGGTCTCCAGGCAGCAGTCTTCTGTGTTTTTCCTCAATTTGTTGCTTTTCAATGAGAATGTACCCCAGTCCAAGTGTAGAACATTTGCATCATATAAACAGCTGTGATGTCTTAGTCCATTACCAAAAAAAAAAGTAGCAGTCCTGGCCCTTAAAGCCAAGATCCGTATTTGAATAATCGTGTCATGCTAGGAATGCGAAGGTGAAATGGGGCTGAAATATGTAAATGTACTAATTGGACATCAACAGGAGGCTACATCCTTCCAGTGCGGCCCGTACCAAGAGTCTCCTTCTGGCTATAGCTGAAATCCTGTGGAGAGCAGGAGGAAGGGAAGGAGCAACTGTTGCAATGTATGTGGCATGAACATGCACTTTGCCAGGAAGACAATAAAAGCAATGCTCTGCACTGTATGGTGCTACTGAACCATGCGCGACTTACAATTAAATGGAATTAATACCTTTTGCATAGAAAATTACCAATAATATAAGACGTTGTAATACACTGGAGCGATATATGAATTTTTGTATAATTTCATTTCATAAAGTAACTCTTAGTCCTATTAGTATGGGCTTCCTTTTAGTAAGCACTAGTGTGTTTTTGGAAAAAAAAAACATCCTATTCACCATTTTTAAGTATATTCGTCTTAAATGTAAACCATAATTTCTTCAGCTAGTATAACAAATATGTTAACTAGAATATGATTTTCGCCTCATTAAAGTGATTAACGTGTGCTTCTCCCCAATACAGATCTTCAGGAAGAAAGCAGTTCAATCCCACCGGAAAGTATAAATCTGACGGTATTTTGGAAATGGTAGCGTAATTAAGCCTTTCATGTAGATGTGTTTTCGCAGATTCCTCCAGCCGGTTACCTAAGGAACACCTTCCATTCATTTATGCCTGTTGAATCTGTTTGTTTGACTTTCACGCAGTGTGGATAAATGTAAACCATGCTTGGCTAGTTACACAAATTAAATGTATAATATATATTTTGTGCATATCAATGACTGTCAGTCTGTTAAATAAAAGTTTGCCTTTACTATGAACTAAGATAATATCTTAGAATTTTCACAGGGTGTTAAACTAGTAAATGCATAGTTTGCCTATTAATAACCATTCTATGCAAAATCTAATAATAAATTAATGGCCTTCCAGTTTCATTCCATTGATTGGTGTAAAGGTAGAGATCACTTAGAGACATGTAGCCATCTGTATCGTAATCATCTATCAACTATCAAGAGATAAGCTTCTCCGCTGTTCTGATGCAAGTCCTCGGAGTTATAGTTCTTTAGAGCGTCACTAAATATTTGCCATAAGTGAGCTTTCATCTGCAGGTACATCTAACAGTGTTAGGATAAACTGCAAAGAAACACCAAGTGGAACTTTGTACTCTGCTGTCATATGTTGTTTTTTGACGATTCTTTAAAGCTTGTCTCTTATTTTCCTTTAGATTACATGTATTAATGTAAACAGTTTCGGGGACTTAAAATTAATCCTGGATCAGCACATGCAACAGGTGAAGTACAAAGGAAAACATATTTTTACTAATATTTGTCTTATAAATTCTGTTTTTTTCAGTAATAATAATTATAATATTTTTAGGAAGCTGAATTTTATGATAAACTACTGACAGGAACAATTAGATTTTATTTGTGAATCTCTGTGGCTATTGTTTAGCAATAATAGTGTTATCTGCATTTTTAAATAACTATATGACTGAAAAATGCAAACTGGTTTTCTTTCAGTTCGAGTCTGGCCCATATGGATGCATTATGCTTACTGTATCAGCCATTCTTTCCAGATCTGTGGAAATGTAAGTATAATATTTTAAGAGAGTTGAGATTTGCCAGAATAACACCTTTTTGGATACTTATAGGGGGCAGCACAGCGACTCAGCGGGTGGTGCTGTTGCCTCACACCCCACACGGTTGGGAGTTTGCATCCTGTTATATATTGTAAGCACCTATGAATAGAAACAGTGGAAAGAAAATTGTTAATGTGTGCGAACCAAATGGCTTCTGATCCCTCAGCTTTTCTGCTAGCCTATAAAGAAGCTATCCCTGATTTTCCATCACCTAAACATTGTGTATTATAAAATGATCCCATATCCATGTTTTTTGAATAGTATATACAATATACAGAGCTACAGAGCTGGTCAGGAAATCATCAGTGCTTGTTTATTTAACCTTTGCTGAACAAACACTTTCCTGGCCTGGCTTTTGTGTGTTGTTTTGTTTTTAGAGTCAGAGCAGATTTTGACATGCCGACCAACACCCTTATCGGCGCTCATGGCTACTGCACACAGGTTTGTGTTGATGTAAACACTTGTAGCACTAGTGGTCAACAGGAAGAAGTCTATCTAATAGGCTTTTCAAATGTTCAGACTATCACAGGAAATATTCTGACTGTTGTATAAACATATGCCTGTAGACAGAAGTGAATTTGGGGTGGGGGGCAGATTTCGAGGGGGGGTTCTTGATTTTCCTATCTGGCCGCTTGTCTGGTCGGGAGTAAAATATTATGGGAGGGGTTCAGAGCCATAATTTAACTGGCTGCGTGCCTGCATATGCGTACATTGTTTGGGTTCTTTTAAAGACAACTTTAAGATTTCAAATTGTAATTTGATTTAAAATGTATAAGTCGTTGTTTTATTTAGGCCAGTATGGTGGCTTAGTGATCAGCACTGTTGCAACACAGTTGTGGATTAGAATTCTCCTCAGAGCTATGCACACGTGGCATGCTCACGTACCTCCAGGTACTTGGTTTTCCTTCCCATAGTCCAAACCATAGTTTTGTCAGCTTGAAAATCTGCTACATAAATTCAAAACCCTCATTGTAGTTAGAAGTTAGAAGGAAACTGATTTAAAACTGATAAAGCATAAAATTGATGTACCTGTCCTGTCATTATTACTTTGATATTCGATATTACTTTGAGACTCAGTTAGACTTTCAGATGATTTGAGTCTGAGATGTACTCTGGACAGGCTGCCAGTCCATTGCTGGTTACATACAGATGCACATAACACATAAGTAATTTAGAGATGCAAATTAGCATAATTGCATGTCATTGGGCAGTGGGAGGAACACACAGCAAGGCAACAATTCTCAGCTTAAGAGGGATTTGAACCCCCACCCTGGAGATGTGCCACCATGACAGACATTTTCTGTAAATCTTATCAGAAAGACACATTTTTGTCATATGAGCTCTGTCATTTCTTAAAATATCAATACATCGATTTTTTTTTTTTACTATTTATTTTGTAATTATCTTCTTTTTAATGATTATAAGAGTCTGAACAATGCATTATTGAATTCTCTTTTGGCATGAAGAACACAGACCAATGTTTTTTTTTTTTACTTTTTGTGTTTATTCTCACAGGAGCTTGTCAATCTCTTGCTTTGTGGACAAGCTGTTTCTAATGTTTTCGATGACAATTTCGAGCTTGACTCCGGTAATGGAAACATGACCATCCTGAAAGGAATCAAAGAATGTTGTGACACTGGGTTTCTGTCTTTGTTCGAGCATTATAACATCTGCAAGGTACGTGGTGCTCAGAGTGCAAATGCCAACACAGGATTTGTAGCAGTGCTACTATAGACTTGTACAGCTTCCATTTCTGTTTAGCTGGCCATTCTTTAGCTGATATAGAATATTGTCTTCAATTGGCAGATATACGGATATTATATATCAATGTAAAACCACATGCATATCAATAATGCTATTCAAGATAGCACATAGTATGTAGGATGGCAAAATTCTTGGCTTAGGTCCCATGATGCACATAATGTGGTATCAGATATATGCAGGTGACATTAAGTGAGAGTTTCTAAGTTTATATAATTGATTCCTATTGTATAAAGTGTGGTGACCCATTCAATGTAAAAATCAATCATCACTAACATCCTGAGATGAAACTGAGCTGTTAATGACTGTCTTATTGAATCACCCGTAATCTATGTTCATATAACAGTTACATGTCTTTAAAATGGTCATATTTAAACATCTCAAAGGTTGTTATTGTTAGAGTATATGACATTAAATTTCAGGTTGGCATTCGGGTTTGTTCTGAGCCGTCGATGACCTGCAAAGCCAAAAGTTTATAAAGGCAGTGTATTCTGCTGGTTGAACATACTTATGTTATGCAGCCTTTGTAAGCATGAAGCTCCACATATTCGTAAATACAAGTCAATAAAATAGCAATAAAAATTGGCCAGGAAAATAAATGGACAAAATGCTCTTTTGCTTGACAGTAGTATGTAGAAATGTTAAATCACATGGCATACATGCTATTAAATGTTTTATAATGGAATGTGCTGCTTGCCAGCTTGACCACCAGATAAATCATTTCTCCAGGTTGGGACTTACCTGAAGGCTCCCAGATTCCCTATCTGGGTAGTATGCAGTGAAAGCCACTTCAGTGTGCTTTTCTGTACACGGAAGGAACTGATGACTGACTCAACTGTGGAGCGGAAGTTTGATCTGTACTACTATGATGGCTTAGCCAATCAGCAGGAAGAAATCCGGCTTACTGTCTGTAAGTATGAATTATGCTTTGATACTGAATAACTGCACTATATTTTGTTTCATACTCATTTTGGGATTATCCTAATGTAGGAAGAGACGAGATATGGGACAATAAAATTATAAGAGCAAATATCCAAATCATACGGGATTCAGGAAGAAGATCATCTGGTCAAAGCAAGTGGTCTCCAAAAAAATTAATAAATAAATTAAGGGGCAAGTCAATTTGACGGTAATTACCAAAATTGGTAGCTACTTATGCAGGTTTTCTCTGTCTTGCATTTGACAAAATGTATGTTTGCAAGACTGAAGACAAGCATATTACTACCATTGTAACTCTTTTCAAAATTAGTGAGAGTTTGTTTTTGCCCAAATGTATGTTTATGATCCAGCCGTAGCAATACATAAGATCTACATTCATTTAATGACTTTAGCTAGTTAGCATGCTGTACTTATTTTTTTCTTCTTTTTGAATAAATAGCTTATCCCTTCTGAAGGGTGTGACATTAACAAGACTGTAAATTTTAGTTACAGGTTCACCCACGAGTAGCTCTGAAGATACTGATGTGGATCTAATCCCTCCTCTGGAGCACTGCATTAGGACAAAGTGAGTAAAGCCATTCCTGCTCTGTTATGCTTTTTAATGACCTAACACTGCATTAGGACAAAGTGAGTAAAGCCTTTCTTACTCTGTTATGCTTTTTAATGACGTAACTCACAGCCCAGATGTTTTCACGCTTAAGAATTTCACATTCTTCCAGTGAGGTTAAGACTTTGCATATATTACCGTTGTTTAGCAAAGCCAAAATATCTTTGTTGGTCATCAAAGATCTCTTAAATTTGATATCACTTTAAAAAATTGGTCAAGCACAGTTAATTGAAGATCATTGACTGTTTGAGTACTAACTCACACTTGTTTTTAAAGATTTATACAAATAAGACATTTTTTTTCCCAAAAGATGGCCTAGGCATTTTTTAACCAGAAAATGTTTCTGTCCTTAGGTGGGAAGATGCCATTGTCGACTGGAATGAGACAGAACCTATACTATGATTTTCTGCTTAATCAAATTCCAAGCTGCCATTGGTGTATTTGGAGAGTTTGTAAAGATTTAAATTATGTTTTGCCTTGCCATTTTTGCAGTGGGATTGCCTAACCCTCACCAGCTGAGAATCTACTGCCACTCAGCCCCTTTATATCCCATTTTCTACATGGTTTCTTTTTCTGAATAGCAGCTAAGCTGATATGGACCGCCGGCTTTTCTAGGCACGGTTGTTGTGCTTTGCGATGTCCTAAGTGGCCTCGTGCCCCATGGACAAATGGCTACTGTGCTGTTTCATAGAATCTATGATGGCTGGATTAAATTTCAACTGAACAGTTGTTGAATATCTGATAACCATTGGAATTTTGGAATTTCTGTATTCTTTTATGCGTGACTACAGTGCAATGTGCTGATTACATTTTTTATTTCATAAATGTAAAATGTTTCCTTCATTGTTTGCCTTATCAAAAAAAACAGACTTCTGATGCTAATAGTTGTTGTGTGGTTTTTGCAAACCTTTAGTTAGTACCTAGTTAGTATTTCCCATAGATATTCACCCTGGTTTCTGCACCTTGTGGATCTTTGCTACCTGTGTATCACACACTTAATTTCTACAGCCCAGCCAAGTTGTATCACGTCTCAGAATTTCTAAAGGGTGTTTTTTTTTTTTTTATTGACTTCAAAAATAAAATCTCTGCTTTTTGTACTGCTGCCCTGTGAAGACTTAAAAAAAAACTGCCTATAATGTATAAATGTGCTTTTACTGTGTAAAAGTATGTATTCAGCTACTATTGACCTGCAGTTTTCTTCAGGATAAATGAAGTTTCTGTCTGTCTGTTGTCCTATTACTTCACACATATATGTCAAGGTTTTTTTAAAAACCCCATCATAAGTAGTAGTCAGTTGTTCTGCCCAGTAACTTACCATTTGATTCCCTGTGTCTTTACCTATCCACCCCCCACGCCCTTTGCTATATAAATACTAGAGACACTAGAGACAGCAGGGGGACCTAAAGCACACAGTCATGAGTAGAGAGCTGAAGAGTAAGGCATTCTGGAGGGCTGTCTTTGCCGAGCTGCTCGGTATGACCCTGTTCATATTCCTGAGCATCTCTGCTGCTATAGGGAACCAAAACAAAGATGGACCTGACCAGGACGTCAAAGTGGCCCTCTCTTTCGGCCTGGCTATAGCAACCTTGAATCAGAGCCTGGGCCATGTGAGTGGTGCCCACTTGAATCCAGCCGTCACCTTGGGACTGCTAACGAGCTGCCAGATTAGCATCCTGAAGGCTGTAATGTACATCTTGGCACAGATGCTTGGGGCGACCATGGCCAGCGGTGTTGTGTACGCAGTGAAGCCCAGCAACGTCAGCAGCCTGGCTGTCAACACCGTGAGTATGGCAGCTTTACACTTTATTCCCATGGCCGATTGTTGCTGGTGATAAGAGGAAACAAAAAGAATCACTTTCTGACTTACAGTGGATAGTTTTCAGACAGGTGTCAATTTAGAATCTTAAGAGCTATATTTCTTATGCATTATAAACTGATCGGCTCTCATAAAGGCTATGCTAGTGATGTTCAAAGCAGCAATCTGCATCAGATTAAAATGAAACACATTCTTGCATATCTTGTGAGACACACATACATATATAGGTGAGAGCAAGGTTTGGGGTTAGCCATTTTTACAGCATGCCTGGAGCTGATTTGGGGTTAAGCATCTCACCCAAGGACCCAAATGTGATTGGTTTACTCCGCTGGCTATGGGATTTGAACCACCAACTTCCTTGAATCAATCCTAGCCCACAAAGCCACCCACTGCTCCAGCTGAAAGCATGTTTCCACTGGGCTAACTCACATTGAACCTTTTTGAATGTGATAACCGTGTACTCTGTAAACCAGGGACATGTATCAGAAAAAAAAATCGCTGTGTTCTAGTCTAGTAAATAATTTACCATTTTGTTCTGTTTTTGCAGCTAAACGGAATCACGCCGATCCAAGGCATCGGCATCGAGCTGCTGGCTACCTTCCAGCTGGTCCTGTGTGTCATAGCGACTAGCGATAAGAGGCGGTTCAGTGCAGCAAGCCTGGCCCCGCTGGCGGTCGGCCTTTCGGTGTGCTTCGGGCACCTGGCTGCGGTACGTGCGTTTGAGATGGGCAGAGAATAATATTAGCTTGTTGATACTGGCCAATTGTTACACCAAGCTGACATCATCAGTCTAATTTTACAACAATCACTACAATGCAAAATCAATTCGCTGTAGTTGATAGCAGAACATAAGTACACGACTGTGCAATGCCCATTTCAGGCAGGTAGCTGAGGTTATGACCTTCCTGTTTCCTTCCATCCACAGGTCAGCTACACAGGTTGTGGTATAAATCCTGCCCGTTCTTTTGGCCCAGCTGTAGTTATGGGCAAATTTGAAAACCACTGGGTAGGTAACATTTTCCATAACAAAAAACCACACAATAATCCAGGCAATTCATATGGGTGTCACCATATTGGTAACTTTCTCCCTTCAGAAAAAGGCTGTTAACAAATAGGTACAGTACATATGTGTAACATGCTGTATGTTATGTTTTGGTATATGTCACATTAGGACTTTTACAAGATGTATAAACTCAGCATGAGTAGGAATTAGACAATGATACAATTCCATTTTCATTCATGGTACAATGACCATGGTTAAAAATACAATAACTTTGGTTAAACATACCAAGAGTATCCTCATAAAGGATATGGCACCATTGCAAGTAGCGGTTCAATTATGTATAGTCCCCCACTTTTATAAAAACAAAAATAATTTAACCTACCGACATTATGTATCATGTGACATGTTCTTGACAATGTACAGGGGTCTCTCAATTAACAGACAAATTATAACACTGAGTAGCTTTTGTCAGTTTCTGCTTATTTGCAGACAATTTGACCTTCTGTTTTCATTATGTTGTGCACCAATGACATGGCAGTTACCTTGCATTAGGTAATCGGTTGTAAATTTGTATTCGTTGTGGCCTGTTTACACCCAGCCATGATGTTCTGGTCTCAGGTTTACTGGGTGGGGCCTGTGTGCGGAGGTGTGATGGCCGCCCTCATTTACGACTTTGCCCTGTGTCCCAAACTTCGTCTGGCTGACCGTATGACTGTTCTACTCAGTGGTCGAGGTGGGGATTGCAACATCACCAAGCCAGAAGAAATGGCTGAAACTGAAGTGTCGTCAAAGGTTTGAAATGACTTCAAGTGCCAGTCTTCACAGATTATTAAAATCTATGCTTGAACATCACATGATAATCATGCTTTATTATTTATATTGGAATTCAGAGGTTAATGGTCTTGCTTAAGGGCCCAAGGAAGGAAAGAAGCTGAAGGCAGGATTCAAACCAGCAACCTTCCAGTCACAGGGGCCTAATCACATAATCACACGCTACAATATCACGTTTGACTGGTTTAAAACAAGTAAATGATAGCTTCAGAATTATTGTAGCTCTGAATGGGTAATCTGCCATAGCAAATACAAGAATTTGTGTACTACTTTAGTTGCTAAAAAATAATGAATAATTCATTTTCCTGTGTTACTTATGTAGTAAATTTGTTTATGACCTGCAGATTTCTTGGTGGTGTCTGTCAATATGCAGTACAAACTTTGGAAAACAGCATTCTTGCATTGTGGCATATTTTACTTGTAAAGAAATGGTCTGTCTAATATGTTCAGGTTTCTAATTGACCATTTCTCATACAGTCTTTGTGTAATGGAATGGACACAAGAAGTGTATATCATATATGATGAAATGAGAAATGTCTGCCACTTGAATAATTGATCTGAAATGCAATCAAATGTATTAAACATGTATAATCAGTTCAAATTAGCACTAGGAAAAACACAAGGTATATGAAAATGGACAGTGCTCCTCACCAAGGTTATACGTAATCTGGAGACATTAGGATCCATCAAATCCTTCTCCAGCACAACTTATTAGATAGATGTATTATTACATCACAGGTGCTCTCAGTAAATTAGTAGCTTGGATTAATCAAACACACATTATGGCAACTTAGACTGTAAGAAGCTGTGTAAGAAGCTGTTTTCTCGGGCCTGCTTGTGGAAGTTCGGCTAGCAAAGCAACCTTCCGGCTTTCTTTAACAGCAAAGCACTTCCTACCATTCAGCTACTACAAAGTCAACAGCTTGAATCAAATTGCTTTTCATTATCGTGCTAATTTAGTCCATGCTCTGGGGGTTTATAATAGCAACATGCTAACAGCACTGTCACAGCCATTATTACCCTGGTGTAAAATATTTACACTGGAGATACAGCAGCCAGATACACTTTTATAGGATTAAGTGTCCATGAATCATACCTACAAAGGACTATTTTTCTGTTGTTCTAATTATTAGGAAGGTAGCTGTGCTGTTGAATACCAATTTTAAAGAACCAACAAATCCACTGTTTCTATGTAATCTCTATTTTAACATATTAACTTGGTATTGCTAATTACATATTTTACTGGCCAAAATTCTCACTAGAGTTGAAAGATAAAAGTGCAAATAAAATTTAACCGAGACACTCTAGCTGCATTCAATAATTAAACAATAAAAGATTACACTGACAACTCAGTCATGCATAAATATTACTTGCTGGTGATTAACAGAGTTTAGATCCCCATCACAATGCAATGCATAGAATAAATAATTATGTAAATATGACTGATACCAAATGTAATTAAGTTGTCAATGTGATGAGTGGTTTCTGGCTTAATAAGTCAATTTTTATATTATTATATAAACCTTGTTTGAACCATACTAAACACCATTTGTTTGTTAAATATTTCTATATGACACAGAGGCTGTAAATGTTGTACTCCATATTAAAAAAACACTTTTAGACTTAGAGTTAGACTTAGAGTTAGACTTAGAGTGCCCTTGCCCCATAGCTACCATGCACTGGGAGCTGCATGCATGAATTGCAGTTGGCTCGTGTACATGACGCCAAAATCGTTACAAAAAGCTTCCTGCTCTATAATTATGGAGACACATCATCCTACAGCTCATGTATTGCAGAATTATGAGCCGGATCTACCTTTTTAGAAGCCCCAGGCAGGCCCGCAGCTTGTCATAAATAAACTTTGGGGGTTACCCCACCGTAAATTTTGCCGACCTGAGACTTTGTCCAGGCCCTCTTGTGCCGGTCGGGCCCTAGGCGAATGCCAGTCCTGATTACGGGCCTGTAGCTGAAAACCACACTGTTATGGCCAAAACCCATCAACTCCAAGATACAAGCCTGCATGTGTCAGCATGTACATACTCAATTAGCCGAGTGACTCTTGATAAAATATTAATTACAAAGAGCGTATTTATTCAAAACCAATTTCACGAAAATATGTTTTTATTCTGATATTTGTATGCATTTAGACAATGCCTAGCCTATGCATCCACCAACTCAAAGACCTTGTGTCTAAGAAAATGTGATCTAGATACAAAATGGACAGTTTTCCTAAGAAATGCACTTGGGAGATGAATGGAGGAGAATAATTTTCAACTTATGTCTGTATGTTTAATTTACCATTTATCTTTCAGTATAAAACATGATGTATTAGTAATCAGATATAAATTGCATGCCATGTCCAATAAAAAAAAACGCAATCCTTTTATTTTATTCTTCTTTAGTGCCATCTGTAGGTCAAAAGACAAACTGCAACTAATCGCCATGTTACCTGACTTTCCGGGTGTTACACCAAATTCCGTGACCATCAGATTCGGTGTTGATGTATAATGATATATAATGATGATAATGTACCCTACGTGTTTTTGACTGCAGAATCTCTGCTTTTTCCCTAGTGTTTTGGGGGTCACAAGATCTGATGGTTGCTATCAAATATTGTGACCCCTCAGCTGAAGCCTTCTAATCATTCTAATCCTTCACGATCTAATATCGTCATATCGCACACCCCTACTATGAAGTAACGAAGAGATGGGCCTATAGCTAAATAAAGTTTTGCCATTGAAATTGCACGTTATAAAAAAAAAAAAAGAAACATACACCTGGCTGCATTTACAGTCCAAAATAATGTGAAAATGCATGCAATATACCTCTCCTGGAGCCGACACCTTATCGTGGTGGAGGGATTTGCATGTTCCAGTGATCCCAGGAGCTAAGTTGTCCTGGGCTTTATGCCCCTGGTAGGGCCACCCAAGGCAAACAGGTCCTGGGTGAGGAACCAGACAAAGTACAGCTCAATAGACCCCTTATGATGAATAAAACCAAAGAAGCACAGTTTCCCTCGCCCGGACATGTGTCACTGGGACCCCTCTCTGGAGTCAGGCCTGGGGGTGGGGCTTGATGGCGAGCTCCTGGTGGCCAGGCCTGCACCCATGGGGCCTGGCCGGGCACAACCCAAAGAAGGAACGTGGGTCCCCTCTCCAATTGGCTCACCACCTGTAGGATGGGCTAAGGAGGTTGGGTGCAGTGTGAGCTGTGAGTGTGAGGCGGGGACCTTGGTGGTCCGATCCATGGCTGTAGAAGCTAGCTCTAGGGACATGGAATGTCACTTTTCTGGTGGGGAAGGAGCCTGAGCTGGTGCTAGATATAGTCAGGCTCACCTCGACGCATGGCTTAGACCTTTTTGAGGGGGGTTGGACCCTATTCCACTCTGGAGTTGCTTGCTGGGAGAGCAGGAGTGGGCATACTTATTGCCCCCTGGCTGGGCGCCTGTATATTGGGGTTTACCCCAGTGGACGAGAGAGTAGCCTGCCTTTGCCTCCGGGTGGGGGGCAGTTCAGAATACCCTTTTTGGAGTCCTTTGAAGGGGTGTTGGAGAGCACTCCTCCTGGGGACTCTCTTGTTCTGCTGGGGGACTTCAATGCTCATGTGGGCAATGACAGTGAGACCTGGAGTGGCATGATTGGGAGGAACCCCCCCTCCAATCTGAACCCGAGTGGTGTTTTGTTATTGGACTTCTGTGATTGTCACGGATTGTCCATAATGAACACCATGTTCAAACATAAGGGTGTCTATACAGTATGTGCACTTGGCACCAGGACACCCTAGGTCGCAGTTCGATGATCGACTTTGTGGTTGTGTCGTCTGACTTGCGGCCGCATGTGTTGGACACTCTGGTGAGGAGAGGGGCGGAGCTATCAACTGATCACCACCTGGTGGTGGGTTGGCTCCGCTGGTGGGGAGGGAAGCCGGTCAGGCCTGGGCCATGTTCCGCGCCTTCATTATGGAGGCGGCTGACTGGAGCTGTGGCCATAAGGTGGCCGGTGCCTGTCACAGCAATAATCCCCGAACCCGCTGGTGTACGCCGGCAGTGAGGGATGCTGTCAAGTTGAAGAAGGAGTCCTATCGGGCCTTTTTGGCCTGTGGGACTCCAGAGGCAGCTGATGG
>JAODKM010000001.1:26174258-26214099 GCA_026780845.1 Petrocephalus sullivani
TGTTCCCAGTGGAAAACCCGCCAAAAGTGAGCTGAACTGAACCGTGTCGTGCCGTACTATGCAGTGGAAAAGTGCCATAAGTGGAGCTCGGTGCCCCTGAGTTACACAAGCTGACCTTGAAAGCCCCCCCGAGACATTCAGGGGGAGCTCTAAAAAACTGTCCATTTCCGTCTTATAGGTAGTATTTTATTTTCGTGGTGCACACTGGGTAATTTAAACCCCGGTTGCATACATGCATTAGGCTAATCACATGAAATCTATGCATTCCACAGATATGGGATATATTTAAACAGACGGTCCACTCGTTAGCCTGCCACTATAGACTAGAATTGTGAAGAGAGGCATGGCAGCACTAGAAGGTCGATTTTGTAAGCGTGCCACGGGGACTCATAGCCAGTACAGTGTAAGGTCAGCTTGACCGGCCAGCCTCTGGCTGGCATTTAACCTCGCACAGTGGCCTAAGCCTTCGATCAAACCTAAGCCTTCGATCACAAAACCTAAGCCTTCGATCACAAAACACCAGTGTAGCTTCCCATCTCATAAACAACAAAGATCCATAAGGTTTTATCTGGAAGTGAATGAGGTGGCTTTGGGGTCTTTGAATGGGCTGCAGAGATTCCTGCCACTCGTCTGGGAGTTCATGGACGCACGCCATCTTTCTCATTTCTGGCACTGTCGTCTGATTCACACGGAGACCCTTTATAAATGATTTATGCTCGCTGTTTAGTCTGTGTCCTCTTGGCCACAGAGGAAACTCGGCAGAAGCTTTTGATAAGGAGACTAAATATTTACCTGGGACGTGCTGGACCGCAAGCCTCAAGGTCTTTGCTCAGGGGAGAAAAACACTTCATCACTTGTTGGGATTTCAAGGAAAAAGGTTTGTGTGCCACAGCACTGAAAAGACACGTTAATAATAGCCATAACATTCAATTATGTTTTGTAATGATTCAGCTTTTCCAAAGTGCTTAAAAGGCATTGTCTGTTTGGTAAAATGCATATCAGTGTAATGGTGCCAAATGTATGTGCTATTGGAATAATTACAGAGCGACTCTCCTTTTCACTGAAGATAATCCTTATCAGACTCACATTCTTCAGGTAAGAACATGAAAATGTCTCATGCATTTTCTTTAAAACTGAGAAAGAGCATTTACTTTGTCTTAGCATGTAGGTTGTCTAATATTGTTGTAGATTGTCTAATATCTGGCAGGGGACAAAATACTGGCAAAACTGCTGGTTCTTATGGACAATGCCTCTCACCCCCTCCAAAAAAGCACTTTAAAAGCTCAAGAGTAGCTTCAGTAAGACTTATCCAACCCCGCTGCTCAGTGGAACGATGCAGGAAATCATCCTTCTTTAGTGCCATCAGACCGTATAACTCAATTTGTAGTCACTAAACTGGACAGAGTTACGTCTATAGGTTTTTACCTTGTGACTCAGATTTGTCTATATTCTACCTGTATTTTTGCACCTTTGTCTAATTGCAGTATCCTGTTTCAGTGTTCTAATGTTTTTACTGAATTTTACACTTACTTTTTTATTTAATGTACCTGGCTGCTATGACAGCTTAATTTCCCTCCGAATAAAATTGTCTGACGGGGCTCTCGGAACAAATTAATGACGTAAGGCGGGGTATGCCTGTATGTGAAAAAAGGACAATAGAAATTACAGATTAACAGAAGACAATAAGATTAACAGAACAGACTAGATTAACAGAGCACACAAGATTAACAGAGCACACTGTGCAAGACATGTTAAGATAATAAATAACATTAGAAGAGAAGACACAGTCGTTCAATGTTGTAGAGCATTTTAAACCAATAGTGGTATTTGAACCTGGGGGTAAGAAGTCAGGCAAGTGAGAGAGGGAATTGTCCCGTGGTGTGTGAATGTTACCTGGGTGCTGGAATTCCTGAGGGGCTTATTTAGGGGTTCGGATGTTTGCCAGGAAAGAAGTGGTGGCGATGTCATGAGGTAGAGATCGTGATGCGTATGTATCTCCTCTGTGATGGCCGTTTGGTGAAGAGGTGACTACCTGGGTGGGTGGAATCAGCTTTCATCTTCCAGCTTTCCTCTTTGTCCTGGTGGTGAACAGGTCTTCTCAGCTGAGCGGACCACAATTTGTTACCTGGTCTTAGGAAAGCAACAGGAAACCAGATGGTGATTGAGGACGTCAAGACAATCTCAGCGATGGCCGGGTAGAGTTCAGTGCGCTTGTCACGTTGAGAGGTGCATAGAAAAAATAAAGCGCTTCAATAGAATGCTTTTAATTTGTGTGTAATTCATCACGGGCACGGGGCGGGGGGGCGGAATGATAACGGGCCCGGGCGTGTGCGAATTTAATTTTGATATAATCACGGGTGAACGGGCGGGTGTTGTGCCGTACTGTGCGGATGCAGGTCTCCAAAAGTAGACCCGTGCAGGACTCTTTCCTGATAGCCCGCTTCTCTGAAATAGGAGGCCTCATCATTATTGGAAATGAGTCCCACTATGGTTGTGTCATCTGCAGACTTTAAGATTTTGAATTGTGTGAAGGGAAAGAGGAGGGGTGAGAGAATACAGTCCTGGGGGGGGATCCTGTGCTGATGACTACAGGGTCAGACTGGTGGGGGCCCAGCCTTACAAACTTCCTATTGTTTGTCAGGAAGCTGAGAGATGCTGGTGGATACTGCTAGCTGAGTCAGCCTGCATTGGAAACACGGTGGAGCAATATTACAGAAGGCTGAGCTGAAGTCCAGAAGCAGGATCCGGACATATTTGTTGGGGGAGAAAGATGTTGGAGAAAGTATTGAAGGGACAGGTTGACTGCATCCTCCACTGAGTGATTCACTGAGTATCACAGTGAGTCTGGAGTCTGTCCCAGCACAGCATATGAGGCTGCCAGTCCATCGCACTGCACATTCTCATACACGCAGCCGCACAGGACGGGCAGCTTAGGGAAGCCAGTTCATCTAACTGCATATTTTTGGGTCATTTGTAGGAACCTATGCTAATGGTTTAGTGGGTAGGTAGCCCTGTGGCCTCACACCAGGCTCTGTGGGCTTGATTCCCAGCCTAACTCTTTATATGGGTTTCCTTTCTGTCTGAAAACGTTATTTTGGGGAACTGATGTTATTAAAATGCTCACATTGTGTGAGTCTCTGCCCATCCAGGCTGCCCTGAAGACCTGCACTGAACAGGCAGTCATAGAAGATGAATGTAGTAACACTTAACACTATATCATGGGATTTAGATGTGGAATTACACCAAATACATCAAATAACAGTGCAATTTCAACTGCAATATATAACATATGAACTGGAATAGTTTGTCCAGCACAGGTGCCCGACTGGACTGAGATCTGAAGAATTTGGAGGCCAGGTCAAAACCTTGAACTCTTTTTCAAAGTTCCTCAAACCATTCCCGAAAATATTTTGCAGTGTGACAGGGTACATTATCCTGCTGAATGAGGCCACTGCCATTGAGGATTACTGTTGTCATGAAGTTGTACTTGGTCTGCAACAATGTTTAGTTAGATGGTACATATCAAAGTAACATCTACATCAGGCCTGGCCAACCCTGCTCTAGGAGAGCCACAACTGTGCAGAGCTTAAGTGCAGCCTAACTCACATGATACTGACAACCAGGCCCTTCAAAAGCATCTCAATTAGAGTCAGCTATGTTGAAGCAAAGCTGACTCTAATACTGAGATGCTTATGAAGGGCCTGATTATCAGTATCAGGTGTGTTAAATTAGGGCTGTATGTGCATATATAATGATATACAGACAACTTATCATTGTGGAATTAAAATGGTGACCATTTAAAAACAAAAGACCAGAAAATGCCCTTATTATAGCACACAGTAACCAGTGATAGCTCCCATATTGACTGTGAAAGTAGCAGCTACCACAGAAAATTCCTTAAATGCCAGATAATTGCTGGTGAATCCTGATAATAATTTTTTAATGCACACACACAAAAAAATCTGCTCACATTACTCCTGTCCTCCGTGATGGTTGCCAGGCTCTTCAAGAATCAAAATAAAATTATCCTCATCACCTTCAAAGCCCTTCATGGTTTTGACCCCATCACCTTATCCCAATCCATGCAGGAGTCTCAAACATGTTTGTAATAAATTAAATTTACTTTGGGGTGTCATGCAAAACAATCAAAGACTATCAATTTAATCAATATAAGAAAAGTATTACATAAGTAGTGCCTAGCACAGAAAATTCAGTTAATACAAATACTGTAAATGCTCGCATGGGTTGGGTACAGTCTATCACTGAAGGTAAGCCTTGAAGGTCCTGCTTGAATTAATTTAACTTTTTGATCCTTAAATCACTCGCTGCAGTAAGTAGATTCCAGAGAATGGCCCATTATGCACGTCAGGCTGCACTCAGGCCACCCTGAAGTATTTGGAAAAGCCATTAGGCAGATAAAATCTTATAAACTCCTTTTTGTCCTGTCAGATCCACTTGGAGCACCATCAGCCACTCAGCATTTCTTGGAGAACCGGCCTGCCTCCTCCTCTCACCACTAGGAATCATTCGTTATCGATGGTGGTTTTTTAAATTATTATTATGTTCCTAGCGTAGGAACTTGTAGACGTCTCAGTAATGATTACTGTTCATATGTTGAATTATCCCAAGAGGAGTAGGTAGACAGTGTTATACCTATACAAAACCTGGGCCAGGGGTTGTGGGTGCTTTTGTTGGTAGATTATTTCAACCTTTATTTGCAGCCAGGCTTTGGTATAAGGTTAAATGGCTTTTCCCTTAAACCCATCCACTCAGTTGGTCGTGTGATGGGGTCAGTGTTCCGGTCAGCCCTATGAAAACAAAAGTTTGCCTCCTAATGAATTGACACTGTAATCCTACAGTGACATATTGGCCACTATTAGGACAAATAGCCCATTTAAATCTTCCTACTGTCTCGAAAAAAAAATAAGTTTTATAACTGGACAGTAAACTTCCCACAGTTTAATGATGATGGCTTCTTCATCTGCTTGAATGTCCCCCTTTGTGTGTTCCCAGGCCACCCCCCCTTCACCCCCATCTTCTATTGAGTCGCTGAGGATCTCATTTGCTGGCTTTAGCAATGGCATTCAGCTGGAATGCAGCCTTTTGTTTGTGGGGGCTGGCCAAGCCACGGATCCCCCCTGCCGTTTGCTCTCCTCACCGGCTATGATTTGCACAGCAGGGCCTGGGGGATGGGGGGCAGCCCCAGTATAATAAAATAAGAATGCGGCCTCTGCCTTTCCTTAAAACAGGGAAAAGTAATGTGTCAAAACAAACAAACAAACAAACAGACAGACAAACGAAAGCAGCTGCTGTTATATTGCGTATTTGGGTTTCTATATATTTTCACACCAATGCACTATGTATTATTATATATGATTTTTGTACTTTACCTTCTTATACTCTTCTCTAGCACTTAATTTCAAATGCAGACAACTTACAATTAAGTCAACACTTTAAAGAATCATATCTTAGCTGTTTTGTGTGGGTGGTAATTTTATGAAACATGGATAATTTACCTTTAATAACATCCTTTCTTAAAATAAAAAATGCTTTATACCACTTTCCACAAATGCATATATACAGTGTAGAGGTTTGTGTTGAATTTGTAACATACATATAGACCATCTACTTTTTCCTAATACAAAATATGTAATTTTGTTGTTATAGTCTGCTTATAAATAGTACGTTTTCTTTGCTGTACAAGGTAGGTACTTTTTCTGAAGTAGCCTCGGATTGGTGTTTTTTGACAGCCAGTAGCGCAAAGCCTTTCTCTGGCGTCTAGCTGTATTTTGATGGGATCTCTTTAGTAACCCAAGTAAGTGTCTAGTGCATTTACTGTGAAATACACTACTAGCAAAATTATACCAGGACCCATTTGCTTGGAAAATAATAACAAACAAACAAAACTGCACTGTCCACCTTTGTGTGTTTTAGTAAAAAATGTATAGAAGTAACTTGTGTTGTTATGGATGAAATAAACTATTGTTCTCCTTGGGGATTTGCTGCATAGTACTGAGTCAGGCAGACTGCTTTTCAAACAGAGCCACATTCCAAGGCTTTAGCCCTCACCTGCCAGCAGGAGGCAGGAGACACACGCTCCCTTTGTTTGTTAGCACCCTGACTGTGCCTGTGTTGGTGAGTGGGAAGGAGGCAGAGAAACAGTCAAGTCCCCTTCTAAAAAAAAAAAAAATAAGCATATTGGGAAATCTCAAATTAGATTCAATTAGTTTTCTGTTAAATGGCATACTGTGCACATACTGTAAAATCTGGTGATATTAATCTTTATAGAAGTGGTTTAAATGAATAAAGTAAAAATTGTGTGCTGGTATGTATTTAGTGGTGCATCCTTTAGTCAAACTGAGTTTAAAGATAGTTTTTTTGGTTTCTTGTCTTGGTCTTGCCTTGTCAATGTCTTATTATGAAGACTAACCACGTAATGGTGAAGTCAGTAGTGGAATACAGTGGTCATTGCCAGCCTAACCCTTCACTGCCTGGGGGCCGGTAATTAATTGAGTAAGTAATAAATTTATAATTTTAATTTATATGTACTGTATCCAAGCCCCTCTCTTGTGCAGATTGGCACCTTTTGTTGATAAAGGGAAATGAAATGCACAAACATTGAAGCCAGTAACATGTTTGTAGGTTGCAGCTGTGAAGGCTTTGCATGCAGCTTAGTTGTACTTAGTGTTTTTTTTTTTGAATGGCCGAAATAAACAGCGGCTTTCAAATGGGAGACCCTCCTTTGCCCAGTGGCTTTCTGCCTTACATTGTCTGCCTGACAGATGCACGGATCGAGGAATTACTATAACGGAGGAGTGGAGGTGGCAACCTTTCTCTCTCCCAGACGATGCTATGCTCTTTTTCAGTACATGAAATTACTGTGGCTTCGACTTTAGCTGCGCCTCAACTGTCGCTCACGGATGACCTGGCATTTTCTCACACTGATCCCTTCTGTGAAGGAGGGGTGTCCAGGTCTGAGGCAGCAAAGCCTCCCCAGATCATCACCACATCAGCATGAAGCTGCTGCTGTGGAATGCTCTCTTGGCTTGTCACCCAAAAACCTTCACTCTAGACTCATCTAATCAAAGAACATTCTTCCTAATATCATCCATGCACTTCTTGACAAACACAAGATTAGCATCCATCTTCTCCTTATTGAGCAGTCATTTATATCCTGCTGCTCTATGTATTTGTTCAGTATCACCCTGATTTTGGAGTCATGAAGACTCACTGTAACTGAGTTAAAAGACAATGGACTCACTACCATTTCAAATTTGCACACATTCTAGTTTGTGAGACCGCAGAGGCTTAGAAATTGCTTTGTAACCCTTTCCAGACATATACGACCTTGTTGAAACTCTGTACTAGCAACTTTACTCTAACAGCAACGGTCAGACTAAGTGAGATTTATATTGGACTGGGCAGTCTGTAGTGTTCCAGCAGCTGACTCTAATTGTCCCTATTATTAGGCTGATTTAACTTGGTAGCAAATACTATTTCCCACAGCCACTAATGTGCCAGATAATTGTTTATTATATAAATGACATAACAAAAAAAGTGTGATTTGCTCACTGTGATTCCCTGTGATGTTAGATTTTGTCAGAAGACTCGAAAATATTCAATATAAAAAACATGCAATATAAGAAAATCAGGATAAAATGCTTTTTTTCCCCCAATACTCTATATCTCAAGTTCAGTTGAGAGAATTGCACTGTTCTAATAACAAGTGGGAGATAAGATATTTATCCATAAGCTTAAAAATATATATGAGTTATATTCTAATATGAACCCTCTGTTTCTGAATCCTAGATAGGATCTCTGATATAAGCAAGATTAAACATTTTGGCCAGATGACAGAGTGGAGCTCCTGACATTTATTGCTGAAATGCAATCCGGGAAGATTCTCAAATGTAAGGAGTTTCCAAGAGTCCAAACGGATGAGGTGCGAATTTTGACTCCGCATTCTTCTGAGAGTATTGTGATATTGCTATGGATTGTCTATTCTTTTTACTGTTACATAATAAAGAGGCATTGGGGGTAGAAGTAGGAGGTTTGTGTTATTTCTTCATGATGGCTTTAGTCTCCATTGGGGTTTGGCCCTGTAGGGTTGGAGGAGAACATCTCTGCAGGAACAGCAACAAGCAGCTGGAATTGCAACAGAGGAGCTCCTTTCTACTTCACTAAGCGGTACAGTCCCACAAACATCTGTCAATGGTGTAGGTCACTGGGGCACGATGAATAGATTCTGAGGTCACTCCTCTTCAGGAGCAAATGGCAGAAATGAGGTGGGACACGGGGGAGGGTTTCTATGTTATGCGAAGAGCGGAGGAAGGAGCGGAGGAGGGTGGGGAAGCAGTGGGAGGGGGATTCCTCCTGGATGGGAGAGGAGAAGTGGAATTCACTGTCAGAACGTAGGACTATAATGACCAGGCCGCTGCTGCAGAGGAAAGTTCATGAACAAATATCTATGGCACTGTTTTCTTAGATGCCTTTTTTCCCTTTGGAAGTTGTATTGCTACTTCATGGTTTTTTGACGGATTCGTGCAACACTGTGCTTAAGAGGACTTGGATCTTGAAGAGACTGGCAGGAAGGTAATCTTGAAGTATGTCTGGATGGTTTCTGTTTGTTATTTGTGATATCACTTAGATGGACTTCAAGAAATTGTCAGAAAATGGCCTGTTCCACTTTTCCCAGCAGCATCTCATTTTTAACTCATGCAAAATTTACTAGCTGTAGGCAGAACTCCGTAGCTAAATGCTAAACACTTTTGAATACGTGCAGTGACTACATCTAATGGCTGTTTTATTGTGGTAGTTTGATGGAAGTGTCAGTATGATGCTACTGGAGTTAACATTATTCAGTCCTGCGATAATATTTTGGAACACTGAAATACACTGGTGTTATGTCCCAAATGAACCCTAGACGGACATAACATTTAGTGTGTCAACACTTAATTTTAGCATAAAGGGTATTTTGCAAGACATGCATGCGCAGTCACTGTGCAAGCACTATTTTCTAGCCAATACTTTAAAGATCACAACGGTAAAAGGCTTGTAACGATGTGGCAGGGTGTTACAGTTTAAAAATCATTTAATTGTGCCCTTGTCCATCTTTTGTGTTTGATGTAATTATGCAGATTAGCTGAGGCAACAAAGGGAGTACTCTAATGGAGAAAGGCAGCTTGCCATGTCAGATAGAAAGGAACTTTGGGATCCCCCCTTGCCCCAAGACACGGCATTTTTCCAGAAGAGCAATCGGGCTAAAAGTCAACCCAAATGTTACGATGACCGGTGCAGTGTGCAGGACACAAGCAACAAAAGTGTGGCAGGACATGGGTGGGTGGCCATTTGTGTTGGGTCACAGGTCCTTTGGCCATCTGGACCTCAGCCAATGAAAAAAAGGCCTGAGACCGCTAGGATTATAATGGGTATCATTAAATTTGCTTTGCTTCATCGTATCTTCATGCTTGTCTAAGATTTGGCTAGTTTGGCATGGGATACTCTTTAAAATCCATAATGGCACATGGTAAAACCACGGAAAGAAAGATTTACTGCCAATTACACTAATATTAAGCGGTGAAAATGTATCAAAAATAAAAGAAAAGATATGCAAGTCCTAATTTACTTTATTTAGCAAATTTAAAGCTGATTTAATTCATTATTTATATCTAAAACAGTATTAACACTGTTCTTAAGTGGTAGAGGAATTTGATTCCATCTGAAACATTAATTAATTAATAAAGCTAAAGTTCTCATATATAATGCATTATATATACTTTCATAAGGGATTTTAATAGTCCATATAAAATTAATAAAGCATTACAGCATCTTCTATTGACAAAAGGCATTATAGTGTTGATTATAATTCGTCATAAGCTCATCTATAATACAGTATAGATGCCTTCATAATGTACTATAATGGTCAGTAGAATTAAGGATGCTTTGGACTGCATTATGATGATATCTATAGTGCATTATAGATGAGTGCTTAATAAAGCATTCATAATGCATAATAAACATGGCTATAATGTGTCATGCCTTTTTATGAATATTTATAGCTATGTTTATAGATTCTTATAAACATGGCATTCATGTAAAGTGTTACCAAGAGTTTCCTAAAAAGTGGCTGCAGTACATAAAATGATATTTTCTGTATTATGGTCATTTCAACATAAAACATCATTTGCAAATATATTTTTTAAATGCCACACTTTTTTTAATTTAATGAAATTGCAAAACAGCATGGAGCATGGATTGTGCCTTTGGGATCATTAAAAGATGCAAATTTCTGCTAGTCTTTGAGATTAACTTTCCTGGGAAAGTTTATTTTGGGGAGAAATTGAATACTGTATGTTTTGTTGTCAGGAGAAGCTCTATCCTGCAACGGACACCCCAATGACTCTCATACAATTGATCATGATTTTAACCCCACATATTATATTGATTGGTATTGTGGATTGTTCAGACGTTTAACATTCAAGCAAGTTACATAATTATTAATTTCAGTGACAATTAAATCTAAGAATATGAACTGGACATTCTTACAAATAGTATTTAGTGATATTCATACATATGGCACTATGATTTAACAGTTCATTTTTACGGTTGCATATTTTTAGGATGTGCCCATACACACAACCCAAAAATACTGCTAAGCAAAACTGGCAAGCTACTTACCCCTATTAGCCTCTTTGTAGCTTGCTTTGAGTCATACGGTCTGCCATCCAACTTTAAACACCAGCAGCATGGAGCAGAACTGACCATGTGCCAAACCTGAGATACACATTCAAAGTAACAAGCAAAACGAAAATAAATAATAAAAAGATTATTTTGGCTTTCAGCTTAGAAGGCAAAACTAATCAGGTCCCTGATCCAACTAAAAATGAAAGCCAGCCACATTGTTTAAGAGAGCTCCATTGAAACCAGGGCATTTCTTGTTTTTTATATAAAAAATCTTAGCAAGCTTATTAAACACCCAATCAGTTTTTGCTGGTACAGTTGGCTTTTAATTGTGATTGAGATGGTAGTTTTTCTGCATGCTTGTTCTACACTGTATATGAGAGCAGTTTACAGCTATTTGGTGGTGATACCCAGGCCTGGGTCTGCTTATAGCTAAGAGCTGGTGCCACCCAGGGTCTAGATGCTTTGTCTTTTGAAACCCAGACATTGTGAATGAGATAAACTCGGCCTTCTGTTCTAACACAGGTACCGGTGTTCAGAAGACAACAGTAGCATTATGCCAGGAAGGCAGAAGCACAGACCAAAATCAGGGAGGAAATGTACAATAATATCGTAAAATAGCCATATTTAAGTAAAAACATCCTTAAACGTTCATAAGTACTTTACATCTAAAATAATAAAGGCAAATTTCAATGTGGTCAACATAATGAGGTAGCTTGATGTCACAGAAAGTTCCTTGTACAGATATTATTTTTCAATATCATTTTTTAAGTGCCCTAGTAGCTAATTATGTCAGGACAATAATCTCGTAATGAGATTTTCACTGAGAAATTGCATAGCTAATATAATTAGCAAATGAAGGAAATTATCTGACTTGACCAAATGCATTTGGTGCTTTGTGAAAAGTGGCTGGGATTACAAGACTCAGAACTAATGTGCTGGAGAAACTCACAGTTATTAATTTAAAATATAGGTTTGCATAATAAGTAGAGTATTTGTAATATATATGTGTACTTTTTTGTCTATTTTTGTAGCTAGGTGCCCCCCTCACCCCCAACCACAAACTGAAGAGCAAATTTCCGGAACTCAGTCCATAGGGTGCATTTTTGAGAAAATTTTTGTGGACTTCAGTAAATAGATTATATGAGGACTGAGTGAATTTCGGTTCAGTACTGTAACATATGATGAGCAAACCCGATGTTATTGGTGATCTTATCTCAAGAACAACAACACATTTTTTTGGAGTGGAAATTTGCTCTTCTGTTATAAACATTTAATTATAACATTATATCTGATTCTAAAAATGTACAAATATTTTTGTGTTTTGTTATGTTGGTAATACACTACTTTTTCTCATTTTTAGATAATCTTTACATTATTTATTGAGTTAGGTAATAAAATATGAATACCTTAAATAACGAACCAGTAATACTATAAAAATATGCTAAAGCCCAGAACATGTCATTAGGCTGTAGCTGCATGGTAACTATAAATATACAAAGTTATGCATAGTTAATTAATAATGGTGTATTTTTGGAACAACTATGTTAGGATAATGATGCAAAATATCCTATTTGAATAAACAATTAATGTGGTCAAAAGCATTTACTGCTTTTGCTGAAAATGTATAATATGTATTATATGCCTTATAATGCCAGAATAATGATTCTCTAGAATAAAAATGCAACGGTATGTTCACTATAGCTAAATCAATAAATCAATAATTGATAATACTGCTTATCAAGAAAGAAGATTTTTCTCTGTTCTCTGGATGTTGTGGTGACATTTTCTGATTCGTCTGGTTTGGTTAATTCTGAATGTTTGCTTGCATGTAGTGATTTACTGCAGTCTGTGGTACAACACTCAAAACATAATCTGTTCTGGAATTGCTTAAAGATTTGAGGTGTTAGGAGGAGAGGGAATGAGGTGTTTGACACATATGTCCAGTGTTATGGGACTGGTTCTGAGATCCGTTTAGTTAAAGCCAGTCCCAGGCCAGCAGCTGAAAGTAGCCGCACAGGCCTGCTTACTGCATACAGCTGCAGAGGCCTGCTTACTGCATACCACTGCAGAGGCCTGCTTACTGCATACCACTGCAGAAGGTACACCTGACTTTTCAGAGGGGCAATGACATTGAAACACATTAATAATAGGAAACAATGTGGTGGATCAGTTTAGTACAAATTAAAGAGCAATTTACCTGTGTTATAAGATCATGGAAAATGCACAGACCACTCCAGTAATTACATTATACACCCCCTGTGATGGCTACAGCAACACAGTAAAAACGTAAACATGGTCTCACCTCCTTAGTTGTATTTTCATTAAGCAACCTGCTTTAGAATAACAATGTATAGTTTTTATTTGTATATGCAGTGCATGTATTGATATTGGAGGGTTTATATGAAGGGTTTGCCTAATCTTTTGATTTTGTAGTTACTTTGGCTGTGGGGGATGGTCTTCTCCTAGTTGGTGTAGGGGTGTGACTGAGGGTGGAGGACTCTTAAATGGGAAAACCCCCTGGAGCTGGAGTGAACCATATGCTGCCAGGGCAAGAGGGGGGAGTTGAGGTTTGGCTGTGGTTTTCATGTTTAGCTGTATGTAGTGTTTATGTGGTTTTCATGTTTGTGTGATAGTTGGTTTGGCCAAACCAGTATATATGTTCCCACGTGTCTCAAATAGTGTCTGCAAGAAGGTCAGTTTGTTTCAGTTAATATCTTGTTTTTGTGATATTAGCTGACTGTTTGGTCCCTCACACCCCCACTCCTAGTGAACATGTTGTACAAAGTGATTTACCATTTAGCACCGTATATATCTGATATAGAGTACTGTGCAAAATTTATTGGCAGTCAAAGACAGCATTTGAAACTATTTATTTGGGTAGTAAGCATCTTTTTGCACACAGAAAAACACAGTTTAATATTGTAATATATGCAAAGGAACATTATTAAGAATTTCTTCTGTTACTGATATCTGGTTGAACGGCTAGATGAACATCGCTTCAGTTCTCAACCTCTCCTCAGGGGCACCACAGCCATTCCATATATTTGTTGAATTTCACCACCAGCTCACTTAATGAATTCACTTAATTAGTTAAATAACTTTATGAGTTATTGTATGCTAGTAGCTGAGTCAATAAATACATGGGTATATTTTATGGTTACTGCAAAACCTGGGGTTTAGGAGAGGTTTTACTGTTTGCACAGTACTCTATGTATATAATGCAGTAGTAGTATGTTGTGTATTAAAGCAGCCTTTTCCTTAGCATAAATGTAGCTCCTTGAAGAGCGGATTGCTGTACTACTTGTGCTGCTGTTCCTGTTTTGCCATCCTTACGGCCCTCTTTACAGATAATGGGCAATTCGTACGCTGGCCAGCTGAAGTCCATGCCCTTTGAAGAGGCCCTGCACAACTCCATCGAGGCCTCTCTGCACTCCAGCGGCGAAGCCCCCCAGCCTGTGTTCTCACAGCTCTACCTGCACCATGAGCCCAACCCCGGGCATCTGCAAGGTAGGTCGCCATGCTGAGCATTTCTTATTAACTCTGCAACAAAACGAGTGTTTGGTGTGCGGCTCAGCAGATTGGAATGCAGTGCCTGTAATCGGAAGCCTGGCGCCTTGACTGGGCTGAGTGATGTCACTGTTGTGCCCCCTGAGCAAGGCTCTTAAGCCCCAATTACTCCAGGAACTGTCTGATCCAGCCTTCTCAATTGTGAGGGGCTTTGGACAAAAATGTCAGCTAAACAAATAAAATAGAAATGTACTAGGTGAAGGAAGATCTTCTGGTTAATGTCTGAGACCGTTTGCAAGAGAGCCTACGTTGCCTGTCATAGACAAGGAGGTCGACTTCCTGCACGGCGAGAGGGCGGGCCGGGAGCTGGCTAACAGCCAGGGCTCCAACAGTACAGAAAATGAGGAGGACCTGGAAGAGGAGGAGGAGGCACCTGGCTCTGGGGTCCCCCCAGCAGCGTACCTCCAGAGGCCTGTAATCAGTGGCTCCCGCCTCACCGACGGTACGCCGGGCGTCCTGCAGTTCGCTGGCTCCACGCCATCGTGTGATTCTCCTTAGCTGGCTGGACATACGTCTCCTGAACTAGAATTAACCACTAACACTGCGCCAGATGAGGAAGTGTCTTGTGTTCATTTTATACACTCAGTGCCAGTCTATTAAATATATCTACTTGTTAAAACAAATGAACAGTGCACGGAATACAAATGGCACAAAGACAGGGTCGAGAGGGTTAGTTACTGTTTGGATAAGCATTAGAACAGCTAAGAAGCCTGATCTAAGCGATTTTAAATGTGATGTGATTGTTGGTGGCTCCAGCATCTCGGAAAGAGCCACCCTCCTGAGATTTCCACACACTAGAGTGTTACAGAGAATCGTGTGATAAGCAGAAAAAAAATATTTCAGTCATCAGCAGTTCTGTGACTGAAAACACCTTGTTATTTAGGTCACAGGAGAATAGCCAGACTCTTTGATGCTAAGAGGAAGCCCGCAAATGCAAGAATAACAGCTCAGTTCAACAATGGCGTTCTTAAAGGTGCTGAATGCACAACCCAGCTATGCTTAAAGTGGTTGGGAGACTACCAACCACCAAGTGTATATATGCTATTAGCCGATACACTGATGAGTTCAAATTGCAATCTGTGAAACATGACAGTGTAATCCAGTCGTTTTTAGGAATCATTTGCTAGGCACTTACATTTCAGATAAAGCAAAAGGTCTAAACACCAATGAGTTAATGATGCAAAAGCATATCCTGACACAAAGTTAAATTAAATAAAATACATCATGAGTGGGACAGATATGTTCTATAAGTCATGCAGTGAAAACATATTTTGCAATTGCACCTGTATTTTTAGGGTTTTGTCAAGCTGGGAAGGACTTGAGGCTGGTCTCCATGGAGACGGAGCACATTGAGGTTCCTCCCGGGTTCGAGCTGGTTGGTGCCAAGACACCTGGCTCCCCCGAGCACCTGCTAGTCTGTGCGGTGGACAAGCGCTTCCTGCCGGATGACAACGGACGAAATGCACTTTTAGGTCAGTGTGTGGCCATTGAATGAAGCTGGACCCCCATCGTCCGTAAGCTCGTTGACAGCTATGATTTTGTACACCGCATTCTTTCAAAACTATAACTGGGACACATCCTGTTTGTATTTCAAGCTTAAATTAGATTTGTTAAATAATCTTTCAGATTTTGTTTTGTCGTTGACCCCTTTTTTAGGTCTTTACACATTAGCATGGGACTTTGACCAGCGATTCCTCATAACCGCAGTGGGTAAATGCTTTCACAGACATATTTTGTTGTTTCCTTCCCCTAGGATTTTCCGGGCACTGCGTCGGTTGCGGGGAAAAGGGTTTCCGGTATTTCACCGAGTTTTCGAACCACATCAACCTGAAGCTAGCCACCCAGCCTAAAAAGCAGAAGCACTTGAAGTACTACCTGGTGAAGAATTCCCAGGGGGCCCTTAGCAAGGGGCCCCCCATCTGCTGGAAAGGTGAAACAGGAACCTGTTTATTCTGAGGCCTGGACCTGTATCGGAAAGTGAGATTTGTTACTTACCTAGATAGCTTGTTGGATTTAAGGTTGACTCTGTTCACTTAGCCCAGACTACCTCAAATCCGACAAGTTATCCGGCTAAGCAAGAATTCCGGCTTTGCGATATAGACCCCATGTTTGTGGACAATGAACGCCAGGACAGGCTGCCATCAGTAATGGGTTTTCAGTCTGTGCTAGTGCTCCAGTCTGCAAGGCAGCGTTTCCCAGTTCTCTGGGCCTCCCAGTCCACAATTTTGCTCCCTCCCAACTCCCAGCCAATCAAGATCACTGAATACCAGGTATAGGTGTCTTTTTGTGAGCTGGGAGAGAAGTAAAATTTGAATTTCTGAGAATCCTTGAGGAACGGATTGGGAAACACTGCCATATTCGAGTCTCTGCCTTGTGGCGTTTGAATGTTCTTCCCATGTCATCCTGGGGTTTCCTCCGAGTACTCCGTTTTCGCCCCACAATCCAAGAACATACTGAGATGAATTGGAATTACCAAATTGCCCCTAGGTGTGCATGTGTGAGGGAAAAGTATGTGAGTGTGCCCTGTGGTGGGTTGGCGCCCCATCTAGGGTCGCTTCCGGTCTTGCATCCACAACATCTGTGGTAGGCTCCAGAACCCTGTCCTGAATAGGACGAGCAGATACTGAAAATGGATGTATGACATTACGTTCATCAGCCCACGGGTTTGCATTTGGAAACACGTTAGAGCTCTTAATTGCATAACCTAACAAGCGACATTTAACAGCATCTGAACAAGCTGCCCCAAGGTTGTGACTGTATATATAATAAAGACTGTAATGGTTGTGCTTTTAATTCTAGATTGTAAAATGAGGCAGCCGCCATCAGTGAAACCCAGCTTGTGTGCATCCCCGACCAGCAATGAGAAAGGAACCAGCAGCAGTCACGGACTTTCACTGATTTCTCAGTCAGGTGGTCTACAAAAAGCAATTCTTAATTAGAATAACTCAGAAACTGTGGAAGGTCAATTTCACTATGCTTTGAAGGACTCCCCATAATGGAAAGAAACATATTCAAAGGTTTAATTCCCTTATTTCGCCCCCTTTCCCCCCCCCCACACACAGATTCTCCTCCAAGCCGGACAACTTCCAGCATCTCTGCCAGCATGTTTAGGTGTCAGGACCCAGCCCGAGAGAGCAGAAAGCCCCAGGCCCAGCCACTCACCCCCCAGGGGACCAAGACCTTACCAACAGATTCAAGTAATCTTTGCTGATACACAAATGCACGCATATAAATATTCCATTATACGTAAATAATGCATTACCTTCATAAATTAATTCAGCATGGTTATTTATTTATATAAGCATGGTGATTCTATGGATAATATTTCTGCCGCACAACTCCCGGGTTAGGGTAAACCCTGTTCCTGCCCTGTGTCGCCTGGGATCACCTTCAGGGCATCCTGTAACCTTGACTAGGACAAGCGGCTATAAGATAGATAGCTAATATTCTGGCTACATGGTGTGTGTTGTTGCTAGGCGACTGGGCTTGTGACAGTAGTGTATCAATATCAGTTTTTATTGAAGTTGTAAAGGGAGCAAATGGTTATTCAGAGCATTCAGACACTGGTATGGACATTTGCTATAAGTCATGTGACAACATTGTAGATTGTAGATATTTACTAAAAGAGTTAAAAACATATCTGACTTAATCAGTATAGCCCCTACGTGGTACATCAGCATGCTTAGCCCTGTACATATATCTGTATTTTAATGTTATTTGAATTACTTGCATATGCAATCCAGTCAAATACAATCCGGTCAATCTTTACTTGAGGGGGCACAAGTAACTCAGTAACTCAGATTCTTGTCAGGGATCTGGCGGCGGCGGCGGGGCATAGTGCAGGCAGAAGGCAGGGGGGCATAGTGCAGGCAGAAGGCAGGGGGGAATAAGGTGACGGCCCACTTGCGGCTCAGGAACAAAAAACAAGGGGTTTATTGGGGAGAAACTAAAACTACAAAAGAAGCAGACCACGAGGGGTCACAACAAAAACCAGAAACACTGAATAAATCAACTCAGAGACTACAACTCAAAACAGGGCTTAGACCAAACAGGTACAGACAATGGAGAAACAATGCAATGACCGACTAGAGAACAGAACACAGGCAGGCACTAAAATACACTGAACACAACGACGAACAGCAGGCAGGTGTGGCTAACAGGACTACAGGAAACAAGGAGCAGGTGAGGATCATCAAATTAAATCACTAGGGGAACACTACAGACACTGAAACTAAAACACTAACTGATACCAAAGGTACACACTAGGATAAAACAGAACCAAATATATTAAACAAAACCAGAGAACAGGAAACAAGGGCAAACCTATAAAATACAAAACAATAAATACAAAATGACAGATAAGGCCAGCCTTGAACCCATGCTGTAGGGACTACCTGAGCCATGCGCTTAGCCCACTGAGCTATGCAGCAGTCTGGGGAAACATTAGGGGCAAGGAACACATCAGACGGGGTAGGACGGGCACCGACCCTGACAGTTACTATTCAAGAACAAATCATCCTGCATAAAATACATGAACCATCCATGATTGATTAATTAAGACCGAATATGGGATCAGTACGTAACAAATTCTTACTGGTTAGTAAGAATGTACTACTGCATTATTTGTGCCCTGCTATCCTATGGAGTTCAATCACTCACAGGAACCTGACTAGCATGTTGAAAATGGATTCTTTTCATGGTCCAGCTCCCACTGCACTACAAGCGAACTCCTCAGTGAGCGGCCTGACCAGCGAAGCGCAGCCAGGCTTTCCAAGCTTGTCAGGTACCCCTATTAAAGGGGCACAGAGGCTAACTGGGAGCCCAGGGTATCGCAACTCAGACCACTGGGAGTATGGCTCTGGTAAACCCACTTTAATACTCTGCTCTTGTTCTGAAATGTCATTATCAATGCATGTGCATCCGTTTTATGTTCATATTTTAACTGACTTCATTATACAACTATATATCTAATGTTTTATATGTAATATTTAACTTTGTAATTATCATATACCTATCATAGTCTATTTGCAAAAAATATTAATGCCCGATTTTATGGGAGCTGTTATTATTAATATTTGCTCCTCTTTTATTGAGATATGGTGATGGTGCTTTGCAGTTTATCTTCTGCTCTGTGGCGGTGTGTCTCACTAATCAGTGGTATTTATTACGCTCCCCACGCTCATTTTGTTTTGTTGTCACTCCAGGTCCTTCACCTCTGACCTCTGGCCCCCCCAAGAAACGCCACCGCAGCTGGTGCTCTGACTCCCCCCGTGGCCCCCCCACTGCTACTCCTGCCCCCAGGATTCAGCCAACAAGCCAGGCCTCAGGTCAGTGACAGCCTCAAGAGGGACTCCTTAATTGTCCTATTATGGCACCTATAATGACCAGCTATTATCTTTTGACACTGTCTTCATCTTTCAGTAGAATTCTAAATAACGTGAGATTTTGCACTTAATACATCATTTAGTTTTTGAAGCTGCAGCTGGTCTAAAGAGGTTATGACCTGTTGTTTGCACTCTTTGGTAATGTTACCATTTTTAGCTGTAGTTGGTGTATATCTGCTATTACTACATTTTAAAATCATTTATTTTTATATAGCACCTTTCACAACAAGGAGTGTGCGGCAATGTATTATTACATTATATACACAAAAACCAAATGGTTGATGATACAGGGGGAAAAGGAAGAGGAGAGAATGCCAGAAGGCAGTGGAGCATTCAGCATTGTGATCATGTGAATATTTAATTATCACAGAAAAAAGTCATTGGGTTATATCATGAAGTTATCACTAGATTATCGCATGAGGATGCCACTGGGTTATCAATGAAAATGTCATTAGGTTGTTACATGAAGGCGTTATCAGTTAAAACATCATTAACAGCCAATAACAGGTTATCAAATGAAGAGATCATCGGGTTATCACATGATGATGTCATTGGGCTATCAAAACATCTATCAATTATCACATGAAACCATCAAGGGTCATTACATTGGAGCATGGCTGACTCAGATGTATTATCTATCTATGGCTCCAAAGATGCTCCAACTGCAAGCCTCACACTGCAGAGCCATTTTCCACGGGTCCTCAAGCCCCAGCCCATTCCTTTGGAGGAGACAGTGATTGTCCCTGACAACTTGCTGAACAACTCAGGAGTCCGACCTGTCATTCTTACAGGTATGACCTGAAACAACACTGATTTCTGGGCCTAAAAAAATTATAATCCTATCATGATTAACCACTTGCATATTTTTAAAACTCGCCGGTATACACTTACCTTTATATATAAAAATACACATCATATTGTTATGATATTAGCCATTGAACAATTTTAGAGTCATCATATTATTGTCAGAAATATGAGGGCTTTTATAAGGTAGAACACATAATAATTACATGATTATCAAATGATAAGGATTATTTGCTATGGGTTATTAAATTAATGTGGTTTGTGTAGCATTTACTTGTAGATAAGTATATAGTGAGATTGACTTTATTGATTCCAGGGGGATCATTTTTATAATTAAATTCTCCTGTCATACTTGCTACTGAGAGAGAATTTGTTTGGGGATTTGAACAGATATGGGATAGACCAAATAGCACGACTAACCATGGCATTGGTATCGCTGTTATAACCTACAGACCTGTCTCTGGTTTCAGGTCATGGCACTTTACCTTACTTCTGCGGCAATGTAGAGGACATAGTGGTGAGCCCCCTGCAGCTTGGCATGTGTAAGGGCAGCCGACTGAGCCGGGAGAAACTGGGCTCCCCAAGCAGTCCTCCGCTCAGCGTGGAAGCCATGATCCTGCTCACCCTGCAGTACCTCGTACGGCTAAGTAAGGCTCCAGTCCTCCTTTTGCCGGAGTGACACCTTCTTTACGTGTTCTGGTTTCCATGTAAACATAAATCATGTGACACTGGGTAAAGCCTGCTTTTGTCTACAGTCAACACCTCTTAAGGAAATTTGATAAATGATTAATTAAATCTGCAACAGACACCGGGAATGCTGCAGTCAAGTATGTTTACAGCAGTATTTTAAATGTAATTTTAAATTATTTTATGTGGAAATTATTGCATGTATCTCATACAGTATATGACACTGCAGGTATGTCACTCATGGAGGTAAAATCGACAACAGCAGGTTCTCATTTATGTTTTTTTTTTCGTAGGTCCTGACCAAATTCCTCTGCGTGAGGAACTTGAGCAGATAACTCTGAAGGCCATGCTGAACAGACACTCAGAGGACAATGGCCCACATGTCATTACTTCCACCCATCTCTCCTGGCTGGCCTGCCTGGCTGCCAGCGTCTCTCGGGACTCCGTTCAGATCCTGGTCACCCACAATTCCCTTGGGGAAGGCATATCAGAGTCGCTGCACTCGGTGTGCGAGTGCTCGCGTCACAAGCGACTTCCCGACTACGTGATGATCATCTGTGCCTCCAGAATCCGTGGGAATGAGTTCTGTGTCTTGGTGCTGGGTCAGTCTCTCTACAGCATGTTACGGCTTTGGAGAAAAACAGTTGAAGCATTTTTTTAAAACAAATTTTATGCCTGTCCACCATATTTTGCTGACAAGTAAAACCTTAACATTCTGTTCTACCACTTGTCTGATGCTAGTTTAAAATTTTTAGTTTATGTATTTTAGTTTATTTTTAGTTTACGTAACACATATATTAGAGGAATAATATATGTGAAGAAGAGATGCATAAATAATGAAGCTTGTTTTGTAAGGATATGTGTTCTTCTCCAGGCAAACACCAATCCAGAGCCCTGGCAGAGGGCATGCTGTCTACAAATGAGTTTCTGAAACAGATCAGTTATGAGCTCATCACAGGAGGAACCGGGATCCTGGCCTCACATTTCAAAACAACCTCTTTAGGTAAAGCAGAAAACACATTGCTACGTTACCATGATCATTTCTTACATAGTGAAATGTGTACTGAAGTGGCTGATGCTGTAAGCGGTGCTGTGTGGCTTTGGATGCTATGCCTGCTATCTGAGCTCACTGCTTGTTTAGAATTGAGTAGTTTTGCCATTGGCTTCTTAAGCCTCAGTTGCTTGTGCTTCTGATACCCCCACCCCATACCCCCCCCCCCGCCAAAAAAAGAATGTAACATGTGCCATGTTAGACAACACATCTGCCAAGTAATTAGAAATGTAACAGTTCTAGGAGAGAAGCTAGCTAATGTAATTCACTAATTCACTGTTTATTTAGATATTACCTTCTACGATGATACTGGAAAATTTATCATTAACGATAAATGTCTGTGTAGACATTTATCAAGTGATTATGCACTTTTATTGCAGGAGGCCAGCTGGACAGGCAACTTGCAAAATTTCAGAGCAGATGGGGAGATCAGGTGAGCCAGCCATTCCAAGGGGACATTCACGATCGCGTCCATTGCCATAAGGCGGCAGCAATGATGCCCACCCCCAATGCAGGTGAGGACCCCAGACCCATGTCTCCTAAGGGTCACTTGTATTGTTCTTATCTGCCATGTTTTCTAAGTGTGAGGCCTCTGGTTTACTTTCATAATTTGTTAGACCTACTGCAATGCATTTGACTAGAAAATAAGTAATATAAAAATGTAAGATTAGCCATGCTGCATAGTGTCAAACTGTATGTAATTTAAAAATATTGAGCAAGCTATAACAAATTGTAAATAAAACATAATCTCTTTGTACAATTCATGAAATATGATTTATGTTTTACGCATGTATTCTGAAGACTAATAAAGCTATATTTTGGTGTATTTCCCATGATTCTTGGCCAGGCCTGGTGAGTAAGGCATTCCGGACGTACCCGGCCCAGCTAGATGTAGCCCGCCGCCTGCTCTCACAGGTCTGCTCCGTCGCTGATTCCGGAAACCGAAGTCTGGACCTGGGCCGATTCGCTAAGGTGGACTTCCTCATTCTGCTCCCTCCAGCCGAAGTGCTGGTGCACCAAACTGCACGCCGAGTCAGGCAATCAGGTGGGACGGCCTTCCCTCCATAGTAAGAAATATTTCTGCAGAAATGTTTAAACTGCTTATTCAGTAGAGTGTTGCAGGGATAGCCCGGAGGTTTTCATGGTGGGGCACAGCTCAGACATGTGAGTCTCTGACAGGGCTTAGTGGGTTAGGATTCTGCACTTATGATTGGATGGTGACTGGTTTAAACCCCCAGGTCAGCAGAGTGATTTTGTTGTTGGGCCCTTAACCCCTTACTCCAGGGACTGGGGGACCCTTATATGTTGCTTTGGATAGAATCATTTGCTAAATAAATGTCTTTGGAAGAATAGTCAGAGAAAACTGGCACAGCATGCATGCTCCCCATACACAAAGCCAGAATGCGGCTCACACCCCCATCCCAGGATGTGTGAGTCAGCAGTGCTGCATACTAAGCCACCTTCCACTAGTGGGGACAATGTTAATAAAAATAAACTGTAAGTCTCCCCCATATGACTCTGTTTGGGTGAGTCAGTTGGAAAATGAACAGATTGGTATCTCCAAATTATTTAACGAAACAGATTTCATGACATGGACGATGCTAGTGTTAATGTCTGTGACGTATTTTTCTTTTTAGGTGTCCTGCTAGATCTCGGCATAGAGGAATCCTTTTCTGACCCTCAGATACTGGAAAAGTACATTGTCCGCTTGGATAACAATGCACATGAAAAACTCGAGTCTTTCATGAGGAAGGTGAAAGAGAATCCCAGCGTACTTTGTGTTCTTATCCATGACAACGCACATGTGGACCTGACTACGTAAGTATTCCCCTTCACCAGGCAGCTCTTTAACAATCAAGTAGTGTCACTATCTAAGCTACCTTAAAATCTACTGTCAAATGGTCAGTGGCATAGAAGGAGACTTTGTGTTGCTGTGATTGTTGGGGAAACATTGCTTAGTACTGAAATGGGTTGGTGCCCCATTCTGGGTTGTTCCCTGCTTTGTGCCTATAGCCTCTAGGTTAGGCTCCCGGGCCCCCCGTGACCCTGAATAGGAAAAGTGATTATGGGAAATGGATGGACATTGCTTAGTAACCCGTGATCATGTGCATTTACTATTATATCTGTAGTATAAAAATGGTACACAGCAGACATTTTAACCCGGGCTTTTTACATAAATCATGAAGTTTAAAGGTATAGCTTCTTTCACTGGTTTCCTATCAAGCTAAAACCCAACTTAAAGTCAATGATAGTTGACTGTTGTTCTATCTTCCCAGTGTAAAAATAGATCTAGTTAATTGCAAGCAGCCTAAAATGTTTCTGCTGGGTAAGTAGAGGGGTGCAAAGCTGGTAAAGATGCGAAAAAGGACATTTCTAAATAAGTGATTCCCTTGTATATCATCAATTTCGTAGTGATTAAGGGTTTAGCATCTTAGCAGTCCAGTTGGCTTCAGTTTTTCAATGCATGTGTTTGTTCTTCGCAAGATCCCTCTCAGCAAAGCATAGAGAAACATGATCTAGCACAGTGCTCAGGGGCACCCAGACAGCCCAGGTTTGCTTCCTCTCACTTTCGCATCTGTACCAAACATTCGGTGATGCTGATTGGCTGGGAGTTTTGAGGGAGCAAAAATCTAACAAATGCTCTTCTTTTATTAATTATTCAGTCCTTAAGACTGTGTACGTTTGCTTATGCTTCCCTATTGACAACCTTTTCTAATCACTATGCATCATAGATTGACGCTTGTGTC
Source organism: Petrocephalus sullivani (assembly GCA_026780845.1). Taxonomy (NCBI): domain Eukaryota; kingdom Metazoa; phylum Chordata; class Actinopteri; order Osteoglossiformes; family Mormyridae; genus Petrocephalus; species Petrocephalus sullivani. The sequence continues at coordinate 26,199,182 of JAODKM010000001.1, forward strand.
CTGCTTTTCCACATACCGTCAGTGTCCTCACAGGGTTGGTGTGCCAAGGTGAACTGCCGGGCCTAGCTGACAAAATCGTCAACTGCTCAGAGGTTCTGAGCGCAGTCAATTTGCTAGTGCTGCAGGTCAGCTGTTTCCCTGACACGCTGCAGCCCCATGTCAACATGGACAATGAGGTCTCCTGGTCCTCTGCAGACATAGTGAGTTTTCCATTATCGCTTCTGGGACCAACAAAAAGTCACTAATCTTCATTCCTTTATGTTTGTTATTGTATTAATACTCTTCATTCCCTTCTGTTCGTTAATTCAAAGAAAAACAACCAAGTTTGGCCCTGCAATAAGTTGGCACCTCAGCCTGGGTTATTCCCAGCTTTGCACCTGTACCTTCCTGGATAGGCCCTGGGCCCTCCACGACCTTGCATTAGACAAGAGGGCGGAAAAAATTATGAATGAATGTATAACTAAGTATATTGTTTCTCTAGGGGTCTTCTAAAGAAGAAGAGGTCTACTTTGGTTTGGAGAGCTACAGGCACTCTTTGGGATGGGGTGTGGCCTGTCCCATCCTGCGCTGTGATGAGGCGTTTGAGAAGATGGCCAGCACCCTGCTGGAGAAGTATGTGGTCTTTACTGTAGTACTATACCTCATTATGATGTAATTCAGAGTGATGTCACAAAGATAAGATAAGACAGATTGGATATCATTATATCATGGATATCTTATAATAGTTTCATCATGTATCAAGATCATAGAATGCATATCATAATTGCATGGATATCGTAGAACTAATATGATTATATCATGAAATGGATATCATTATATCTTATAATATATATCATCATTTCATGGATATTACCCAATGTTAAGAAAGCCTCTTAAGTGTAACCATGCTGTCTCCCAGCTACCCACGTCTGCACAGTATGGTCATCCGCAGCTACCTACTAATCCAGCAGTACATCGATGCCATGGTGTCGCTAGTGGCTGTCAGCTCTCTGCGGGACCGCGTGACCCCGGAGACGCTGGGCATCGTGGACGACCTCATCAGCACCCCAGGCCGCAGTGAGAGTGGGCATGGGCACATGGTGCTGATCCGCGTGCCCTCCCCGCAGCTGGCCGTGCGAGCTCGCGAGCGCTTGGAGGAGGCACGTGACAAGCTGGGCCTGCAGTTTCGCTTCGAGGTGTTGCTGGGAAGCCCTGCTACTGAGCTCAGCGTCACGCACCATTTCCTATCCCGCCTGAAGGTGAGTTCCAGGGAACACCTGCAGAACTGCTGCATATTAACATTTGTTTAGCAGACACTTTAATAAAAGCAAAGCGAGGATTGGAGAGCCAGATCAGCCAGTACCTGGAACAATTTGGCCCAGCGATGACCATGGGACCTGAGCTACCAACCTTAATCCCAAACCCACAGTGACACACTGCACTGTATAGGATCTGTAGTAGCATTTTTAAAAATGGAGGAGTTGGTGGTGCCAATAATCTTGTAAAATTCACCTTTATTGGGTATGTTTATTGGGTATGTATCGGGTATGTTTTTCCTTTGATTCCATTGCACAAAAGGCAGGTAACTCGAGATGGATACTGATCAGAATGGGGTTTATGGGTATTGGGGTAGTTCTGATGGGGTCTTGCCATGCTGTGACCCAGGCTTGGCGGGGCTGTGAAAATGAGGAGTGGGTCCCACGCACTTACGAGGACCTGCAAGGGCTGCCCTGCATCCTCATCCACACTGGGAAAGACCCCCTGGGAGAGACGTTCCCAAGGTAACATGGACCTTCTGCAATCTCAGCGCTGATATCACCGCTTACATTCAGTGATGTAAGTGAAGTCATTGCTGGGCTAACCAGTTACTTAATCAGGTTTGATCCCAGTGCCACATCTAACAGAGAATGAATAGCATGAACCTGCTCAATCCAAAGTGTTGTAGAAATCCAGGGCTATTGTAGTAGTAACATATATAAGACAATCATCTGATGCCACAGGGGTACTTACCCAAGCTTAAAGGTGACTGGCCCCCTCCTCTATCACTCACTGATTCAAAGGATACCATTGGCAAATTAGAGGATTTACCCCTGCCATGCCCCCATCATAAGAAATCCTAGAATTCCCCCAGTCCAATAGTGATTAGGAAGTTAAGTAAGAATATTTGTGCACTTGCATTTTTGGCAGCTCTCTGAAGTACTGTGACCTGCGGCTCATCGACTCCAGCAGCCTGCCTTGCACAGCACTAGGGCGGGAGGTGGGCCTTGCCTGCTCCTACGTGTCCCCAGAAGCCAAAGTGGAGCCGTTCAAGGAGGGCATGCCCGACGATGATGTAGATGACCTGCAGATGGAGCTAGAGAGGCCACAGAGTAACGGCAGCGCTGTGACAGGAACCTCCAGTAAGTGCAGGATCTGGCACTAAACAACCACCATGACGAAATCCTGGACCTTGTACAGCTGAACCCCTGAATCAGCTAATGAGTCATGGAGCGTGAATACAGTCAGCAGTGCCCTCGCTGAGCTCCCAGACGCACCCAGACATTACACATACATCAGTCCCACAATGGCCCACTCTCTGATAGGCTCTGGATGACTTTGGAAAGTCAGTTGACTTACACTTCCACAATCTTACACTTACATATTTGTTAAGTACACAATTCAGAGACTGGGGTCAGACAGTTCCTAGAGCAATTGGTGTTAATGGCTGTGCTTGAGGACCCAACTGTGATGTCACTCAGGCAAGCTCAGGATTTAAACTGGTGATGTTCCACTCACACCCTAACCTATTGAGTCACATAAGACCCCTTGCTCTTCTGTCGTTGTCTTTGCATATTTCCTCTGACTCACTGGTAATTTGTTTCCCAAGATATTTCATTTAGACGCCATCAGCACCACGCTGCTTCACAATAAGCCAACTGAATACCATTTACGCCCAAAGCCCCTGTCTCGGGAACAACTGGGGTTTAAGGTGAAATCACTCTAGCAATCTGGGGACTTGCCCTGATCATAGGCACCACATCCTAACCCTCTATGCCACACAACGGCCCCAGAAAAAGACAGACAGACAGACAGACAGACAGACATCCTATACTTGTTTAAATGACTTTTCCTCACACACTTTTCGCAGGCTCCACCACGGACAATGGCGTGAGCTCCTCGGGTCTCCCTGACGCCATCACTAAGGGAGGGGGCTCCCCCCGGGGGCTGAAGCATGACTGTGACTCTCATTTGGCTGGGCACGCCCATGCCCTCCAGTCCACCTGCTCCAGCACATCCTCCTCATCCTCCTCTTCACCCACCCAGCGGCCCAGCCAGTCGTCCCAGCTGTGCCGTGCCCCCCCCGGCTCGCCGGGTCCGGTTCCCCGCACTCTCATTCTATCCTGCACTACCTACAACCTCCTCACTGGGACATCGGGGCTCCTGCCCCCTGCTGATGGGCCCTGGAACCAGAATCTCCAGAGGACCGAGCAGTCTGTATGCTTCCGTGATTGTGCTAGTCCCCATCAGAACCATGCTGATTACAGCAGCCAGACGGGTCAGGAGGCTCAGGGCCATCGCCCCCCCCGGTGCCTGCTGCTAACCGGGCCGCCACAGGTACCAAGGGCCCCCCCTACTGCCTAAAACATACACTACATGTTTCATTGCTTTAGCCATTTTTTATGCAAAAATTTCTTTTCAGAAATTTAAGAATTTAAAAGCATTATGAATTAGTTATACATTACATACAACAATGAATGGACTTGCGTTTATTTCCTCTGTTATATCCAGGTCCTGCGTTATATATCTTTTTCTTAGAGTGATATTATTATTAGGGCTCCTCTCATGGCCCTTGTGTATTTTAGGGGATTTCTTTATTGTTATGTATATCCAATATTCTGTGTGTGCATGTTTTAATCTGTGTTGCTATGCAGCTTAAAATGTCCAAACATTTTAATGCTTTACTTTGAGATTGTAGAACAAATTAAGTTTCCAGTAGTTGAATGGAATCTTGTGCACCAACATGAAGCAGTCACAGCAAACACGTTATTGCTGGCAAAATAAGATTCCTTTCATATGGGGGCAGTGTGACATGTCAGGTTGGTTCTAATGATAGATTAGCTTAACAGTTGCACGCACTGATGCAATGGTGATGTTCCAGGTGGGGAAAACGGGTGCCTACCTGCAGTTCCTACGCATTCTGTCCCGCATGCTGATGCGTCTGCTGGAGGTGGATGTCTATGATGAGCCAGAGCTAGAGTCAGGTTTGCGAGAGCAACCCTCCCACATGCGTAGCAACTCGCCCATCATAACAATCAGTGAAATTAAGCTTCACTAGTAACAGGAGCCACTCTAATAACACAAAGGTTCTCTAATAGCCATGTGTAATTGTCTTATAGAACTTCAAGGCTCGGAAACTGCACTGAACACCTATGAGAAATGGCCAGATGTAGAAGTAATCCAAAGTGTACCATTTGACTTATCTCCACGAGACCCCAAGTTCCACCTGGCCAGTCCACTGTATACAAAAGTGGTGTCCAAGGGCACTCAGCCAAAAAACCATGACAGTACAAAGAAACGTAAGTCAGAGATGGCCTTCTATAACCATACATAAGTAAATGATTTCAGAGTATTTGAACGCATAGATTACCAAAACTGCCATAAATCTTTTCTATATATATCCATGTCTCTGTACAGGTCAGAACTTTGCCATCAGCCCAGACGTATCTGAGAGGCGTGAGACTGTGTCCGTCATGCTGACCAATTTTGCATCCCAAAATGCTTTTCACCACTGTGAACAGTGTCACCAGTACAGTGAGCCTGGAGCTGTTGCACCGGTGAGTTTCCCATATATATTCATAGTTACTTGTGTGATGAATTCAAATGCCTGTCATTTCCTTAAGGCAGATTGCATAAAAACAACAGATGATATTTAAAAAAATAAGGACGGCTTAACAAGGCAAAACTGCCATTCATTATAACAAACCCAATAGCACAATCAGAGCCCCCGTTTGTCTTAAATATCCCTCACATATGTGTGTCCTTGTGAATTAGCTTTCGGACGGCACCCGGCACACCTTCACCTTCTGCTCGTCCTTGCTGGGTGAGGAGGTCCAGCTGCACTTCATCATCCCCAAGACAAAGGAAAAGTACTTCTTCTTCAGCCAACAGGGCAAACACCTGCAAAGCATGAGGCTGCCTCTTATGTCAGACAAGGTAAATCCTGCCTCTAGTACCGGGGAGGGGAGCTGGCACAGTCGTGGCTGGAGACGGCTTCACTGTGATATTTGTATCCAGATGTGAGATACTGAGAATCGCAGTGCAGTGGTAGCAACAACAACAACAACAATACATCTAACTGCTTATTCAGTACAGCTTCACAGGGAGACTATACCAGGTAACATAAGAGGAGAACAAGACAGAACAGAACAGAATAGAACAGAATAGGATAGAATAGAAAAGAAAATAAACTGTTGCCACACAACCAGGATGCTGTCAATTTTATTGCAATTTTGTTCGAAATGTGTTACAGTTCTGCTAAAATTGTTACAATACTGAGAGGGACCTGAATATTTAGGTGCAAACAGACAGGGATGCATATATACATAAAGATGAATATACATGTTGACATTCACAAATAAATATGAGTAATATGAGTAAGTATGGATTACTGTAAAAGAGTGTGTTGTGTGGTTACCAATTAACCCGTTTGAGCTGCAGTGAGGCCAAGTTGTCCAAGGCAGGACCTGAGGTTCAGCAACATCTTGGTCTTCAGTGTCCTGATAGTGGCCACTTGTTGCATGGAAGCAACTGGAACAGGTCATGAGCAGGGAGTGAAGAATCTGAGACATTCTTGTTGGCCTGTTTGGTTTTTTGGATGTAGATGGAGTTCAGGGAGCAGAGCTGAATGTAGTAATCTTAGAGGGACTGGGAATTATGCACTCAGGTCTTACCCTAGTCTTGTTGTACATACCTCCATATCAGACTATAATAAAGGAGCTTAAGTTGTTTTTCATCATGCATAAATAGACCCTGATTAGGAGCTGCTTTTGGTCTCTGCACTTCCTTAAATGCAGTCTTCCTCGGGGTTGTGCTTTCAGTTGATGGGATCTTTGAGGTTCTGTGTTGATGGGTAATCTTCAAGTCAACAATGATCTTGTAAAAGGCCGTGTTGAGTATGAGGTTATTAGTCAAACACCAGGTGATGGCTCAACCCACTTCACTCCACTCATACTGTAGTTTCTGAGAAGGGACAGATGATGGTGGTGCCATCTGCATTTTCGGTCATTTTGACAGGGCTACCAGGCTATTCGGGAACAGAGGCAAGAGGTGAACAATAGTGTTGATATATTAGATATCAGATGCATGCACTGATGTTTCTGGGTAAGAGGATCCTGAAAGTGCATGGAGGGGTTCATGTTCATGTGCATAAGGGTGTTGAAGAGCTTGAATGGACTAAGAAACACACCCATTGTACCAAAAACGATAACAAGAATAATGCTTTTTATGCAGTATTTAGACTATGTAATAGTATTTGGATGATGAATCCAAAGTGGTCTCACAGAGAAAATGCCTTTATTTGGAGCAGGACCCCAACATGGTAAAGAGCCCGATCTTCACCCCCACCACTGGGCGCCACGAGCAGGGCCTGCTCAACATCCACCATGCCATGGAGGGCGTGGCCCACCTACACATCCTGGTGGTAAAGGACTGTGAGATGTCTGTTTACAGGAAGTACTGGCCCAACCACGTCCTGCTGGTGCTGCCTGCTATGTTCAACAGTGCTGGAGTGGGTCAGTGCAAAGAAAAAGCATAAACTACTATCACTACTCTATCTTTGTTTAACTCAATAAAAAAAACAGGATAATCTAGGCATTTTGGTTCACATAGTCTGTGGAGCTCCTGTGAATAATCTAAGTGAATAGTCTGGGGCAAAGCGTAATAATGATGTGCTAAATGCTGGCATTTCCTCAGAGGGAGCGATACGTACTGGAAGGACGCTCCTAACTCTACTGTAAAATGGGGCTTGTGTTCTTGCTGTCACAGGGGCGGCCCGTTTTATGATCAAAGAGCTATCGTACCATAACCTCGAGCTGGAGCGCAGTCGGATGGAGGAGCAAGGAGTCAACGGGCAGGACGTCTGGCCCTTCATAGTCATGATGGATGATTCCTGCGTGTTGTGGAACTCCCACCCCCTACCGGATCCTACCTGGTACTGCAGTCTGCATTCTACACTGAGTAATTCGGAGTGGGGGTTGCCAGGGGCAGGTTGGCAGTCAGAATTGGGGGGGTTGTCATTTGATTGATCAACTAGATATATTAAATGTAACCATACCATTTTTCACAAGCAAGGGGCCCTAGGCTGTATGCATTACTCTGCCCCTGAATGTCGCTACCACAGCACACTTACAATGTCCACATCACACTCAACACAAGTCGTAAAGGAAAGCCCACTACAATGAAACACCCCATCGCCCATTGCAGACAGGGCTGTTCTTACTGGCCCGTGCTGTCATTAAAATGGAAGGAAGAAAGGACTGGCAGGTGTTTATGGTACATTATGGTAAAGTGTTATGCTCATGAAAAAACAAGCATAACGAAAAAGAGTAGGTCTCCCGTAGGACCTGTTATAGGACATGAAAGTGGCCAATTGAAAATGGCCACTGCTGACTTGGTGAGTAATTGCCCAGAACTGACCCTGTAGGATGGGTGTTGACCAGCTGATTACCTGGACATAAAATAAAATAAATACTCCCTCCTTAAACCCTCTCTCATTCCACTTCATGGCCCTGTGTCTTCATCAGAGAAGAATAAATAATAATTAAATCTAATTTAATCACCGGGTCCTGTAAATTAATTGTAATTGTTACAGAAATCCAAAAATTAGACCAAAGAATCAAGTATCATTAAATCACAAGCGCTTTTTCCTCAAAATTTATATAGTTGTTTGTGTTTCTATAACATTTGATGCATCACCCTCAGGTCATCATTTTTTTGTTAGCTTGTACTCATGCTTAGTTCTGTGTTGATTGTTCTTGGGGGATGCAGCCCTTGGGGAAGTTGTTCAGAGTCATATTCTAATCCTTTTCACTCTTTACAGTGATACCACAGACGTGTCGCTGAAAGCAGTCCTACAGCACATGGAAGCCACGCCCAAAATCAGCCGCTACGCCTTGTGTGGTGTTCGGAAGTGGAGTAGCCGCCTGGCCCCCGCTGCCACGTCCTTCTCTCGCTGCCACGTCCACGACTTTGTCATGCTTAATGTGGACCTGACCCAGAACGTCCAATACGACCTGAACCGCTACGGCCACGAGGAAGTGGACTTCAACCTGCGTGTCAATGCCGGCGGGCTCCTCATCTGCCGCTTCAACCACTTCAGCTTCATGAAGAAACACCTGACCACAGGGGGGCGCAAGGACACTATCATCAAACCCAAGCTTCTGGTAAACAGGCTCAGAAGCATGCAACATGCATCACAGTGACACGCATCACAAGTGCATACCATCGAGGCTTAGTATTGCTTTTCGTTCTTGGCGCGGGTTCATTGGTCTGGGGACCCACTCAGAAATCACTTTGGGACCCCAGTCCCACCTCATATGTTTCAACAACGTAATAAAGAGCTTGCGATTAGAGTCAGAAGATCGTAACTAGCCAGCTGGTTAGCAAAACATGCTGCTTTATGATTTGCTAAATGAGGAACATTCATTTAATATCTTGTTTGGTGACACTCCTGTTCCGTGACAGGTATCCAAAGGCCTCGGTTCCCTCAGCCCCTCACAGTACGTGTGCGCCCCAGACAGCGAGCACATGCTGCTAGCTGCTCCACCCCAGGTCCTTCTGGAGACCTTCCTGCAGCACAGTGGCAGCGAGCTGTTCCCCAAAGCCGTGAGAAACGGCAGCAATCCTCTGCTGTCTATCGACAGCTACCTTAACATTGGCCCAGAGGTAATCAGCTCATCATCCCAGAAGATGAAACATGTCCTCCATCTAGAACAGTTAGAACAACTAGAACAACCTTTAATGGGATGAATTTCTATTTTCATTTGTGTATTTAACTGAGTTACAATTTGAAATCCTAATAACTGTCATGTGTTTTTTCAGTATCTCATGCTTGGGTGTTGCCACTTTTCTAAGTGAGGTGTTCATCAGTGGCTTCTTACTCGTTTGTTCATTATTATTCAGATTGCAGTATGCTACATCAGCTCCAGGCCTCACTCATCCAACCTGGACCACAGGGGCCTTGTGTTCAGTGGACTCCTCCTCTACCTCTGTGACTCGTTTGTGGTGCCCAGTTTTCTCAAGAAGTTCAAATTTCTCAAAGGTAACTGGGCCGAGGGGGTGATTCCAAATTAGTTGTTGGTCTATCTGATCAATGTAAAGTAGGACCTGCTCATATGTTCACTCATAAGTCTAGGTTGTGAAGAGTGTCAACATGTGAGCAGATTTGCTTCACTCAAGGTGCTTTCACACAGAAGTTCTGGAACCTAGACCCCATTTACAAGTTATTGGGCTGTCTGGATTGGGGACTTTTGTAGCTCCTAGCCACTTTCATGCGCCACTTTCACGCCACACAACAGGAACTGGGACCTTAACACTAAATAAGCATGGGAGACGTGAACACAACAAAAGTTTCTGGTTCTGGAAAAGTTTCTGTGGTGTGAAAGCACCCTTATTCAGCCTTAGGTTCCAAAGAAATTTGAGCTTCAGTTCAGGTTACTGAGGTTACTCTGGAGCACTTTTAGCAAGTCATATGACAAGCTTCTCTCTTTGTTTATGGTCAGGTGCTACCCTATGTGTGATCTGCCAGGACCGCAGCTCCTTACGGCAGACCATCGTGAGGCTGGAGCTCGAGGATGAGTGGCAGTTTCGTCTGAGGGATGAGTTCCAGACAGCCAACGCCAATGAGGACCAACCTCTCTACTTCTTAACGGGTCACCACATCTAATACAGGGAACAATTTGAGGGCCTCCTTACCCTCCCGAACTGCAAATGATAATCACATGTTGATACACAAGATAGACTAACAATCATCTCCCAAAATATCACCAAAGAGGCCATTTCTGACCTATGATGGCCCAATGACCTCACTGACTGGTGTCTTAGCACAGCGGCCATGTCCCATAAATTAACAGCCTAGGTGTGTGTGTGTGTGTGACTAAAAAAACATTATTTTCATTCTTGATTAATATTTTTTAATATAAAATATTCATACAGCTAGATATTTACAAAAGAACCAAGGGTGCAATCCTTACTCAGGAATGTAGCAGTACTGCTCCAAGGGGACTTAGACCTCCCTCCACCTGCTACTGGGCTGTTTCCCTCAGTTACCCCATGAGGCATTTTACCCTCCAACCTGATGAAGGTGCTGAATGGACCCAGCAAGACCAGAACTGTTGGAGGGGGCTGGACTGAATAATATTTTATTGCTCTGTAGTGAAATATTCATAATGATTTGGCAATGCTATGCTGATTTACATCTGCAAGAGAACCTCTCATCTGTAGTAAGGGATGTAGTAAGACCGATTAAGAGGAGTGTACCCTGCAATCCTGGCTTGTTCCTTGCCAAGCTGTGGACAATTCTGATTAGGACAAGCGTGTACAGAAAAATGGATGGATTGATGGACTAAGAGGAACCTGAGGTAAAAAGTCACAAACCAAGTCTGGCAACCCGCACAGCTGTTATGCTTTTGCCCACTTAGCCCAGCGGGCTGTAATGGTCCCATTACTCAGAGAGCCTCTTCCCAATATAGCTTTGTGTTTCTGTACTAGTGCAAAACAAAGTGCTTCTCTAAGTATGGAGTCATCACCTGAGTAAAAGTTATATAACTGTACATGACTTTGAACTTTACTGATATTTTACAAAACTCACTGAACCGTGTGTTTTATTTGATTTTGGGTAATAACTTGGTGGAACAAAGTGTACTGGGTACTAGTGCAGTGAGCCTTTGAATTCTTTATAATAGTCAGAAAGTGAGGAATAATTGAAGAGCAAACTTGTAAAACTCAGTCCATTTGTTGTTGTTTTAAAGGCTTCCTCATCATATGTTACAGTATTGGGGACCAAAACTCATTCAGTCCTCTTGTAATCTAATGAAGAACTTTTGTTACATTTCCAAAACGGATTAAAGCGATACTTATGAACTTATCCCGTCTACATATCCCTTGGACTGAGTTTTGAAACTAATCTAAGCCTGTTACAGTTCTGAATAAATTTGATTCAGATTTAAACTTGTGCAAAGGCAAAAAATATTTAATATATTAAAGAAATGTTACTATCATTATTTCCAAATAGAGTACTGTGCAGAAGTCATAGGCCTCCAAAGAAAATTATATGTAACGCTGCTTAACTAGGCAGTATGTGTATATAACCCCAAAACACTACTCAAACTTAGAATATATACAAACTAATGGAATAAAAAGTAGTCTTTTCTCTTCTCTGAAAATGCAATACCATCCTGTTGTATAAACAGAAGAGCATCGCTTTGCTTCCCAAAGCTGTCCTCAAGGGCTCTCCACTCATCCCAGATATTTATTACAATTCTCCACCAGCTCACTTAATTAACTTAATTAGATAACTTAATTAGATAAGTTATTAGTTAGATAAGTTATTGATTAGTGAAACAAGGTCTGCTAGTGGCCTAGTTCAAGAAATACAAGGGTGTGTTGGACTGTTACTGCACATACTGGGGTAACTTGAGAGGTTTTGAAAAGGCTAAGCCAACAAATTCAGACGGACACCATAGTTTTACAATAACATTACATTAAACAGCAATTTAAACAAGCTTTTCTTTGGTAGCCTAAGACTTGTGCTCAGCACTGCAAAATCAACCTAATATTCCACCATTTATGTATATATCTTTATGAATTTACTTAATGAGGAAGTGTTATTTATTGTATTCAATTTCATAATAAAAATTAATTTTGTATGATGCTCTGATTGTATTAAGTACAATATTCTAGCTTGAGGTGAACCTTCTAGGCTGCAGTAGACGGACTTTACAGGAATGCTTGCGCTATACATGCTTTTAATTAATCTATAGCATGATTAACATCAGCGGATCTGTACATTTATAAATGTTGGATTTTTTTTTTTTTTTTTACAAGTGATAAAAGAGCAAATGATACAAATTTAAAGACACACCTTCAGCAGTTTTGCTTTAACTAGCCTATAACAGTAACAAATTATCAGATGCCTGAATTATTGTTTTGCTTCTATGTGCTTCAAATTGATGACACGCATTGTAACTTGTTACAATGACAGTAAAGGTACTTAATTCTTATTCTGGCTGTAGATGCAGCGCAGACACATTGAAACACTGCAGATGTTTCTGGAAACTCTTAGGACAGTAGTTAGTTCCATCTAAGTTTCCATGTACCTAAGGCTCAGTGACGATGAAGCTAGAGGAAATAATAGGAGTGACGTGGGTGCCAAGAAGTGAGAAAGACGTCATGAACAGCTCTGCCGTTAAAGCTGAAGGGGCAGCCCATAGAACCGAGGTTAGCAGACGTGCTAAAGCTGGGTGATTGCTCCCGTCGACCAGAACCGCGAAGACACTAAGCTGATGACTGACCCGGGCAGGGGTAAAGAAGAGGAGGAATATATATATGCCTCATACATCAGCGCCCATACAGATTTCAGTATGAGACAAACTAGATTTCCTTTTCTAAGATTTCATTATCTTTCTGTATGATTTGAATATACCATACACATTTGGACATTTTAAATGCATCATACCCTTTGATTTACAGGAGACTGGGACATGGGGGGGGAGGGGTGTACCTAATAAATACAAATATTGTTTAGTAAGCACTTCAGATACAGCACGTAATATTGTAGACTGGAATAGCATTTATCAAATTTAGGCAAAAGAAAAGTGGAAAAGAAAACATGACAGTTTTCACGAATAATTTCTTACCAATGTAGTAGAATTTCCATCTATATATATCTATAAAACATAAGGGTGTATTTCATTATGTAAATCCATAGATTATACGTGAACAAAAATAATTCATGTACACACAAACAGAAGCACCAAGCTGACCTGGCCTAATACACACACACAGAAGCAGGATCCTGAGGTGCTTTGTCGTGTGGGGGGCACGACAAAGTACTGTACCTGTGCATGCTGCCCAAGCTGACCTGGCCTAATACACACACACAGAAGCAGGATCCCGAGGTGCTTCGTCGTGTGGGGGGCACGACAAAGTACTGTACCTGTGCATGCTGCCCAAGCTGACCTGGCCTAATACACACACACAGAAGCAGGATCCCGAGGTGCTTCGCTGTGTGGGGGGCACGACAAAGTACTGTACCTGTGTATGCTGCCCAAGCTGACCTGACCTAATACACACACACAGAAGCAGGATCCTGAGGTGCTTTGTCGTGTGGGGGGCACGACAAAGTACTGTACCTGTGCATGCTGCCCAAGCTGACCTGACCTAATACATACACACAGTACTGTGTAAAAGTCTGAAGCAGTCAAAGAAAATGCTTAAGGCTACAAAGGTAACAAGCATTTCTTCTGTGCTCTAGAAGTTACTGATTTCTGGTTGACCCTGGACCCCCAGAGGTTTTCGGTTCCTCTCTTTCATTGCCATCTGGCCTCCTTCCATTTTTTTGTCTTCCCTTTTCCCAGTTTTTGTATTATTCTTGTAATTTGCTTGTATTCTACATCATCAGTCTAAATGATACTGTAATAATCCACAGCCTAGGGACCCGCGGGGTCGAACCCACGGAGTGCGGCACAGGACAAGATTTGATGGGTGAATGCGGGTGCGGGCGGTAAGGACCTCATGTATGTGCGGGTTGCGGGAGAATAAAATTAATCGCGGGACTCCCGCAAATTGGAATTCTCTTGGAATTCATTTATTAAAAACAAATACTATATTATTTATCTATTGCACAAAAGCAACAAGAACGACTAAATTAAAATAAAAACAATTTACAGGCACAAGGTCGGAAGCTATTTCTCGCGTGGTTCATGCGCAGAACTATAGGCTATAGGCCCACACCAAGGCAAAATGTCTGAAGAGCACGACGCAGGTGGAACGCTTATGTTACAGATATTAGTTCATTATTAAAGAAAAGAACATACAAAACTACAAAGCCAAACAAAGGAAAATCTGATATTTGGAAATGTTTTTCGATAGTATGTGACAGCGATGGAAAGAACCTTCTTTTTGCGAGCTGCGACAAATGCAGCAAAATATTCACATACAGCGGGCAGAAGTCTGGAACTTCTAACATTTTTATATATACTCAAAAGGGAAACAAGTGAAACAAATAACAGCGTAGCGGGAAAAATAAAACTACTTATGTGTTTACCTGCGAGATTTTCCGGGCGGAAGAGGGACAAAACTTGAATACTGCGGGCGGGAGCGGGAGAAAATAATATATATTTTTGCGGGAGCCGGCAGGAGCGGGACTGAAAAATCCGTCTCGCGCAGGTCTCTACCTCAGCCGTTACATGCATTTGCTGAATTTCAACACCAGCAAGCTTAATTGACTTCATTAGTTAAATACCATGATGAGGTATTGATTAGCCAAACATGGTGTGCTAGTGGTCGAGTCAAAAAATACACGGGTGTATTGGATGGTTGCTGCAAATGACACACTTTAACAGATAAGATCATAGTTCTATACCAACATGAATATCATCAAAACACCAGTGTCAAAGATGCCTAAGACTTTTGCACAGTACTGTATATATACTCACCAGCCACTTTATTAGGTATACCTGTCCAAATGCTCATTGATGCAAATTACTGATCAGCCAATCACATGGTGGCAACTCAATGCATTTAGGCATGTAGACATGGTCAAGATGAACCGCTGCAGTTTAAACAGAGCTTCAGAATGGGGAAGAAAGGTGATTTAAGTGACTCTGAACGTGGCATGGTTGTTGGTGCCAGACGGGCTGGTCTGAGTATTGCAGAAACTGCTGATCTTCTGGGATTGTCAC
>JAODKM010000001.1:26219273-26271514 GCA_026780845.1 Petrocephalus sullivani
AGGCAGTTCTGAAGGCAAAAGGGGGTCCAACCCGGTACTAGCAAGGTATACCTAATAAAGTGGCCGGTGAGTGTATAGCCATGGCCCTTTATAGTTTAAACTGGTGTTTCTCAAACCAGTCCGCAGGGATCTCCATGGACCTCCATGGACCTTGATTTTACTCCCAGCCAACTCCCAGGGAATTGGGAGAAAGCAGAAAAGTAGACTTTCTGGGGTTCCCCAGGGTTTGAAAAACACTTTTTAAACTAGAATAAATGAAGTCTTTTCTTGCACTGTAACACTTTCGCATCCAAGAACAGTTTCACTATTAAGTCACAAAGTTCATCATGCTACATCTGCAATGAGAATCTTTTTCACGCTTTCATAATGTTTATTCCTGTCTTAAAACTCTCAAGATCTAAAATGTTCGTCCAAACTCATCAGCATCATCCTTAGGGTGTTGATGGTATATAGAACACCTGTTGCTTACATATTAAAGGTTATATACAGTGGGGAAAATAATTATTTGATACACTGCCGATTTTTCAAGTTTTCCCACAAACAAAGAATGGAGAGACCTGTCATCATAGGTACACCTCAACTGTGATAGACAGAACCTAAAAATAATCTAGAAAATCACATTGTATGATTTGTAAATAATTTGCATTTTATTTTGCATGAAATAAGTATTATCACACCAACCTGCAAGAATTCTGTTACTTCGTCTTTAAGAAGCCCTCCTATCCTCCACTCGTTACCTGTATAAAAGACACCTGTCCACTATGGACAAAACCAAAGAGCTGTCAAAGGACACCAGGAACAAAACTTTAGACTTGCACAAGGCTGGGATGGGCTACAAGACAATAGGCAAACAGCTTGGTGAGAAGGCAACAAAGGCTGGCGCAATTATTAGAAAATGGAAGAAACTCTGTCTCCCTCGGACTGGGGCTCCCTGCAAGATCTCGCCTCGTGGAGTATCAATGATCATGAGAAAGGTGAGGGATCAGCCCAGAACTACACGGGAGGACCTAGTCAATGACCTGAAGAGAGCTGGGACCACAGTCTCAAAGGTTACCATTAGTAACACACTACGCTGTCCTGGATTTCAATCCCGCAGCACCATGCAAGGTCTTCCTGCTCAAGCCGGCACATGTCCGGGCCTGTCTGAAGTCCTGGATGATCCAGAGGAGGCATGGGAGTAGGTCATTTGGTCAGATGAGACCAAAATATAACTTTTTGGTATAAACTCCACTTGCTTGTTGTTTGGAGGAATAGAATGTGTACAATCCCAAGAACACCATTCCAACTTTGAAGCATGGGGGTCGTGAGGGTGCTTTTCTGCAAAGGGGACAGGACGACTGCACCGTATTGAGGAGAGGATGGATGGGGCCATGTATCACAAGATTTTGGGCAACAACCACCTTCCCTCAGTAAGAGCATTGAAGATGGGTTGTGGCTGGGCCAGCACGACAATGACTTTTTTTTTTTAGATTGTCTCTCACAGTTAATGTGGTCCTACGATGAAAATTACAGCTCAATTCTTTGTAAGTGGGAAATCTTGAAAAATCTGCAGTGTATCAAATACTTATTTTCCCCACTGTATGCATGTGTGCATATATGCAGTTTAAAAAGTACTTTTTAAACATTTGTATAGCCCTAATTGATCAACAAAGAAATTATTTATTTTTGTCATATATACATCTGAAAATACCAATGAATCACAAAGTATTTCGACAGTCTTATGAGGATGCCTACACCAATTTACCTCTGTCTGAAAATCAGCATCTTCCTTTCCCAAAGTCCAGAGGGTTTCCAAAACGTCGAATTGCCAGAACTTTAATAACCTTACTTCTGACATCAACGTTGCTAATTAAAACATAAATCCTAGCAAAAACCTATAAAATTAGACATCTAAGAATCTGTTCAGGTCCATACAGACTGACAAAACATGAGGTTGGCCAATGGACAGGTTCAAACTAGTGATGACATTGAAAGCGACTTCAAATGTGGGTCTGGTCACAAGACAGACCCCTCAGATCTAACTGGAGTTTTCGACAAATTTAGACTCTTAGTGCAGTCCATGCCCTGTAAGGTCGATATGAATCTGACCATGAGATTTTGTAAACTCTTCAAAACATCTTGACAGCTCACTTTAGCAATAACATTAATACACTATTTAGCTAAATCACTAAGCCGTCTTTCAGTTAGGCTGGGTTTAAGAATATTGGTGCAAAAGTGATGTTTTTCAGACAGGTCCAAGTCAGATGTTAGATTAACGCAACCCTTTAAATGACAGACTAGGGAAGGACAGACACTACAACCCAATGATCCAACAGTTCTCAGTGGGTTTATTCATCTACATGCAGATCAGAAAAACTGTAATGCAGTCTGGCTTTCAGGAGTGGAAATATTGCTCAGTATACCATGGTACAGGTGTTATTATTCTCCCTGCCGCATTAATTCACACTGTGAGTTAGTTATCTGCATAGAGTCCAAGCTACAACCTCCAGTTTACGTCAGGCTACACGCACTAGTCGGAAGCTGAAGCGGGGGGTTCTGAAGCAAGTTAGATGAGTCAAGATCATTACGGAACCCAAACTTACTGTGATGTGAAACCTAGTTCCCTTTAATTTTATACATAAATGGATGAATTAACCCCTATTGGTGGGGTCTCAAATTCCATATAAAGGCATTCAAACTGATAACTTGTAGATGTCAGCTGTAAAATACTCAATACACTGCACACAGATTGCAATAAAACGTAAAAGATCTGCATGTTGATCAGAAACAAATTCAGGAATGGAAGTGAAACTCAGAATCCAGTACATCTGAGTAAGGAATGACAAGTCACATATTCTTGGTTAAGCTATTGCGATCTATAGTCCGCGACTCCAATTCTAGCAACTAAATAAAGCCGGTCCGTGCAAACTAAACGAAAACTGCACTTTAAGCATGGATCCATAATTAAGGAGAAATTCCCCTTTGCAGAAGAGTGAACATTCTGATGAGCTGCTCCATAGGAAAGAAGTGAAGTCCAGGAACTATTTCTGAGAGCAGGTTTTTTTTTTTTTTTTTTTTAAATCTCCACCAATTGAAGTTCAAAAGAACATTGTCTCTCAAGTAACATGTTCTTTCAGGAGGGGAAGCTGGTGCCCCACTGCAGAATCCTTACACATGGCTAAAGCAGTTGGCCAGAAGTGCATAGAATGACTACAAGTAAGGACTTAAAACGGGGAAATTGTGCCAACAAGTAAACAAACGTATTAAAGCTCTTTTAGGATTTTAAGTGAAGTGAATTTACTGTTTTTTAGTCTTCTGCCATTAAAAAGGACCATGCATGTAAACTTTTAAATACATCCAATAAAATATTTTAAAAGTATTTTCTCTGTTTAAAAATGCTTTAACAAAATATGCTTTGTCTCAAAATACTTAGAGCTATGGGGTTAAAGGGAAAATAAAATATCTTTAAAAACAACAACTTGCCATTTAACCACCTGAGTTTAAAAACCAGTAGAAATGCTTAAGTGTTTCCCCGGCTGGAGGGAGGAGTTTTCTAGCGGTAGCGTAACGGAGCTTTCCAGCCAAGCTCAATGCTGCTGGATTACAGGAAAGAGGAGTCAGGAATTTGGCCAATCCGGGTGCTGCTGTGCTCTGTGGCTACCAATCATGCGAGTCTCGTCTTTCTCCCAATCACAACATGTTCGGAGTCTGGCGGCTCGACCGCGTGCCGCTCACAAAGTTATAGACGAGGAACTGGGAGGTCCCGCAGTAGTGTGTGGCAAAGAGCTTTCCGTCGGGAGTGGGGTCTGAAAAGGCAATCTCTTCTTTACTCAGGTGTGAACCGTAGATGAAGTTGTTCCTGTGGAGAGGTGGCAGACAGGGGAGGCGTTACGCTGAATTTTACTCTCACAGGCAGAAACCTTAAAACAACAAGCAATATCTTAAATGGATAACAAATGCAACCATGACAAAACTGAACATAATTGACATTCTACCATTATAATTAGGGCTGTTCAGTTCTCTTAGGGAGGTCTAGGACAGTGGCAGAATCAAACATTTTGCATTCTGCAGTGTAATCAAACCCCCACAGCCTCCCAAGTTCATCAAATTTAGTTTTCTTTTTTATTATTTAATCAACATTAGTTGTTTCAGGTTCTTTATAAGATATGACATGGCGACAATCAGGTTTAGGATTTTAAGGTGGGTAGCTTAAGACGGGTCATAATTCCTAGACAGGGGACAGCCTCATCATTAGCCAATGGTATCCATCCAGAGGCCAAACAGCTTTCAGCAGTATACAGGGGGTGAGGAGGCTCACCTGAGACACTCGATCATGCGCGAGGCGATGCCCTTCCTCCTCATCATGCTGAAGACCCAGATACGGCTAATGCCGCAGAGGGCCGGCTCGGGGCTGGTGGAGCAGCACCAGGCCCTCTGACGCTCGAACATCACCATCTCGCCCTCAGAGCACTCCGGGGTCGCCTCTTCAATCACCCTGAAGCCCTGCGGAGGTAGAAGGAAACAAAATAAACACCCCACTACAAATAAAATCCAGGTATAGACACCGAATCACAAGTAGGGAAAGACAAGCAGTCCCGGGGGAACAAACAACCCATGGGACTAAACTGACTGCTAACGAATTAAAGAATGATCCAGAACAGCCAATCTGCTTGTGACAAGCCCAAAACCGGCTGTCACATGAAGGATGTCATGTGACCTTTCCCTGCACAACATCAGTACACAGCATCACCAGAGGGGTGTTCCACAAAGGCAGATTTCTCAGTTAGCTGAGAAATGTAAGCTAAAAGTAACTTAAGCTAGAAGTCGTGACTGTCCAATAAGAGTTTAAGGAGCATTCCTACTGGACAGCAGCTTTAATTGTATCTTAAAACTGGCAGATTTTTTTAACAAGACCATACATGCTGTAAGTATGCCATTTACAGTGACATTTCCCAGTGGTATTAACAAATAAGCCATTCATACAGTAAGGTAAACCAGCATTTTACAACCCGGTCCTCAGGGACGGCCATATGGTCCGGGTGTTTGCTCCCTCCCAGCTCCCTGCCAGACAGTCCACATTTTTGCTCCCTCTGGGAGCTGGGAAGGAGCAAAAACGAACTGTTGGGGGGTCCCCAAGGACCAGGTTGAGAAACACTGATGATAACAGTAGCAGGAGATTGTGATGATCTGTGTATTTTAATAATTGGTGAGAAATGTAGTTTGTTTCAGTTATTTTGCATTTTAAGAACCAAGTAATTTAGGGGAAATAGTCTAGCAATCGATCAAAAAGACAATGAAAAGCAGGACATTTAACAATGGCCTTTCCTAGTCAACTCCCACCCACCCTGGAAGCCTTATCACAGACTATACCAGCAATAAGAGAGGACTACAGTCTGTTGCTGGTTTTCGCTTCATAAAAGTACATATAAACTGTTAAAATGTTTTTGTATTCTCAGATTCGCAAAACATACAAAAATTCACATACTATATCTACCAAAAGGAGAAATCATTATTTGCAACAAACTGAAAATGAACTGCTAAAATTCCTTATAATTTAACAACTGCCAGTCAACTAATCTTGTGTGTGCGAGACTTCCTGCTGTCAAGAAGTAAACAAACAATAACAGCTACTTTATGTGCCTTCCAGCCTGAAATTAAAAGAAAATATGTATGATCTTCCTGCATGGCAGTTCTGACAAAATGTATTCAGTCAAGGTGCTTCAAAACTGACGATTCACTTTCCAATAGATCATTCAATGCCAACAACTTTTACAACCTGCTTTGAATACAGGATTTCAGGCCCTTGATACACTGTCCTTTTGAAACAGAGCTTCGATGAAACACTGGGCTTACTTCTATAGAGCATAATAGCAACTGAAACAAGTGCCAAAGAAATGCAAAGCAGACATCCAAGCAGAATGCAATCTTATTAGACAAGCAAAAATGGTAAGGTAAGCATTATAACTGACAAAATGTAAGGATTTTGTACAATCAAGATGGGCGAGACACACACTTAGGGTTATAAAAACAAGTCAAAATAAAATCTAACTGCAAACTGAGTGCCAGAAAAAGTTGCTGTCCAAACTCCCAATAGACATCAAAGATGCTTGACTTAGAGCTGGGCGGTAAGACCAAAATTCTATATCACGGTATTTTTTAAAATTATGACGGTTTCACGGTATTCAACGGTATTTTTTTTTGCCCCATGCATCAGTGGGTGTTAACCATATTTTCCACTTCAATTATTGCAGTAGACTGGCTAGCAATAACCTATTCTACTGTCATGAGAATTATAGATTGTACAAAAAAATAATAATTTGCACACAAGTAATACAGGTTTGCATGGCCCCATGAAGTGATAGTTTTCAAGGGGGTGGCACTAATGAAGAGAAGGAATCGCACTGCATGACAGTTGCAGTCAAAATATAGAACCTATTTATTGAACAAATTTCGCAAACAACTTAAAAACTAAAATTTTCAAGCATCCAAAGAGGCATTTAGACTTATATAGACATTATATCCAGAGGTGCTTGTCAAAAGTATTGCACTGAACAAGTCTTAGAAAAGGAAAAAAGTGAATATTTTTTGTAAACCAACTACACTGTTAATGTAAACAATTTCGGTGACAACTTTAGCTCAACAGTGTTTGTAATAAATGGTTGTCTGACATCCGACCATTTAAAACCGAAATATCTCCAGACAACAGACACAGCAAAAGTTCTTCTGTGTCTTCTACAGCTTCTCTATCCATTTTCACCGCTCAGTAACTCTCCTGCATTCGTTTATCTCTTTCCGAGTCGCAACTCGGACAAAAACGTCCCTTCTTGTCGGAAACGCCCTTTTTCTGAGGTTGAAGTCGGATTTGTACGAGATTTCCCGTGATGTCAATTCAACATGGTAGCTTAAACAGTTAATAATAAGTACTTTACTGCTTCTCTCTTTTACAGATATTTCAAAATGTTTATATAATTAAATGTATTACTAGGTATGAATGTAATCACATGCAGTCTTTTATGTGAAGTAATAAATGTCTTTCCATGAGCTTTCATGCTCCGATCACGATAATAACAGCGTGTTCGTGGAGGCAGCCATGTCTGTTCCGAGTCGTGTAGCTTGAATGGGAAATTGGTCAGTTGTGACGTGTCGCACCTCGGACTTCGTCGGGATAATCGAATGCACCATAACGCATCCTTTGCATGAATGTTCAGCGGTGTACCAGTAAAACTGGTCCCCCCTTAAACAATTTCCGCTGCACCATGTTCTGGACGTTGTTTAGGCTATTTAGGGTAGGGGTGTGCAAAAAAAATTGCGATTCGCTCTCTACTGATTCAAAATCGATTCATACAGAACACAAAATCGACTCATATTTCCCATTTTGTAACAGCGCGAGGGGAACTGGTTTTCCGGATAGGAGTATGCCAATCCTATAGATGGCGCATTACCAGTTTCTGCTCAGATAGTAACGTGTTCATTTAAGTTATTTAATTTAAGTTGAAGGTTTGCAGTTTATATTTGCAACAGTTTATAGTTTTTTGTAATGCGACTATTATCTCAGGGCTGTATTTCCTATCAGACTGATGAAAAATAAAAAATGGATGTTTTGAATTGAGAATCGTTATGAATTGAGAATCGTCTTGAATCGAGAATTGGTTTTGAATCGAATCATGAGCCCAAGAATCAAAATCGAAATGAATCGTGAGGTTTTCTGAATTGTGCACCCATAGAAATGACCCCAGGGGATTTGTCCAACATCCTAGATCAATGCTGAAGCCTAGCACTGTCTGCTGAACGCTAACACTGCACAAATTGTCTTGTTAAAGTATCCCACTGCAGGATGCATTCCAATAGAGGAAAGGAGATTTAACCTTATTTTAAGGATATTCTATTGAAAAAGAAGCAACAAATCATAGTGCACCTGCCTATACAGCTGCCATTAAAATCAGGTTATAGTATTTTAAGAAGAGCAAGTGTAATACTAATCAGAACATTTATCAGCGAATAGGACTGTTCATATGGGGAGAAGATTAAAAAACAAGAGTGACTATTATGAAACAGAATAGCATGCAAATGCAAGGCTAAATATATAATTCACCCAGAAAACAATTTCTTCTACATGATGTTAGGGAATGTTCAAAGCTATATATTTACGTATATAGTGCACATTTGCTGCTCAAGTCCCAGGTTTTGGCATGGCCATTACCTCTTGGATATGCTCAGCAATGAGGCATCCAACCACCTTTTTGTCATTGGAGATGAAAAGAAAGGTCTTAGTTTGAGACGGACTCTTGGTTTCCACCTGTTGAAAGCCCAAGTCATTGTCCACCATCTCACGGATCTCCTCCACCTGAGGGAAAGGGAGAAGGAGAAAAAATAACTCAAAGGGTTTCAATAGCAAATTTCCCTGCGATGGGTTAGTGCTCCGTCCTGGGATATTCCCTGAATTATGCCCATAGCCTTTGGGATATGCCCAGGACTCTTGTGACCCAGCATAGGAGAACTGGGTATAAAAAATGGATGGATAGATGGAGGTACATCTCAATCAATTACCTAGGCTAATTTAACTCAGAATAACAATCAAGGAAAAGACCTAAACAGGAGTGTGTGCTTGCGTGCACTGAAGATACCTTTTTCAGTGCATATTTAGGATCATCCGGAAGAACTAGGATGATCTTGCCATCTGGATATTCTCCCAAAATCCTCTCTTTCTTCCATCCCTAGAAGTGAAAGGGGGATGAAAATTTATTTTAGAATACAAAATTCTGTATCTAATTGGACCTCTAGGAATCCATGACCACATAAGACCATTCCACCACATCACTCACAGGCTTTCCATATCTGGCCAAAAATAAAAATGGGGTCAACTGCTTCAGTGACTGTGCAATTCCAAAAAATGGAAAATTTTAATTTGAAATAGAACGTATGCCACTCATGCCTGTACTTGCATGGATACTATTTACACCTTAAAAAATGGGCTTTGTGGGTTAGGAGACAGTGCCTGCGATTGACTGGTCACTGGCTCAAATCCTGTGATCGGCTGAGCAATTTCAATATTGAAGCCTTTCGCAAGACTCTTAACCCCCAATTTCTCTAGGGACTAGCTGACCCAGCTTACTCAAAGGAAATATGTTGCTTTGGATAAAAGCGCCAGCTAAATAAATATGTAGAGTCCTACTTTTAAATAGTTTTATATAAGTAAAAATAGTAGGGTGCAGGAATAATCTTTAATTTAACAAACTGTATACCGTAACCCAAGGTTCCCCAACTCTGTCTTCGGGGACTGACAGACAGTCCACGTTTTTGCTCCCTCCCAGCTCCCTGCCAAGCAGTCCATGTTTTTGCTCCCTCCCAGCTCCCTGCCAAGCAGTCCATGTTTTTACTCTGCCAGGAGCTAGGAGCTGGGATGGAGTAGAAAATGTAGACCGTTCCAGTGGTCCCCGAGGACCGGGTTCGAGAACACTGCTCTAACCCAGGTTACATAAAAATCTATGAGTGCAATCTCTCGCAGGCAGAGCAGCAAAGTGCACGCCATGTGTGGAGGCACACTGAGACACAGGCCCTTGAGATGCTCACCACGTATCGGACGGCGCTGATAAACTGGTTGTGGAAGAGAAGGTGCTGGGACTCGTCTTCAGGGTTGGACGCGGAGTACAGCATGCCACACACACTGCACGTCACCACACCAAAGTGCTTCTGTCCCGCATCCTAGGGAAAAGCAAAGATCGGACACAAGCCATTGGATGTGTCACATGACAGCATGAGCACCAATTGGACAGGGAGAAAAATAGGACTCATAACAGCTCCACTGCCTTCCAATTTTTTTCCCCAGAAACATTAGAAAGTGGAACCGAATGGTGAACTCACTATGATAGCCTGCTTTCCACTCTTATCTGCCTCCTTCAACCGTTTGATGTCTTTGTGCAGATGGGATTCGGCTGCATGGGCACTGGCACTGGACAAGGGTGAACCGGGAGATGATGCGCTGCTGCAATGTAACACACAAACCCAGATAGAGTGGCATGTCCAGACATCACAAGTAAACCACACAAGCACAGGGTAATGTCACTTTGCACATTTTTAGGCTTAAACAAAAGGCTGCAGTAACTTACTCATTCTTCTGCAGTGCCTTGATATTGGGGTCTCCTGTAGCAGAGACAAAAAAAAAAAAAAAGGACTCTTCAAAGCATAATCTAGACATCATATGTGCAAAATGACGATAAAGCATACAAAGTCATTATATCTTGGAGGAGAAATTTGTTAACGTTAAGGTTACATTTGGAACTGGAAAACTGAAAGGCAAACATACCAGCAGTCATCTGGTTACACTTTTGCTTATCCGGTGCAGTTACAGGTGGTCCTCTGGCTGGTAGCGAAGAAACAACGCTTTTGCTTGCCTATAAAGCAAATAAAAGAAAACGGTGTATTATCGTTGTCCGAGGACATGGTTATTTCTGCTGTCTGGGAGAACCCACAGACTCCAGGCTAGCTCTTACCATGTTTCTCAAGTCGCTTTTGGGGCCAGGCTCTGGAGTTGCCTGGTGAGTACTGACTTTCCCAGGAATTTGTTCCGGTTCATCATCCATGCCATCAAGTTCAAAGTCATCTGGTGAGTACTTGGGCCGCGGGGTGTAGGGTTTGTATTCTGTCATGGGCTTGGATTTTTGAACACTAACACCATTAGGCATTGGGGGTGCTACAGGAGGCAGCGAACTCTTGTTCTCACTTCCTGACAGCTTGGGAATAGTCTCCTTAATGGTAGTTGTTGTTGATGGAGAAGCTGGAGATTGGCTGTTAAGCGCAGGGCAAACTTTATCTGGCTCCCGTGTGTCCGACGAAAGCTTTTTAATGGCCTCTTCTGTTTTGAGCTGTTTCATTCTGGTCCACGACAACTTCTCCCGCTGCAGCTCAGTCTGCCGTAGCTTCTGGAAGCGAGACAGTTTCTTCTTTTCGTTTGCTTTTAAAGGCACGGTAATTTGGCTTAGGAAGAAGCGTCTCTTTGGCTTCTCAGGGTGTGTGGACTCCCCGGGCGCATCGGCAACAGTGGCCGAAGAACCTGCCTCCTCAGAAACGACTGAAGTCGGCATGCCGCCAGGCTGCTCCACAGGACTGGATGGTATTCCCGGCCCGTCTAGCTCTTCCAAGGCTTGATCGCTTTGTTCTTCCTCTCTTTTCACCTCTGCTGTGTCCGACGCGATATCGTCTGCGATTTCTTCACAGAGGGCCAGAAGATTCCGCTGCTTTGCAGCCGCCTTCTTGGCGGCGGCGGCTTTCTGCTCGGCCAGGGCGGCCAGACGAGCCTTAGTCTTGGCTTGAGGGTTCATCTCCTGCTTCCTGGCGGGAATTCTGCTGGTCTCGGCCTTCTTCTTGCTGTCCATCTTAACAGCATTACATGTGTCAGGCTTAATAAAGATATCCGTTACTTCCTGAGGCATTGAGGAAATTTCCACCACATTCTCCACCATGCCCAGCTCAATGGAATCATCAGCTATGAAATTCTCCAGCAAAACTTCAGTTTTAAGGCCAATAATCTCTGAATACTGAGGGGAAACATCCTGAGCCACTGGATCAGCAATGTCACCTTTCTCATCTCCTACATCTGCAGGACTGCCCTCTTCAGCTTCCATCTGAGTAGTCTTTGAGCCTACTGTACTTTGACAACTGACCACCACATCACAGTTACTCTTTTTTAAGTTCTCCAAAATGGCAGTAGAGCAACGCATATTAACTTCCTCTAATTCCGTTACACACGATTCCACTTTTTCAGGAAAGGGAGTTTTGCAGAGATTAGACTCCTTGATAACTTTGAAAAGTGCTTCAAATGTTGGGGGCGACGGCGAGTTCGATTTCGCACAATGTCGAGCGTCATGGCTCACGTTTAATTCATCCTTGGAATCAGAAAAAAATTCTTCTCCTTCTGAGGCAATTATGGCATTTTTCCCAGGAGCAGCCACAGGAGTTTCTTGGTGGTGCGCAGGTGAAACGCCTGTCTTTTTCAAGGCATTTTGGGTTTTAGTCTTCACAGCACAATGACTCTTTGAGAGTGCAATATTCGTAATTTCAGCATTTGGGCTTTCAGTCCTCGGCCTACCATAATTGTGCTCAGTTTCAATAGAAGAAAAACTTAAGGGCATTTCAGAATACGCGGGGGTGTCAAGGGCATTCTTCGAATCATATAGACTGTTAGGCTCTAACCTAGCTCTTTTCTGACCTTTGCCCCTGCCGGAAGAAAACTCTCTCTTCCGGAGATTGACAGAAGTGTTGTCAGATCTGGATTTAGGTGATATTCTTCTGCCCCTTTGCTCCACTGTGGAGGTTCTTACTCTGGAGTTCATCGAAGGAGGGTTCGTGACATTGGTCTTATTCAGCAAAGTACCCCGTGCCCTCCTTAACTTGGTGTTTGTATTCTGTGGCTGCCGAGACGAGGCAGTCACCGGTTGAGTTGCCTTTGATTGCCCAGTCTGTCTTTGTTTCTGCACATTGCTCGGACGGCCCCTGGAGGAATTAGCAGCCTTCTGCCCCTTTGCTTTTTGGACTCCAGTATTTGACTTGTTCTGGGATGTCTCCTTCTGGATCATTTTCACTCTGGTTGAGTGACGGACGGCTTTTGAAGGTTTCTTTGCATCTCGCTGTGGCACTGGAGGCTTTTTTTTCACTCTAGGAGCCACCAGGATTCTTTTTTGAGCAGCAGCCCCTTTCTGAACTTTATCTGACTTCACAGCAGCTAAAAGATTTTTCTTCAGTGGTAATGACGCAGCCCTCGGCTCCACCGATCTTCTTCTGCCTTGAGATTCAAGTGACGCGGTTCTTCTTTTAGCTGGCATCCTATCAAAAGGTGGATCATTTTAAACAATATTTTAGAAGAGAGTTTTT
Organism: Petrocephalus sullivani; assembly: GCA_026780845.1. Classification (NCBI taxonomy): domain Eukaryota; kingdom Metazoa; phylum Chordata; class Actinopteri; order Osteoglossiformes; family Mormyridae; genus Petrocephalus; species Petrocephalus sullivani. The sequence goes on from JAODKM010000001.1 coordinate 26,232,120, forward strand.
ATACCAAAACAAAACATTTTTAAAATAATACATTTTACATACTTAAAATAACTCTAAAAACAGACCTGAGAAGCATCTACTCCAGTCATGTTTTTTGGTTGTTCTGATTGGACAGCAGTATCTTTCTCATTTGACCATGCAGATTAACTGACATTTTGCCATTTAACAGAAACATAACTGAAGAAATGTTTTAAGTTAGCTATTTCATATAGCTGGCCACGGTTACTGAAAAAATCCAGGATAAGTGCTTTGTTTAACAAATCAGCATCTCCTTATGATTAAGATCCACACTCCAGGCTACATGTGTCTGTGCTGAAGGGTCACACTATCTGATTTCATTTCTGAGAGCAGCTAATATGCCCGAGAAAAAAACAGAAAGCATTTTTACCACAATAATCAGAGTACCAGTAGTATTCAATAGGAAACCTTAAATAGGAATCAATACATTTTATCTCCAGAAGTTCAGACATTATGATGTTTAATAAAATGTTTAATTTTTTGCCCATTGCGGCAAGATAGTATTATACAAAAACGATGTGGAAAGCTAGGAATGTAAAGGAGTTGAAATGCCATCCTTGCATCTATGATTTTGTTCTCCGTACAAAGGGGTCCCTCACACAGTCCAAAGAAGAGCTGGAACATACAGTTCCATCTGCATTCATGTATGAGATCCAGTAAATGAAAACTGGGCTCCAGCTATCCACAGCTAGGTAACAAATTAAGTATGAAGGCTACCAGCAACGCTTAATGGGTTTGCAACATCCTCATAAAATTACTGTTGGGTCAAACCTCACCAGCATGTTGTTAAAAGTGTTGTACTGCAGGAAAACTCCTCTTTAGGCAAGAATCCATGCATGACTTGCTGCTGTTCGTAATTTAATTTTGATTTCATCCCAATGTCTTTAATTTATTAGCATTCACATGTCTCAATACAGAACATAAAACTATATACATCCAAAGGCAAAGACAAGGACAACAGCTGTGGAGGGATGTTCTTAGAACAGGAGACCCAGCTTATATATTAAATTAAATCGAAGGCATATATATTTCAGTTTAATATTCACAAATAACTGGCATGGTAACGCTTAATATAATTTGGGGGTAAGCTCCATCTCTATAGGGTGGAGTTTTTTTAAGCCTAGATTACAGGCAGGAACAAACTGTACTTACTGTACCGTTAAGACGGAGAGAAACCGGGTGATAAACACGTAATATATGGTGTGACAGACTGCGAGCAACGTAAATAAGCTGGCATTTAAGTGATAGGACCGACCCCGCTGATGAAGATTAATATTTAATCTAAACCGAAAATACGATCGGTCTAAGCTCAACGCTGTACTATGCTTTATGTGCATTGCTTTGAATAAAGCCAGTCAAATAAATGTAAAAATGCATATACTATATTTAAGGTATAAATACAACTACAACGGCGGAGACAAAGGTAATACAAAATATAAAGAGACTGCATCGCACGTCTAATCCATGATAAGGGAATAGCAGGGGGCGTTAAAGGAACCTTTCGATAAGCTATAGGTGCAGGAGCATTTATCCCGGCGCCGCCGAGAGCCTCAGCCCGCGGGAAGCATCTCCCCAATCCGGCCACATCTCCGGCTGCTCCGCCCGACTGACAGCCCGAGACCGCTTCGGCCGCCTCCGATCTGCGTGGCCTGAGCCCCAACCGATAGGCCCGGGTCTTCCGACGGGAGAAGGGTGCCCTGCCTCCGGCGACAGCCCCCACGGCGCCCGCCGGCCGGCATCGGGACGCACGCATATACGGAATGCGGGGAAAGGAGCGGCGGGAGGGGGGCTGCCCTGGTCATTGTTACCCGGGACCGCCAAGCGGCTCCCGTGCGATATAAAGTTTCAGTGTCCCGTGTGTGGGGGCACCGCTCACCGGCCTCACCGTCCAGGAATACCGTAAACAGAGTGCTTTCCCCAGCCAGGCGCCCAGCGACCCACACCTGGGGCTCCGGCGAATGCTAGCCAGCCTTTACGCCGGGGCTTCGGGGGACGCATGGAGGAGACCGGGCACAAATGGACGCGGCGACAAGGCGTGGGACACACGCTATGTGGGCTAAATAAAGAGCGGCGGAGGGACAGCAGGTACCCCGGGGACCGGGCAGATGGACGCAGGACCCGATCTAGGTAGAAGTGAAAACCCCGTCCAAAATAGCAGATTAACCGGCTCGGATGAAAAATAGTGGGGGACTCGGGGATCGTGGTTAGAGAGACGCTCGTACGGCGCGAAGGAGAGCCACCAACTCACCTGGTCGGCCTACTGTGTGCAGTCCCAGATAACAGCTGTTCCCCTTTCCCAGCGAGCTCGAAGTTCGGCATTACTTCCGGTGCCAGCGGGCGGATGTCGGTGGGCGGGACATTGGAACGGCCACCAGGGGAAGTGTGTTACGCGATACTGCGCCTATTGGCTGACCATTTTGATTGACAGCTGCCTTTCCGGCTGGACTCGGGAGACAGTTCGGACTGTTCTACACGCTGCAGGGCGAATTATAGCAAAAAGCTCTTCCTATCCGGCGTTCAGCTAACCGGCACACTCAATTAACCATCACAATTCCGAAATTTACAGCAAACGTGTGCAAATACGTATTTCGGTCCCTGCACTTGCCTTCCGCTTGTTCCGGTATTTACATAGCGATTAATTACGTTGTATCGAATATCCGAATTTATCCGACGTCACTTACTTGTTTTCTCATCATGGAGACGTCAAAAAAAGGAAGCGAGTAGCACTGAGTATCATGGAGAAGATAGAAATATGCGATTGTCTGGAGAGAGGGGTGAACTGCACCACTATTATGAATGAATTAATATAGTATTGGATCTTCTACTATCTATGATATCAAGAGAAAGGCCAAGAAGCTGAGAGATTTTACGAAGTCTGAAAGTACTCTTGCTGTAGAGTCACGGCATACACTTCAACAGGCTCGTCTAGAAGAGTTAGATAAAAGTCCTGTACGAGTGATTTTGCATCCAGCGTTCGGAGGGCACTCGCATCACTGGGCCCTTGCTGCTGGAAAAAGCCAAAGAGTTCACTGAGAAGATGAATTTAAAAAGTGACTGCAAGTTTTCTGATGGCAGGTTGGCCCGATTTAAAGTTTGCTACAGAATACGGTGGCTCGATTTCTCAGGGCAACAAAAATCAGACAATCAGCTGTCAACAGAAGAGTTTAAAAGAGAAATTTGCTGAGCTTGTTGATGAACTGGTGTTGACCCCAGAGCAAATCTATAATGCCAATGAAACTGGGCTACTGTATAGATTTTTGCCTGAAAATACCTTGGCAAGTGAAGGCAAAGTGGCAAGGCTGAAAAGGATTGCCTTACCATTTTGATGTGTGCTAACATGGCTGGTACACATAAGCTTAAGTTATGTGTTACTGGAAAAAATAAGACTCCACCTTGTTTCCAGAACCTTTTACCTGTTGATTATCATGCACAGTTGAATGCCTTGATGAACAGTGAAATCTTTTTAGATTGGTTCCGACATATGTTTTTGCCTGCTGTTAAAGAAAATATACTCAATAAGGGCCTGCCTGAAGATACTAAAGTTGTGCTTTTGTTAAATAATTACAAATCTGACCTTCCCACACAAGAACTTGTTGTGGATAATGTACATGTATTGTTTGTACCCCGTAATGTAACGGGTCTGGTCCAACCACTTGGTGAAGGTTTTATTCAGCATTTAAAAACATTATCATCGTGACTTCATACACCAAATCTTAGTGTATTTAGTGTACTGCAGATTTTTAGAGGAACTTCACTGTGAAGAATGCTGTATTCATGGCATCTCTGGCATGGGATGATGTTCAGCAAGAAACGCTACAGCAATGTTGGAGTAACTCGTACCAAGTAGCTGCATTTCTTCCTAAAATGGAAGGGGATGAGTTTAATGGCTTTGAGACACCTAACAGTGGATACTCACTAGGGCTGAAAGATTTATCGATTTCAAATCGAAATCACAAGTTGAAGCAATGCAATTAGTAAATTGCAAAGGATGCGATTTAGGATATGCATTATACAGCACGTCTGACCCAGGGTTTAAAACTGTTGTGAGAATAGTTTTACAAATTCATTCCGTCCTCCTTGTGTGACAGTCAGTCTCACCAATCAGAAGTGCCATGCTCCTCGCGCACCAATCATGCCCACCAATCAGAAGTGGCCCATCGTGACTGCTTATATGCCCACAAACATAGACACATGAACCCCAGGGAAATGTTACATTTGCAGTGCAGAAAAATATTTGTTCCACTGCTGAGCCATAAGTGAATTACCTACCTATTTAATGGTCAGAGATTGTTCACAGAAAGGTCCTATTATTAGGGGTCCAAACAACGTTAGCTGCAAGATCCCTAATGTTTTTATTACTGGAATTGCTTTATTTTTATTATTTTATTTAACACAGTCGTGGCTTTTGTGATAGTAGTTTTATGCGTCATTGTTCTCTGTTAATTTGACCCTTGTGTTGGGACTTTCTGGAAGCACTATGGGTAAAAAAGCTGTCGAACGCTGTTTGCAAACGCTCCTCTTATAATGCGTATGTAAAAATGCAATCACTTTACTATCTTCAGGTTGCTAGAGAATTGTTCTGTGGTTAATTTGGTGTATGTACATAATATACATAATATATATGTTTAATAAATACATTTTGGATTCAATTAATATATTTCCATTCTTATATTTGGATTAATGTATATTGCAGTTCAAATTTCAATGTACGGTTGTGCTCAATTACAGTTTTTATACACATATAGTGAATACTGAGCTGAGTTAAAAAAAAATCGCAAATCAAATCGGAATCACAATATCTGTCAGATAAATCGCTTTTTGATTTTTTCTTAAAATCGTTCAGTCCCAACGCTAAACCCTCCAAATTTTAGACCTGGTTGCTGAATCAGGAAAAGAAATGACGGTGAGGAAGAAAGTAATTGAATGGCTACAAATCGATAAAAACGTTCCTGTTACACTAACAATTAATGATGAAGATATAATTGCATTTGCGCAACATAATCAAGATGTAAAGGAGGATTTTGAGAGTGATGAGGAGGCAGAACCGAAGCATAAGATTTACTGGTCAGAAGCAGCTAAAGGCTTGAGCACATTCATATCCTTCGCAGAGCAGACGACCTGTATGACTGCTGACCAAGTCAGGAGCCTTCACATAATCGAAAATGAGTTTCTGAATCAAAGATGCAAAGCACAGAGACGTGAGACAGCCAGTCCGCCTCCTGTTGATTCAAAATCTCACTTCTTCAAAATTAGATGAGTGCTCTAGGAGATACCAACCCTAAAACGGGCTGGGGGGAAGTGTCAACTATTTGTTTTGAAGCTGGTTATCCTGTGGAGAAATATTTCTTGTTTTGCTTTGAAAATTGTAAACAATGTTCAAAAAGGCAGAGGACATTTTGAGACTCTAGTTGCTTATCTGCCTGTCTTTAGACCATGAGAATACCCTGGCAAACCCAGAGATAACCTACATAGCAAGTGCAGAACATTAATGGAGTGGAGACACCATTCAAGCCCCCAAACCTGGATTTATGAGGAAACAGCGCTACATACCATAACACCCCAGAGACGAGGCCAAGTATGTTGAGTTTGTTTTGGTGAATTTGTAATTCAGGTCATCTTCTCCTATACTCTTTGGTCTTTCAAGGCCTTTACAGAATGACATTGAAAAGGAACATGTTGTACTAAAATTCATGGCTTGGCAAGACGTCATTGTTCTGTATGATATTTTTGGATGAAATTGATGCGGGTGTTTTTGTCATTTGATTTCTATAGTTTTGTACAAATTTGAAGTTTGGCAACACTGATAATGTAGCTGTCTGTTTCAGTGCAGCCATCAAATATGTTTGTTTGCAAAACTACTGTGCTTTATCAATACAATTGTTCTGAATATTATTTTTGACTGGGACAAATTACTTGACACTCTTTTGTTCAGGGCACAAATCAATTATTTAGAATCTAGGCTTAAAATAACTTATTATTGTATTGATTTATGCAATAAAGGAATAAGGTCACCTACTGTCCATTTGGCAGAGTAATGGGTTAAACTTTGAAGGTTTGTGTTATTTTTCAGACAATTTGGATAATGATTTATCTGTAAACAACTGAAATTTCTGTTTTCCCCACAATATCTGTTTCCTTTCCTTTTAGCACATTGAATGCACAGCATTAAATAATGATCAGCTGTGTGCTAGTGCATTGTGCAGGACTAAATACTCTGTCATTGTGTGAACTCTCTGTTAGGTGTGGTCATTGATTTTGAGGAACTTGACATATTCCTTGGGGTTTTCTATTCTGTATAGATGTAGCAGTAAGTGCATCTGTGGTATATGCAGAGATAAAGTTATACGTCTATATAGGCAGCAAAGAAAGTTAAAATCAATAGTATTTTAAAGAGTTTTGCAATAGTTTAGAGAAGAAATTAAACGGCTGCCGAAATTGATCCAGCAGAACATATATAAACAGCAGCTGCTTAAACAGCATTTAACATAACACATAAATAAATAAACCAGGCATTCATGTCTAACATGACGTTTTAATAACAGAATAAAAAGCACAGGGAATTTGTAAACCTATTATGATGAATGCAAATGGGACCAACCTCCCTGCTCTCACTGTAACTTGTGTACCAGCTGGAATTTAAACAGTATGTTTCGTACAGTATTGTTAGAAATAAATGGGTAAATGTTAATTGCACATTCAAATAGACAGGTTTACCATGAACATTGTTCTGGTATTACAGAGGACAGCAGCTATGGGGAAGCTTACTTCAGAGGTCCTGGAGACAGCTGCCTTGCTCAATAAGGGCCTTGGTAAACTGCCTGAATAAACGGTCCATGTAGGTGCTCTGCCGGGGCCACAGCCCTTCAAGGAAGCCAATGTGGCCCCCGTGAGAGGTGACCAGGAGCGCCAGGTTTGGGTTTTGCTTCACTATCTCCACGGGAATAGCTGATGACAAGAGGGAAGTGAATGGTCAAGTGGGGGCCGGCCCATAACACGGAACTGTATGGCGCTTCAACAACAGCAATCAAAGTATTTATTAATGAGCCAATGTTCTTTCCCGAAAGATGTTTCAGAATCCAGTTGCAATTTGCACCTAATCTTAAACAGGGAATGGTGCTCTGAAAATGGGGACCAGCCAATAGTAGTCCACATTTATCAAATACCATTTTAATTGTCTGCTGATTCATCAATATTTTGCATAACTATCTTTAGGGAAATGTATTTTTCAGCTTATATAATTCAGTCAACTTAAAAACTTTTACTAAGCAATTTCCTCTATGCTTTGGGGATGTTTAATATTACGTTTCTCGATTTGGCCTTCAATCAAATATGTGTATTACTGAGACCATTTGTAATATTCATATCAGTTTACTTGAAGACAATTTACTAAAACCACATCCTTCACATGAAATAAGGCCACTCAGTCAGAGAAGGATGGTACATCTCTAGGATCTATACCTTCCAGGAGATGAAATATTTCTCTGCAAGCAGTGAGTACAGTGCTATCCAGCTCAAATATATATGACAGTCTGTAGTGTAATTCTTTGAACATTTATCCACCTGTCTTATAACTGCTTATCCTGCGTAGGGTTCCCGAGGGTCCTGGAGCTTATCCCAGGCAGCACAGGGCATGTGGGATGGGATGGGATGTTAATCCATTACAGGGTACATACACACTCATACACTGCAGGCGATTTAGAGACGCCAATTAGCCTAAATGCAGCAGCAAACCCACATACCATTAGGAGACCATGCAACCTCCACACACACAAAGCAGAAGCAATATTCAACCCCCAGTAGAGGAGGGTTGAGGCAGCAGGGCTACCCATTGAGCCACCATGCCGCCCCCTGACACATTTATATTCAATTGTGTGGTTTTTGAGGCTCAGAAAACTCTTACCCTGAGTGGAATGTAATTTTATAGGCATTTTGAAGAATCTAACATGTGGATAATTAACCAGGATTTGGGCGACAAATTATGTTAAACTAAAGCCAGTCACTACTATTACATTGCTTCTAAGATATTGAACGGAAGGGAATTTCATATTTTCTCTCTGAATAACAACGGTGAAAAAACAACTTATACTATCTACATGAATCCTCCAAACATTACAACTGATGCCTACAGGTATTTCATGCCTATATTTCAATTTTGCTTTATACCATATAATTAAACCTGGACCAAGAAATTACATTAAAGCTGAATTTGCTTTAGCAAATCTAATTACTAATCTACTGTTGTTGTAACTTTGTGGAAAATAAATAACAAAATAAATGAAATTAATTAAAAGCTTACACTGCACTTTATTTACTAAGTAAATATATCGGTGTTACAGATGTTGTAATTTCAGCTGCAATTGTTTTGACCTTTTGCCATCTCTCTTAAGTCACCATGTCACTGGCCATAAATAATTGGGATACTGAGGTTTCTCTAATTACTCTCTGAATGACCTCCTCCAGCTGGCTGCATCTGCGTCATGGTTCTCATCCACAGGCCACATGGAGGTCTGTGGATTTAGCCGAGGAGTTTCACCCTACGTGAGCTTACCATGACTGGGGGAGAAAACGTCATCAGCTGCGTTCAGGCACAGCATGGGGATCTGTACCGACTTCAGGCGATGAAAGGGGCTGGCGTCTCGGTAATAGTCATTGTTGGTGGCGTAGCCGAAGATGACTGATGTGAACCTCTCGTCAAACTCTCGGATGGTTCTCGCCTACAAATATTCATAAACAGTTTAGCACCCTGACACTGCAGAATGATTATACTCCTTATTTGGAGTTTATCATTACCATTTTAGCATAGAATTTTTCAATGGCCAATAACTGTCTGCAGGGAGTTCTAAAGAGACATCGACTTTTTTCAGTCCATTTTCACCTTTAATCAGACAATGTAAATAGCTTTCTTCATTTTTAGATGAAGAAACAAACCAAGGAAAAGCAAACAGTGATACTCTTATCGGTGGATAAATCCATACCCCAGTATCGTATCGTTAGCATATATATGGAGGGATTTTTTTATTAATAAAATAGTTATACCAGAAAGAATTTAAGCCATTTAACATAAACTTGATTTTGGGACCGAGGTATAAGAATCCAGTTTTTGCGTTAATCACTCTTATGTTGAGCAATTTTTACAGAGCAATTCCCGGTGCTGGATTTGAACACTTGGTGGTGCAGTAACCCCCACGCCAGTCTTAGGTTATGCAGCACCAAATAAAATAGTAATTATTCTACAGGCACACACTGTGAAGGACAAAGCAGACATACACTCACCTTCATTACATGGTTGATGTCGATAACATTGTCAAATACATGCTTCTGTCTATATAAAAAAAAACAGCAAAACATAATAAGACCTACGACAATTACAAAAGAGATGCTACATGTCCAGTAATACATACATATTTATTTTCAATAAGAAAATCCATTTTAAAGATAAAATATAAAAATAGATTAAAAATACATGAATGTTAAAGACACTAACATTCCAAATCATCTCCTATAAATGCTGATCCAGAATCACAATGGAACTGGACCCTATCCTGGGAAGTGCAGGGTATATTCTGGAAAGGATATAATCCATTGCTGATTATAGGCACTACTGTGTATTCATTTAATTATAATGTTGATATTTAGCATTTTTAAAATCAAAAACATCTGCAATGCCCTGCAGACTTATTAAAAATGTGTAAAACCTGATAATACAACAAAATTGGGGTGGTAGTGGTGGCCTAATGCTTAGGGACATTCCCTGGTGTCAAAAGGTTGCTGGTTTGGTTCCCCGACAAGGTATCACTGAAGTACCCTGAGCAAGGTATGACCCCCAAGTACTGCTCCCCAGGTGCTGAGTTAGCTGCCCACTGCTCTGTCCCATATGGGTTAAATGCAGAGGACACATTTTGTTGTGGTGTGTCAAAAATGTCAATTAATCACCTTCACTTATGTCTTTATTATTCATTAGCTTCATCTTAAATTCAAAATATGAGCAGCAATCTTTCAATGATGTAAAATAATTCAAAGAAAATCTCTGGTGGGAATAAAAATTCTCAAGAACATGTTACAGTGTTTGGTGGGAACAGTATGGTGGGGCAGCGGTTATCACGGTCGCCTCACACTTCTGCAATGATAGTTCAAGTCTCTGCCATGGCTCTATGAGTTTACATGTTCTTCCAATGTGGGGTTTCCTCCAGTTTCCCTCCACCCTCCAAAACTATGCTAAAACTGAATTGGATTCAACAAGTTGTGAGTGTGAATGGTGTGAGTGTGCCCATCGATGGGTTGGCGCCCCATCTTGGGTTGTTCCCTGTCTTGGGTCCATAGGCTCCAGACTCACTGCCCCAAGTGAGTACAGAAAATGGACGGACAGGTATTGGCACCTGTAGAAATTATGAACAAAATGTAATTAAAGTATATTCCTTCTCAATCTTTGCTTGTTCTTAGCAAACCTGAGTCTTTTTAAAAATGAGCACCAGGGCTTGCTGCTCAGCCTTGTTTGGGTTTCGGGTATCTGGGTTTCCTATTACGGTGCTCCCAGTTTGAGTTCCCCGTTGAAGACTCCAAAATGTCTTGTATCATACCCTTCCACACCGACAGAGCCTTACCTTGGGTACTGCCATATGCCAGAGATCAAGTCCCTGGATACCTTCCTCACTCACTTCAAGACTGACTTTGATGGCCCCAGAGTTTTCAAGCAGCCAGGAGCTTGGCTTCTCTGCCTGTGCCTAGGCCCCAAATTTGGCAGGGGACTCTGCCCATAAGTGGGTAGAATGAGCCCACCCTGGTCGTAGCCTATCAACAGGAACAATTAGATTGCTTGACCCTGGACTTCCTTGATTTGGCTGACTGGATGCTCTCCTATGGGGGCGCCAGAGAGTCTTTGTTCCAGTTCCCAGGTTCATACTTTTCTACTGCCCCTAGTATCAGGCTAAGTCCCCATATTAGGGTTAGCTAGGGTTAGGGTTAGAAAAACTATGGCTTTCTCAGGCATCAAAAGTAATTTTTCTGTCAGTTCTGGGCCCCCAGTGGAGAAGACAGCACAGATTAGCAGCATTAAGTTTCATATTTCATACTTTCCTACTGCCCCTAGTGTCAGGCTAAGTCCCCATATTAAGGTTAGGGTTAGAGAACTGCAGTCAGGAGTGCTAAGCAGAATTCCCTTAGGAACACTGAGACCCTCTGCCAAAATGGCTTCATTCATCTCTGTTTTCAGGGCCCTGAGGGGAACCTTTTTAGGATGCCTAATAATAAGGGCAAATCAAACACATGGAGATTTTAATTCAAAATCTTGAAGTGGGCCATGGCTGAATCTCCCAGCAAGACAATAACCCAAAACATGCTTCCAAAAGCACACAAATATGGTTCACTGATTAACATAATTAAGCTCCGGCGATGGGCATCACACCCCCTAACCTGATCCTCACCAGAAACCGGTGAGGTGACCTGAAACGGGCACTTGAAGTGGGAGCCAAGCACTGTGGACCTTCTGAAGGTTCTGGAGAGTCTGTATGGAGGAATGGTCTCAGATGCCCTGATAGACTCTTCCACCTCATCAAAAATGATATAAGGTCTGGTGGGAGGGGAGTACAATTTACCAAATTGGCACCTGTGTGAGCAATCACATTAATAATATATAATCTTCTCATTTTGCTGAGCACAGAAAACATAAAATAACAATAAAATGAATTTAATTTAAGTTATTTGTTCTCATGTTGCCCCTCCAAATAGCTATAATTAACACTTCCTCAATATTTCTAACACGGATCTGAATTATATATCTGCTTAAAGTCCTGTCTCAAGCCAAATGCTAAATACCAATGGCATTTCGTAGCCAAATACCACCACAGGAGGGAAAGAACATTCTATTACTGAGAGATTACTTCATCTGACTGTATAGTAAAAACACCCCTATAATAACCCTTATAGCTAATACTGAGTGTTTTTTGTGCCAGTCAGAGATGCCACCTGAGTAAGACGGGTGATCAGGTATAGAAAATGGATGAATGGATGGATCACATCCTTGATTATCAGAACCATGAACTGAACCCAGAACCAAATAGGGATGAAGTGATTCAGTTTGTGTTAGTCCCCTGCTAACAGCTGGACCACCAGAACATCATCACACTGTCTCCCACAATTGTCTTCTTCCTTGAGCAATACTTAGAAAATAATTTAGCAATGTTCAGTATTGGCATTTGGGTTTATTCCCTGTCCTTTCCCATCCGCCCTCCCCTCCATCATGGAAAAACATCTCGCCAAATGTTCATCACTGTCTATCAAACTTGAGATTAAAATATTATTATTATTATTATTATTATTCATTTCACATCTAGTCTGAAATAATCAGGTTCTCAGAGCCCATCTCAGCCATCACAGGGCATTAAGCTGGGTAGGAGCCTTGACAGGAAGCCAGTGTATCACAGGGTATACACGCAGTAATATGGAAATGCTAGGCAGCCTAACTACATGTCTTTGAGCTGTACGAGGGAACTGGAGGAAGCCCATATGATACAGGTTGAGAATGAAAATTGTACATAGCGACAGAGGAAGAATTAGCCCCCAGCCCTGTGAGTGTAAGGCGAGAGGGCTACCCGTTCAGCCATGTTATCACTCCTACAATACCACTCAATGCTGACTGCTCATTTTATTTACAAGGAGTATAGGCTGTTATAGCAGTTTTGACCCAAACAATTTCTGGTTGATAATACTGAAGACTAAAACAGAAGCATTCTTAGAAGTACTGAAAAGCGACTTAATTTATTATCTGATATCAGTGGAATTACCACAAAGATTCATGAAAATCAAAATAAAGGCTAAAGAATACAACCTTTAAATTCCTAAATTCATAAAGTCATGAATTCAAAACACTGCAACAGATTTTGCTTAAATTTCAGCAACTAATATGACCCAGTGGCATAATGGATAAGGCATCAACCTCCGGAGTTGGGGATTGTGGGTTCGAGTCCCATCTGGGTTGACTGGGCTCTTGTGGGGGATGGTGTATTGTGTTATTGTATTTCAGTTGCAGCATGCAAGCTAATCATATGCCCTGGCTTTAAAATGCATTTTCTACTGTATATATGTGCAAGTGCACTTCTGGAGTGCTAGACACTAGCTAATTGCATGCTCTGGCTTCACAATACATTTTCATCTGTTTATGTACTGTGTGTGTTTCTAATTTTGGGTCCTATGGAACTATATCATATTGGACCCCCGACACTGTGCAACTTCACATACCTACCCCAAAACCCATATGGCCCATTCAAATCTTTAACAGCATTAATTATCACCTTCACCCTCTTAGCCTGATTGCTGTAATGTATACTTTATACTTATGTCATAAACAATAGAGAGTGAGCTATGAAACTGTTCAATACTCAGTAGTTTGGCAGAAGAATTTGTTACACGAGCAAAAGAAGTCCTGCTTTATAGAGATTCCGCCGACACCAAGGTCTCATCAGCAGGTGTAGAGGTCAGAACAGGACGGAAGTGGCGTGCCCAGGATGCAGTGGATCGAGCAGAGACAAGGTTGCGACACAGCATCCTGGTGGGTACAGTGGCTACTGGGCGGGCCGGGTTGAGTAGCAACCCAAAGCCTAGTTACAGTAAAGCCAGTAGAAAGGAGAAGCAGAAGCTGATCCAGGAAGAGGTACGTGCCGAGGTAGAGGAAGTTCGCTCCAGCAGAATGGTGGGCATGTCCAAGCAGGGGGCCTGGACCAAGTGGGAGCATGCAGTTGGCCGTAAGATCACCTGTGCAGAACTTTGGAAGGCGGAGTCTTACCACTTCAAGTTCTTAGTCCAGTCAGTGTATGATGTCCTCCCAAGCCCTGCTAACCAGTTCACCTGGGGCCTGGTGGACTCACCTACTTGCCAGAAAAGGGGATCCTTAGAACATATCCTCAGCTGCTGCTCAAAGGCCTTGGGAGATGGTTGGTATCGTTGGCGCCATGACCAGGTTCTGGGGGCAGTAGCAGACAGCATCTGTACTGGCGGCAATGCTCCTCCAAGTGCACCATCACCTTTGTTCGAGCAGGCGAGAAGCCACAGACCCCAATGAATACCAAGGGGGGCCTGCTTGCTGCTGCGAAGGACTGGCAACTACTGGTTGACCTGGGGAGACGGTTGAGATTCCCAGACATCATTGCAGCAACAACAAGTACGCTGAGCTGGTGGCTATGTCGGAAGAATGGGTGGAAGGCCCGCTGAGCTGGTGGCTGAGTGTCAGAGGAATGGGTGGAAGGCCCACTGCGAGCCCATTGAAGTGGGTTGCAGGGGCTTTGCAGGCCAGTCGTTACATTGGATCCCGGAAGTCCTAGGCATCTGCAGACTGCACTGGCGAAGAGCCATAAAGAACATCACGGAAGCTGCGAAAAAGGCATCACGTTGGCTCTGGTTGAGCAGGGGGGATGCGTGGCGTAGTGCACTACCTGGACAGTCGGGGGCCTGATCATCCCCAGCTGGGTCACCCGGGTGAAGGTGTCTGATGTAAGACTCGAAACACTGAAGATATGTCCAGATTGCACCACAAGGTGTATTCCAGTACTAATTCAGAATGGCAGTGCCATTGAATTCCAGGAAAGGCTGGATGACAACCTCGAAAGTGCGGTGACAACTGGAGAGACAGTGGACAGCTCGGAGCAGACGGCACCCGGGGCAGGGATGGGTTAGCAACCCAAGCTGCAGCTCTTGAAAAGGAGCACCCAACTTACGCTACAAAGAACCCCAAGAAGAAATACCCCCAGGGGCACCCGAAAGGGGGGGAGAATGAGTGCCCTGAACGAACGGATATTTTGGCAACGACTGACGCGAACATTCAAACGACTACGAGTGCAGTCTACAGATGTGGCAAGGTCTGCAAAAACCCGAGAGGTCTGAAGATGCACCAGACCAAGATGGGCTGCATGGGGAGGTTAGTGGTGCAACGCACAGTGCCAGTACTAGAGACAGCACCTGGTAAGACGGAGGAGGAGCCAGGCCCGGACAGATCCCACAGTGCCCAGAACCTCCAAGCACCACTAGCTATACCCCTAAGCCGACCATCCCAGCACCATCGGATGTTGTGGCCCGCTGCTAATAAAGAGTCAGAGTGGCATCAGTTTGATGTAGATGTTGATACAGCCCTTGAAGTAACAGCCAAGGAAGATGTGGACCAGAGGCTCAGGACAATGAGCAGCTTTGACAGATTTGACACTAAGGAGCAACGTGCCAAGACTACTACTGCAGCACCTATTCCAAAACGTCGCAAAGCAAAGATCGCCCAACCAGAGCTACGGACACTCAGGAGACAGTACAAGAAAGCAAGTGAGCAAGAGAAGGCAGCCCTGGCAGAACTCAGAGGTGTGGTCCGGGAAAGGCTAACTGCTCTGCGGCAGGCAGAGTGGCACAGGAAGAGGGGCAGGGAGAGGGCCCGCAAGCGTAGTGCCTTCATTGCCAATTAATTTGGGTTCTCAAAGAAACTGCTGGGAGGGAAACGCAGTGGTCAACTCACATGTCCAGAGGAGGACATCAACCTCTGCAATACCTATAGCGACGGCATGAGAGTCCAAGACCTCGACCACTGCGTAGCTCTCTTATGTCCACCAGAACCCAGCACCCTGTTTAACATCAACGAACCCACCTTCAAGGAAGCCAGAGAGGTCATTAAATCTGCCAGAACAGCATCAGTACCAGGCCCCAGTGGAGTACCATATAAGGTCTTCAAGAACTGCCCCAGGCTTTTGGAGCATCTTTGGAAGATCTATAGAGTTATCTGGAGGAAAGGGAAGGTACCTCAGCAGTGGAGATATGCAGAAGGTGTGTGGATTCCCAAGGAGGAGAAGGCTAGCAACATCGAGCAGTTCAGGATAATCTCTCTCCTTAGGGTTGAGTGCAAGGTCTTCTTTAAGATCATTGCCAATTGCCTCATGGGATTTCTCCTGAAGAACACCTATACTGACACCTCGGTGCAGAAGGGGGGAGTTCCAGGCATCCCAGGGTGTACTGAGCACACAGGGGTGGTCACTCAATTAATCCGAGAGGCACGGGAGAGCAAGGGGGACCTGCCAGTGCTGTGGCTCGACCTTGCCAGTGCCTATGGATCAATACCACACAAGCTGGTGGAGTTGACCCTGAGCTGATACCACGTCTGGGATAGTAATTGCTCACTCAAGAACATCATAGAAGCTGCGGAAAAGGCATCACGTTGGCTCTGGTTGAGGAGGGGGGATGCATGGCATAGTGCACTACCTGGACACAAGCTGGGGCCTGATCACCCCCAGCTGGGTCACCCAGGTAAGGGTGTCTGATGTAAGACCCGAAACACCCCGTGACCCTGGTTATATCACTCAAGATGTGTCCAGATTGCACCACAAGATGTATTCCAGTACTCTTCACTTACATTTAGCCCAGACTACCTTAAATCCAACAAGTTTGCCAGCAGGAAGTCCTACTTTGTGATACAGGCCCATGGAAACACAGTATAGACAAACACTAATGTAAATAAATGCACTCTTCTCTGACAAAAACTGAGGGAGCTACTGATGCCCTCTTTTTCCTTTCAATTTTTATTTTTATACATAAATACATTTATTTTTATTGGTCAATAGTAAATGTCATACTCTTCTAAATGTCCAAAAAAAGGTTGTAAAATTATATTCAAAATTTTTTAGGGCCCTTATACTACACCCCCCTCCACTGCATATGAGGGTTTAACAGTCTAAAAGGAGGCGTGCATGTCTATATTAAAATATAACACATTGTTCTTCAGTGAAAAAATTACCCCAAATAAACAGCTAAACAAATGTTTGTTTTTGCATTGTAGTTCTCAACTATAAGAAACGTGTATTGATTTTATTTGATTTGTTTAAGAATGGTATTATAATATCAGGTTGCTGATTGGGTAGTGGGTTCACTGCCAGCCAATCAGCAGCTGGGTTTTACTCGTCACTCAGCATGACCCTGAAGGTCCCGCCCCTCACTGACCTGTAAAAAGAGGCCTTCAGGCATCCGACTAGGTATGAATTGAAGAGCAGGTGGTTGAGTGGCCTCTCCAGTGAGGCCGTGCACTCGAATACGTCCCAGCCGGCCGAGAAGACTGCCGCCCCCTGCAGGCAGGTGTCCTTCCCCACACGGCCTAGGTAGGTTGCCAGGAGCATCCTGAGAATGAAACGACTCTGCTCGCCCTTGAAAATCATTACACCAAGCCTCTGGGTAATGCTCAGTGAAGGCAATTACTATCCCATATATACGGTAATGAAGATTCCCAGCACTGATAAGGGGGCGGTGTGACTCAGTGGGTTAGGCCTCTGTGCCTATAATCGTAAGGTCACTTGTTCAGATCTTTTGGTCAGTAGAGTGATGTCACCGTTGGGTCCTTGAGCAAACCCATTAATGTTTATTGCTCCAGGAACTGGCTGAGCCTGCTTTCTCTATTGTACATCACTTCTACAAAAACACAATATTTATCACATTACAGATTACCAATTATCTGACTCTAATTATTCATTTAATTGGGTCGGTTTAACTAGGCGGTAATTACTTTTTTACACAGTCTGCAACTTGTGTTGGCCAGTTGTGTTTGTCATTAAATGAAATAAGTAATAAATGTGTTACTTGTTATCTCAGGTTCCTTTTATCTAATAATACATTTGAATGAATACCAAAAAGCATTCAGTGTCAAATATGCAATAATACAGGGAGCACTTGTATACTATATTCTTCAGAGGAAGTGTTATGTAATACACAAAGCCAGTACTCAGTAATTTCAAAATAAAACCAGCCGACCATGCATACGAAATGTATCCAGAACAAATGCACAAATATGTCAAAAGCAGAAGTGGGCCAGAGAGCGACCACAGCAAGCAAACCCGCTAAGCTGTATTAGCATGCTCTGGTAATGACAGCTTTTATACAAAGCTGCCCTGAATTGCTGCTTCTTCCAGAATTCAGCCTTAAGTGCCTTCCGAACGACTCAGACGAAATGCAAGCGTACAGAGGGCCATAGAGAAGCATTTTCTTTCTTAAGTGTATGAATCCAAATACAGTGCATACTACACAGGATCCTATACACACGATCACTTCATTTGTGTGTAAACAGAAATGAAGCAATCATCTGTTGAGATTTTGTGTATTTACATTGATTTAGCAGACTTAAAAGTTCAGAGGACACCAGGTTGGACAGTCCCTAGCACATTTGAGGTTAAGGGCCTTGCTCAAGAGCCTAATGGTGAAATCACTCTGCTGATATGGGATTTGAACAAGTGACCTTCCAGCAACAGAATTCTAAAGTCTTGGACCGCACCCTCATGCCTGGAAACTATTATTACAAATAGTTAATCTTTTCCCTTTCTTCTATTAGATAATGCTCTATAAGGGATATGTTTTGCAACAACATCCCCTGTTTTATAAACACTTGGGGACCACTTTCATTTAAAGCTGCATATATACTTTATGACCAATTACATTTAACACTTAAGCCACTGTCTTTTATAATAGAAGTAAACACATTTTCTAACATGATTAAATCCTTCTGGAAGTACTTTTAATGCTGCTGGATACAGGCCACTTGACAACTCCCTGTCTCTGTAACATTCTAAAGTTGATATGATCACAATGATTGCCTATTATACAGTAATAAAATGCACCATAAATTCTCAGAAGTTACAATCACCTATCCGGATATAAAAGAGAAGTAACCCAGGAGAGAAACACATGACCTTGCTTTTCAGGCACATGGGCTGTTTTTTCTCTATTACTATTACACATGCAGCTCTGCTATGGATAAGGAAGACACTCCGGAGTCCTCTGAGTCCTTTGTTATCATGGAAGCTATGCACACGCATTTTCAAGGTTGACAGCACAAACAGGACTGGTGATTTTCGACGGCCATCGTTGGATGACCCGTACCATCTATAATGCTATGTGGTATTTTAATAAAAATATAAAGGATTCAACCATTGTTCTTTTATCTCCCATAAGAAAGAAAATAGGAGACTCTTCTTGATAATTTCAACTATTTCAAGACACTATTAATCTGTACCAGGCTACCACAATATGGCCCCGGTCAGTACAGATAAATTACATTTCATCTATTTAGCAGATTTTATCCAACGTGATATACAATTGAACTGGGGGTTAAGGGCCTTGCCCAAGGGCCCAACAGTGCCATCACTCTGCCTCTAGGATTTAAACCGGCAGCCTAAGCCACACAGTCTTAGCCTTATAATGTGTAATAATATGTATGTTGCACACTACTCTCACACTTTTCAATCTCCTTAAATTGCGGCTTAATCACTATAAAGCTATAGTCTTATTATAAATTAAATCTGGTCAAATCTGTGAGACTGTTGGATTCTCACCCTCCCATTGAAACTCCAGCTGCAATTAGAGGGGCAGACGGGTACGTGCTCTTGATATGCGCAATGGCATCCTGCAAGTCTTCAGTGTTAGCGGCGCAGTATGTCCTCGGGGTCTGGAAAAGACAGCGGGATCTCATGATGAGCTCTGAACCAGCACAGAGCACCAGTCAGCAAATTAACAGGCTATATCCCATGTTACAGGGACACTGTTTGTGCATGGCACAATATAGATGTTTCCAGGGTCATTGGCTGCTATCTTGGTTTTTGTCTTTGCTGAGGTCAATCACGTATTAGCACCTGTTTGGACGTTAATGTCCATCTAGCAGACAGCTTGCAACTTGTCTTGCAATTGGAGAGTTGGAGCAGATATGAATGTGGCATGAGCTAGTGGTCAACAGAGGGCTAAAGACTGGTCTACAGAAGGCTGAGCAGTATGGTGACAAAGTGGCAAATTCCAGGACCGAGAACACATACAGCCTATATCAGCATACAGTTTTCTACCAGAAAAATGTGAGCATGTCTGGGAGAGTTGGGCAGGCAGCCGAACTTGGACCTCCTCAGTTTTTTCTTCTCTATTCAACTTCGTGCTTGTACTACATTTTATAAAAAAGAAACTCAAATCAAAAAATAGTAAATGACAATCCTTTCAAAAATTGCTATTTCATAAGGACCGAGACTGTATTTTACTTAATGCCTATTGCTAACGACAGCCATTTTCCTATGGTCACCCAGTGTCATCTTACTCCTTCATCAATCAACTTTCATCTACAGTTCTTGTGTACTTTGTGTTTGTTTTGTTATGTTCACCTTGCAAGTAGCAGATCAGTCCCACTTATACATTGAGATGATGAGTGGCAAATTCACAGAAGCCTTTCTGCACACCACTGTTATTCCTGTTAGCTTTAATGAGTCTGGCTGTCCTCCTCTCATTAAAAGGTGTTTCAACCACAAAAATGCCCCTGACTGAATGTTTTCTGAGATGCTGGTACCACCACATCTGGTACCAACAATCACGTCAAATTCAAAATCTCTTAGATCAGGCTTCTTAGCTGTTCTGATGCTTTTCCAAACCGTAACTAACCCTCTCGACCCTGTCTGTGTGCGATGTGGATTCTGTGGCAGCTGCGGGATTCGCTGTTTGAAGGTGCAGGCTTGTTTGCGTTAACAAGCAGGTGTAGCCAATAAACTGTGTGTGTATATATATGCACACACACATACATTTTTGTATGCCTTTTTCCAGATGTGAAGCAGTACTGTGACGCACCGAGCCCCATACTATATACAGTATATGCTAACTATATTTAAGCAGGTAACACATAGCAGTCATTTTAAAAACAGCTGTTTTTCTGACTTACTATGAGTTAGCACTATGTCATGTATTTAAAATATGTATTTCAATTACAAAACGTCCATCCATTTACAGTAAAGGCATTTGGTAGCTTTTCTGGATGATTGTAGCAAATTTAATGCAATTGGTATCTGTATACTTCAAAGAAAAGTATTTCTACTAGGGCTGTCAAAATTGATGCGTTAACGCGGATTAATCCAGCATTGTGATTAATCTGATTAAAAATATTAACGCATTTAACCTATCTGCAGCGCGGAATGACTCAAAATCCCTGAAATAGTTGGCAACGCAGTGTGTTAACGCGTCAATTTTGACAGCCCTAATTTCTACATTTTCAAAACTCACCCATGATTTAGAATGAATCATACTTGAACAGAGGCAAGAAATGCTTTCATTTTTCCTTCAGCTCAGAGATGTCTAATTTATAGCTGTCTGTGATCTATGCTGTGGGCATGCCTTCTTCCATTAGACTACATTTAGCAGACACTTTGTCCTGTGTCAAACACAAAGTGTGGATCAGAGGACAGCGTCAGATAGCACCCCTGGAGCATCTGGAGTTTAAGGCTCAGGCCAAGGGCCCAGCAGCATTTAGAACTCATTGATGTTGCAATAAAACCTCCATGAAAGCAAATAAAAAAAAAAAAACATACGCTTGTCAGGTATCATGTATCATAAGCCGCATCGCTCCCTTTTGTATTAAACAGAAATGAAAAAAACATAGTATTAAGAAATAAACGGATTGAATTAAATATTACTCACAGTGCATTTCAGATTAGAAAAAGCACACAGAAAACCATACACTAACCCTAATTCAGTTCATTCACTTTGATTTAATTTAGCTCATGATTATATGTATAAAAATATTTTCAATTTTAATAGCCAAAGACAGGATACCATTAAGGAATTAAATTACTGTCTTAGTATCACAGAACTATTTCAAGCATTTAAAATTAAATCAGTAAAGCACATAATAACCATCACACTGAATTTTTCAGTAATATAAAATGTTTTGCCTTTATAAGGCATTTTTCCCTCCGATAAGCCATGACAATGTGGATTATCAGCCAGCAACCATTAGCTGTCAGTCGTTAGTAACTAAAGGAATTACGTCAGAAATCAGTAATTACAAGGTATTTCAAAAGCCAGAAGGTTGACACTTGAGGACTGATTCTGACACCTCCATTATATGGTACATATCTTGACAGATTCAGATGAATGCTTTAGAATCCTTACCAAAAGCGGTTCGCCAGAAACCCCCCGGTTGTTGAAGACTACAGACCTAAAAAAAATAGACTCTTTTCAAATAGTATTCCCATACTCAAATAGGTACCATAAGAACGTCCCTCGGATCCTCTTGCCAGCTAACAGAGGATTTGAGGGACTGACACCCTGCTTTGTTCTTCTAAGATACGGGGCGGGGGGGGGTGGGGGGAATTGGTACTTTTGCATTTGTTCGTGAGTGAACACCGAAATGCAACAGAAGGCTTGGAGTATTTTGTCAGGATGTAGAAATGTATATATTAAAACGAAGGTGTCTGTGAATATATGGTTTCGTTTTGTGTATATGATCGTTTATAGGAAGAATTATATTTGTGTATGTATATATGAATTACATTTGTAGCTATTAAGAAGCAAACTAGAAAATATAAGTAAGCTGTTTATAGTGTGTAGATGTTAATAAGGTTCACTTGCGTCCTACTTGCTTTCAGACATTTTTCTTTCTTTTTGGTTGGAATTTGGTATAAGTCTTCAGTTCGGAACTGTCTGAAATAAAACTAAACTCAACTAAACTCATTTGAATAGGCTCAGAGCAGTCTCTGTGAGCTGGGCTGAAGGATAGCACGATGGCTACAAGGTACAAGGAGTTACAAGTGGCGAGGAACAGAGTACAGTCAACAGAAACAAGCAGTAAAGGCTTCTCCTTTGGAACTGCCTTGTTTGTCTCTGGCTACGTAAGCACGGGGTCAGTGGGTCCAAGCAAAGTGCACCTACACACAAAAGACTAGGACTTAACCCTTTATGAGAATTATTTATGAGAAATAGTTGATTTATCTCATACATGTTGCTATGTTAATGTTTTAAATTCCATCCAGTTAAAAACTAGCTTATGTGTAAATAGATAGGATTTTGCTCCATATATAGTAAACCTTTTGATGAAAAGGATATGCAAGTACTGTACAGTATTAACACATTTTTCATGATTGATAGCAATGCCAACCTGTAACCCAATTCTTGGCAAATGTCAACCATCCGCAGAATGTAGGATTCTTGGCTTGATCCTGTTAAGCCCGGCAGCAGTAGGACAGTTGGCCTTCTGGAAGCATCTGCAGAACTGGGGCTGCCTTCACCATCGCACCAGTCCAAGGAAACCTGGCCTCCATCTGCGGCCTTAATGAGTTCACTGCGAATACACATTGTTCCATGTATGGGTTAATGCTGTGCAATATAAATAAGCCCATCCATCCATTTGTCCAATGTATCGCCAAGTCAGGGCTGTGATGGGACACCAATAAGCCCAACTGCACAGCACAGAGAAGATGTGACACTAAAACTTACAAAATATCAAAGCAAAGTGTTATGTATCACATACTCGGCAGAATGTGCAGTGACATGCTTGCCAGCCAAAATTTAAACTGTGCAAAGAGAAAATTAAATAAAAATAAATAAATAAAAAACAGCAGCAGGGCTTCCTGGCAAAACTATGGGGCGTTCAATTTGGAATTACAAACCAGAAAAAAGTTTGTGATGCTGAAGATTCAACAGTTTAGTATGGCAGATAAATCATACTTTCTGTAGTGGACCTTTGGATGGGCAGCTATTAAGGGTCTGATGAGCGTCTGCATTCGGCTCTCCCAGCACCAGAACGTGGGGAAGTAGGTTTCTGACACAGCAGGACATCGCTCTCTCAAGAACTGACAGAACTTACTTCCCCCGGTAAACAGCTGAGGTTTCTGCAAGAAAGACACGGGATTACACTAAGTAAGAGGTGACAATGCTGTAGACACCCCCACTTCATGGCAAACGACAGTGCTTAGAATCTGTCATCACCAGCACACCATCTTATTCATCAAGAAAAGTCTAATGGCATTTTGCTACATCATTTTTTTGCACGTTGCGCAGTGCAGTGGTTATCCCCTGTGGCGACTTTGAAACGTAAAACGAGATCTGCATTTAAAATATTAATTTATCTATCTATTTATTCGTTTATTTGTAAACAAAGTAATAAGAACTTAGCAAGCAGTTGTGCTTGATCGATTATTGCTGTAACTTCACTTCGCCAGTGATACCGTCATCTTCCATAGTGAAAATGCCAGCAAGTTTAAAAATGACTTTTTAAAAATAAGCCATCGGCTCTGGGTAAAATAATCGTTATACGCGGAGCGTAAGACGTACGGAGTCGGGCGCGTCGTACCTTCGCCAGAAAGCCCATGTAGTAACAGGCGTAGGCAGCACCGAAGCCGAGGACCAGAGAGAGCCCGACTCCGGGACTCCAAAAGGCGTCCCCAGAATCAGGAGGTGCGTCTCCGGCTAGAAATGTCATGTCCAGATCCGGCCCAGTTACTGAACTACCTTTAAGTAAATGGCAATAAAGACGGAGACAAAAGCAGCCGTGTTAGACGGGCGGCGCTGCTGCGGGAGTATGAATGGCGAGGTTAGGGACTGACAAGTGGCCATGTGCGCGTCCAGGGTTCACGTCTCCCCCGACGGTGAAAGGCGGCTCGGGGCGGACGCAGGACCTCCTGCTGGTGGCGCCCCCGAGACTTACCGTTATTAATGTAATGTAATGTAATGTAATTAAATTCTAATTTTCTTATCAATAATGTACAGTGTATGGTTGGAATGAAAAAAAATGCTTAAAAAGTGGCATGTTACATGTAGCCAATCTTAAACGATGCTGTAAGGTGAATGTTATTTGTGTTTGCAGTTATGTAACATTGTAAACTGGCTTGTCTGGTATCCAGAAAACTACAAAAAGGTCAACTGTAATGATTTTTTTTTGTTTAAGTTCAGAACTATAACCCTGTCCTGCCAGGCAGCCAGGATTGGCTCGTTACTCCATTGTGTAGTAGAGAGCCCACTCGCTCTAAAGTGGAATAGCTGCAGTAGTATTAATTTTAAGGCATACTATCTAAATCCTTTAAGCTTATAACATCAGTGTCCAGGCTTAATATAACAGAATGCACAAACACAAGCTACTTTTAGAAGTGTTATGAAAAGTGTCCTGACTACAGATGCCCAAATATCCTTAACTGAAACAAAAAAGTTCTGGTTGTACTGTATTGTGCTACATCACGTCAAAAAGAAACACGGAAGCCACACAGTGCCATCGGGTACCCTTAGCTCCCAAACGGTGTGTCCGTTAGGGCCTTGAGCAAAGCTGTCAGCCCATGATATACTCCAGGAGTGCTGGGTAAATGGGTGACATTGTATGTGAATGTGTGTGTGTGTGTGTGTGTGTGTGTGTGTGCAAAAAAAGCATAATCATCAAAAGACAGGAATGCACCTTGTTTTGCAGTTAATGTGGCATTAGCCCAGAACTGTACACATGTAAGTTTGCATTCTCTCTGGGTGGCTGGCAGGGCTGCTTAGTGGTTAGCCCTCTTGCTTGATATCCCTGCGGTACACGATTTAAATCCTGCTCTGTGTGTTGACTGTGCATGTTCTCCCTTTGTCACACAGGATTCCTATGCAGTCAGAAACATGCCGATAGGTGAACTGGCACCTTCCATTTATCAGAGGGTGTCCAAATGTGCCCTGAGCTTCCTGGGATAGGTTCCAGGTACACTGTGATCCCACACTGGATAAACGGCGCAAGATAGATGGTCTTGCTGCTGTAATCCTATGGTATATTACTGGTATTTGTACAAATACTCTAGTAATTTACTACATCCATTCTTATGTTATTATACTTCATTTTTCATGGAAGGAAGCGCTCTGTATTCATTATTCTTACGACGTTTGACAACCCTATTACATTATGCTGTAGAAATTTAATTATATGATTGCATATACTGTCTTTAAAGAAGTCAAACAGTTAAATGACTTACAGTCAGGTCCATAAATATTGGGACATCGACACAGTTCTAATCTTTTTGGCTCTAAATGAAACGAACAAGATGTGCTTTAATTGCAGACTTTCAGCTTTAATATGAGGGTATTTACATCCAAATCAGGTGAACGGTGTAGGAATTACAACAGTTTGAATATGTGCCTCCCACTTTTTAAGGGACCAAAAGTAATGGGACAAATTAACAATGATAAATCAAACTTTTTAATACTTGGTTGCAAATCCTTTGCAGTCAATTACAGCCTGAAGTCTGGAATGCATTGACATCACCAGACGTTGGGTTACATCCCTGGTGATGCTCTGCCAGGCCTCTACTGCAAACGTCTTCAGTTCCTACTTCTTCTTGGGGCATTTTCCCTTCAGTTTTGTCTTCAGAAAGTGAAATACATGCTCAATCGGATTCAGGTCAGGTGATTGACTTGGCCATTGCATAACATTCCACTTCTTTGCCTTAAAAAACTCTTTGGTTGCATTTGCAGTATGCTTTGGGTCATAGTCCAACTGCACTGTGAAGAGCCATCCAATAAGTTCTGAAGCGTTTGGCTGAATATGAGCATATAATATTGCCTAAAACACTTCAGAATTCATCCTACCACTTTTGTCAGCAGTCACATCATCATTAAATACAAAGGAACCAGTTCCATTGGCAGCCATATATGCCCGTGCCATGACACTACCACCACCATGCTTCACTGATGAGGTGATATGTTTTGTATCCTGAGCAGTTCCTTTCCTTCTCCATACTCTTCTATTCCCACCACTTTGGTATAAGTTGATCTTTGCCGCATCTATCCAAAGGATGTTGTTCCAGAACTGTAAAGGCTTTTTTAGATGTTGTTTGGCAAACTCTAATCTGGCCTTCCTGTTTCTGAGGCTCACCAGTGGTTTACATCTAGTGGTGAACCCTCTGTATTCACTCTGGTGAAGTCTTCTCTTGATTGTTGACTTTGACACACATACACCTACCTCCTGGAGAGTGTTCTTGATCTGGCCAACTGTTCTGAAGGGGTTTTTCTTCACCAGAGAAAGGATTCTTCGGTCATCCACCACAGTTGTTTTCTATGGTCTTCCGGGTCTTTTGGTGTTGCTGAGCTCACCGGTGCGTTCTTTCTTTTTAAGAATGTTCCAAACAGTTGATTTGGCCACACCTAATGTTTTTGCTATCTCTCTGATGGGTTTGTTTTTATTTTTCAGCCTAATGATAGCTTGCTTCTCTGGTAGTGACAGCTCTTTGGATCTCATATTGAGAGTTGACAGTAACAGATTCCAAATGCAAATAGCACACTTGAAATGAACTCTAGACCTTTTATCTGCTCATTGTAAATGAGATTATGAGGGAATAACACACACCTGGCCATGGAACAGCTGAGCAGCCAATTGTCCCAAAAATGGGAGGCACATATACAAACTGTTGTAATTCCCACACCCTTCACCTGATTTGTATGTAAATACCCTCATATTAAAGCTGAAAGTCTGCAGTTAAAGCACATCTTGTTTGTTTCATATCAGATCCATTGTGGTGGTGTATAGAGCTAAAAAGATTAGAATTGTGTCCAATATTTAGGGACCTGACTGTAGCTGGAGATGGTATATAATATATGCTACTATAAAAAACATCTATATTACATTTTACATTTGTATCAAAGTGCCATGTAAAAGAAGTACTTGGTGAAATCTAATGGCAAGAGCAGGCCAGTGTTAATTACAGCAAACATTTATAAATCTATAGTGTTCATAGCGGTAGAAAGGGTTTTTTTTTTGTCTTTTTTTATTTTGGCCATATAAAAAACAATAAATACAAGCAGACTTCTGAACAAAAATATGTCAGACAAGTGCAGAGGTGCAAACAAAATTTAGGGGGTGGGGAGCTGGGGGGAGGGAGGGGCAAACACCCCCAATCATGGCTGGTGGCCTACTGCAAAATTTACCCCTGAGGAGATCATGCAAAATTTGCAGTGGTATTTGGGGAAAGGCAAAGAACCCTCATTACTGGTATATTACTCCCTGTGAGAATGGTCAGAAAATCAGGTCACATATCATGATATCATTGTGTCTTATTTTTCCAGCTGATCGAATTTCTTGCAGAAAGTAATGTGGATGGGTTTTCAGGAGAGATGTGTCAGATCCCTCCCTAAGCAGCGAGTAGGGAGAGGTGGGGTTCCGCTTCTGTAGGCGTGGGAGAGAGCAGTGACGATCCCCTGCCAGAGCTGCAGAGAAAGTGGCAGTGTAGTTGGTGATGGTGTTTAGCATGCACTGAATGGGTCTGTCCCAGTAAAGTATGCTCTATAGATGGCATTTTACTGAATAGATTGTACTGTAGAACGGAATTTTTAATTTGAACACCATAAATAATTGATGATGATGTTGAGGTCTTCTTCCCTTTTGTCTAGCGTTATACACAGTGAGTCATACGTTTTCAAACACTTGGAGTTTCTTATGTTTCTTAGTCAGTGTTAGGGAAGTTACTCACAAAAGTAACCCATTACAGACAAGTTCAGGTCCAGAAAGTACAAATCCAGACCAAGGTTTTGTTTCAGCCTGCCACTTGGGTATTCTGTGACTGTGACTTTTTATGTGCAACTGGTTGGTTAAAGCAAAACCTTGGTGTGTATTTGTACTTCCCAGACCTGAACTTGTTTGTAATGGGATACTTTTGTGAGTAACCTCTTCAGCACTGTTCTTATTTCAGTTTAAGCACCATCAGTGCCACAAAAAAAAAAAGCAATTAAAATGGCAATTAGTCGCGGAACAATATTCTTAAAATACCCAACCCCACCTATGTAGTAGAAAGTAAATTTTAGATCAAAAGAGCTACCTTTTAAAGATATTGTTACTGAACAAAATCTGGTCTTTCTATCAATTAAAAACTGAAGTTATTTTTTTTCTATTGGCTCCAGCACTGCTGGAGAAACATGCACAGATGATCTTCGCTTGCTTACTGTGTAGGCTTGACCTTTATATCAATTTCAGCAGAGATCAGCTCAGTGGGCTTAAGGTCAGGTGACTGCAGGCCATAACCCCACCTTCTGCTTACCTTCATCTCCCGTAGGCCTCAGAAACTTCAGACAGGTGATATACAATGGGCACTGTGCTTGAAGTTTGGCAAAAAAAAAATGATAAAATATAGAGTGTTCAGAATCTTTTGATTGGAAGAAGACTGCGTAGGTTCTGACAGATATAAGGTTATATAATTTCAAGTGGTTTCTTTGAATTGGCTGTTTCATTGATTCCATTAATAAGTGGTGATAGTTGTAGTGATTTTCTGTACTAACTGTCTCCTTCCTGGGAAGACTCATTCCAATGCCATACTCTAAAACTTTAATATTTGATGACCACCAAAACATGTTCAGTTTGTATTTACAAAATATAAAGACCCTGTGACCCTGCCCAGGAGAAGTAGCTGGAATGTGGATGGGTGGATGGGTGGATGGATGAATGAAGAACATTTTGGTGATTATATTCTACAAAATATAAAAGAATTGTGATTTGGAATGTCAAGTAATATTTTGTTTTCGCATTGTTACAGGTATTACGGATAAACTCTCTTCATTTAGAAATCAGTTTCAAGCAGCATCTAACTGGTCCGCAGTAACAATACTTCTCATGACAGGTTTGTGAGCAGTGTAATAATCCATCCACCTTACAATCGCTTATCCAGTACAGGGGATCCCGGAGTCTATGCCATGCAGTACAGGGCACAAGGCAGGAGCAGACCTTGGATGAGATGCCCGTCCATCACAAATGGAAATGTACATACGTTTGTTTTTATGTCCCTGTTTATCAAAGATGGATAGTTCAGGTCCAGAAAGTAAAACTCCAGACCAAAATTTAGTTTTAACCAACCAGTTGACTTCTCACTGACTGTGACTATTTATACTCAACCGATTGGTTGAAACAAAATCTTGGTCTGGACTTTCACTTTCTGACCTCAAACTATCCGCCTCTGCCATTTATGTTCTCTGATTTTTAATGCCATTTTTGTAGTTTATTGACTCAATACTTCTGAAATAAGCAATCTTAGGCAGTTTACAGGGGCCAGTTCATTTCCCCAACATTCTACTTTATCTGTCCCTGGTGCTATTTTAATCCAGCTATAAATGTTGTTTATTTGTAACCTCAACCTTAACCAGCCAAATAACTGTGTCGATCTGTGCTCTTATTGAAGCCAAAGCAGAGACAGTGAGAATGCTGAGCATAGAGGAGAAAAAAAGACATTTTTAGTTGCCTTAGAATAGAATTAGAGGTGTTTTATTTATGAATGAAATGGGACAACAATGACAATGAAAAACCAGTATCCATGAGGAGAAAGGAGGGAGCAGTAAGTAAACACTATTACATCGAAAGTGTAAGCAAGATTTTAAAGCTGCATTGTGCTGAAGTATGATACACTGGTGTTAAAGGTAAATGTAAGTAAGCTCTCATGCTGCCTTGTTAATCATAGCTGAGGAGTAATTTTAAGAATGTTAAGATGGCCTAGCTGCGGCTCTGCAACACGATACTGAAAGCTTACTCACAGCAGCCGTCTGTGGGCTGGGCAAGCAGCCAGGTGGGGGGGAGGTGACCACGCAGGACGCTCCGCTTTATCGGTGTCAGAGGAAAATGCCGCTGCAGCCTTTGTTGGGAATTGGATCTAGCTTTTTAAATTAGACCGGTCCAAATTTCACCCGCTTTCTCGAAGCCGAAGAGCCGCCGAGGGACGAATACGGCGGCTGGTGCGGCGGGGAGTGAGGGGTCGTGTCTGAGGAGACAGGAAGTTTTTACATGCAGTGAGGAAGCAATTATCGGAAAGTGAAAGTTAGGGACTCATCACCACAGAAGCAAATGGGGGTTAGAGGATTTACAGGGATACAAGGTCACTGGTGGTAGATCAGTGTCCAGTTCCTAAAACTCAAGACCTGTTCAGTGTCTAACACCGTCTCAGGCTTATCAAAAGATTTGACTTGATGACGTCCCCAAACTATACCTTCCTCAGCATGGTGTTTCCCTACATGGAAAACAGCATGGGTACATTTATAAAGTATTTAGAACATGTTGTGGAGGTTCCATGAGTGAGGTTTAAAGGTAAACAGAGATGAGTATATCTTATTACAACCTGCAAGTTTGTGGAACCTTTTTGAAAAAAATTTAATGTTACTATATATTCCAAATTTACCTTTACCAGTACTATGTAATCTATCCATCCATCCATTTATCCATCTACTAACCCCTTTTCTTAGATTAACATTAAACCTAAACCTAGAACAATAATTAAAAATGGGATAAATAAGGGTACATTTAAATGAAAGAATCTATAGAAATTAAATCAATCAATTAAGTCAATTTTGCATATTCAAGGATAATTCCCTAAAAAAATTAATATATATGCAGTTCGGCTAGTCAGCCTTGATCAGCATTTCCAGAAGTGCTTGGGCTTCTGATTGATAGGCTGGCCTTTGAGCTTCATAAATCATAAGTGGATTGGCCTTATTGTTCAGAGTGACAGAGTAGCATAGTCTGCTTATCCAATATAGATCACATTGATCCAGTACCTGTACTGCAGGCGTAAAGCAAAGCACATTGTGTGCCTGACAGCAGACTCTCACAGACAATTCACTCAGGGCAACATTGAGGAACCAGTTCTCCTGAATGACATTTGCCTGGGGGGAGGAAAATATAGTTCCCAGATAGAACACAGCCACCACACTCACACTCAGGCTGGAGGAGTTTAATACTACTGTATATTACAGGACCCAAAACAGCTTGGCCATGAACTGCTTTGACCTCTGAAGCCTGGTGGGAGGTTTCAGAGAATCAGAATGCCCTCTGAATCTGATCCCAGAACAGTTTGTACCAGACAGCCAGTGGCATCATCACTACTAAATGTTATTGATAGCTGCGTTTTATGTAAATATTGTAAAGTGTATATGTTACTTGTCTTCATTGCACTGTTGCACATCATTTATTATTTACTTTTCCATTTACTTTATTTAGCAGACGCTTTTGTCTAAAGTGATGTGCAAGGGAGGCAAACAGCACATTACAAACATGGTTGTCAAGGAGTCAATTAGGCATTAGTGCAGCTAGGCTGAGCAGGTACAAGTGTAAACAGTATAGGAGCAAGAGCTACACAACATCTTCCCAATAAGCCTAACCTTAACCTTTTTATACTGTTAATTTTTGCTTGTATGGGCTGGAGCTGAATGAACAATGTACTTGCAACATATGGCCCATAAATACCTTAGGCTAGAATGCTTCTTATAGTATACCTCCTAGAAATTGAAATCTTAAACAATTTCATTATCGTACATTAGAAATAGGCGAGCACTAGCTTGACATTTTAAAGCAGCTCTATATTAGTGAAGGTCTCTAACATATTTATAGCAGAACCATTCTTCTCTGGAGCATTCCTGGTTGTAAATAACCACTAGGTGTCAGCACCACACAGCTGGCCCAGCCCACCTGCTTCTTACTGGAGCTTAACACCCTTCAACATACCGCATATGCATTACACCAACAAGGGGGGTTCTGGCTCTAAATGGAATCAAGATAAAAAATTAAACTGCAAAATACATGCATATAATTCAGTAATTACACTCTCCCTTTTCCTCCTGTGGTTCCGGTGCATCACCAGCCGTCACCTGCGATTGTTTGTCTCTTACCTCTATCATTATTTTTAGATATTAGAATTAAGACTATACTGCACTAGGAATGCAAATCATCATGACTATGCCGACACATCACAGTGGGCTTCAGACTTTTTTTGACTGTCCACCCCGTATGTGTAGGAAGTCCATAAATAACTATGACCTGAGATATTTTGTTGTGAGATGAAATGGAGCCTAAACACCATAACTCAATTTTGATTAAACAAGCATACAGTGTTTTGCCTTTGCGAAGCCATATATCTAGCTGATTACTTAGATGAAACACTCTAGTATGAAAGTACGCAGCACTGGGAAGTATAAGACATCCAGCTTGTCAGGAACTGAGCCAGTTACAGATAATGTATGCTATCCTCAGTCCTATATGCTTCTAAGTGGTTTAATGATTATCCCACATCATTGACTTTCCTGCTTCTAAGGTAGCACTGATCGTAGCCGAGGCAGTAGCCAAAAATGAGGAGGACAGCAGAAACTGTGGGTCAGGCAACAGGTTGCCAGTTTCATTACCGTACCTGCAGCAACCTCCAACTTACAAAACATACTTCCTAATTCCACATGGCACATAATGCCATGTAAACAGCAGCGTGACATTTAGTTATTACTTATCACCAGTACCATGTGTATAATATTCCTTAGGAAAATAGTTTCTTTGACAGCACAATGTGATCGTGTCGTGCTGCCAGTTTGCACTGGTATCTTCTGAGGGAATGTGAACTCACTTTGTGCTATGGGATGTTTAGGGCCAGAGCCTCACGTATACATCCTGTCTCTGTAGAGCTGAGGGAAGTGTAATGTGTGAGTGTTAGCGTGTGACTATATTCACAAAGGAAGACAATGTATGCGGACGTGCCAAATGAAGGTCAGCGGGGGGTGGGGGGGGGTGGGACACAGGGGCAGTGCCTCCTCCGCTGTCAATCACCAAATCAAAACATATCATTGGCTAATGACAAGGTTGGCCCCTCTGCATGAATCATTGTCCCTCTTAAAAAAACGTAAAATCTTAGAATCAGGCCTAATGGGGTAGGATGGAGTGACTGGATGTTAAGTGCACAAGAGCCCAGTGGTGACATCACTCTGCTTACCCTGGGATTTGAGCCAGTGACCTTCTAATTACCGACAGAGTGCCCCCCCCCATTAGAAGATGGTACTAAGAAGAATTGAGCCGTCTGGGGGAAGCTACCGGTATATGACTGATCAATATGTTAAGGTTTGGCCCTTACCTAATACCCTGAGTGAAAAGTACTAGCTATTTCCTCTTAGATCTCATTCAATAGATGTGTCTGTGACTTCCAAATGTTACACAGCACCATTCAGCATTTCAGAGGCTCACAGGCACAGAGTACCAAGAGGGAGGGAGATTACCTGCTACATCAATGCTAAATTATTTGAATGTGATTCGGCACTCCTACTGAATGGTAACACTGGCTACCTCATATACATACTGTGTTCACATTGCCAAGCATAAACATACTCATAAGCACTCATGGGAATTTTTCAAAGATTTGCCCGTCATTAAATAATATTAACCATTATTTAACTAAAATACACAGCATTCAGTCTTATCTAGTGAAGGATGAACAGGATACTGGACGGGCCCGGCTTCAAGGAGGGGGGCAGGGTGGGCCTGGCCAACCCAATCACAAGTGTGGCCCACCCAGCCTCAATATAGTTTTTTTGTATGTAATTGCTCCCCCCAAAAGAATCTTCTTGGCCCAACCTTTTACCGAGAGCTAGAGCCAGGCCTAATACAGGATATGAAACTTTATGCTCATTAAATATAATTAGATAATTATGACATACCTACTGGTGTCCTCCATTCCTCTGTCGTCCAATAGAGCGTTGGGTTATCATTAATCCATTATAGTTGGGTTAACGTCTCGGTTGCCGTCTAGCGATAGTGAAATCGGACATCAATAAAGAAGCTGGTGAATGCTGGATTTAACAGGTATTGCATGTTCACTCTTGGTTTCATGAAACATATGGTACCACTGACTGATTTGGCCCAGAAAAAAATCACGTGGACCTGTAGCAGTCAGTGTGCATTCCAGCACATTGATACAGTGAACTTTCCTGAAAAATCCAGACTTTGAAGAGTGATTGAAGCTGAGCGTATTCTGCTGAGCTTTGACTGCATTCCTAATATGAAGCCTTCAAACAGAGAGCCGAGATCTGCAGGAGCATCTGCTCATAACTGTTTTGGCACTTTGCCTTGGGGGTTAGGGGTGAAGTCACATGTGTCACCAAGCACTGAGGTGACACTTAAGTCTTTGAGTTTTCTCTTATATAAATTCCTCCGTACTTTTATTATGGATCCTTCAATGTGCACTTCTGCACCATGAAGAACCCCAGGTAATCACTACTCTAGATTTTCACCCGTGGATACCCAGAGAGAAAGCCCTCACAAGCATGGAAAGAACATGCAAACTCCACACACCCACAGAGTGTGGGTGCAGTACCACAACCCTGGTACTCACCGAACACACAAACTCAAGGAATGTATGCCACATGACGATATGTGAAGTGGCTACACGACAGTATATTAAGGATACATTAACATTAGTTTTCAAAGTCATTAAATGTATTTTTATGAATTTTTTTTCTAGGGTGAGCAGGTCATATTCTCTTACAAGTCGAAGGACCTATTTTCAGGATGATTTAGCATAAAACAGTATTTCAGTTGCCGATCGATTGTGTCTGTCTGTGTGTTTCTTAACTAAAAATGGAAAGAAATGAAATGGTCTCCTGGCTAATCTCTAAGACTCTGCATTAGCATTTTTATTTTATTTAAAAACAGCAATTAAGTGCCTGGCAGTCTTTGGCGTGAGTCATCTTTCATAATCAGTAATTACCTGTGCCTTACACTCCTGCCAGCCCAAATTACATACACAGTGAATACAATTCAGCAAATTCAGCGAGAGCAGTTGTGATGTGGCTCTCCTGCCTCTTCCTGCATACTAAGGTTCTCTGTCCTCTACTCGCTCTCACTAAATGTTCTTTGAGCAAACTCGTAACCAAACCCATTACCTGGAACGCTCAACAAGGCTTTACTTGTCTCTTTGACTGATGGTGAACATCACATGCCTCACTTCATGTTTAGTAATGATTGGTACAAGCCCCTATATTACATGTAATACAGTAGATCAAGTAAATAATATTGCTAAATCTTATAACTGATATATATGAGCCTGGACATAAGCACCAAATGGCTGCTACTCACAGCAAATGAAAATAATTATTATGGCAATCTTTAGCAATGTATTAATTTTTTGAGGGCCCCATGCCAGAAAGAGACATACGCCTTAGTTTTTAATCATGTGGCTGAATATTATTAGAAGAAGCATTTTAAAATAAACTTAGCCATTAATATATACCTAGCCAGCCTCAGAAACTTTCTCACGATCATGACATGGGCAACTAACTTTCAACTTAAGACCTCAGAGAGCCCTTTGTTGTCCAAGTAGATATGCACATCCAAGGAACATGGCTGGATGATTATCATATTGATTGATATATGAATACAAAGTATATATTCAATTGCTTTCAACTATATATAGCAGTTGCTCTGACCAGTCGTACATCTAAAAGTAGGTAAATACAACTGTATGTACTGTAAACTCCACATGAAATGCACACCAGCTAAGGATGAGTCAAGTGGAGAAGAAAAACGATTTGGAACATCCATGAAAGAGAAGAACCGGCTGACCCGAAATAGCACTGAAAAGCTCGCTTTAAGCTCCTTATCATTAAGCTTATTTTTGTTATTATGCTGAAATCTTTGTTTACATATCGTGTCATTTTATATCCTTCGCATTTGCTTAGAAGCCCCCCGAATTCAGCCTCATATCTGCGAATGTTTGTCTGAATAAGTTAGGGTCTGCTAACATCATTTCTGCTTTATTGTAGCTCTTACCGTAGTATATTGAGCAAGCCGGTGACAGGTAATATCTAAAACAGGAAAGCACCTGTCTGCTGAGACCAGAAAGAGTTTCTGCTCTGTCCAAGAGAATATTGTAATGTAGTGTCAAATGTGGTGCTTAAGAACCTTACTGCAGTCGGAGGAGAGAAGCGGCTCATTTATTACCCTGACAAGCGCTGTTTCAGTGCTCTGCTGTTGCCTGAACACAGTCTGAAGCATATCATAAGGCATTATGGATAATTCAGTGTTACGGTGCTGCTGTAAAAAAGACTGCAACGAACCTATACAATCACACTTCTGATGCTCCATCAAATAAATTCATCATTAATCCATAATATCTGGGTTTGTTTCTTATTTTGGAGGGATTTCCCATTAGTTCAGCAAGTTTATTTAGAAAAATCTATTCTTGTCCCCACTAATTAAACTGGAGATGTATGTTGACCTAGCCTGTGCTTTTTATAGTTTATTTCTCTATCTCAGCCAGTAGATAAAACGCCGCTGCACCTTTAACCCCTTATTCTCCGAACTGAGGGATAAGATTCCTGCTTGTCCATTTCACACAGAGTATTCTTTGTCGGATAAGAGTCTCGTGTAAGGCACGGACGTATTTATCACTATCGTTTACATTTTTATTGATTATGTTTCGGTAGCACGGTGCAGTTACTTCACGATCCTTTAAAAGAATCCTCTTTTATTATTGGTACGTTGTGGGGCGGGTCGCCGCGCTACACTTGACCTTATTTAAACCGCAGCAAGGCTAGCAGGGTGAGCTGGGATTCATTACCTGAGCTATTTGTTGGCCAGGGGCTGATTATTAATCGGTCTGGAGAGGCGCCAGGTCAGTTTAACCCGGGCTCGCAGCTCACTGACATCGCGCTGCCTCCTGCTGATTCGCAGTGCGCTGCCGCTTTGTGATTCTACATTACAATTCAGGCTCATCATCAACGAAATTGCCCTCCAGTTGGCCGGCAACACTATGTGCTTAATTTACATAGCTGTTACACAGCAAGTCTATCTTCCCAGTTAAGCATCATAACAGTGTCACATTTTAAAACCGCGACGTAAGATGCAATTAACGCACCTACCAGTGCAAAGCTTAATCAAACACGAGGGAGAAAATCGTACCTGTTCCCTATCTACCGGCATATTCTCTCTCATATTTGTAATGCCATGACCATGATATCTTGGAAATTGTATAACCTAGTACAGATTCATTCTTGCCAACCCGTTCAGTTGCAAAGAAAATACACAATTTGCCCAGTATTGTAAATTACTGCAGAGGAAATTTCCACACTCCCTCAACATCAAGGATAGGAAGGATCTACAGAAGCTGGATTCAAGGACTATTGAAGGTTGCCAGTTTAACTACAAGGAACCTGCTATAGTACCCTGGGCAAAGTACTTATTCTGAATTATTCCAGTAGTCTTCAGAGCTATAGAAACAGGATGTAAATCGCTTTTAGAGAAATGATTACCTGCATTAAAATTGGACTGTAACTTTCACAAAGGACTTACTTCTGTCTCTATCTCACCGCTCTGCAGTCTGGAAGACTGCTGTTTCATTGTGCCAAAAAGAACACACAGCAATACAAGACCCGTTCACTTGCCTTTAATTTTTTTAATAATGAGTACATTTCTTCAGTCTGCATGTATCTGTTCAGCCATTTCTTCTCAAGACAATATCATTTTGTGATTAAATTTGTATTAGTAATTATCT
Source organism: Petrocephalus sullivani (assembly GCA_026780845.1). Lineage (NCBI taxonomy): Eukaryota > Metazoa > Chordata > Actinopteri > Osteoglossiformes > Mormyridae > Petrocephalus > Petrocephalus sullivani. The sequence goes on from JAODKM010000001.1 coordinate 26,270,159, forward strand.
CTGATTGAGTCTTCGCCTTAGTATTTTCTTGAAGTTTCCATGGAGTAACACTTATAATGAGATACTCTGGCAATATTTTGTGTTTGGTGGAAGGTGACACGGTCATTTCCTCAGGCATTATGATGCCGCACTCTAACGAACCTAATTAAAAGGACCCTAAATTACTCAAAGTACATCCCGTTCTGGAAGCTTACAAAAATTATGCTAAACAAGCTTTTTTATGAATCGGAAGTATGCAAGTATGACAACTAATGGTCATAATAAGAGTGGAAAAGTTCTTTTTTTTTGTTTGCTGATTCAAGATTTTTCAATTGAAATATCTCTTTTAATATATTTCCTTTAAAAATAATTGCTTTAGGTGTTTGGTTTCATCAGTGGAAGGAATTTGACAAAATGTACAGGCAGCTAATGGATGAAACTGCCTTAATTCCAGTCAAATCTGTGACACAACTATAATAATCTTGTATCTCGGATGCATGAAAGCGGTTGTGTTCTTTGCAGGAATCAGAACAAGTCACTCCTTGGCGAGCCCGAGTCAAGTCTCGAGTCAAAACCTTGCAGGTCCGAGTCAAGTCTCAAGTCATGTGCCCTCAATCCACGTCTTTCCATCATTTTTGCTGTTGAGTCACAAGTCATCAAATTTGTGACTCAGGTCCAAGTCAAGTGAGTCTTGTGACTTGAGTTCCTACCTGTGTTAATTTCTTTTACATTTAGTGATTAGAACTTGCTGCAGCAAAAACTTGCCACAGTATGCTGTAGGTTAAGTCCTTCATAGGCAGAGACAGGTTGAAAAGAGAGTCTCCACTCTGTCACGGTTGTCCTCACAGTTTTTACATCCAGGTACATACAGGGAGTGATTCATCTTTCTAATAAACTATCTCAGGGGACTTTGCATTCCGCCAAATGAAAATGAAGATGGCAGGGAATTATTATACACTGAAATTATAAAATTAACGTTATGCTATCCAGAGGGGAGACTATAACCTTAAGTCATTGGGTCCAAGTTGGATCCAAGTCTCAAGTCATCTTCCCTTAGGTCCAAGTTGAGTCCAGGTCTTTTCATTAGTTTAGCTGGGTTGAGTCACAAGTCATCAAATTTGTGACTTGAGTCTGAGTCGAGTCCCCACCTCTGGTTCTTTGGGGAGAAACACAGTAATGGAGCTTGAATATCATGTTTGACACAGTTCAAGGGTGCAGTGTATAATGGGACTAGAGGTTCTGGAATGGTTAACAAAGAAATAATGTGATAGGATTGAAAGTTTGCAGCTGCCCGCTCCCGCATCCTCCACACCACCCCCGGCCTGAACAGCTCGACCCCTCCCTCCGCCCCCCCACCCTGTAGCGTCCCTCCCGCCC